>CADWAE010000097.1:0-601437 GCA_902982915.1 Phalloptychus januarius
TCCATTCAAATATGTTGAAACTAAATTTACACCTAGTTACTGTTCAAACCACCAGATTAGCTATTCAGCTTTCTACTGCTAGAAGCTGAAATGAATTGGGCTGCAAATTAATTTTCAACTTTGAAACTTTTCCTCTTACATTCAAATATGTTACTGATTTCACTTTCTGTTTAACCACCATTATTGAAATTTAAAATTTAGACTTGTTTACTGGTTGAAACAACCAGAATAGCTGATTTTCAACACTTTGACTGTCCACAGCTAATAAGTCTGAAAAATTAATTGTTGTGTTATATGGAGTATTAAATTATTTTCAGGCAAGTTCTTAGTTTTTGTTTATATTGCAATTATATAAAATACATTAACATGCAGGGCTGCACAGTGGCGCAGCTAGAGAGGTTTTGCCTTGCAGCAAGAAGGTTCTGGGTTTGATTCCAGAACCTTCTGGGGTCTTTCTGCATGGAATGTGCACGTTCTCCCTGTGTGTGCTTTGGTTCTCTCCAAGTAGTCCGGCTCCTCCGCCAGTCCAAAAACATGACTGTCCGGTTAATTGGCCTCTCCAAATTCTCCCTTGATGTGCACAGTTGCTTTTCCTGTCTGTCTCTGTGTTTCCCTGTGACAGACTGGCGACCTGTCCAGGGTGTACCCCGCCTCGCACCCAGAATGTTCGCTGAAGTTAAGCACCAGCAACCCTCCCCATCCCACGAAGGGACAAGGGTGTTCGAAAATGGATGGATGGATGGATAGATGGACATATAACATGCACTCGGAACACAGTAGTTTAAGAACAGCTGAAGGCAGAAACGCTTCAAATCCCGATCTCAACTTAATTTCTGGAGATCCCGCGAAATGTTTGAAAAATCGTGAGTTACTGTTTTGGGAGGAAAAGTCAGTTTTTATTCGGTAAACTTTGGAGGACTGCAGCTGGTTATTAATGAATTCAACCAAAACTGCCAAGTCGAAATAAGACTTGCGCTGAATGAATCCCCATGCACTGAAAACTCTCTTTCATATGTCTCTCCCTTATACAAAAACCATGTCTGCTGTCAAGAACTGATTTGATGTGTTTATACTCCAGTCTAATTTGAAAATAAAAATCTATATATCTACCCTGCGGGTGGATATATAGATTTTAGATATATAGAGCAAAACTCTCAGAAAGAGTTTAGGGTTTATTAGTTTTTGATTACACTGTGTACTGTCGTGGAAAAAAATGACTTTAGCAAGAGTCTGGATGAGAAGAAATAAGAAATTTATTAAAACCTTGCAAGGTGAGAACAGAAATACAGAATCACAGGAGTCTGTCAAGTCTGTTCTGACCAACAGTGGATCTGGCTTCCAGATCCACTGTTGGTCTGGTCCCACTGTCCATAGGTTCTGGTCAGAGAAGAGAGAGACTTGATTGGACAATAGGTGTGAATCGCTGATCGTTATGTACCAAGGATTCTGTGGAGCCCAACACAGATGGTCTGGCTATTTGTCTATTGTTAGGGAAAGAGGGCTGTTAAAAGGCCAGCCGCACCGTCTCTGTGCTGGGGGAGGAACACCTAGAACACCCTGTTACCATATAACAGGTAACAATACCTGTTATATGGTAACAGGTATTGTTACCATATAACAGGTAACAATACCTGTTATATGGCCCCGTAGAAGTCTAAAGGAGAGCAGCAATATTCTGATAAGATCATGCAGACACAATCTAAAGCACAAAAGGGGTGAGAGCACATTATAAAATTTTCCATTACAGTAGCTAAATATGAACACTTATTAGTTTTTGTTTTTAATTTTGAAAAATTAACACCTTGTGATGTGCCATGGTTGGATTGCCATGTCTAATTACCTTTCCATTGTATCCAAGAACCTGGCCCTGCTGACCATCAGTCCACGCTCTTCCGGATCATCACAGCACGGACTCACTTTGTCACTTTACAGTACTTGGTTAAATTAGTATCTGGAACCCGGGTGACCAGATATGCAAAAATCTACCTGTAGACTTTAATGGCGACCCTGACACTGCAGTGATCCTGGACTGAGCTGAGCCGGTCTTCTGCTCTCCTCCAGCGTGACGAGTTTTCATCACCAGTAAAGGCATACAAGTCTGATGTCTGAGTAACTGCTATGAAGAATATTATATATTCACTGTTCATTCTGTTATACTGTTTGTACCTACAATACCTTTTTTTCCGCCTTTTCTCAAGGTTTGCATTACATATGCCTGAATTCAAGTGAAATATTAAAATGCACCACTTTTAAGTAATACCAGCAAATAAATGTGAATATTAAATAATATGCAGTTAGTAAATAATAATTTAACATACTGAATAAGGCTGGATGAGATGACTTGCAAGATTTTTTTTCAAACCAGATTTGATTTTAATCGATTCCTCCCATCTTCAATTTCAATAATAAAATTACAGAAAATACTTACAAAAGGTGCATTTATTAAAATCATCTCTTCTGTGAGTTGTATAAGGGAGTATTGTGGCTGGGCTACAAGAATTTTTAATTACGAGAATGCAGTCATTATAACAGTAAAATAAAGATGCCATTTTCTAACTACGTCTTAAAATTGTCTAAAAATTACAAGAAATTGTTTTAATGAGAAATAAAGATTTAACTTGATCTGACATAACCAGCTCAGTCCACGTGGTTCTGACATTGGCCAGTAATCAAGAGGATGCTCTCTCCCACTTCAACTGGCCAGGTAAACATTAAGGTAAGAATAAAAGATAGAACAAATGTACAAAATGGAAATAGAGCTACATAACAGCAAAAAAGTTAATAGCTGGAGAAAGTTTGTTGGCAGCATTAGCTCAGCCTATGCCTTCCTCCAGGAAGCCACCAAACAGAACTTCTGTCCAACTCCAACTATAATAAAGACTGAAAAAGAAAGAAAATGGAAAGTTAAATTAACAAATAATGCCAATTTGATAATTCAGATCTAATGCGTTCCAGATGCAAAAAATGTTCTGACATTTCATTGACAATTTATAACTGTCAATTAGAAAGTTTCACAAATGTTTTATTTATTCTGCTATTAGTGCAGAATAATCTAGTTAGGTTTGAAATGTCTAGGTGTTGTAGTTTTCAAAGTAGAACACATTAAAAAAGCTCAAGATACTGAAAAATTAAGTGTAATCGCCCTTTAGCTATTTTCCAAATTACGGTAGATGTTACATTCAAAGCTAACTTCAGCTTTGACTGATAGCTACTTGTTCGACACTAC
Source organism: Phalloptychus januarius (assembly GCA_902982915.1). Lineage (NCBI taxonomy): Eukaryota > Metazoa > Chordata > Actinopteri > Cyprinodontiformes > Poeciliidae > Phalloptychus > Phalloptychus januarius. The sequence continues at coordinate 3,227 of CADWAE010000097.1, forward strand.
ATATATATAGAGATATATATCTATCGACAGACTATGGAGTGGAAATAGTCTCAAAAGATTTGTGCGTGAAAAAAGGATTTCTATTTCTAATGTGAGTAAATGGGTAAAAAATATAATTATTGTTAACATATTGATATTAACTAAATCAAAAATGTCACATAATAGTGCGACCGGAGGATTTTTAATACTTCTTTGCGTTCTTAATCTCAATTAATGAGATTATTAATCTGATTCTGATTTGTTGTAATGTATTTGTAAACAGTTCAGACAGACAGACAGACAGAGTAAACACAAAGATTACAATATTGTAGCCATAACAAACAATCAAACCATCAAGATGATTATTTAAAGTTTTACAAAGTAAACTTTCTAATTAAATCCTAAATGTAAAAATTATTTCTCAACTGAATGCATTAAATAAAATGTAATAACATTGTCATTCTCTATAAATGAATGCTACAGGTTTAGATCTGTGGTCTGTATTACAACTAAACTGTTTCTAAGAGACCCTGAATATCTGGAGGCCCCTGAATGGCCCCTACCAGCAGCTACTGAGTTTTCTTTGCCTTGATGTCCCAGTCTTACAATTCTAGATCTCAGAGGTGCCAACATCAAAACATTATACACGTCATGATGGGCTTAGCTAGTCTTTTAGCCCACATGCAAGAACACCATACAGAAGAGGGATGAGAAATAATAACAGTTTATTTGCAGACACAAATTAATTGAAACGGGTCGTGGTCCGGCCTGGGTGAATGGTCAGCGCACTGGAGAGAATGACAACGGAGATGGTGAGTTTGCGGTTATAGGAGAAATGGAAACTTAGTTCTAGAACGGTGAGCAGGTAGAGCTTACTTGGTCGGTGTTGGTATTGGACCGGGGGAAGCGGTAGGTGTTGATCCAGGGTCTCGGGTTCCAGGGAAGATCCTCCAGTGGTCAGGAGTCCGGAAAGTTCCTTCAGTGCGTCGGAGGAAGCTCGAAGGAGCGGCGGCGTTGGAGAGGGCAGACTGCTAGTCAGACTTTGAGCCGGAAATCGGTTATCAACTCTCACTGGGGGGTGTGGGACTCGGGCATCAGTGGACAATTGCCCACGGCGTCTCGATGAAGCAACGAGGAGCAGTTCGGGTTCAGCGGTAATCACCTGAGGGGAACAGAAGCCACAAGGAACAGGTTATTCTCGAATCACAGGAAAACAACAAGGATCTCTGAGCTGGCTCGGAGCGGCTGCGAGGTACCATCACTGGCGACACTCTGGCGTCGAGGTAGTGGCAGTCCGCCTCTCTTAACCCGCCGCTAACGAGGTGATTGTCTCCTGGTGCAACGATGACATCAGATGCCCCCCTGCCAGCCGACTCCAGGACTCCCTCAAGTGGAGAAAACCCCCAAACAACCTCAGAGCCTAACAATATAGAGTAAACCCCTTTGAGCTTTTTTGATCTATAAAGCAGTCTACAGCCAAGTTGTTGTAGAGGTTAAATAGATATTATTAGGGCTTAATCAGTAAAATGGCAGCAAATGTGCTCTCTGATGGTCTGTTTTACAGCAACAGTCTCAGATCAGCTCAGGCCTCCAGGACAGCAGCAGTAGAAACAGCAACATTAAACCTGTTGGGGAAAATATACATTTGCTTTGCATTGTCCCCACATGATGACAATGACCTATCATTTAATTTAGGTCATTGTTTAATTTAATTAGATCCTAATCTAATTAAATTCTTGATTAATATGGGTTGTTGCTATGTTGTTGTACAGTGTTTAAAGATCTGTGCATTTGTGAATTATGAGACCGTTTTAGCTCCATCCTAAGGTCTCTGCACGACCCTGCCAACAAAGAAAAACCAAGTTAGAAATTCCCAATCTCTCAGTCCACGCTCCTCTATCAACCCCCAGCATACAGTGCGAAAGAAAGAAGGTAGGGAGCCAAGAAAGAAAGGAACAGAAAAAAAGCAAAGAAAGAAAGCAAGAAAAAGAAGCAAAGGAAATAAAGGAAAAAAGAAAGAGAGGAAGAAAGAAAGAAAAGTTGAAGCAAACAAAGAAATCTAAAGAGTTAATTTTCCCTCCAGGTTGTCTCCTGCTAAGGCTGATGTGGAGGGGCACTCAGCTCAGAAGAAATGGGATTGCCTTCACAGTCATCTGCTTGCTTTGGAGAACAGCTGGCTGCTTCCTTCATCTGAGGTAAGCCCTTCATTGTGAGAGATGAGGAGCTTGATTATCACTTTTCAAACAGAAAAAGAAAAGAAAAATATGTGTTCTTGCCATGCTTGATTATCGCCCTCTTTGAACAGAAGCCACTTTATACTCCCATTGGTGCTATGGAAGCTCTTGCAGGGACTGATTAGACTATGTGTGTGTTTTTGACTTTCCTTCAGATGTTTCTCTCTCCCTTCTCATGCATGCTTTTTTGTGCACTCTCTCTCTCTCTCTCTCTCTCTTTCTCTTTGAAGGTGACAGACTCATCTATGTAGGGTGGAGATGGAACAGCAGGGCATATGATTGTCACAAAACACCTGAAAGAGCTCCAAAGCCCCATCAGACATCTGAGAGAGCTGGGACACACATCTGCAGAGCTAGCGAATCAGGTGAGGATTATGAGGCTGTTTATCAGACAATGGAAAGAATCCCACATTCACAGTCTATTGTATGTGGGTGAGGCTCTTCTGAGGACCAGCGACCACAAATGAGATTGAGGATGCGTTCAGTAAAGTTTCAACTTCTTTCAGAATTCAATCTTTCATACAAATTCACAAGCAATCCAAATATCCTAAATTAAGTCTCACTACCCACATTTCTTCTCCAATTTGTTTGTTATTCTGTCACTACTGATGCTTTATGCTTTCTTTTTTTTTCGTAGTCAGTTTGGCGCCCTTGTCAAAGCACCTTTCCGGTGACCATCCGGCCCCATCCACAAAGTTGCCTATATCAGAAACTCCCACTGCTGTCAGGTTCCTAGTGTCTTCTTTATAACACTCTTTATATTAAATATTAGATTAATCTAATGTTTGGATTAATCAGAATCAGCATTTGCCAATAATCAGTAATTGATTTTAAACTCGGTCAATAAATCTGGTCTCCCTCTCACAGACTTCACCTGATCTATATTTAAAGTGATGCTGAGGTGCTTAGTAGGGGGGTTCTGTCTGAGGCCCCTTATTACTTTGGGCCAGCCCTGCATGAACAGCCACTGCGATGTGCATCTCTGGAATCTACCTGGAATCCTGTATGTCAGTCCGCTGATGCTTTGGGGACATTTTGATTGATTTAATTGTGGCATGTTTGGCTTTATGCTGCAGTTCTAATTATTGCTGCAGTATTTTCGCTGATGTTTATTTTGTGACTCCAATTGGACCGAATCTTCCTTTAACACTTGAGGTTCTGCAATAACTTCTATTTACAGCCGCTCACCTCCAGCCCAGATCCCATCAGCAGCGGCTTTAACCCGCCTGGTAGTAACGTTAAGGAGAATATAACTTTACTTAAGTTAAGTTCTCCTTAACTTAAGTAAGGCGGTACCAGGTGGTACTTTGAGGCTCTGAGGTACGTCGCAATTCGCAGTGACAGTCTGAGTACCGTGTCTTATATCAGGGTATCTGATTTAAAGACAGACATTCTTTCTATCTGGGACCGCCTCAGACTGCCTGTAGCGAACCGGGCATTCAGCAGCCTGATTCAGAAGTTTTCTCTGCAGCCGAAGCATTTCTGTGTTTAGGGGCCCAGAATTTAATAGTTAGAGGGCACAGACACGCCTCCCTCCTCACCATGGACCCAGTGTCTGAACAACGTGGAGGCTGAGGAACTGAGTCATTATTAGACTGAGGGCAGCCAGGCTAGTTTATTTTGCTAAATTATTGTATTTAGCTAAATATTGTTGCTGAGGGGAACAAGCAGAAATATTTTTTCATACACAGGTTTGTGAATAAAAACGTACTGATATTGACGTTAGAAAAACTGTCTTTATTTATATTTTGGTAATTGTCCTTGCAAAAGCGGGAAACAACCCGCCTCGCCCCTAAACACAGAAACGCTTCGGCTGCAGAGAAAACTTCTGACTTTAACTGAATCAGGCTGCTGAATGTCCGGTTTGCTACAGACAGTCTGAGTCGATCCCACCGATAAAACTGACCTTTTGTTGTTTATTTAAATTTTCAACTCAGCTGGTTTTTGTGCTGTGTATAAATAAAATGTAAAACAATTTTGAAATACATTTCAGTTGTACATTTTCTAATTGTTGAGTTTTCTTTATACCCTTTCAATTCTGTCTTAAGACACTTACTTTAATAACATTTAAGAAAATCTTTTTGAATTAACATAATTCAATCATGGAAAGATTTTCCACACAATTAAATAGCTTTCTTTCAGCATGGAATATATTTGTTGATCTAACTTAATTTTCCTGATTTGGATCAACTTAATTAATTAGTGTGAAGGTACCACTGCAAAATAAGTCAGTTTCAACTAAATTTGCATACATCTTAATCAAGTAAAGTCAATTATTTCATCCAAAATATTGCAAATTAGTTGGGCTGGCTCTATTAAATTACATTGGGTGTAACTACAGTAAATGAGTTGAATCAACCTTAAAAAATAAGTTGAGCCAACACATTTACTTTAAATTATAATAAAGTATAATTACATTATACTTTATTATACAATTATAATAATTATATGGTAATTATATTATTATATAATATAATTAAATATATATTTTTTTATTTTTTAATAAAACAACAAAAAAACAAACAATGTGGGAATTATTGCTATCACAAGTCTCTTTTCACAGTTTGTTAATAGTACTGTTGAACTCTCAAAAGTAAGGGTGGAAAAGAATGGGCTTCCACTGAAATAAAGTCTTTGCTTTATTTCAGCACTATGTAATTCTGTTATTATAATTTCAGGTTAAAAATCTTTCCATAATTTTTTTAATGTTAATCCAAAGAGTTACTTTTTTGAGTGTACTGTGACTGTCACCGCGAGTCGCGATGCACCTCAAAGCACCTGCTGACTGTTCGCTCTGCTTCTCCTTTACGTTACTACCAGGCGGGTTAAAGCTGCTGCTGATGGGATCTGGGCTGGAGGTGTTGGGGAAAATATACATTTGATTTGCATTGTCCCCACATGACGACAATGAGTAATGAGTAGGATCCAATTAAATTATTGATTAATATGGGTTGTTGCTATGTTGTGGTACAGTGTTTTAATATCTTGTTCAATGTGCCCTTTTTTGAGCCCCTGCTCAAAGGTCTAAGGTCTCTGCACAGCCCTGGGTAGGAGTTTTGGACGGTAGCACTCACAGATAGACTTAGCTATCTATCTGCGCTACTGTATGAAAATGTGACGAGTCAGAACACAGGCATTTTGCGTTTTGGTGCAAAATGCCGGTCTTGTGCAAAATTCTGCTCCCCCGTGAAAATCTGCCCCCCTGTGTCGGGAGCGCGCATTGCAGCCAGAGAGGCGGATCCAGCGAATCTGACCCTTTCCACCGCACTTCTGATCGATTTCTCGGTAAAACAAATCATACAATCATGCCAAGATTGTAACATTCAGTTTAATCGGCAGTTGCTGTTTAAAAAAAGAAGCAATAATAAATTAGTAAAATGAATAAATAAACAAGGTCTTGTGTGGAGGTCTTCTTACGCTGTTTTCTGTTGTTATTTTAAATGCCAAGAGAATTGGTCTTTTTTCAACTTTTATAACTTCAGCCTGACAAATAAAAGTCAGTCACCAAACAGATTCCCAACATGTAGTTTGTATTTATAATTTTTCATTCCCAATATAAGAGGAGGGAAACTGGCTGCTAGCAGGGCGCCAAAAATAAAGACTTTCTGAAGAGAGTGGAGACTTTCTGGTAAATCTCTCTCTAATGTAAAATATGACAGGTTTCTGGATTAAGGAAATTTCTAGTATACTACATGTTATCACACATAATTTTTGAAAATTTGAAAACAGTTGCTCTTTATTTCCCAAAGTTATGGGGGGAAGAAAGGAGAGAATGGATATTTCAGCTGCCTGAAATAATCTGTTCCCCCTTCATAACTTGCAAGTAAATTCATTTACCTGCAAGTCTTTATTAACTGTGTTTATTCCTTTTATCATCAACAACAACAAATCATGTAAGTTTGAAAAAATTAGCTTTTTATTTTAGTCCCACTATGACGGTGGAGGAATGTATTTTAGCGGTCGGAGAAGTTGTAGGTTGTAGCAGCATTAAATCTGCTGCTCGAATGAACAGCGCTGTGATCATTTTTGTTGACAGTGTTGACCAGGCAAACAAAGTGATTGAAAAAGACATTGTTGTGAATTATATTTTTTGTCTGTTTCCCCTTTGAGTACTCCTGCTAAAAAAGTCACGATGGCACTCATCACTGATGAATTTATCAATTCATCAGTGATAAATTGTTGGTGAGAGAATAGTCGCGGCATGGGAAAATTGTTTCCGCGATCAGGAAAATGCCGTCGGCTTACAAGTCACCGCAGTTAAAGCACGTTGTTTCACATAGAAGACAGGTTCTTATGATTCTTGTAATGTCTTAATAAACAGAGGAGGTTCGGACCATTTTCCGTCTCTTTATTGTGCTATTTCCATTACTGACCACAGTGCATTTTCATGTAGAACCAAATAATAACCCAAATATGCATTTACTTGGTAATCAAGACATTTTTTCTTTCCGTTTACCTCTGTATCTAACTCAGATGTAAACCTTAATGCAACATGAATAACATGCCTAGATAAACACAAGGCTAATCAAGATATCGGTTTGGCATTTTCCGTGGAGCGCCTTACAACCACTGGAGGATCTGGGGAAACAGGATGGTGCACCCCAGAGTCCAGAGCACTTTGTTCAGGTGTAATGTTTACATCATTTTGCTCTTGTGTTGGTGTTTCAGCGTCATCGATATCTGGTTCCACTACAGCTTTGGTACAAAGCTGATCCCCATGTTGTCTGTGTACAGTGTTCGAGTACCGCTCTTTTACTTAATAAGAGACTGGACCAGTTTGTCTTACAACCTGTCCAGGTATCAACTTGTGAACTTCTCTGCCTTGTTGCGAAGATACACAGCATCATCCACAGAAAAGGAACGGTCCACAGCTGTGAAGTCATGTTGAGCTTTCTGGCGATACTGCTTCCTGCGAACAGTCTCTGTGGTGTTAGGTTTGATGAAATCCAGTCTGGTACGGATGTGTCTGTGCAAGAACAATTCTGCTGGGGACTGACCCGTTGTGCAGTTTGGCGTAACACAGTACAGTAGCAAAAACAAAGATAGTTTGTCCTCAATGCTGCATGAGCGGTTGGCAAGCTTTTTCATGCCCACTTTGAATGTCTGCACATATCCTTCAGCCAAACCGTTTGTGGCAGGGTGTCCCGGTGCACTTGTTGTGTGCAAAATGCCATTTTATGTCACAAACATTTGGAACGCTGCAGAAGGGAAAGTGGTGGAATTGTCTGTGACTATTAGTTCAGGAAGTCCATACGAAGCAAACAGTCTCTTCAGCCTTGTCACTGTGGCTTGTGATGTGATGTGCGACATACGAAATACCTCCAACCACTTTGAATATGAATCAACCACAATCATGGACATGCTGCCAAGAAAAGGTCCAGCAAAGTCGATATTGGGATTCACCCGGGAACTCCCACGGATGCAGTGGAACATGCCGTGGCATCTTCTGTTCCAGCTGACATGTTTCACATGTTTTGTGATACACCATGTCCCCTGACAACCAACAGTGGCAAATCTATAGCTTGGTCTTCATACACCACTTTTGCTACAAGCTGTCCCAAAACACAAATACATCCTCCATTGTAAGCTTTGAGCTTCACTTTAGCTGGCTGCAAAGGCAGGTGTGAGAACTTTTTAAAGTATGTACGAAGTGAAATGACCATTTCCAAATCAACATTGTCTATTGCAAATGTTGCTTTATATCCTTCATCATCTTTAGCACTAACAGTCAAAATGGCTAACTCCTCTTCTGGGTCTTACTCAGCTGTCACATACTTTGTCTCTCTGCTGCTCATGTTTGGTACACTCTTTTCATGACTCTTTTGCACTTTAGCTCAACATGCTTTCCTAATGACATTCATTTGCATTGTGATTTTTTCTTTGCATCTGTAGCACATATTGGTTTTTACTGGCATCACTTTGTGAATGTTTGCCTCACTGGCCAATTCACCTTCGGTGCCTCTTAGCTGTCGAGTGTCTCTGTCTGCAATTTCCATATTGAGAGCAATCTCAAAAGCTTTGGCTTTTGCCAAAGCTTTTGCCAGTCAGCCAGTCCTCCGAAAGTGACCTCCTCTGGTACGCTTCATTTTTAATTCCACTTACAAACAGGTCCCTCAGTACAGAATCCAGTGACGCACCAAAATTACAGTTAACTACTTGTTGTTTTAGCTCTGTGACATACTGGGCCACGGTCTGACTCGTCTTTTGGTTGCATCTATTAAAACAGAAACGTTCAGCAACTAATAAGGGTTTGGTTCATAGTGTTTGTTGGAAATATTAATTCAATTATGCTAGTTTTAACTTTTAATACATGCTTAAATATTAGACAGATTAACATTATCTTGAGTAGGCCTCAATTTTAGTTAGATTTAGATTCATGGCTTAATCAACATAATCTGATCAGTAGAAGATAATTGTGCCAGTTCTTATATCCAAATCAGCCTTTTGATATTCTGGGTTAGAGGAGAACTCTGCCCCACCAGCCTCCATGTTATCTTAGTTTACAGCAAAGATCTGTTTATTTAGAGGAGTCGCTCACTAGGACAATAAAAAAAAGAGGCCTGTGTCAAGATATCCGTTTCCTGAACCCATATACGAGTTAGGGTCCTTTTTCATGTGTTTGTGTTGGAGGACACCTGGAGAGATTCCAGGTTTCACACTGAGATGTGAGATCCTTCGTTTAGGAGATAGGGGAGGGGACACACTGTCCCCACCAGGCCTCGCAAGGACAGTCATAAAATTATTTAGAGTATCTTCCCTTTGAAATTTGAAACTTCTTGTAGTTGGGGAAGAAGGAACCCTCCCAAATTGCATACATTAGAGAAGAGAACACACCTTCCTATAAAAGTTTCAGAGCTAAAATAATTAATCAGATTGCTGCGGTGCGGCAGCACCGACGCTCTCTGGAGACGCATTGCGTCTCCTTATTTGTCTTTGTATTTGTCCATTTTTCTGCTTATCTCAGGTAATCAATGTCTGTCTTGTGGTTTTAAGTTTCTGATGATTCTGGTGTGCTGTTGGTGTGATTTTATGCATTTGATTGTCTGAATAAACTCTGGATATGTCTGCAGTGGAACTGTAGATTGATGTGTTTGTGCTTCCCCCATACACGCGTGAGACCCTCGACCCGGAAACGAGAGGAGACAACGAGCTAAAGGTTTTACTAATTATCCTCTCAACATGTTCTTTCAAAATGTCTACAATCTCGCAAAAAGTCTTGTCTTTTGGTTTTTCAGGCTGTACTAAGTTTCATAAAAGTCTGTATGCTTTAGCACCCATTACACTTAGCAACACCGCCACATGCTTTTCTTCGTCAAGGTCGTTAGCTTCCAGGTACTGCTCTAGCAGCTCGATATAAGCTGTCCATGGCTCAACCTCTGGTCTGAAGTCATCTATTTTGCCAGCCTGAGCCATTGTACTCGCTAGTACTGACACTTGACGTCTTCTCTCCTCTGAAAAGTATCCTCGTCGCCAGTTGTAATGTCTTAATAAACAGAGGAGGGTCGGACCATTTTCCGTGTCTCTTTATTATGGAGTGAAAATAGTCTCAAAAGATTTGTAACTCGTGTGACGAAGATTAGGATTTGTAACTTGTGTAAGCATCTTTGTGTGTAAGTTTGTATAGTTGTATCTGTGAAATATGATTTGTAAGCCGGAAAAAGAAAATAAACCTTTTTATTTTCTTTTTATCCGAAATAAAAAACATTACAAATGTTGAAAAAGTACGCACGAGTCGCCAGATACACACACACAAAACTACAGTTACGTACAGATCCAGTTACGAGGCCACAACTACTTTTGAGACTCATTTCAGCCTCCTTGATTTGTGTGTAGATGGTGCGTTCGCATGCCAGTAAAAGCTCCGTCATCTGAGTTTATTTTGGAAGTTTTTTTTCCATAGTTCAACACGTATTTCCCTCTCTGCTTGTCTCGTCTCGTGGCTTTTGTGAAAAATATATATGTCATTAGACCCACATCTAATTTAAATATATATGTTTATGTACGATTCCTCGTTTGTGACTGGTACAACTGTAATTACATGAGTAAAAGATTTGACCACTAGGTGGCGGAAGTTTATTCTGCCCTGGCTGGAGAAGCGTTCAGTCAAACATTCCAGAATGGCGGGTCGGGTCGGAACCAGTAATCGTGGTGGTGGTCTACCCTCAGAAGGGTAGTCCGCTTACTTCTGAGGGTAAAACTTGCAAGTTTTAACATCCACTTACTTCTGCCATCTGCAGCGGCAGAACGGACCTGTCAGCGCCGAACCGCACTAACAGAACCTCTAATTTTACAAGTAAACGGGATAATAATGGGTTCTGGAGAGTCCGGGTCACAGATCTGAGTGATCCAAACTAAATCAGAACTAAGGTGATATTTCGGCTGCAGGTAAAACTCTGAGGGATGGGTCCATCGGGTCTCGGAACCGAGACCAGGTGACCGAACTGATGGGTTTAACACTGGAACAGGGCCGTCCTGCTGCTACGCCTCCAGAACCGCATGTCCCGAACCTCAGGAGAACTCGGCTGCAGGTAGAGCCATCCGGGACATCCACTAACTTCTGAGTAACCACCACCACGATTGCTGGCTGGGCCGACCCGACCCGCCATTATGGAATGTTTCACTGAAATTCTTGCATTTCTGTTTTCAAAAAATTTTCTACTGACGTCTTATCCGTTGGAGGAAGTGATCAAGGGTAGATTAATGGTAATGAAAGTGAAATGAGTGTTTTAATATTATTTTTTTTATGTAAATGCTCCTAATGCCAGATGAGAGAGGATTCTTTTTTTACATGAACTTGAAGATGTTTTATTTAAATGTGACACAGATGATTTTATTTTTTTGGGCGGAGATTTTAACTGTACAGAAAATTATCAGTTTGATAGAAATCATTTTGATCCAGCTTCAACAAGTTTATTAAAATATTTGATAAATGTATATTCTTTGGTTGATGTTTGGAGAGAAATGCACAAAATACAGTTTACATGGGCTAGAAACACAGATAAATATTTATCTGTGTTGGATGGTTGGATAGAATATATAGTTTTAGACATAATCTTGAAATTTTTCCAAAGTGTAATATCCATCTTGTAAGTTTTTTGGATCATGCTTTGGTTTCTTGTAGCGCTTTTATTGCCAACATCAAACATAAGTCCACTTATTGACATTCTAACACTGCTTTGTTATTGGATACCAATTTTAATGAGGCTTTTATTTCTTTCTGGAGGTGAACAGAACTAGAAAAGAGGATTTTACATCTTTTGGACAGTGGTGGGGTCGTGCGAAGATTTAAATTAAAGAGCTATGTCAACAGTACACTGTCAATGTTTCATCTGGTTTACCCAAGTCTATTAGAGATCTGGAGATTGAGATAGTGGAGCTTCAGGCTTATGCACAATCCACAGGAGATGGAGGTTGTTTTGAGAACCTCAATCAAAAAAAGCTGCTTTGGCCGACTTGCTGGGCTCAAGGACACAGGGAGCACTGGTTTGATGGTTTGAAATCAACTGCAGATTCTTTTGACTGCAGACGGTGACATCAGGCGGAGAGCAGCAGATTTCTACGCAGATCTGTACAGATCGGAATACATCGAGAATGAAGACAGTTTTAATGACTTCTGCAGTGATCTTCCAAGAGTTTCTGTGGATTTCGCCAAGGAGTTGGGGGAACCTATGACTTTAGAGGAGGTTTATGCCACACTGCAAAATATGGAAGGAGAGAAAGCACCTGGCATCGATGGACTTCCCAGTGAATTTACAGAGCGTTCTGGTCTGACCTCTGCGTTGATCTCTTGGAGGTTTCTGAGGAGAGTTTTGCTGAAGGATGTCTACATCAGAGCTGCAGGAGAGCCGTTCTCATACTGCTACCAAAGAAAGGTGATCTCCAAGAGATTAAAAACTGGCGACCTGTTTTTGGTGTGTGTATTTTTTTGTGTAAAAAGACTGAAAGATGTGATGGATCAGGTTGTTCACCAAACACAAAGTTACAGTGTTTCTGGCAGGTCGATGTTTGATAATATTTCCCTTATTAGAGATATTTTGGACATCTCCAGATCATTGAGATGGTTGGTTTCGTTGGACCAGGAAAAGGCTTTTTCAACTTTGACAGAGTTGAGCACCACTACCTATGGAAGGTCTCGGCTCTGAAATTATTGCCAAGATTATGGTTCTATATGAAAACATTGAGAGTGTACTGAAAATTAATGGCTGTTTGTGTAAACATTTAAACGTTACAAGAGGTGTTCGACAAGGTTGTTCTTTGTCTGGAATGTTATATGTTCTTTCTATTGAACCACTGTTAAAGAAAATTAGATCACAAATTGAAGGACTGGTTTTACCAGGTTGTAATATGTCTTTTATTTTATCAGATGCTGATGATGTCATTTTTATTGTTAAAAATCAGGAATAAGTGAATAATTTAAGTAGAATTGTTGATTTGTTTTGTAAATTATCAGCTGCTCGTGTCAACTGGACTAAGAATGAAGCTCTGGGAACAGGAAGCTGGTTTACTGGGCTTCCTCGACTTCCAGGTGGCTTAAAATGGAAAAGAGGGGTTTGAAATATCTTTGTGTACAAATATATTTGGGAGATGAAGATACAGAAAAACAGAACTGGGAGGGAGTAGAGGGAAGGCTAGAGAAGTGGAATTACTTCTCTTTTGTGGCACAAGTTGGCGTGTTTGGAACCACCTGCTGGATTACTTACCGGAACTTAATCTTGTATGATTAAGGTTTTTTGGGATGACAAACATTGGGTATCTCAGGGTGAGCTTTTCTCACCTAAAAACAAGGACTGGTTCATCTAGAGAGCAGAACAGCTGCGTTCAGGTTATCTCTTATTTAGAAATATCTGATGGGGAGGGAGGAGGATGTTTTCTGGAAACCAATAACAAGTAACGTTTTGAAAAGAGTAGGAGGTTTTGGTTTAGATGTTTCTTGGTTTTTGTTCAATTGTAAAATATTATGTTTGTATGAAATGCCAATGTTTTATAAAAGTTTGTTTAGAGCATGGACAATTTTTAATTGGAAAAGACTGGAACTAACTGTGTCTTTGTTTTGGCTTCTAGAAGAACCTTTAATTTTCCAGGCACATTTGGCTCTACAGCAGGGGTGTCAAACTTAATTTCACTGAGGGCCACTTCAGCATATTGGCCACCCTCAATGGGCCACATTGACTGTATAATCAGGAGTGCCCAGTCCTCCAGACTGCAACTTTTAGATGCATCCCTGCTAAAACACACCCCAGACAAAAGGCTGACTTCCTTCATTAGCAGCAACTGAGTTCTGCAGAGGCCTAGTGATGAGTCAATGATCCAGGTGTTACAGAAGGAACGCATCTAAAGTTGCAGAGTGGTCGCTCTGGAACACTGGACTTGGGCACCCCTACCATAAATGTATGAAAATGCAATGCTACAAATTAATAAACAACACATCATGTTGTTGAATAACTGATTTTATGTTTTCAAGTTTTAAATATTACATTAGAGTTGGCATGGATGTAAAATGTTTAAAAATTACAATACTTAAATCAGTGTTCAAAGGTAAGCAAAGAATAAAAACAAGTTATGATATTAACTCTCAACATCATTCACAAAACTGTTTTTTGTTGTTTATTACACAACCAGCATGAATTTCACATAACAGCAAAACAATTAGTTGATGTTGCCGTGATCAGCTGATCCCTCTTCACCCTGACACCAGCTCACACACATCCTCATTCACAGGTCATGTTCTGTAAATAAACACAAAACACGAGTAAAATCAATAAATGATATGCATATTCTAGTATTCTTAGTTTTACATTAATTCTATTTTAATTCAGTTTGTTCGTGCTTACCGATGTTTTCTGATGTCTGGCGCCGGTTCCCCCTGGTCAGTTCGTCGATGTCTGGTTTTAGTTTTTGTGCCAATCCGCAAAACGGCGTGTAGGATTTCGTCAGTAATGCGCGATCTGTGCTTGGTCTTGTTTAAATTCATTATTGAAAACATCTGATTTTTCTTTTCTTGGACGTTTTGATGTTAGCTTGTCGATGTCTCAGTTTTCTTCACTGGGAAATTCAATAATCAGCGCGAGGTGACTCTGCTGCACTCTAGTGTCGAGAAGCCGTAATGTTGGCTGGTAACAATAGGAATGCATTATGGGAGATGTAGTTGGTAGTAAATTCGTGCTCAAAACCTATTTTAAGTCAATAATGGGCCTACAAAATGCTAGGGGGGGCCACATAAAATGACGTGGCGGGTGGCCCGCGGGCCTTGAGTTTGACACATGTGCTCTACAGGGTGGATTTGGATTGTCAAGAAAACTGCATGAGAAAAAAGTTCTAAAATTGAGACACGACTGGACCAGGACGTCAAAACCCAGAGGCAACAGCTTCTCAGCTGGGGTTAAAATTGATCCAAGTCATGAGGACTATTTTAGACAGTTTTTTTGAAAACTTGACTTCGAATGAAAAGCAGATGCTGGTGGACTTTGTTAAGGGAGAAGAAATCCCTGATTCCACAGATCCGTTTCCTGAAGTGGGACTAAATATTAATTTCTCAGAAATGTTATTGATCACTCAAAAAAATGTTAACTTTTGTATGTCGGATGGAAAATGTTTGTATAAATTTGTTGTTCAAGGGTTGAATAGGAAACAGTTAAACGGAAGAACTGACACCGTTTGGAGTGGTAGGTTTAAAATCAGAGAAAATCAGAAGCCAATATAATATATATATTGCATATATATTACACCTAACCCTACCCTTCATTTTGTTTTCTTAGCTCTTACAACACTGTTTGCGGGGATGGCGTCTTCGGGGGTAGTGGGAATGGGATACAGATTCAACCTAATCTATCAATTCCAGTTGAGACAGTTCTCCTGGCTGTTGGTGATTTTGTTGGCCACATCAATTTAGTGCTTCGAGAATGAATAATAGAGTGGTGATATTTTTGAAAGAGGAGTGTTAGAGGGGTGACAATAGGTGGAGAGTACCTGCAGGTTTATCCCTAACAACTTGTTGGAGAAAGAGCTCCAGTGTTGGGAAGCCTGCCAATGATTTCAAAACTTTGGGTTTGGAATGTAAACGTGACAAACTGAAACATGTTCAAACATTTAGGAGGCATGTGTGTGTCTGTTCCTATTCTGTGAAATATTTGAGACATATTTAGTTGTGTCTACTGTCTCCTCTCTCTGAGTCAAATCAATTTAGTCAGTTTCAGATTTTGAACCTAAATGTGTGAGTTTGTGAACGATAAACTTACTTATGTAAATTGTGTTAGTTTTTATTAATTTTGTCAAACCTCCAAGAGTTGTCATGAAATTTTGTTTTCAAGTAGGACCCAAATGCAAGAGTGGCAGAAGCATATGATAAATATTTTAATTTAAAAATTTTCATTTAAAAAATGAACTAAGCTAGAGTCCATAAACAAAAAGTCTGGGAATGACGAAGTAGGGGATTGCTAGTGCTGCAGCTGCTGGAGACAAAGCCACTGAAGCAGGTAGTAGTGGTTCTGCTGCAGCCAACGGGTGAGCTGTTGCCAATTTTGCAGCAGCTGGTTAGACAACTGTGGTGCAGCTATAGCAGACTGAGAGGCTATGGGTGGAGATAAGGAGGCTGCTTCTGAGAAACTGGTGTGAAGTGTTAGTTTGAAAGTTCAGAGTTGAAGACCAATTTGTGACAGAGACCACAAAGCGTGCCGGTCCGACCCATGCAGAGAAGCTATGGAGGTGTGCTTGTGGTGAAGTCTGCATAGAATGAAGGATCCGGGGAAGCAGAAGTAGGAAGAAGTAGGGAGTTCAGAAACTGGAGGTGGAGAATTATCTATTTATAGAAGACTTTTTTCCCCCTATGTTATCGATTTTATCCTCAGAAAAGAAGCAGAAGAGAAATCTTATGTATAATGCTCTGAACTACTTGGTCTTAGTTTTTTCCTCTTTGTTTTAAGAAAATTGGTTACTAAGTCTTGTTCTTAGTTTTTTCTATATTCTTGCTTAGTTTTTCTCTGTTTTAAGAAAATTTGTTGCAGACGAGTTTAAGAGTATCTGATTAAAAGACACTAAATGCAAATGGAAGTAACTTTTGTGAAAATTTTTGAAAACCATGAAACACTTTTTCTACTTTAGAGCTCTGTTTTGCTTTGTGTTTGTCACATAAAATCACAAAAAATATCTTAAATTGTAAGGTTATAACAGACACTCTGAAGGTACAAGTTAAACCTGATATAGGGATGTTTGCTGTCAGTACTGAGATATTGAAAGCAACCAGACCCCTGAGACCCATACATACAGTGCCGTGCTCATTATACTTCTCTCCTTGATCAAGGGAAACATCAACTCAATCACTACAAAATTTCAGATGGATAAGCTGATTTATTGTGAGTGCAGATTATTCAACCTGAAAGAGACATGGCTGACTAACCTTGGTAGCATACCAAACAATCTGCTCTGTGCAGATTTATTCTCCACTTCTACCCACTCGCATCTGGAGAAAGGAAGTGGCACTCTCAGAATTTTATTCCTGAATTTTTCCAGGAATAAAAAGGCATAACAAATCATGCCTTTTGTTATGATTTAGCACTTTACAGTTCTGGAAAAACTTGCCAGAATGAGATTGGACGCCTGCCATGATGAATAACATCATGTATAACTCTGTGGTCAGCAGCACTGGAGCCCCGCACGGCAGGGGAGGATGCTGTTTCCCATCCTCTTATCCTGTCCACTTCAGACTTCTGTTATAACTGAAATGTGTCATATCTAGAAGGAGGAGAAGGGCTACCGTAACTCCGGGTTCTTGTAAATATGTGGTCAAATGCATACAGAAATATTAAGAAAATACAAATACAAAATAAAAGTACACACACACAATTACAATTTCTACAAATGTTAAATTTCTACACACAAACCTTTTAACTACAACCTCACAAATCTGATAATTACGAATTCAAACCTTTCTCCTATGCCTACAAATGTTAACTAGGCGTAAGTACACGCAAGCCACACAGACAAAACTGTATTTACGCACAGATCCGCTTACGAGTGCACAAGTATTTTTGAGACTCATTTCATGTTCCATCATCTTCAGATTTGTGTGTAAGTGGTGCATTTAAATGCTGGTGGAAAACTGGGTCATATGAATTTTGCTAGGAGTCTGGTGTTTTCATCCTTGGGACATTTGTCACTGTGCTTGTGCCAAAGTGACAAAGACGTTATTTCATTGGAAAATTGAATATTTCAGTACTTCTTTATAATACTTCAAAATTCTATCCTGTCTTTCTATGCTATATCCAGGTATCTTAAAATCTAGCTGAGGTTTTAACCATGTTTCCTGAACACATTATATCTGGGATTATTTCTAATTCATAAACAAACTTTTTTGTTTCTTGCCCATTGGCTATTAAACTACTCTTATTCCATTGAAGAATATGTAGAACCATTATAAAAGCTTGGATCCTAATCCTGAGCATTTTCTGTCGTTTCAGTGGCACTCAAAATTGTATGAATCTGATCTGTTTGGATTTCTTTCAGATCTAAAAACCTTCCTGCTGCTGTTACAATTGATTTTATTTGATCACTTTTCTTCTTCATTTTTTAATTAATAATATGGCACATAAATGCTACAAAGTTTTCTTTTTTCACCACCATTGTATTTTCATCCACTATACATTTATGCAAATATGAATTTTGCATATTTAGGCCCGAGCAGCGAAGCGCTGGCGATGGCCTGTTTAAGCGCAGGATTTCTTCTTTTTCTTATTTTGACGTCACTTCGCGGCAGGGCCGTGCAGAGATCACTAAAGGGGCAGGTGCTCAAAAAAAAAAAAGGGCACATCTAACTGCATTTTAGGATAGAAAATATTAACAATGTCACATAGCTTTCAGAGTTTAATAAACCATGATAAATTACTAAATTGTGAGATATACAATCAAACCTAAGGAAAATCTCTACATAGAACATACAACTAGGCATATGTAAAATATTTTATTAGTAATTTCTTTCTGCAGGTCTATTTTGTTATAGGGAAGTAATGCAATATTCAAGCCCATGATATGTAAATCAGAGCTACACCACCAGGCGAATTATTAGAAAAAAATTATTTGCAAAACAAACTTATTTGCACATGTCAGAAGTCTTTGCTTTCTATTCTAAGTTTTTGTTTGTCATTCAAAGTTTTGTTTGCAATTCTCACATGACGGAGCCTAAAATCGCAACAAAAGATTTCTGATGTGTACAAATAAAAGTTTATGTTTTGCAAATAATTTTTTAAGTTCACGAGAAAAATTTATTTAATTTAAAAAGAAAAGTTTTTTAAACAAAAGTTTTTGTTTAATAAAAAAGAAATCATTACAATTCCAAAAGTTTTGATTACAATTTTATTTTACTTAACTGAGGTCAGTTTTTTTTTCATTGAATAATTGTGAAACTAATTTAACTGCATCCTCTGGGAACCAGACCCTGAACTTACTTAAAGTCTGGATTGAATTTTTTCCCCTCATTTGTGCTTTTATTGGACAGAAGCAACTTTATTGATTATTATATATATTATATCTACCATATTTTCCGCACTATAAGGCGCACCAAAAAACCTTCAATTTTCTAAAAAGCCGACAGTGCGCCTTATTATACGGTGCGCTTTATACATGGGTCAATATTGAACCACAACAGGTCTCGCAACTACGGTAAGCAGCCGTCGACTTCATTTTCCGCCGTAGAAGAAGAAGCGCACGGTGCATGCTGGGAAATATGACTGCGCGAAGCCCATTCATTTCCATTTGTTTGTGTAAAGACTCCAGAATGGATCCTATTAAAAGACACGCTTACGACGCAGAGTTTAAACTGAAGGCGATCAGACACGAAGAAGAACACGGGAATAAAACAGCTGTTGATTCATTTTGGGAGTGAACGGCGTTGTCAGAACGCTGGTTTGTAATCTGTTAAAAAAGTTTGACTGACCTATCTGACTGTTTTATTAGGGCAGCTCCATTTAATGGATGGATAGCGTAACCACGGCCTCTTGTGTAGCGTCTATTCTATGCTTCTTATAATGCGGTATGAAAACAGTTTTAAAATAGGCCATTCATTGAAGGTGCACCTTATAATGTGGTGCTCCTTATAGTGCGGAAAATACGGTATTATGGTAGTTCAGGGTGAGTTATTTTTAACTCTAAATGAATAAAAATTTTGAATTTTTATTTAAGTGCTATTCTCCTTCCGGATACGCTAGAATAAATGCAATGTACATTATGCAGCAAAGGAAATGAGAAGATGGGACATATATCCATTGTGGAGATGATTTTGGACGGCGATGTGCCTCTTATGGCATCAGCAACACAGGAATGACCGCGATCATTAACGATACAGGGAAGAAGCCTTTCAGTTATCTAGCTTTGCTAGCAAACTTGTTAGCTAGCAGCTAGCTGATAGCACAACCACAGCAGCCTAATGTCTGTATGATAATATAGTGCATCGATAGATAAGAGCAGTTCTTCCTCACCTGACTGTCTCCTCCCGCTCAGTAGTTCTTCAGAGAAAGGCAGACCAGTGGTCTGTTAGTGTCTGTTGTATTTCCTTACTTCTGCTTAAACTCCGTGCTGAAGCACAAACGATGCCACGTTCAACGTTTTCCGTTATCTGATGAGTAGCAAGTCGACTCCACTTTATTCACCAAAAACATTTTGTTTAATAAAAAAACGGTTGAGCTCTGCAGTAAGTTAGCCCCCTCATCTCACTGTGCGAGAGGCAACTGTGTCGTGCGTCACGGGCAAAAGGTCAAAGGTAACAAGGTGACCGGAGGGCTTATTATGTTGTTTTTCTTGCAAAATACAAAAAAACCCAACAAAAAAAAAATATTTTAGTACATGTTATATGTCAGAGGAGTGATTAGGAAAAAAAAGAAATTTACCAAGAGGGCACTTGGGGGCATAAAAAAGGCACTTGGGGGGAAGGAGCAAAAGGGGCAGGTGCTCAAGCACCCCTACCACCCCCTCTGCACGTGCCTGCTTTGCAGGGCCTTTAACATATTCGAAAACTCACCAAACTTGATCCAAAATTGTCCCCCTAGGAAAATTTTCGGATTCTGGTGGAATCGCAACTGGGCGTGGCCAAACGGCTCTACAGCGCCCCCTAAAGTGAGTTGGGAGAAAACGTAGGTCGTAGAGATCTGAAACTCGATACGTAGGTAGATCCCCCGGAATCAAGAATTCTGGGGGATCTCCAAAAGGGGGTACCTCCAAAAGTCTCTTGGAGGTACCCCCTAAAATGCACAGAGAGGCGACCATTTTGGTTCAAAGGTCAAATTTTGGCCATTTTACACTTTAACTCACGTCGAAATTTGACGAACTCCTAGAGATTTCGACCTATCGGCTTCATTCTTGGTCAGAGTGCAGTAAAAGCATAGGGCTTTAAAAGTTATCAAAAAAATTGACTTTTCGTATATGTTCAGGGGGCGTGGCAGAGCGGCGAACTTGGCATACTCGCCAAAACATATGAAACGCTATAACTTTCACATAAAAAGCTCAATTGGCACCAAACTTGGCATGAGTGAACTTGGTGGGATCCCTAACGATCCTATGTCATCACAGTCTGACGTCATCTAAGCCCCGCCCCCTCAGAACAGGAAGTGACTTTTTTTACTTGTAAAGTTCCATCTCTGGCTCTCTTGACCTAATCAAGATAATCTTGTGTGAGATGACAGATAACAAGTTGGTCTCATTTGCTTTAAAGCGCCAAAGGTTTTTAGTGGAAGGCGTGGTCATGGCGGCACGGCGAACTGACTGGTGATGGCGCTGTCATATGTTTGGCTCTTGATTCCACATGTTTCAGCCCAGATGCACCAAACTCACTGATATCGATCTTTATCCACCTCCCAACAGGAATCTAGTGTAATATTTTGTGGGCGTGGCCTAATCCCTCCACAGCGCCCCCTAGAATATTTTTAAAAATTAGCCCCAAGGCACAATTATGAAACTTGGTACACATGTGTATCTTGTCAGGACCTACATAAAAGTCTCTTGGAGCCATGGTCCAAACCCAACAGGAAGTTGGCCATTTTGGATCAAAGCCGCCACCATGTCCATTTTATTGACGTCGTATCTGATTAAACTCCTTTTACAGCGTTTTGACCTACAGACTTCAAAACACACATGAGGCATAGTAGGTTAAAAGTTATCATACAATTTTTTGTATGCCAAAGCATTTGGGCGTGGCTAAGTGTCAAACTTTGCCTATTCGCCATAAAATATCAAGCTGCAATAACTTCCACATACAAATTCACAGCTGCATCAGACTTCTTAAGACTCACTACAGACCAGTTCTCATCACATTAACATGGTCAACTGATGAAATTACTTAAGCCACGCCCCCTGGAGTGTTTGAGCATAGTTGAATTGCAAATTTTAATCCCTTGTAGTTTGCATACGTCTCTAAATCAGTGTTTATTTTTCAGACTGTGACACATTTGACACATTTAACAATCTGTCAAAGACCACTTACTCCAAAAATGTGCCTGCGATAACACATATGATGCAACCTGGAATGAAAATATTAGTCTCTTAACTTCTGTATTTTAGGGAACGGCGCAAGAGCGTCGGCAGTGGCGAATAGTCGGCGGTGACGAGAGCTTTGGCGGTGGCGCACGCTTCGCTGCTCTGACCTCCAACGCCACTTGCAGCTTTAATTGTTGTTGGTGCCATTATTTGTCTCTGATGATTCTGAGACAAATAATGATTCTGAGACATTATTTGTCTCAGAATCTGTATCTTTGACCTGTTTCTCCCAGCCTCATTCCTCTTGCACTATCTTCTTTCCTTACTCTTCTTAGAGCTTCATTACATGATACTCTTTCTGTTATTTTGATTCTTTGAGCTTCTCTGGCTTCCTATGGTACTTTACATCCACCATATGCTGTACTGTGTTCTCCTCCGCAGTTACAACATTTTAGCATCTTTATCACATTTTCCAAATTTATGTGGACCTCCCCATTGTGCACACCTAGCTTTTCTTTTCCTTTACATTTTTTTGCAATGTGTCCCACTTTTTGGCAAGTAAAACATCTGAGGGACTAGGGATGAACTCTCTAACTCTGCAGTTCATGTGTCCCATCTGGATATTTTCTGGCATCATGTTTTCAAATTGTAGAATCACTGCCATAGTGTCTTTAAGTTCCCCATCTCTTTTACTTTTAATCCTGTTGGCATCTGTTGTTTTCCCTCCTTTGGTTTCTGTTTTCAGATCCTCCATCGTCATTTCAAGTGGAACTCCTGAAATGACTCTCAGCCTTGCTAAAGATCCTGGAATATAAGTCTGAATTCTTTCCCCCATCAGGATTTTCATTTTGATTATCTTCTGTTGTTGTGATTCACTGACAGCATGTATTAGCACTCTTCTGTTATTCATGATTCTAGCCATTTTAATTCTCCCCATTTCCTCCTCTATTGCTTTGGTCAGCTTTATCGGGTGTATAGATCCCCCATCTTGTTTGAATTCCATTTCAATGGTAAAGTCATCCTGTTCTCATGAACTCGCCCATTCATTTGTTTTTGTCTTTTTGCTAACTTCTGCTCTTGCCTCACTTTCTTCCAACCAACTTTTTGCCCTTTCTTGTCTCTTCCTAAATGCTCTTTTCATTCTTGATGATCTTGATATCTATCTTCCATTCCATCTCATTTCCACTATTTTCTCCTGATGTAGAAGCCATGTTGCTACAGTCAATGTACAGTTTATGCGACCCACCAAAATCAAATCCTATCGCCTTTGTTTGTTTGCTACATTCTCTCGCTTCTCCTTCTGCCACTGCCTTCACGTCCTATGATTGAGGTGAAAAACCGGTCTTAAGGCAGTTATCCGTTATTATTTTTAAACACCATCCTTTAAGCTAACTGTCCAGTTTAAATTTTGTAGTATTATAAAGTACTGAAATATTCAGTTTTCCATTCCGTTTTGGAGCGCGAAATGAGTCTCAAAAATACTCCAACCGGTAACCGGATCTGTACATAAATTCAGTTTCATCTGTGTGTATGAGGCGACTCGTGCATACTTATTTAACATTTGTAGGCTTAGGAGAAGGTTTGAATTCGGAATTATCAGATTTGTGAGGTTGTAGTTTAAAAAGTACACGGAGTTAGGCACAAATATTCTTTTTAGGATTTACAAATCATGCTTCCCAGATACAATTCTCCAAAGTTACACACGGAGATGCTTGCATGATTACATATCCAGTATAATATGCACAGGCATTTTGAGACTATTTTCACTCCATAGGCAATTAACACAAAGCAGCTCTATAAAAGGCCTAGACCAAGATGGGGCTTTTAAAGAGTCCTTTATTATTATAATTAATATATATATATTTTTTTAATATAATGTTTATTTATAATGTTAACTGAACTAGAGTGCCTATGACGTTTTACTTGTGATATTAATTTATTAAATCAGTCATGATCAACAAGTTTTGGCTGTTTTGACAAAATACAAAAAAACGGTGTCTAACGTCTACACAGTCATGTGCTCTCCACTCCACTCATTGTGAGTCTACAAGCACCAGTCAGCTGGACCTCTGTTGAATTAAGTCCACACAATTTAAAGGGTGTGAATGTTTGTGCAAAATTTTGTGTTCAGATTTCTATTTTGATTGTTATTGTTTTGTAGAAATCAGTTTCACATTGGCATTAAAGGATTTTTGTGAATGCTTTTGTCAAAAAAGCCAATTTGTAAAAACTTGATTGATTGTGAAAACAATAAAAGGGTTAAATAACCAAAGGGCTGAATACTTTTTATGGAAAAATTTATTCTGAATGTAATGTCAGACAGTGTGAAGAAAAATGTGTTTTAATAGAAGGCTTCTTCAGGTTTTTAGGACTTGTAAAAACCTGAAGAAGTTTGCCTATTGCAGTATCTCCAGGATGTGTGTGAAGTGTGTGTTTGCAGTCCAACAGTCTGCACAATTTTACAGTGCTGTCTCAATAGCTCCTGACAAAGGAAAAGAAGACACTGACAAGTATCTACATTGAAGCACATTTATTGTCTTCATTTGGTTTTACACAGAAACACATGAAAATGACTGAACAGAAGCAGGAACAACACAGGCAAAAGATTTCTGTTGCTGTCAGCTGAAACCTGCATATCATCAAAAACAATAATTTAGATATCAGTGTCAACAGCTGTTTATTAATCAGTTATCATGTGAAACTGCGTTTTCATGGAAACAATCATGGAAAAGAGAAAATCTATCAGTGGTTTGTCATAAATCAGTGATCTGTTTGGAAGAACAGCAGCTGAGCTGTTAACGTAGCTGAGAAAGTATTTGATTAATTGAACAGCATATTCCACTGTATTAATTGACAAACACATATAGTAGTTGCATATCAAAAAGCTCTGCAGCTGGTCACTAAGAGCAGGCAATAAATGAAAATTTTAAAATTCATAATGGTTTTAGTTTTCTAAGCTCTCTATGGTAACATTATAAAAATTAGGCCTAAAATAAATTTCCATGAATCTGTGTCTGACATTCCATCTCATCAGAGAGTAGACTTACAACAAAACATCCCTCCATTACAGCACCTTTATTTGTCTGGTACAACAGAAACTTTCAATCCACTAAATGCCTGTTGCAGATACCGTGCTCAGAACTGTGTGGTATTTTCTGTATTCCAGCTCCACTGTCCTTCATGTAAACACAGGAAACTTCAGAGTCGAAAATCAATTCCAAAATACTAAATTTTTAAATGGAGCCAAATGTCTTTTTCAGAGAGGACGTTCACATTACTTATTATCTACCCTGACAGAGTTGATAGGCATGTTTCTCTAAGAATTCTGAAATTCTAACTAATTCTACATTGACAGATCAGGGAGGTGTAAGGATAAACTTAAAAATGCATTGTAATTTGAAAGAGTTGGCTAAAACTCACTCTACAATGAGGTCGCTGGCAATAGTTGGTTACTAAAGTATTGAAGAATCCCTTACCAGATTAAAACACAGTTTAAAATTCAGGAAACTCTTCATTGCGAAAAGCCTGAAAACGATTGGATTCCAAGTTTTCCCCAAAATTACTAGTTTTTGTGAACACTTTATCCCAAGTTATCCTATCTTGTGAGCTTCAACAATTGAATGTTATAGACGTGTCATGTTTCACACTATTCCAGACAGTAATATGTAATGTGCAGTACTGTATGAAAGAGGCTTTTTGTAATGTCGCCCTGCTTTTGGTCACAGACTCAAAGACAGTTGGGAAACAAAAAATAAAATAAAATAAAATAAAAATATACAGAAGCAAGTTCCAATGGAGGCAAAAACTATTTCATGGAAATCTTAAAGGAAAGAAGGAGATGAGAGAGTTGGAAGTGGAAGAATGTACAAAATGTAGAAAAGGTTTCTAGCCAAAGTTGTTTTTTTTAATAATGGAGAGAAACCATGAGCGTTTGGGTCATGGACTATAAAAAAAGCCTTTCCATGGATGCAAGAAGGATTTTAAATGTATAACAGTTTTCTACATTCAGCTTGAGTTAAATTAAAAGCCTTTACAAAAACAAATTTTTGAAAATATCACTGTAATTTCACAAAAAAATGTTGACAGATTTGCAACAGGTTTCTGAAGGGAAATGACAAGTCTTATGTTCTAGTAGTGTATTAAAAGTTGTCTCTCAGGAGCATCATATATTTTTGAGACACTGAGAGGAAAAGCTATAATCAGTGTTTGTTACACTCTATATCTAAGCAACTACACATCTGCGATGCGGCCTAGAGTCAGGCTGGGAGACGTTGACGCTGGAGGCTGTGTTTATCATGCTCTCAGACATGGACTGGGTTCTCACTGTGTCCAGAGCCTCTGACAAAGCTTCAGATGAACTTGCTTCTGCAGTGTCAGTGGAGCTCTCAATATTCTGAAGAAACATGTAAAGGATCAGATGATTAGTAAAAATACACCAAAAAAATCTTCTCATACGTTGTTTATTATTAGGTTTTTGTGGCACGGTGTTAAGAGTTAAATTTGCGCTAGCTTATCATTAGAGATGCACCGATAGAAGATTTCAGGCTGATTTCTAACTTCTAATTTTGTAAAAATTTCTATCAGTTTTAGATTTAAATTATGATTTAAAATATGTATTTCTAGGATTTCTGATGTGAGTAAACATTAAATACGTTATATGTTATAACAGGAGCAGAAGTAATGTCACACCATCTGTGAGAGAGATTGAGTCTTTGTAGAACAAAGTTTTACAATATGTTATAGTTACTAATGCATATATAAGCATGTTGTGTGTTCCACAGAAAATGCAAATCCTTAACAAAACAACAAAAACACAAACTTCTCAGATCTGCTCACTTATACATCTGAAATAAAGCTGGAAATATTCCAACCAAGTGAGCATTCAAAAATCAAACCAGCATTGAAGGACCATAACAGTGGCATGGAGCTCTGCAGCGAGGGCTTAAAATGTTATGCATCAACTAAGTGTCAGAAGTGTGCCTAAGTGTGCCTCTTCCAGACTGGATCGCAATAAATGAATTCATTCATTCAAATGTTCACACCACAAAGGTGGTCCCTGTGTGCTGTCTTTTAAACCATGTGACAGACTCATGAATAGAACTTTCAACATAACAGTTGTGTTTAAGTGATTTTAGCAATTAAATCAAAGCAGTATAGTGGCAAATTACATCAATGTAAAAAGATGTTCAATTGTATTTGATTTCAAGAAATACAGTGAATCCAGAGAAAGCTATGTATGCATATTTTAATAGTTAATGAGTAGTTTTGTCTATGCATTCTGCCACAAAAGGCCCTTTAAGGACATCTATCTGATATAAAAATGAGTTTGACACCCATGTTTTAAACAGTTGGCTACACAAACTGTCTGTAATCACACACTTGAGCAACAACACTAGTTTATGTATTTGCAAATCAGCTTAAGGGGGTTGCCTGCCGAGTCTGTCTCCTCACCGAGCCTGAGTCTGTCTTAAGGCCGCTTGTTACAGGACAGAAAGTCTGTCAACAATGACAGAGATTAAAAGCTCAAACCATAACACATTTTCAGCCTTCATAGTGGACTGGTTAAAATCTGATCAAGCTGAACTCTGAATGTTAACTGTGGTCATATGGTCAGTTTTAATGACCAGTTTTTAATGATACATGGGTATCCTGCTGAAACCAGTCAGAAGGACTAAGAATGTGTTATGTTTCCATCCTCTGCAGTTTGACCAGCACCTGGGTCAGCCACCGCTTCCTTCTCCTCTGAGACAACAAGCTCTGCTTTCAACAAGCTCTGCTTTCCAAGAGAAAAAAAATTGGTTTCACCACAACTCAATGAATGTCTGTTGTTGAACAAAGTACAATCCCTGTCTGACAGTGCCATCTAGTGGAAGAAAAAAAAACCAACGCATGTGCAGCATGCCTCAAATAATGCAACTGAAACAGCAGCGACAGAAGAGACGTACAAGCAATGAATGAAGGAATTAATGTCAGTGCAGATTTTGAAAGAGGTTAAGCAGGTGAAAGTAACAGAAAGAGCAAAGAAACCCAGAACCCAGAGTTTAATCATGCGGCTTTCAGAGGAAGAACAGTTGGAAGTATTGTGCGAGCTCTCATCTGTTTGTCAAGTTTGTTTTCACTCACTTGTTAATTATTTTTCCTAAACATACAGCCTTGTCTATGCTATGTCTAGTCCATATTCAATGTGGCAGCTGACCTTCAGTTGACAAAGAACACCAGCGTGAGAAGTTAACCAAAGAGTTCAGTAGTACAGAGAAATAGTGTGAGACAGTTTCAACTGTAGTCCTCTATTTTCTTTACCTCAGGTGAAACTCCCAGGAAAGATTCCCAGAGCCACCAAAATACACTTTCTCCATCATCCTCCATGCTCAATTCCCCACTGCCTTTATTCTCTGTAGTTTCTTCAGCAGAGAGCTCACCATGCTGCTGACATGGAGACATGCATGAAGAGTCAAATAGAAGTGGGGGCTTAGGGTCAAAAGCATTCCAGTTTCATAAATGAACAGCTGCAATGATTTCTTATGTGGATCTGTGTATCTCACAATCAATTTTTTTCCTCTTCCCTGTCCTTTCAATTACAAACTTTGATGTATTTGTTGGAATTTTATGTGACAGATAAACCCTAAGCAGTAAAGAATTCTGAAGCAAAAATTCCTACATGGTCTTCAAAAACCTTTACAAAGAAAAATATAGAAAGTATGAATTACACTTGGATTCAGTGCGTAATTTGATGACCTGAAATAAAAGCTAGTGCTTTCTTCAGGAGCCAGCTAATCAGTAAAAATTCCAGCTGTGTGTTTTTTCCAAGAAGATCTTTGAAGTAAGTTCAAGAACATTAGAGAACAAATATCATCATGAAGACTAAGAAATACAGCTGGTCACAAAGGGAGTTGTGAAGACATTTAAAATAGGGTTAATTTCTAAATCAATTTCCCAGGTTTTTAACAGAGCTCTGAAAAGTTCATCATCTGGGCCCTCATTTCAAACATGCATATGCACAAGAAATGTGCATATCCATATTTTACACACAAGTCGACATTCATAAAATTAGCCTGCCTTGAAAGTTTGCGTAAGCCACACAAACTTTTTTTGTGGACAATAACAAACTAGAAAGCGCCAAAACTCACCTAAATACACTGAGATCTGACTCCATTCAGTGTTATTTAATCTAAGAAGTAATAGAAAGAGCAAAGAGACCCATAGGTCAAATAAACAAAATATTTTCCGTATTTGACCTTTTTCTTAAAACGATGGACAAATTTGAAGCCTGTCCTTTGACAGGTTATAATTCATACCCTTGACTAGTGCACATGGGCAGACATTAAATTTATATGCAAAGCTTTGTGCGATAAAGTAAAATCAATCAATAAAAACATTCTTTCTGAATATCATCTCATGGACCCTGAAGGAAATGCGTCTTGCTGACCGGGATCTGACAGCGTGTTGAAAGGTTATGGACAGGAAGCTTTGGAGCGCATCTGATTTAGAAGTGTATTGAAAACCTTTGGTTGTCTCCAGAACATAAAGAATTAAGGCGAATACAATGCTGTTTTAATCCACTTATAGTCCAGAGGAGCCAGCCAGGTCAGTCATCCTTCAGTCCATCCATGTTAACTTTGTGAATGTGCCATTATGAATAAAAAGCATCTCCATTCTATAATACGCAATTTATATGAGCAAAAGTGCCTAGTAAGGTAAGGTAATTTTATTTAAATAGCACATTTTCAGCAACAGGGCAGTTCACAGTGCTTAATAATAAATAAAATGTATTGGCATGTCGGCCTGGTCCAACACGATTTCTCCATTTGGAATAAGCTTCCACATTTCCCACTCAACTCAAAGGACTCTCTGACGCGCTCTGTCTTTAAATCCCGACTGAATGAATGCTCTACGGCTCAAACAAGCATTTTCTACTATAAGCAGGGACTGTTGCCTGATGACAGACCTTCAGGTACTAATTTTTTACATTTGTATTTATGGATGACCACAGGGCGGACCAGCAGCTGCGATCTATTTCTATGCAAAATATAAAGGAAAGGTGTGTAGCCATGTGGATGCGCACAGTTTTACACATCTGAATTTCTTTGGTGCGCTGCATTTTTCAAAATTTGTCCATGCTCCAATTTTTAGTGTGAAAGCTGCACTCTTTTATACATGAGACACCTAAAGCTTGACGAGGAGACATATTTATCTCACCTCTACCATGGTAACCAGTAAACAAGGGGATTGTCAGTAAACTGAAAACAGGCCACCTTTGAATCACTTAACATGACAAAGATTCAAGGCCACAGTAAGGCTTTATGGACACAGAATCAACCTTCATCCGTTGTAATTTTAGTCCCAGTCCCAAACATAACCCTGTAGAACACTTGTGGGCAGAAATAAAGAAAAGACTAGAACCAGAGCTATCGACTGTTCAAAGAGACTTTACAAAAAAAATGGTCAAAGATCATAGGTCTTTTTTTCATGCTACTAAATAATTATTATTCTGAAATCAGACATGTTCACAAGTTTCCAAGTACAATTCAAGTCTTTGAAGACCAGGGGCCTCGTGTGTGTGTGCACAAAAAAATGTGCGGCACCATATTTTGCGCGCAAGTCGGCATGTATAAAAATTGACTTTGCATCAAAGTTTGCGTAAATATACATACACTTTTTCCCTGGCAGCCAGGCAAACTTTTCCTGTGAGCAAAATCAAACTACAAAGCATCAAAACTCACCTAAATACACTGAAATCTGACTATATTCAGTTGTTTAGACCAAGAAGCATCGAACTTGATGTTTTGTTTATGATTTTAATATTTTATTGTTTAAACGTAAACGATAAAACTGAACCTCAGACAATAAGATAACTCACACACAAAATGACAAAAATAAAAATAAAAGGATGTAAAACCTCACTACGATGGAAATGGTACTTTTCCTCAGTTTTTGTCTCCAAGATGAAACACATGAGTCTGAATGCATCTATGGGGTAATTTCTTTCTCACTGAAAAAGAAAACAGGGCTGGATCAGCAGATTAACTCCAAACAGGTGTGATTATTTTTAAGGTGATCAAGGTTTGTATGCAATCACACGTATATAAGTAGCAGCACAAAGGTGAGCTACGTAATTGTGGAGCCTCAGACTCTGATGGAGAACATTGGCAATGGAAGGATTCAGAGGGAGCGATTGATCAGAGATCATATCGATCTGCTGGGAAATGATGATGATGGTTTATTCATGTTTACATTAATCCAGACTGATCATCCTGGAGCTCTGAGCAGAACTTAAAGAAGGAGCCGTGCGGTACCGGTACCGGTCCATCTGCGGTCATCCTTCAGTTGAGCCGCTTGCTTTATGGATGCGCCTTTATGGACTGAAAGCATCTCTATTCTATAAATGTCCAGCTTATGCACATTTAGAATAAAGTCCACTTTACCCACTCAAGACTCTCTGACTTTAAATCCTGGCTGAATGCTGTACTGCTCAAATAGGCGTTTGCACAATCTCTTTATTTTCTTTTTTTTATTATTTGGATTTTTTCCTTTAAAATTTATTATTTTTATTTTTGTGAGGTTACCTTATGTGCCCTGAAAGCACCTTTTAAATAAAAGTAATAATTATTATTATAAGTAATAATAAAAAAAAAATAATAATAATATTACAAACAAGGACGTTGCCATTGTTTGTAATATGGGCGGATATTTATACTAATTTACATAAGCATTTATGGGTGGCGACAGGCAGACCAGCAGCTCACACGGCTTTACACATCCGAATTTTTTTTTGTACTTTTCAACATTTTTCCGTACGCCAAGTTTTAGTGTGAAATCTGCGCTCTCTTTTATGCATGTGGCCCTAGGTCCATATCAATAGTCATGTTGTTTGACCCAAGTCAAGTGTCTAACGACCAAGACATTTTCACAAATTTTAAACATTCAGAGTAAATGGGGAAAAAAATATATCTGAAGAAACAAAACAGGCTATGTCTATGTAATACAGACACATTTAGCAATGACAAAATATGGGAGGTAAATAAAATTTGTTCTGAAACAACCCAAAGTCACTGATAGCTCTCAGTTGGATAGATGCCTGTTTGGTCAATTTTGAAGCTATCGCTAAATCTCTGGTTAATTAATTAAGTGCACACTTTCACAGGAGCAGCAACTCAAATGCATTTAGGCATGTAGCCATGGCCAAGACGATCTGCTGTAGTTCAAACCAAGCATAAGAATGGGGAAGAAAGGTAATTTAAGTGACTTTAAACGTGGTGTGGCTGTTGGTACCAGACGGGCTGGTCTGAGTATTGCAGAAACTCGTGATCTACTGGGATTTTAATGCACAATAACCTCTAGGGTTTACAGAGAATGGTCCGAAAAAGAGAAAATATCCAGTGAGCGGCAGTTCTGTGGGCGCAAATGCCTTGTTGATGCCAGAGGTCAGAGGGGAATGGTTAGACTGGTTGGAGCTGATAGAACGGCAACAGTAATTCAAAAAACCACTTTTTATGAGGTATATAGAAGAGCACACAACACGTCGAACCTTTAGGCAGATAGACTACAGCAGCAGAAGAACACACTGGGTGCCACTCCAGCTCTGTTCCTGTTCTTAGTGTCAACTAAGAACAGGAAACTGAGGTTACAATTCGCACAGGCTCACCAAAATTTTACAGTAGAAGATTGGAAAAACTTTGCCTGGTCTGATGAGTTTCATTTTCTGCTGTGACATTCAGATGGTATGGTCAGAATTTGGCATTAACAACATGAAAGCATGGATCCATCCTGCCTTGTGTCCAATGGTTCAGGCTAGTGGTGGTGCAATGAGTTCACTGAACTTGAACGACCTCCACATTCAACAGATCTCAATCCAATAGAGCACCTTTGGGATGTGGTGGAACGGGAGATTCCACCACATCCCAGAATCACATTAGCGTGATTCTAATGTGTTGCACACATTAGCGTCATGCAGCATCTGTGTGACCAGACTCTCTGAGTCATGCCTCTCAGAGGCATGACTGAGCCATTAAGGGTTAATGGTTAACCATTAATCCTGCCTTAATCCATTGATGAATCTATGGATTAAGGCAGTTTTGAAGACAAAAAGGTGTCCAACCGTGTACCAGCAAGGTGTACATAATAAAATGGCTGGTGAGTGTATATTGACATAACTATACCGCAGTTTATGCCAAATGCAATGACAATTGTAATGTTAACCAGGCTCTTTGCGAAGAATGAATCTGGTAATTATAAATAGTAATATAAATATAATGTTAGCTGTTAGCAGTTTTACTGACATAAAAATAGAAACTGAAAAAGTCACAAAGTTTGTATCACTGCCACATCTTGTGGCCATGTCTGTACATGTATGTTCAAATCTTTAGCTTTATTTGAGCTGGAAACAAAAACTTTTCTACAAACATCTTGAGATTTTATTCCTGGATTGAGGAACAGATTACACCTTCCATACGGAGAAAAATGACCAGGAAAACATTTCTGCAGCAAACCACATCCTAGGTGTGTGAATGTGTGGACAGGTGAGGATAAGTGTGAATAGATAAATGATTGAATGCAGTGTCCTGTGTGCCCTCTGAACTTCATAAAGTTCTATGTAAGTACAAGCAATTTACCATTTAACACCCAACATACCCCAGACATGGAGTTTTGAAGCTTTGGCACCACTTTGGCCTGACTCGGAGTGGACGATTGTTGAATTAACAGGGCAGGGACCTTCTGCAAAAATAAAACACGACCTTCAGGTAAGACTCTTTAAAGTGAATCCAGTTGACAACATAGTGAACAAACCTTTTCCAGGTCCAGCAACAGAGTTTGAAGTTGTTCCACCACATTAAATACAGTCAGTGTCGTTTCAGCCTTCTCAGGGAGACAAAGGCCTGGTTTGCATTTCTGAATCTCTACTACTGTATGTCTCATTGATTGGATCCTCTGCTCAATCGTCTGTTCACATAAGAACCACCAGTTGAAAAACAAATAGAAAATCATATCCCCCCCCCCAAAAATAAAGCAAATTTTATCTGTATATATGTCTGCTTTGAGAACTCACTTTGAGATCATCCTCTTTGGGGCTGGGAAAAGAGAGCAGGGTCTTAATCTCGGCAACATCATTCTCCATTCTGCATACTTCCTTCTCTATGGCCTCCATCTCCTTTAAAAACACAGTATATCAGTGTCAGTGTAATTGGAAAGGCAAAGTCAATTAGATAGGGGAGATAAAAGATAAAATCCAGTAAAAATATCTTGAAGATTGATCCATCCAATAACATTATCATAGTTATATTATTATCTGTACCTCAAATCTAGTTATTTTCAGTGTAATACATTAACTAATATTTAGAAAAAATAGTATTCAGGAAGAGTTTGTGTAACCCAGGTTAAAATAGTTGTCACTAAAAATAGTTATAAATTGGATAAATAGAAAATAGATAGGAAATAAGTAAATAGGAGAATAAATAGGGAATTAATCGATCTTAAAATTGACAAAAATAAAAAAAAGCAATAATTAGGGACATTATAATTGCTATATTTGATTTTTGATATTTTGATTGATTGAAACTGTAAACAAGGGTATTGTTTTGTCAGCGGCTGAAGTGGCTGAGAATCTTTTATTTTGAAGGGCCACGTTTGCGTGTGACCCATGTGATTAGCTCCAGCCAATCGGGTTGCTGCATTCTCTGACGTGAAAGAGAGAGAATAAGCAGAGAGCGTGAAGGAAGCAGAGAGCGCAGAAGCCAACGGGATTGTGCTGAAAAGAAGACATATAAGAGATCAACTTGCTGACTAAGACACGTTTCTTTATTCTTTAAGAAGGAGCTCTCCGCATGTTTTTATTTTTTTTCTCACCCTGACTGCGTTCGGGATCATCTTTGTGTATTGTGAAACTGGACTTGGTGAGTTGTAATTGTTTTTTTTATTTATTTAAAGATATTTGAATATTTGTGAAATAGTTATTTTATTTAGACGGATGCTGATCAGCGGAGGCGTTGGCTGTTGCTCTTCATGCTAACGGAAATATAACTGAAAGTCAGCTGAGCAACAGCTGATCCGCCGAAGCTAACAGTTGCTCTTTTCAACTGGCATTCAACGTTTTGTCAACAGAAGAGCTAACTGTCGCTAACTGTTGCTAACTGTTGCCCTTTGTTGGCAACAGGCTTTTTTCTTTGCCTTTTCTTTCCTTTCTTCCTCCTTTTTATTTTCCTACATTCGGCTGGGATTTGGACAAAGAATCTCCATCACCACTGAACTGGATCAGGCTGAGGAGAACGCGATGGCGAGCCAACCCGGGAGCCTTGTGACCACCGGATAGGAGCTACGCCTCTGCGGGACATTGCTAGGCACGCAGCTCGTATGACCTGCCTATGTTGTGCGGATTAGCGGTGGGTCACTAAAACAACATTAACTGTTGGATCAACGGAAGAGACAAGACATCAGTCTGGAGCATAGCCTTGACTGTCCTTGCTGAATAGTTTGCTGTGACTTTGTTGTTTCGTTGTTACTTTTGTTTTTTTTTTAACTTCTTAAAAAGGAACACCAAAAAGTTAAATAGATTAAACAAATTAGAGCAAACTGTAAATTTAAAATAGATAAATAATATTAACTAGAATTAAAATAGAACTATAGGTGAAATAAATAGTGTTCTTTATCCAGATTTATAAAATAGTTTGAGAGAAACGGGGAAACTATTTAATTTGTTTTTAATTTGTGTCATTGTATGTTAATTGTTGTAACATTGTTGTTTATTTTTCTTTTAATTGTCATTTCAACCAATAATAAGCCGGCTGTTTTAACTCAATTTTTTTTGGTCTGTGGTCATTAAATTCAAAACACACTTCTTCCTACTCCAGTAGCCGAACCTAGCTCTGGTCTTTATTACGGGTTATTAACTGTAAACACATAGCAAGTGTTACAGAAAGTGGCGAGCCAGCCAGGAGCAGGAAATAGAAGCATAACATTTATTTCTGACCCAGATCAAAAAAAAAAAAAAAAGAAAAAAAAAAGGGCCAAGTTCAGCAAGAATAGAAAACATGGAAATAGTCAACAGAGAAAACATCAAGGTCCCGAACTCGGTCATTGTCAGCGGTATTGCTGGTACAGACACTGATGAGGATGTGTTCGATTTCCTGATCAGGTATGGGAAGATAAGGAAAATCCTAAAAATAGATGACTCGCAGTCCTCTTACCACCAAAATGCCATTGTGGAGTATGAGAGTGGAACTGCCTTGAAAGCACTTGAACCCTTACTCCCTTACATGTTTGAGAGCTCAAACAAAGACTCTTATCAAATCAGAACCCTGTCCAGTGAGTACGTATCTGACGTCACAGACAGAGCCTCCCACCGTTTTTTCTGTGAACTGCAAGAAATTGCTAAATTAGGTGGAAAATCCTTTGAAGCTGTCTTGCATGAGCATCTGTCCAAATGCTCTCAATCAGTCACAGGCAGCTCTGAGACACATGAAACTGAGACTTTTACTCTAAAGACACAAAGTGACTTAATGAACCCAGTTGCCAGACCAACCCAAGAAAATGACCAACTTTTTCAAAGTAAAAATGCAGAGCAGTCTAAAACTACTCTAAGCAACTCTGACTCTGTTAACCAACCTCGACTCAATCTAGCCTCCAACCTATCACAGAACCTCGTCACTCACCCTGAAGTGCAAAAAGTAATTGTAGAGCATATAGTGCGAAGTGAAGCTCCAGTCTCACAGGTGAGTGCCTCTTTCCGACTGAGGCAGTTTTCAGGCAAATTACCTTGTCCTAGTCACGAGGCTGATTTTGATACATGGCGCAACAGTGTTGAGCTCATACTTAAGGATCCAGATGTGTCTGTTTTGCAATGCTCAAGGAAGATTTTAGACAGTCTGATGCCACCTGCGTCCAATGTGGTAAAATCCTTGGGGTCTACAGCATTGCCATCAGCTTATCTTGAACTGTTAAATTCAGCTTTTGGCACAGTAGAAGATGGTGATGAGCTTTTTGCCAAATTTCTTAACACCCTCCAAGACCCTGGTGAAAAACCATCACATTACCTTCATCGTTTGCAGATCGTCCTCTCTAAAGCTTTGAGCAGAGGCGGAGCAGTCCCCACTGAAGCAGACCGACACCTTCTGCGTCAGTTCTGCCGTGGATGTTGGGACAATGCCTTACTAGCAGAGCTCCAGCTTGAAAGAAAAAGAAATGACCCCCCTTCATTCACTGAGCTGCTGTTGCAGTTGAGAGTTGAAGAAGACAAGCATAGTGCAAAAGAGAGTAGAATGAAAAAACACTTTGCTGCTGCTAGACCAAAAGTAGCCTCCCACACTATTACTGCAACTTCTGATTTTTTTGAACCTACAGTGCAAGATAATCTCACTGAGATGCAAACCAGATAACTCAGATGCAGAGTCAGCTGACAAGATTGAAACCCCAAAAGGTAGTTCAACCTGTGGTTCCCCAAAGTGATCTGATTGCAGAACTAAAAGCACAAATTACTGAGCTGCAGAGCCATTTGGCTAGACTAAAACCACCAAATTCCATTAAGAAAAATGCTAGTGCACCTAAAGCTAAGACACAAACTAAGCCTAAAGCACCTGAACAAACCGCGACAGTCCAAACTGTAAAGAATAGGCCAAAGCCTTGTTATTGTTTTCAATGCGGCGAGGATGGCCATATCGTTTCAGCTTGTTCCAATGAATCAAATCCGTCTCTTGTTGCTGATAAGAGAAAGCAGTTAAAAGCAAAACAGTTACTTTGGGACGAACAGAACAAACAAACACAGTCTTTAAACTAGAGGAAGCCCTTATTGCGGGACAAATGAGTGCTGTTAGTGAAACCAGTCCCAGTAAACATTCAAGAAAAAATAGAAAACGGTTCCATCACAACAAATCAGCCAAAGTGAAGTTACCCAAAGGCCTAGTTGGAGCCAAGTACACTGCTGAGGTGTTAATTAATGGACAGGCTTGTAATTGCCTTCTTGACACCGGGTCACAAGTGACAACCGTGTCACAGTCATTTTATGACAGTTATCTCTCACATTTGGAGATCCATTCCATACATGACCTTCTTGAAGTTGAAGCCGCAAATGGTCAGAATATTCCATATTCAGGCTATATTTGTATTGATATCACATTTCCAAAAAACAGTTTTGGACATGAACTTATCGTGTCTTCTCTTGCGTTGGTTGTTCCCAACACGCGTTCCAGTGTCCAATCTTCTCTCTTGATTGGTACTAATACCCTTATTCTCTTTGAAAGTTTTTCTCTCACTAACACAGATTCCAGTGCCCTTCCTTATAGTTATAGAGTGGTGCTGAGCGTGTTACAAAAGAGACACAGGCAGAAAGAAACCAGCAATCTTGGTCTTGTCAGACTGTCAGGAAATGAGCCTGAAATCATTCCTGCAGGACAAAGTAAAGTCTTGGAGGGGTCAGTTCATGTGAATGTTGACACTCCAGATAAGTGGATTGTAGTTGAATCCCCCAATACATCTTCCTTACCAGGTGGTGTTTTGGTCACTAACTGTTTACTCACCATTCCTGAGAACCGATCGCAAAAGCTTCCTGTGATCTTGCGAAATGAAAGTAAACATGATATAGTTATTCCTGGAAACAGTGTCATTGCTGAAATCCATGCTATGCAGGAGATTTTGTCCCATCCTCATATCTCTGATGAGTCAAAACAGACTTTTAGTCCACAGCCTGCTGAGCTTAATTTAAACTTTGCAGATTCCCCAGTCCCTGCTGAATGGAAAAAGCGAATTATGCAGAAGTTGAATGCTATGCCAGAGGTTTTTGCGCAGCATGATACTGATTTTGGATGTACTAGAAAAGTAAAGCACCAGATTAAACTGAGTGATGAGTCCTCTTTTAAACACAGGCCTCGCCCAATACGACCGCAAGACGTTGATGCTGTACGTCGTCATTTGCAGGAACTGTTTGAGGCAGGGGTAATCCGTGAGTCCGAGTCAGCTTTTTCCTCACCCATCGTGGTAGTAAGGAAGAAAAATGGAGATGTACGACTTTGCGTCGATTATCGAAAGCTAAACCAGAACACAATCAAAGACGCTTACGCACTTCCTAATCTGGAAGAAACTTTTTCAGCCCTTAGTGGGTCGAAATGGTTTTCAGTCCTTGACCTCAAAAGTGGTTATTACCAGGTTGAAGTTGAGGAGGCAGATAAGCACAAGACAGCTTTTGTGTGCCCACTGGGATTTTTCGAGTTCAACCGTATGCCGCAGGGTGTAACTAACGCTCCTAGCACGTTTCAACGGCTGATGGAGAGGTGTATGGGCGACATAAACCTTAAGGAAGTCTTGGTCTTTTTGGACGACCTTATAGTTTTTTTCAGAAACCCTTGAACAACATGAAACACGTCTTCTCAATGTGCTCAGTCGTCTCCAAGAATATGGTCTAAAATTATCACTCGAGAAGTGTAAGTTTTTTCAGACATCTGTGAGGTATTTGGGGCACATAGTCTCTCAGCGCGGTGTTGAAACAGACCCTGAAAAGGTTGCTGCTTTAACAACTTGGCCAAGTCCTACAAACCTAAAAGAACTCCGTTCCTTCTTAGGTTTTGCGGGGTATTATAGACGGTTTATTAAAGATTTCTCTAAAATCGTTAAACCACTTACTAACTTAACTGCAGGATATCCCCCTCTGCGCAAGAAAAGTAGCTTTCGGCTAAACCGTGACCAGTATTTTCAGCCAAAATCTCCTTTTGGGGAGAGATGGACAGAGAGCTGTCAAAGAGCATTTGAAACAATAATACACAAACTAACTACTGCTCCGGTGTTGGGCTTTGCCGATCCCAAGTTGCAGTATGTATTACATACAGATGCCAGTACAACTGGATTAGGGGCAGCTCTGTATCAGGAGCAAGAGGGAGAGATGCGTGTTATCGCGTATGCGAGCAGAGGTTTGTCGAGAAGCGAAAGCCGGTACCCTGCTCACAAACTTGAGTTTCTTGCCCTCAAGTGGGCGGTAACAGAAAAGTTTTGTGACTACTTGTATGGCAGTCCTTTCACAGTGATAACTGACAGCAATCCTCTAACTTATATTTTAACCACCGCTAAGTTAGATGCAACAAGTTATCGCTGGTTATCTGCTTTATCGTCATTTGAGTTTCAGCTTCGGTATAGAGCTGGAAAACAGAACACGGATGCAGACGGTTTGTCTCGCCGTCCACATCCTGAACCAGTAAATGATCTCGTCTCCCTGAAAGAACAGGAGCGAATCCGCCAATTTGTACAACATCACTTACCTGGCACAGATCCTTTCACTCATGTTCCTTCTCATGCTGTAAATGCAATCTGTGAAAAACATCTAGTATTTCAGTCTTTTGATGCAGACCTTTATGATCTTACCTGTCCCCTTGTAACATCTCTGTCTATGACTGCTAATGCGGTCCCTGACAGTTTTGATCAATGCAGTATTTTTCCTGTCATTCCAAGCATGTCAGAAGAAGAATTGAGTCAAAGTCAAAGAAGCGATCCTGCTATCAATGAAATCATACATCAGCTGGAAACAGGTGAAACACCATCTCCTATGGTGCGAAAAGAAATTCCACAACTTTCCATCTTTCTGCGTGAGCTGAACAAACTTGAGCTGCAGAATGGGATTTTATACAGAAAAAGGCAAGTAGGTGAAGAAATCCAGTATCAACTTATTCTCCCTGAAAGCCTAAGATCTATGGTGTTGAAAAGCCTCCATGATGACATGGGTCATCTTGGCTTTGACCGAACCCTTGATTTGATCCGAACCAGATTTTTCTGGCCAAAAAAGGCCTCAGATATTGATCAAAAATCAAAACCTGTAGCCGGTGTGTTTGCAGAAAGACCCTGCCAGAGAAGGCAGCGCCCCTAGTAAACATTCAAGTAACCAGACCTCTCGAGTTACTGTGCATTGACTTTTGACGATCGAACCAGATTGCAGCAATACCAAAGATGTCCTTGTCATCACTGATTTCTTTACAAAGTATGCTGTAGCAATTCCTACGCTGAACCAAAAGGCTCGTACTGTAGCCAAAGCCCTGTGGGAAAACTTTATCATCCACTATGGCTTCCCAGAAAAATTGCACAGCGATCAAGGTGCGGACTTTGAATCAAAAACTATTAAAGAGCTATGTAACTTAGCTGGAATACAGAAAGTCAGAACATCACCCTATCACCCCAGGGGAAACCCAGTAGAGAGGTTTAATAGAACCTTATTAAACATGCTGGGTACACTCTCCGATGAGAACAAAAAACATTGGCGTGACTTTGTGAAGCCCCTTGTACATGCGTACAACTGTACCAAACATGAAAGTACTGGGTTTACACCATACGAGTTAATGTTTGGTAGGCAGCCTAGATTACCTATTGATCTTGCTTTTAATGTTACTTTGAGTCATCGCCAACAACAGTCCCACTCGCAGTATGTCCAAGCTCTGAAATCTCACCTTCGAGAGAGTTACCAGCTGGCTAGTAAAAATGCTGCTAAAGTGGCTGAACGGAACAAAATCAGATATGACCGACATGTAACCGAATCTGTCTTGGATGTTGGTGATCGTGTGTTAGTAAGGAATGTTAGGATTAGGGGTAAACACAAGCTATCAGACAGGTGGGAATCCGTTGTCCATGTAGTTGTAAGTCAAAAAGACAACTTACCTGTATATACAGTTAAACCAGAGAACCAGGATGGTCCGACCAGAACTCTCCACAGAGACCTTTTGTTACCTTGCGGGTTCTTGCCAGCTGTCCCTGAAAATCCTGCTGTGGTCCGAGAGAAACCCAGCCGCCCAAACACACGCCAATACCACATTACTG
The DNA here is from genome assembly GCA_902982915.1 of Phalloptychus januarius. Classification (NCBI taxonomy): domain Eukaryota; kingdom Metazoa; phylum Chordata; class Actinopteri; order Cyprinodontiformes; family Poeciliidae; genus Phalloptychus; species Phalloptychus januarius. The sequence continues at coordinate 44,668 of CADWAE010000097.1, forward strand.
ATCATGATGAACCTGAAATTGAGTACAACTCAGAGGAGGAGGACAACTATCCTTTGTATAACACTCCCAGCCCTCTGCAAGAAATTTCTAGGGTGGTTGAGGAATACAAGGTAGTCTTTCCTTCTGAGACTTTTCTGAAACCTGTTGTTGAGCAGCCTAAATCAGACCATACTGATGTCCCAAAACATGGCACATTACCTGATAATATTCCAGCGGACAACAATATAAGGAAAATAGACAACTTACCTGAAATGGACAACTCGGTGGAAACACAGAGTGTATCTGAACCTAAAATAGTCAGAGAACCAGAAACTCACCTTGATGAGATGGACAATGCTTCAGACCTTAGTCAAGCTAATGCTGTGGAAATGACTCAGACTGAAGTGAATGAGACTCAACCTATGACCAATGAAGACAAAGAACGTGACCCTGAGACAGAGCAAGCTGTTAAAAGATCTTCTCGACAGAAAACAAAACCAAATTTCTTAACCTACCCGAAATTAGGGAACCCTCTTGTCAGTGTAGTTCAATCCCTGTTCCAAAGTTTGAGTGAAGCTGTCACAAGTTCTATTGAAATTTCTGAGATCCAGTTAGTCTAACTTGGATAGTATGCAAAGGGACTTGCATAGATTTAAGTGGGGAGGGTGTAACCCAGGTTAAAATAGTTGTCACTAAAAATAGTTATAAATTGGATAAATAGAAAATAGATAGGAAATAAGTAAATAGGAGAATAAATAGGGAATTAATCGATCTTAAAATTGACAAAAATAAAAAAAAGCAATAATTAGGGACATTATAATTGCTATATTTGATTTTTGATATTTTGATTGATTGAAACTGTAAACAAGGGTATTGTTTTGTCAGCGGCTGAAGTGGCTGAGAATCTTTTATTTTGAAGGGCCACGTTTGCGTGTGACCCATGTGATTAGCTCCAGCCAATCGGGTTGCTGCATTCTCTGACGTGAAAGAGAGAGAATAAGCAGAGAGCGTGAAGGAAGCAGAGAGCGCAGAAGCCAACGGGATTGTGCTGAAAAGAAGACATATAAGAGATCAACTTGCTGACTAAGACACGTTTCTTTATTCTTTAAGAAGGAGCTCTCCGCATGTTTTTATTTTTTTTCTCACCCTGACTGCGTTCGGGATCATCTTTGTGTATTGTGAAACTGGACTTGGTGAGTTGTAATTGTTTTTTTTATTTATTTAAAGATATTTGAATATTTGTGAAATAGTTATTTTATTTAGACGGATGCTGATCAGCGGAGGCGTTGGCTGTTGCTCTTCATGCTAACGGAAATATAACTGAAAGTCAGCTGAGCAACAGCTGATCCGCCGAAGCTAACAGTTGCTCTTTTCAACTGGCATTCAACGTTTTGTCAACAGAAGAGCTAACTGTCGCTAACTGTTGCTAACTGTTGCCCTTTGTTGGCAACAGGCTTTTTTTCTTTTGCCTTTTTCTTTCCTTTCTTCCTCCTTTTTATTTTCCTACATTCGGCTGGGATTTGGACAAAAGAATCTCCATCACCACTGAACTGGATCAGGCTGAGGAGAACGCGATGGCGAGCCAACCCGGGAGCCTTGTGACCACCGGATAGGAGCTACGCCTCTGCGGGACATTGCTAGGCACGCAGCTTCGTATGACCTGCCTATGTTGTGCGGATTAGCGGTGGGTCACTAAAACAACATTAACTGTTGGATCAACGGAAGAGACAAGACATCAGTCTGGAGCATAGCCTTGACTGTCCTTGCTGAATAGTTTTGCTGTGACTTTGTTGTTTCGTTGTTACTTTTGTTTTGTTTTTTAACTTCTTAAAAAGGAACACCAAAAAGTTAAATAGATTAAACAAATTAGAGCAAACTGTAAATTTAAAATAGATAAATAATATTAACTAGAATTAAAATAGAACTATAGGTGAAATAAATAGTGTTCTTTATCCAGATTTATAAAATAGTTTGAGAGAAACGGGGAAACTATTTAATTTGTTTTTAATTTGTGTCATTGTATGTTAATTGTTGTAACATTGTTGTTTATTTTTCTTTTAATTGTCATTTCAACCAATAATAAGCCGGCTGTTTTAACTCAATTTATTTTGGTCTGTGGTCATTAAATTCAAAACACACTTCTTCCTACTCCAGTAGCCGAACCTAGCTCTGGTCTTTATTACGGGTTATTAACTGTAAACACATAGCAAGTGTTACATTTGCTCTGAAAATTAACACTGGAAGTAGGCTATAGCAATCTAATTTTGCAAAGTTAATTATTAGGCTATCACCTCATGTAGAGATTAGCCATGTCTGTTGTAGCATACCAACTGTATGCATTTATGTTGTGTAAAAGATGGATAGAGCGAGGTGAAAGTTAGCTCAAAGCTTTTGGCTTGTTATTGTCATAATAGCAATCACTATAACAACTGACATAGAAACTGTCATGACAGTTGGGTATCGACACCAACCAGGTATGCACTTTGAGCAATTCAACACTACCTTCAATACTACCTGTTGGTAGTGTATTTGAGAAAGTATTTGTGTGTGCGTGTGCTTTAAGAGAGAACAATCTTATGTTTTATAATTGAATCTGACTTACTTATCTTTTATAATGAACATTTAGGAAGTGTTTTTACAGAGTAAGGTAGATAAATTATTTTTATTCTTCCTTTTTAAAAAGTGATTAGTGTATTATAAAGAGAGACTTGATGGAAAGATGATCCAATGAAAGTTGGAACAAGTATGAGGAATAGGGCCAAATTTCATAAAGTTTTAAGATATATAGATAAGTATTATAATTTTGTTAGCACAAAATAAATTATCTACAAAAGTAGATTATTCTGTGCTGAAGATTCAATGAAAAAGTAAAGTTTAAAGAAGTAGAGCCAGCAAATTGTTAGCCATCTAAATTTAATTGCAGTGATGAGAGAGCATGCTACATTTGAAAGGGATTCTTTTGAATCTAGACTTTTTATGTGAAGGCTTGTTTGAAGAACCAGTCCATGATTAAGTTATCAGAAGAAGGTAGTTAAAATTAATAATACAAAGCAATATCTAAAACCAACAGGTCACAGAACCACAAAAGAGGAACGCCAGACTGGGTAAAATAGGGAAGCTAGTTATGTTTCCAGGCTGTAGACACACAATTAATGGTCAGAGGTGTTCATTAAGACACACAGAGACATGTCCCCATAAGGATCAAGAATGAGTGGGCAGTGAGACCCTCCCTGCTCATGAAGGTCAGCAGGGAGGTCTGGCTGAAGAGGTCTGGCTGCCTAACAGTAGTGGGTGAGCTCATCAACATTTTATGTCTGTCATGTTTTGTAGGTTTAGGTGGTGATGTAGACACAGTGGACCCAGGTTATGGAGAATAATGGCAGTTTTTCCATTTAAAATTTTTATTAAGGAATGACAAGAAGAATATGCATTTCGTCTGCTCACAAAAGGTGGTATAGTCTCATCTATTCAGTTTGTTACATTGATCTAAACAGTATACCCCTCCATGTGTTTATGCCCATCTCCGATATTTAGTGTTTTTTCCTGTTTTTCCCTTCCTCCCTCCCAATTCCTCCCAGAAGAATAGGGAGGAAAAAGAATGCACTAACCAATATCACATCGAAATAACTTTTCTGAACCGTAAACAAATGGTCTAAGCCAGACAGAGTAGCTAAGTAACAATGGGTGTCACTTCACTTTTATTAGGTCCAAATCTATTGCTCATGAAAGTCCGCCATGAAAGCTGGGGTCCAACAGCTTTCAAATCTGTATTGCTCCAGTTTATGTTTATCCAGTCTTTTATAGTGTGGGGTCAGTCATCCATTTCTGAGTGATTGCTTTTTTTACTGGCAACTAGCATTATATTGAACATGTATGTTTTATAGAATCCCTTTACACAGTTTGATCGTTTGCCCAAAAACATAGTCTCAAAGTTTAGGACAAAGTTGGTCCCCATAACAGTCTCCACACTTTGCTTAATTATGCCCCAGTAACAAAATAGCTTAGGACAGCTCAATAAAATGTGAAAATGACCAGCTTGTTTTGACCCACATGATCATCATTTCTACTCCTCTGAGCTGGTGTTTTGAAGAAGCGTGTTACAGTCTTCCAAGCAAATTTCCTACATGTTAGTGATGATGTACATTTCAAACAGTCATTCAAAATGTCTAACCAATCTGCAATGTGAACTTGGTGGCTCCCTTCCTTTTCCCATTTCTCCTTAATATATAACGTATCCCCTCCCTCCCAGTTTTGTAGCTCATTATACATTTTGGATGTTAATTTATTAATCGAGGTTGATTGATACGATTTTAGAAAAATATTTAATTTACAATACCAACAATGTCCTATCTGGTTCACGGATTTGTAGATAACGAAAAAATATCTGTTATCAAGACAATATTTTTGCTTAATGTCTTGAAAAGTCCTCAAACAGCCTTTATGATATAAATCATTATATTTTACCAAGCCCTTTTTAGTCCACTTTTTAAAAGTATTATCCATTTTATTTGGGGTAAAGTCTTGATTATATGCTATCCTTCTGATTGATAAACAGGGCTCTTTATTTTCTTTTACTATTTTTGACCAGGTCTTAAGAGCTGTTTCTGAACATGGATTTAGCTCTTTAGGGTCTTTTATTAAGGCTATATTTCCAATTGCTGCTTACAAGCGGACACTGTTGTTTGTACATTCAATCTCCTTCCATTTTGCTGTGTAGGAGGAGTCACACATCTTCACGAGTGGATTTAATAGCCCTGCGTTGTAATAGTTACTCATGTTTGGGAGTGAAAGGCCTTCTTTACTTTTACTCAGCTATAAAGTTTTAAATCTAGCCCTTGGCTGTTTTCCTTGCCAAATAAATCTTGAAATCAGTTTGTCAATTTATTGGAACATAGATTTGGCTGGCTCTGCTGGTAGTGTTTGAAAAAAGCATAGTAGCTTTGGCAACATCATCATTTTGATAGCTTCTACTCTTTGCCCAGATAAGGCAATAGGCTCCATCTGTCTATGTCATTTTTTATTTTAGTCATTAATGGGTCATAATTTCCTAAGACAATATTCCTTGGGTTTTTAGGAATGGTCATTCCTAAGTATACAATTGAATCCATATCCCAATTTATTTTGAAGTTTTCATTGTCGATATTGTCGGGTGAATATTTGAATGTCAAGACCTGAGATTTGTGGGAGTTCAGTTTGTAACCTGAAAATTTTCTGTATTCAAACAAAATTTTATGTAATTCTGGGAAGGATTCCTGGGGTCTTGCCAGGTATATTAAAATATCATCCACAAATAGCACTCATTTTTGTTCAATTAACACATTTTTATGTTGTGTATTTCGGTGTTTTGCCTAATCTATTGTACTAAAGGTTCAATAAATATGGCAAATAGTAATGGGGACATGGAACATCCTTGTCTGTACCCTTGCTCAAGTTTTATTTCTTCTGATAACCACTCATTAATCCGAATCTTGCCCAAAGGCTTGTTGTACAATTCCTGAATTATATAAATTTATTGTAAAAGTTGAATTGGGACAAGACTCTGAATAAGAATGATCAGTCTACAGTATCGAACACTTTTTGTGTATCTAGGCCCAGTATTTCTGTCTTCTTAATATGGTTGATCACGCTTAGGGTTCTTCTAATATTGTCTCTGGTTCGTCTGTTCTTTATGAACCCTGTCTGGTCTAAATTTATTATATCTGCGAGAATATGCTCTAATTTTTGGCTAATATGGATGTAAAGATTTTATAATCTTGATTAAGTAGATTTATTGGGCGGTAACTTCAACAGTTTAGTTTGTCTTTACCTTCTTTTGGGATAACTGTTATCATCCCTCTGAGAGGGTGGAATTTTGTCCCCCATTTAGAACCCATCCATCCATCCATCCATCTTCTACCGCTTATCCGGGGTCGGGTCGCGGGGGCAGCAGCTTAAGGAGGGAGGCCCAGACTTCCCTCTCCCCAGCCACTTGGGCCAGCTCCTCCGGGGGAATCCCGAGGCGTTCCCAGGCCAGCCGAGAGACATAGTCTCTCCAGCGTGTCCTGGGTCTTCCCCGGGGCCTCCTCCCGGTGGGACCTGAACACCTCACCAGGGAGGCGTCCAGGAGGCATCCTGACCAGATGCCCGAGCCACCTCAACTGGCTCCTCTCGATGCGGAGAAGCAGCGGCTCTACTCTGAGTCCCTCCCGGATGGCCGAGCTTCTCACCCTATCTCTAAGGGAGAGCCCAGCCACCCTGCGGAGAAAACCCATTTCGGCCGCTTGTATCCGGGACCTCGTTCTTTCGGTCATGACCCAAAGCTCATGACCATAGATGAGGGTAGGGACGTAGATCGACCGGTAAATCGAGAGCTTCGCTTTTTGGCTCAGCTCTCTCTTCACCACGACGGACCGGTACAGCGCCCGCTTCACTGCAGAGGCTGCACCAATCCGCCTGTCGATCTCCCGCTCCCTTCTTCCCTCATTCGTGAACAAGATCCCAAGATACTTAAACTCCTCCACTTGAGACAGAACACCCCCCCCGACCCGGAGTAGGCACTCCACCCTTTTCCGGCTCAAGACCATGGCCTCGGACTTGGAGGCACTGATTCCCATCCCGGCCGCTTCACACTCGGCTGCGAACCGCTCCAGTGAGAGCTGCAAATCACGCTCTGATGAAGCCAATAGGACCACATCATCCGCAAAAAGCAGAGATGCGATCCTAAGCCACCAAAACGGATCCCCTCAACACCCTGGCTGCGCCTAGAAATTCTGTCCATAAAGTAATGAACAGAATCGGTGACAAAGGGCAGCCCTGGCGGAGTCCAACTCTCACCGGAAACGAGCCCGACTTACTGCCGGCAATGCGGACCAGACTCTGACACCGGTCATACAGGGACCTGACAGCCCGTATCAAAGGGCCCGGTACCCCATACTCCCGGAGAACCCCCCACAGGGCCCCGAGGGACCGGTGAACGCCTTCTCCAAGCCAAAAACCGGTTGGGCGAACTCCCACGCACCCTCCAGGACCCTGCTGAGGGTGTAGAGTTGGTCCAGCGTTCCACGGCCAGGACGAAAACCACACTGTTCCTCCTGAATCCGAGGTTCGACTATCCGACGGACCCTCCTCTCCAGGACCCCCGAATAGACCTTGCCAGGGAGGCTTAAGAGCGTGACCCCCCTGTAATTGGAGCACACCCTCCGGTCCCCTTTTGAACAGGGGGACCACCACCCAGTCTGCCAATCCAGGGGAACTGCCCCGATGTCCATGCAATGCTGCAGAGTCGCGTCAGCCAACACAACCCTACAACATCCAGAGCCTTAAGGAACTCCGGCCGGATCTCATCCACCCCGGGGCCCTGCCACCGAGGAGCTTTTAACCACCTCGGTGACCTCGTCCCCAGAGATTGGAAAGCCCGACCCAGATTCCCAGGCTCAGCTTCCTCAATGGAAGGCATGTTGGTGGGATTGAGGAGGTCTTCGAAGTACTCTGCCCACCGGCCCAACACGGTCCGAGTCGAGGTCAGCAGCACATCATCCCCACTATACACAGGTTGGTGTTGCACTGCTTCCCCCTCCTGAGACGCCGAATGGTGGACCAGAATCGCCTCGAAGCCGTGCGGAAGTCTTTCTCCATGGCCCTCCGAACTCCTCCCACGCCCAGTTTTGCCTCAGCAACCACCCGAGCCGCATGCCGCTTCGCCCGCCGGTACCCGTCAGCTGCTTCCGGAGTCCCACAGGCCAAAAAGGCCCGGTAGGACTCCTTCTTCAGCTTGACGGCATCCCTCACCGAAGGGGTCCACCAACGGGTTCGAGGGTTGCCACCGCGACAGGCACCGACAACCTTACGGCCACAGCTCCGGTATGCCGCCTCGACAATGGAGGCACGGAACATGGTCCACTCAGACTCAATGTCCCCCACCTCCCCCGGAACGTGTTCAAAGTTCTGCCGGAGATGGGAGTTAAAGCTCCGCCTCACAGGGGATTCCGCCAGGCGTTCCCAGCAGACCCTCACAACACGTTTGGGCCTGCCAGGTCTGACCGGCATCCTCCCCCACCACCGGAGCCAACTCACCACCAGGTAGTGGTCAGTGGAGAGCTCCGCACCTCTCTTCACCCGAGTGTCCAAGACATACGGCCGCAGATCAGATGAAACGATGACAAAGTCGATCATCGAACTGCGGCCTAGGGTGTCCTGGTGCCAAGTGCACACATGGACACCCTTATGCCTGAACATGGTGTTCGTTATGGACAATCCGTGACGAGCACAGAAGTCCAACAACATAACACCACTCGGATTCAGATCAGGGGGGCCGTTCCTCCCAACCACGCCCCTCCAGGTCTCACTGTCATTGCCCACATGAGCGTTGAAGTCCCCAATAGAACGAGGGAGTCCCCAGGAGGGCACTCGCCAGGACCCCTCCAAGGACTCCAAAAAGGGTGGGTAATCCGAACTGGTGTTCGGCCCGTAAGCACAAACTACAGTCAGAACCCGTCCCCCCACCCGTAGGCGGAGGGAGGCTACCCTCTCGCTCACCGGGGTAAACCCCAACGTACAGGCGCCGAGATGGGGGGCAACAAGTATGCCCACTCCTGCCCGACGCCTCTCACCGCGGGCAACTCCAGAGTGGAAGTATGTCCAGCCCCTCTCAAGGAGACTGGTTCCAGAACCAGAGCCATGCGTCGAGGTGAGACCGACTATTTCTAATCGGAACCTCTCAGCCTCACACACCAGCTCCGGCTCCTTCCCCACCAGAGAGGTGACATTCCACGTCCCAAGAGCCAGCTTCTGCAACCGAGGATCGGACCGCCAGGGCCCCCTCTCCCGGCCACCACCCAGCACACAATGCACCCGACCCCTTTGGCCCCTCCCATAGGTGGTGAGCCCATTGGAGGGGGGACCCATGTATTCCTTTCGGGCTGAGCCCGGCCGGGCTCCATGGGAAAAAGCCCGGCCACCAGGCGCTCGCCATCGTGCCCCCCCTCCAGGCCTGGCTCCAGGGAGGGGCCCCGGTGGCCCACGTCCGGGCGAGGGAACACCACGTCCAAAGTTTTTCTTCGTCATTGGGGTCTTCGGGCTGCGCTTTGTCTGGTCCCTCACCTAGGACCTGTCTGCCTTGGGTGACCCTACCAGGGGCATAAAGCCCCAGACAGCATAGCTCCTGGAATCATTGGGACACTCAAACCCCTCCACCGCGATAAGGTGGCAGCCCAAGGAGAGGTTAGAACCCAATTAAATGTTCTCATAAGAACAGGAGAAAGTCATTTTAAATAGGTCTTATACCAATCAGCATTGAATCCATCTGGTCCTGGTGATTTGTTAAATTTTTATTTATTTATTGCTTTTTCAATTTCTTGGGCTGTTATATTTTTGGTCAGAGCTTCATTTTGTTCATTTGACCCACTAGGCAGAGCAATTTTTTCAGTAGTGCATTAGCTTTGTCCATTCCTTCTTGTTCTTTTGCAACATATAATTTTTGGTAGGATTTTTTGAAGCACTTTCTTATTTCTATGCCTTTATTGGTAACTTTTTTAGTTATAGGTTTTCTAATTTTGTATGTAGTTCTTTCCTCCTGTTGTTTTTTAATCTGTATGCTAAGAATTTTGATGACTGGGCTTTTTTCATCGTAACGGTCTTAAAAAATAAAAGTTTCTTCCATATACTAGACTGTAATTCTTGATTAATTTCATGTCTGATTTGCTTTATTTTCTGTAAAGTTTTTAGATCTACTTTGTTTATATTTTTTTCCTCAAAGTCAGCCAGTTCATGTTCCAAATTATTACATTTTTCTTGCCTATTTTTTTTTTTTATAAGGGACGATTTTGCAATTATTTTTCCTCTCAAGACAGCATTACAGGCATCCTATAATATTACAGGGGAAACTTCTCCATTGTCGTCCTGCATATATGTCTGAATTTGTTGCTTTAATTCTTCTTTAATTTTGCGCTTGAGTATGCTAGAGTTAAATCTCTATCAAAATGGAGTTTTTGTTTTGTTAACATTTACTTTTATATGAAGAGGACAATGATCCGAGAGGTCCATCAGCCCAATATGACATTTTTCTACTTGGCCTAAATCCTTGTTTTACATGAAAAAGTAATTATTTTTGAATTTGTGTGGTGAGCTGCAGAGTAGAATGTATTGTCTCTCTTTCTGGGGTTGAATTCATGCCAAACGTCACTTATCCCCAGCTCTATAATCATCTTCCTGATCTTCCTACCTATGCTACAGTTAAGTCTGGGTTGTTTAGAGTTATCTTCAAGAGGATTTAGTCTTACATTAAAGTCTCCACCACAGACTACAATACCACGTGATTTAGCTATCATCATATTGAAGATATGTTTATAAAATGTCCACTATGAACCTGGCAGGACATACACATTGACAGGTAGTTTCTTGTCCCTCGAGTCTGCCCACTACTCTCAATCTACCATCTTTGTCTTCATGGATCATCTCAAATGTGACCGTCTAGGATACTGAGGTTGCCACCCCCTTTCTATGATCTGATTTATGTGATGCACTAAATTACCTGATTAAAGTCCATTCTTTTAAGTTTACTATGCTCTACCTCTGAAAGATGAGTTTCCTGTGGAAATACTTCCTCTGCCATTTCTTTTTTCATTTTTCCTAATATTTTGGCCGTTTTTATTGGGTTAAGAACTCCTTTTACATTATAGGTTGTGATTCTTAGTGGTGATAATAAAGTCATGGGTTGTATATCGCTGAATATTCAGAACAAATAAAATAAGTGAAATCCTTAAGCTACTCAAACAAAGAACGACTGTGAACAATCCAAACATTTTAGCTTTGTAATTCAAGCTAACACATGTCAATCATTAGTCTTATTAACGACTTTAATGGTGTTATAGTTTGTTAACGATTTTGAGGGAAAACTAGTACAACTCCGTGGTTGCAAAGGGCCCTCTGGTGGCATTACCTGGTTTGAGCGTTCCATTTTCTAGGAGGTGTGGTCCCCGACTCCAAATAACATCACGAGAGAAGAAGTAATAATATCAAAAACAAAACAAAAAACTGGGATATGTTTGATCCATCTGCTCCTATGGTTGTGCTTGTTCTATTCTAAACTCGTCTTCTTATATCCTCCCGTGTTCCATTTCATGGGTGATCCTTATAATTTTTTCCTGACTTGGTCTCTTGCTCTTGTCAACCCATGTCGTAGCTGCAGAGTTGTAGTTCTCGTATGTTGTTCTCGTAGAATACCCTCAACTTGGCTGTGAATGAGGTTTAGAATTTGATCTTCTTTTCTCTGAGGACCCGCTTCACTTCAAGGTACTCGCATCGCCGTTTTAACACATCTGGTGCATAATCGTGATTCACTATAAGACTTTTTTTCCTGCCAGCCAGCATGAAGCCTTTCTGTTGCCAGGCTCGTTTTAGTATTTCGTCTTTGACCTTAGATGTGGCGAACTTAACTATTATTGAACATGAGGGGGCTGTAGGTGGCACTCTAGGTCCCAGATAGCGGTGAGCTCTTTCAATGTTCAGGTCGAGGGATGTCAGAATGTCCAATTTATCTCGGAGTAGATTCTCTACGAAGGCTGAGCTAGATGGTGAGCTGTCCTCGGAGCCCTCCACAATGCCGTGGAGCCTTAAGTTTTCCCGTCTCAATCTCCCCTTGAGCTCCGCCAGCTTTGCCTCGAACTAGTCCTGCACTTTACTTAGCTTCATAGCCACCTCTTTGAGCTGCTGAATCCTGTTCTCCACTACTTTGTCCTGTAGAATTGCGCAACACGTTTATGTTCTTTATTTCCTCTTTAATCTCTGTAACCTCTTATTTTTTGGAGAATAGTTTGTAGATTAGCTGCTAGTGATGCTTCCGAGTCCAAGAGGTTAGCCATACCTTCTTTGTCCGTTTCTTCTTCTCTTAACATCGACTGTCGAGACAGGAAAGAGCTCTTTGATTTGGACTTCAGCATTTCGACTCACTTTTAAGTTCATTTTATATCCCGCATTTGCAAAAACCTGTGATTTTTAAAATATGTTGGGAGCCATCTGATTAAGCTGACTCATTGTTGGTCTCTAAGGGAGGCCTGGAAGACTCACTGGGAATCTCTGAAGGGGCACTTGGATGCTTGGACAGAGCGCAGGGAGGCTTGGAAGGTGCATTGTGGAACTTGGAAGGGGCAGGAGGTGAGGCTGGTCCTCGAGACAGAGGGGAGACTGGAGCTGTGGAGGGGGATGGAGAGCGGAAGACGGGAATATCTGGCTTGGGAGGCAGTGGGTCTCCTGTCATTATAGGCGCTGTTTGCTCTAGCTATAATAGCTAGAGCCACTCTGCTTCCTACAACATCTCCATCAAACCCAGGGAAGGGAGATAGAGAGACCAGTCCTCCACATCTAATAGCTATGCTGAGGTGTCTGCAGGCAGAGTATGGTTTAGCCACGGTGTCTATGTAGATCTTGATTTTTGATTTCATATAATCAAACTATTTCTCAGAAGGCAGATCTGCTGGGTCCATCTTGTATGTTGCTGGAAATATTAATTCAATTATGCTAGTTTGTCTTTGTATTTGTCCATTTTTCTACTTCTTTCAGGTAATTAATGTTTGTCTTATGGTTTTGAGTTCCTGATGATTTTGGTGTGATCTTGGTGTGATTTTATGCATTTGATTGTTGATTGGAACAGTGGGTTGTAGTCTATGTGTTTTTTACCCTTACACATGTGGGACCCTCGACCCGAGAAACCAGAGGAGGCAATGAACTAAAGGTTTTACTAATTATCCTCTCAACAATGTCCTTATTTTTCTTCTTCTTTTTCTTATCGCGAACCTTGTCGTTTCTGGTCGGATCCTTCTCTCATGTTTTGTGGATTAGGTGGTGAGGTAAACGCGGTGGACCCAGGTTATGGAAAGTTTTAATGCTGAACTTCAAAGAGCACAGAAAAGTCCACGCAGGACAGGTGAGCATAAAGGCAGTGAATTCAAATGCTGGTAGCACTGGTAGACAATAATACAATGTGAGACAGTTTGACAGTTGAGACAAGGACCCAACAAGGAGCAAGGAAAACAAGTGGGTCCATGTATTTGCAGGCAGTTTGTTTTTTCGTTTGAAATGAAAAAAACGAAAATAGACTTGTTTTGTCATTTTTCGTTTATTAAACCAAAATTGGAAATTGGGTAAATTTAATACAATTGTTGTTTTGTTATACATTTGTTTTATATGATTTATTTTACTTTTAAGAGTAAATTTACAGATATTAAAAAAATAGATAGGTATAAATGTTGGTGTTTGGAGGCTTATTTGAAACTAAATATCTAAGTTAGATCAATTGGGTTTCCAGAACATTGGCATGTTGAACCTTGTCTATTTGACACCGAGAGTGCACAGAATATTTCATAGTGCATATCTACAATATAAAAAACTCAGCCTGAAAAATTGGTAAGAATTGATGGTCTTCAGATATTTGCAGGGCGATTGTGATTCCTAAGCCTAGCAAATACCAGGTGGTCCACTGCATCAGCAAAAAAATCAATTGGAATTAAAGCCTGAAGTTTCTCCAGAAGATATGCAATTTGAGAATAATGTATTGTTTATGTCAAGTTACATGATGGCACCTAAAGGTACAGGAAAGATAAAATCTCAGACTCACAGAAGCTGCGTGCTCCAGCTGATACAGGGGGGCTGTGAAGCTGCCATGAACTTCCGACACTCTGCGATCTGTTTCAAGCAGTTGGTCGTGGAGAGCAGTGACATCACAAACCTGAGACATTTCCTCTAGGACTGAGATGAAGTTCTGCAATGTTGACCGGATCTGCGATGCATCACCTAACACAATCTATACCAAATGCACAGTAATTCACTCTAAAAACATATCTCTTACATCGTAGGACTAATTATGATACAACAATGTATTCATAAAAAAAGGAGAAGGGGAGAAAGGAGAGAAATAGCAATGAGTAATGACCTGGAGAGCATGAACGTGGCTCCTCAGACATTTAGCTGTGGTGTATATGCAGGGAGCAGCAAGCCATGACTGAGCCTCAGTCATCCAGCACCTGGAGCTCTTGATCATCTCTTGATGTTCTTGAAGCCATGTATGTATCTGATCAAGAATACAACAACTTTGCCTGGTTAATAACTTTCACAGTATAGATTTCACAGAGTCTAATAAAGCCTAATTCTTAAAACATCTGCTAAGATAATAAGTAAGGCAAACACGACAAAGACAAGAAAAAGTAGAATCTTTCCCCAGTAGTCCAGAGCCACTTTTAAGTGATAAACTGTATGTATCACTTAAATACATATCAAGTGATAAATACATATCACTTGATATGTATTTAAGGAAATGTGTTAGCAAATTCTCAACTAAAAACATCACTGTATTTTATTTGGATATTACGTGACAAACCAACACAAAGGGAACCCATCCATCCATCCATCCACCCACCCATCCATCCATCCATCCATCCATCCATCCATTTTCTAACACAGGACCAGTACATATGCCCCAGTGTGGCTTCGGCAGTTTTGCATTTGTCGCAGTATGGGGTGATTTCTGGATAGAAACGAGATGGTTTGCTTTTGGAGAGATGGACTCTGCACTGTATCAAATGGCTGTAAAAAATACAGCACCAAAATTCAGTAAGGTGGCTGGGTTTTGAAAATAAAGCTCTTTACTGTGATCTGAAATTCGTATGGAAAACTTGTGACTATAGAGGTGATTGCATACACTAGAGAGAAAAGCACGACTTCCTATAAAGGTTTCGGAGCTAAAATAAGTAGTTAGATAGCTGTGGTGCGGCAGCACCGGCGCGCTCCGGAGACGCATTGCGTTTCTGTATTTGTCTTTGTATTTGTTCATTTTTCTACTTCTTTCAGGTAATTGATGTTTGTCTTGTGGTTTTGGGTTCCTGATGATACTGGTGAGCTGTTGGTGTGATTTTATGCATTTGATTGTCTGAATAAATTCTGGATATGTTTGAAGTAGAACAGTGAATGGTTTGTGTTTTCACCCTTACGCGAGTGGAACCCTCGACCCGGGAAATGAGCTATAGGTTTTAATAATTATCCTCTGAACAAAAGTTAGCGCGTTCTTCTTTGATTTCCAATTTTGACTTCCAATGATTCACTTCCTGCTAAAGAGCCCACTGGTGGTTGAAGAACCATCAGTGGGCTCCACAGAAAAGCCACACCAGACTATAAACCACATGGTTCAAAGCGTAGGAAGAAAGTAGCGGCTTATAGTCCAGAAAATACGGTAATTTGCTAGCATGTGCTAGATGAAAGTAACGTAGTGAGGTAATGAAAGTAATGTTACATAAATGTAATATGTACTTAAAAAAACAAAAGGGTAGTTTTGAACAGTATTCCATCTGTTTCTAGGCGATTCATAGGCCTCAACCCAGAAAGAAGAACAAAAGTTGCAAATGGAAAAGTCACGTCAAAAACAATAGAACCACTTATGCAAAACACAGCAGTGAACCCGTGCATCTCTATTCTCCTCCTTCATGGACCAGTGGAACTTCCAAAATGGTCAGATTACACATTACAGACAATCAGTTCTCTTTCTCCATCTCTCTCCCTGTTGCCTTTTTCTCTGCCTGTCTCTCTGTATCTGTCCTGTCCATTTCTAATAGACAGACAGGAGGACAGCTGCAATGAAGGAAGGTCAGGGAGGGGCTTTGTCTTTTTCATCCTGTCTGTCTTTAACTGACATAAATGCAGTTTAATGTGCTGTTTATCTCATGTATTAAAACATGTTTTTCTTTCTGTATCTTCTAGCAACCTTTTGATGATTTCTGGAGAAGTTCAGGACTGAGACCAACTCAGAACTCATCCATGTTGGTTTTGTTTGGCTGTTCACTAAGACTTAAATTTGCCCAAATGTTTAAGATGTACTGTTAGACAAAGTTAAGAAAAATATGCAACTTCAATATTTGGCATTGCTGGATCAATTTCTTCCTTCAAAGGAAGAAAACAGACATTTAGAATTTTGCATGAAAAACTGGTAAAACATTATTTTTACGACTTCGACGTACAGTTTGTTTGGAAACTTTGACGTTTGGGGTTTTGTTATAGTAAAGATTATTTAATTCATTCATCGTATTCAATGTAATATTACCATGAGGGTAAATGTATCAGTTATGTTTTTAGATCAGAGTATTTTTCACTTTGGTTGCAATACTTTGACTTCTGTATAACAAGCAAATATTGTTGCAAAATACAATATTTTGTTTTGCTTCAGTTGGTCAGTTTTAAATTGACAATAAAATAAATTGATTTAAAAATATATATGTACATCTTTTTAAATTAGAAAAGTACATTTATTTTGGAAGTTTGGTAAATTGACTGGCAAGTTCACATTTAAACTTTTAAAAGCTAGCAAAGTATGTATTCTTATGTATTCTTGAACTACTGTAAAATGACAACTTTTTGTAATTCTACTATAATTTTATTATGATAAAAATGTGATGAAATAACAGTAACCATGTTATATAATTACTATGCTATTTTAAAGAAATTACAGTAAAACTAATAGAATTACAGTAAAATTGCAATAGAATTACAGTAGGGCTACCGTAAAAAAAATTACAGTAAGGGTACTGTAAAAAAATTACAGTAAGGGTTACTGTAATTTCTTTACTGTAAAAATTACAGTAACTGACTGGCAACCCTGCTGCCAGTAAGTTACTGTAAATTCTACAGTGACTTTTTTTTACAGTGTATCTACTATTTTGAATTGAATGAGACAATGGCGCGCACACAGAGACATATTCACCAGATTAAGTATAGTGGCCCATGTCTCATCCAGTACAGTCATATTCAAGTCTTCTTCCCATGAAGCCTGGCCATAGGTGAGGAGGCCTTTTTCATAGTCAACATTTTATTATAAAGGCACGACACTAGCCCTTTATGAGTCGGGTTCAATAATAGTATAGTTTCCAACAGTGTATACTATCTGACAGAGAAACTGAGCTTGAAAGGTGAGACTGAATAACGTTTCTGGTTTGCAAATATGTAAAAAAAAGGGATTTAAGTAAACCATATTTATTGCTAAGTTCATCAAAGGATGCCAATTTATTCTCTATGAAAAGGTCCTTAAAATGAGTAAGCCCCCTCTGATGCCACTCTAAGAACACCCCATCTTGAACAGATGGTTGAAAAAAACGGTTAAGTGCAGTTGGACTTAAGAGGGAAAAACATGGAGTTTAAAGTACTTCCTAAACTGGCCCCATATTGTATTTCACTACAAGGTTTAAAATAGGGTTAGATGAAGAGGGTGAAAGTGGAGAACAGAGATGGATATATTATTACCACTACATAACTCCATAGACACCCAGTCAGGGCAGCCATCCAGGTTATACCAAAACACTAAACATCTAAGGTTGGCGGCCCAATAATAAAATTGGAAATTGGGGAAGGCAAACACCCCCTGCTGTTTAGGTTTTTGGAGTTGTAATTTATTAAGCCATGGGCGTTTATCCTGCCAAATGAAGGATGAAAAAACAGAGTCTAGCTCATTAAAAAAAAGTATTAGGAATAAAAATAGGTAATACCTGAAAGAGGTATAGAAATTTAGGTAGTATATTTATTTTAATTGAGTTGATTCATCCCACAAGAGACATGGAAAAAGGTGTCCACTTTGTGAGGGATCCTTTCACTTGGTTCAAAAGTGAAATCAAATGATCTTTGAACAGGTTTTCATGTTTTTTTGTCACTGTAATACCCAGGTATGTGAATTTTTGTCTTTCAATTCTAAACGACAGATTAGCAAAATCTGTCATATTATCTTCATTACCTATGGGGAAAAGCTCACTTTTGATAAGGTTCAGCTTATTCCCAGAAGTTGGCTAAATTTGGTCAGACTTAGTCAAAAGGTTGATGGTTTGGAAATAAAAAGTAAAACGTCATCTGCATAAAGCGACACTTTATGTTCCATGTCATTCTTCCAAATGCTGTATATCTACTTATTGGTTTTAAGTGCAATGGCGAGAGGCTCTATGGCCAGATTAAAAAGCAGGGGGCTAAGAGGACAGCCCCCTCTTTCTGATTTAAATGGTTTTGAGGGCTGAAAATTGGTATGAACCGTGGCAGATGGTTGTTGGTATAATAATTGAATCCATGAAATGAAATTTCCTCCAAAGCCAAATCTACTAAGGACTGCAAAACGATAGTCAAACTCAACTCGGTCAAAGGCTTTTTCAGCGTGAAAAGAGACAACACATTCAGACGAATCTGTGGCGCTGGAATAAGCAATATTAAGCAGCCGTCTAACATTGAAATATGAGTGCCAACTTTTCATGAAATCTGTTTGGTTTTTTGAAATAATTGATGGTAAACAGCTTCAAGTCTACAGGCAAGAATTTTGGCTAAAATTTTGACATTTGTATTTAGGAGAGAGAGAGGTCTGTATGAGGTGCATTCCATTTTGGATCTTTGTCCTTTTTTGAAATAAGTGTGATACAAGCTTTGTAAAAATGACTGAGGGAAGGATCAGTGTTTAAAACAATCAGTAAGCGTGGAGCTGAACTGCACAGAGAGTAAGTCTGAGAATTGTTGAAAAAATTCTGAGGGGCGACCATCCGGTCATGGGCATTTGCCAGATTTTGTTGAGGCTTTTGCTAGGGATACTTCTGACTGGGAGATGGGTTCATTTAACTTGTTCTTAAGTTCTGGTGAAATTACAGGAATACGAAGTTTAGCTAGAAAATCATCAGTCATGTTAGAATTGGTTTGTGATTGTGAGCTGTGGAGCTCCTCATAAAAGTCCCTGAATGCATCATTAATTTGTCAATGATATGTGACTATACTGCCATCTTGTTTTCAAATTCTAGAAATAGTTGGCTTTGCCCCAGAGCCCTTGAGCTAGTAGTTTATTGGATTTGTAGCCAATGCACATAGAATTTGGATTTGTTGTGTAAAAGCACACGTTCAGCTTGTCAATAGGTCAAGCCTTGTTTTAAGTTCAACACACCTTTTGAATTGTTCAGGACACTGATTCAGAGCATATCTTACATCGATCTGTTTGATTTGTTGCATTAGGTTGTTCATTAGGTTGTGCAATAGGTGGAATGTTTTTTCATTTTTGCTGAGTAGGCAATAATCTGCCCTCTGATGTAGGCCTTAAAGGCATCCCATACTACAAGGCTGGCGTTATCTTGGGAACAGTTCGTAGCAAAAAAGAAACATATCTACGGTGGCCCTGAGATGCAAAACACTACAACATTAACAAAAACACTACAACATTAACAAAAACACTACAACGTTAACCAAAACGGAAAAGGTAGGTCCCAGTTGGAGACCTAAGAAATCGCTGATTGGACGTCAGCTCGTTTACGTTTTAACCGGAAGTCATTCTGGCTTCAACGTGTTTTTTAAAAACATGAACGTTCTCGGTGATCCAAACCGTACTACTACTATTCAAGAGTATTTTGAGTCAGGGCATAGATATGAGGTGATATTGGACATGCTCCGGACCAACCACCGAGACCTTTTTCACGCTTCCGAGTTTAAACGTGGTGTTTGACAACTTCCGGTGGCTATAGCGTTAGCACTAAAAAGCTAGGAAATGGCTCAGTCTCGGCGCAGTTGTTTTTGTTCAGTCCCTGGTTGTTCATGTGGGACAAGAAAACAGACATATCTATCGTATCATGCGTTCCCGACGGATCCGGATCAACGAAAGCTACTGCGGACCATGATTATGTGGCACATCCACACGCAGGTAAATGTCAAATTAAGATAGAACATTGTATACATTTGTCATGTAAGATAATTTCAGTAAAGTAACTGTTACTATAATAATGTGATTATGATCACATAATAATGAAATCATTATTATGAAATTATTTGGTAGTTATGTATTTTGTAATACATTACCGCAATTTTGTGGAGACATTAAGTCAATAGCTACATACATACATGCTCGGACTCACAACATCTTCATAGAAGTGATGTTACATCTATATAATTAATACTTCTTGCAAACCTTATGTTATACCATTTTATTTTGTGATTTAATAGGTGCACTTGATGAAGCTCTGGATTATATAAAGGAGTTGGAGGCCAGACTTCAGAAAGTGGTTTTGTCTGCTGCACTTTTTAGCTGCTACTGTGATGATGTGATGGCTGCAGTTACAGCCACACAAATGTGGTAACATTCACCCTCACCACACACAACAGGGTCACCTCACTTATATTTGGGTTTAAGTTTAGGATTTAATTTATAGAATAACTGGTTTTGTTTAGTAGGCAACACATCACAGTGTATTCTAGAATAAGTGCGCACATTTTAGTTTACATTGTTATGTTTTGCTTGATTTAACCTTTGTTTGTTTTTGAGTTTCCTCAGTGCAGCTGCTCCAATTCTTCAGGAGAGCAGAGAGGTGGAGAAGGGGTGGAGAAGCCAGCTGAGACTGCAAATTGGTTCATACCACTACTCATCATCCAGAGGGGGGAATGGGATTTTTCTGTTAGTTTCAGTTAGGTTTTTGTGTGTTCTCCCCTTTGTGTCTTGTATGTGGCCTGATCAGCCAGTATTTAAGTTTCCCTTTTGTCGCAGTTAGGAGGTCTGTTTGTTTGAGTTAGTCTGAGTTGATGTTTGTTACTTTGACCTCTTTTATGGGCCCAATTTTGTCATTTTGTCATCTTTTCATTATTTACCCAAGTTTTTGTTTTGGGTTAAATGAAAACAACAACTATTTTGACTTTAAACCTGTGCCTGGCTGTTCCTTGACTGCTCGGTCCTTCACAAATGACCAGATCCGATTCTACACCAAATTTCCATTTGAATGTGTGTTCAGGATCTTCTGGGAGTCCGTTGCACCCTCTGCATTACGCCTTGTGTACTGGACCAGAGCACAGAAACTTGGAGAAGAAGCATGTGCTGAAGCCAGCCCTGCCCGCTGCATGCCTCTGATTGATGAGTTCCTGATGTACTCATTTAGGATAGCAGTGGGCATGAAGGAGCAGCTCATTGCTGACATGTTTCAAGTCAGCATAGCTACTGTCAGCCGAGTGATCATCACCTGGGCCAACTACCTCTTCATTGTGTTCTCTTCCATCAACCTGTGGATTAGTCGTGAGAAGGTAAAAGCTAGTATGCCTCAGAGATTTCTGAAGTTCTCTCCAAATGTACGTGTCATCTTGGACTGCACAGAAGTTGCTCTGGAGCCTCCCTCACAGTCTGAAACGTTCTCTGCCTACAAGAACCACACCATTCTGAAAGGGCTGATCGGAGTTGCTCCCTGTGGGTTGGTGACATTTATTTCAGCCTTGTACACAGGCTGCATCTCAGACAAAGAAATAGCAAAGGTCCGTGGAATTCTTCCTCTGCTTGAGCCGGGAGATGAAGTCATGGTGGATAAAGGCTTCCTCATTCAGGACCTCCTTTATGAAGTTGGAGCCAAACTCACCATTTAGGCATCCTGGCCAGTTCAGCGAGAAAGAGACAGAGGAGACCCAGACCATTGCTCGGCTGCGAATCATTGTAGAGCGAGCAATCGCAAGAGTTAAGTTCTACCACATCTGGGATTCTCCGGTGCCTCTCACTTTAATAGGAACTATCAATCAAATCTGGCACAACTGTTGTTTTGGCAAATTATCAAGGCCCATTTTGTGTTCCAGACTAAATCATTTCTGTATTTTAATTGTTGTAGTGCTATGTAAAAAGTTATTTAAATGTCTTGACTTTAAAAAATATATTCAATTAAAACACACTTGAGCAGCATACTGTACTCTTCTTTTGTATTTTCTTAAGTTGAATTGCAGGGAAAACATATCAAGTACAATTTACAATATCTAGTAAAAACAAAAAACCCTTCACTATTTTATATTTTATAATTGTACATCATTAATTGATTTAATTTATGCTGCAAATGAATATATGTCAAATCTGAATGAGAATAGTTGCAAATACTTGGACAATCTTAAGACGAAGCATTTCTAAATAATAGGTTACAAGACAACTGCAGTTTAAACAATTTTTGTAAATTATGCAACTTCCTTTTAAAGAAATTTGTACTTCTGTGTATTTTTCATGACTAAACTATTTACAGTGATTCACAAAGCTTGAGTCTGGATATTTGAAATGCAAAGGAACAAAAAGGGGAAATTACACATTTTATAATTCTTACTGCATTGACATGAACACATCAATGAAGGTGTTGAAATATGCACTTCCTCTGCAAGCATCACGGGAACGGCTAGCAGTAAGTCTTGGTTGTCGAAGTTGTACCCATGCAGGACATCTGGACTGCTCCCTGGTTCTGGCCTCTATTTCATAAGACATTTCCAGTGACACTTGCAGAGACTGAAGATGCATAAGTTGACCAAGTGTGGGCATAAAACACATACTCGGAAGACTGCAGCATCAAAGGAAGAGAAGGGAAGTCTGGAGCCATGTGGTGCAGAATGATGCCATCAGAGGGCTTCTCAGGTGGGCACTGATAAGACATTGGTGAGCCCTGTGGCACAGGTCCAAGTTTGGATGGAACCAGCTCCACATTTGAAAGACCATCTAGGACAAGAACTACAAGTGGTTGAGACTCCAGCTGGCGTTGTTGTTCTCCTGATGCCAGGATGTCAGGATCTGGAAGCGGTCCTACAAACATCAGTGACAAAATCATAATAATCATAATTAGTTTCAACAAAAGGAAACATAGGTATAAAAAAATAAACCAGTGAAATCAGTGAAAGCTCTGTAAAGTATGGAGTGCAAACATCTTTTCCCCATAGTTTTGTGCTTCCACACCACCACCTCGCTGACAGGTTCAGGATGAAATACACAAAAAGATATGTAAAGCTACAGAACAAAGGGATGGGTGAGCATGTTTTAGGACATAATGGGACTGATTTGGCACAGAGCAGATTTTTACTCAACTTACAAATAAAACTAATTGATAGCAGTTGAGCCTGTATTTTTTTCATTGCCTACAAAAAGAAATATTCCAAACGAATTATGAGAGAAATTATATTTGACACAAGTAATATTGAGATGACAACAAATTTTATGTGGCAATTATAAAATACAGGTGGGAAAGGAACTTAAATGGCTGTGCGACACAATCAAAGGAGGAATAAATTGTCTATATAACTATAGAATTATTTTAAGGTCATATATAGGACAGTATATTTAATTTAGTATGTGATATTCACATACCATAGGACAACGTGTTCCACTCTTTTATTCTGACCTGTGTTCTTGGTCTGTGCCATCTTTGTAATTCGCTTGTGCAGGCCAGAGCAGGAGGAACACTTGGCAGCTGGAGTTGGGAGTAGTGTGAAGTCTGGTAAAGAAGTGCAACGACATGACTGCAAAACCATTTACCAGCTGCAGAACTACAGGAATAATCCAATAATTCTGCCTTTTCTTTTCCAACACCCAGTGATATCTAAAATAGACAAATGTTTTTAGCA
This sequence comes from Phalloptychus januarius, assembly GCA_902982915.1. Lineage (NCBI taxonomy): Eukaryota > Metazoa > Chordata > Actinopteri > Cyprinodontiformes > Poeciliidae > Phalloptychus > Phalloptychus januarius. The sequence goes on from CADWAE010000097.1 coordinate 67,999, forward strand.
ACACATATATACATCAATATATATAGCATATTTAGCTTTAAACAAGTAATATATTCTAATTTGAAGGTAAGCTTCAACAGCAACAGAACGAAACACAAACTATGTTGCAACCGCAACAGAAACAGAAAACATATAGTAACCACTGAAGAAGAAGATGTTAGAATCAGCTCTTCAACCGGCTTTCTGACTGTTTCAAACCTGCAGCTTGTGCGGTTCCTCATTTTTCTTCATGGATCTGAAGCTTCTAGCTCTGACAACTACCTCTCCCTCGACAATATTTGACACTACAGGCATGCAGAAGTAAAGCATAGTTTCAACATCAAGAGTCATCTAGTAATCATAACTAAGATCTAGCATGCTGTTTTTCATAAACTGTACTGGAAAATACATTTCAGAATGTCAAAATATAATTAAAAGTTTAAACTATGTATGTCTCCAATATTCCACGTAATTTTTCAAACTAAGTTAGGCTTTATTACGATGTTTGTGTAGTTCATTGTAGCTAGCGGTTAGCTCGCTAAGCTACGTCTGTTCTTAACTTGATAGCTGTGGAAGTCTGGCCTCCAACTCCTTTATATAATCCAGAGCTTAATCAAGTCCACCTATAAAATCACAAAATAAAATGGTATAACATAAGGTTTGCAAGAAGTATTAATTATATAGATGTAACATCACTTCTATGAAGATCAATACATGTTGTGAGTCCGAGCATGTATGTATGTAGCTATTGACTTAATGTCTCCACAAAATTGCGGTAATGTATTACAAAATACATAACTACCAAATAATTTCATAATAATGATTTCATTATTATGTGATCATAATCACATAATAATGATTTCATTATTATGTGATCATAATCACATTATTATAGTAACAGTTATTTTACTGGAATTATCTTACATGACAAATGTATACAATGTTCTATCTTAATTTGACATTTACCTGCGTGTGGATGTGCCACATAATCATGGTCCGCAGTAGCATCTTCAGCCTGGCTAGCTTTCGTTGGTCCGGATCCGTCGGGAACGCATGATACGATAGATATGGCTGTTTTCTTGTCTCACATGAACAACCAGACACTGAACAAAAGCGTGAAAAAGGTCTCGGTGGTTGGTCCGGAGCATGTCCAGTATCACCTCATATATAGATATGAGGTGATATGAGGTGATATGAGGCCCTAACTCAAAATACTCTTGAATAGTAGTAGTAAGGTTTGGATCACCGAGAACGTTCATGTTTTTAAAAAACACGTTGAAGCCAGAATGACTTCCAATCAGCGATTTCTTAGGTCTCCCACTGGGACCTACCTCTTCCGTTTTGGTTAACGTTGTAGTGTTTTCGTTAATGCTGTAGTGCTTTCGTTAATGCTGTAGTGTTTTGCACCTCAGGGCGACCGTACATATCTCACCCTGAAAAAACTTTATAAAGTTTTCATCCAACAGCAGGGTTGAATTGAAACGCCATTGTCCAGTTCATAGGAGGAGGTGAGGGAGGGACAGAGAGAGTGAGCGGGGTGTGATCTGAAATAACTATGCTTTGGTAGTCACAGGAACGAATCTGCTGCAGCCATTTATTATCTATAATAAAATAATCGATTCTTGAATAGGTTTTGTGTACATGGAAGAAGTATGAGTACTCCCTCTTGTCGGGATTTAAAGTATGCCATACATCACACAGTCCATATTCAGACAAAAAGGTTTGGATAACTGATGCAGACTTGCTTACGACATTACTTTTAAGGGATGAGCGGTCCAAATCTGGGTCCAGCCAACAGTTGAAATCGCCCCTTAGAACCAGTACATTTTTAATGAGGTCAGGTAGGAAAGAAAATAATTCTTTAAAAAAATTCTCATCATCTGTATTAGGAGCGTAAACATTCATCAGGGCGTCCAGAGTGCTGTGCAGTTTCCCACTTACTATAATAAACCTGCCATGTTTATCAGTTACCATGTGGTCATCCTCAAAAGGAGTATTCTGGCTCACTCGTGCCTTAACCTGAAAAAGGGTGTGAAACCACTGTCCCCTCCAGCATGCCAAGACGACTCTCGTCTGAGCTCCAGATGTGAGTCTCCTGAAGAAACACCACATCTGTATTAAATCGTTTAATATGGGAAAAAAATCTTCCTTCTCTTCACAGGGTGGTTTAAACCAACTTCCAACTTAAAAAATTTAAATGCTGACTCATATAATTTCAGAGTTTGTATGTTACCTTACTTTGATAGGTACGATACCAGTTCGGCAGGCAGAGATTGAAGCAAAAGAGGCGAAGAAAAATTACTGTACCCTGCGAGACCTGTGACCTTAGCCTCCCGAAAAATCCCCCCCAAACATAAACAGCTGCCAAACAAGAACTAACAATGTGGCAGCAAGCTCTTCTCAGGGATCCAATCTTCCAGTAAACTTCCAGAAAAACAGAACTAAAGTATAGCAAATTAACCGCTGCTCCTACTGGGCATGGAATAGGTATAGACCCCACCACACAATGATATTAATTTTTGAGGCATACTTTACTGGCCTCCATGAATACTATAAAAAGATAGTAATGTAATAAAATTTAAAGCAACCGCAAGAAATAACATGGAAAGAGGCTCCAGACAATAATGTTGGGTCAGAACAAACAGATATTAATGGAGCTACCCTTTTATTCATAAAGTCCAATACCAACCAAATGAATAAGTTCATTTGATATAAGGTAATATGAAACAGGTTATATTTACATTTCAAGTCTACAAGATTGAGCATATTGATTAATCACAGCACTATAGTGTGACTAATCTGATAGAATTTAACCAATTGAGACATTTTAATATCATTTTTATATTTGTTTACATTTTTACAAAATTTTTATACAAACTTTTAAGATACTATTGAGCAAATATGGGCGAGAGGCACGGTCACCCTGGACAGGTCGCCAGTCTGTCGCAGGGCAACACAGAGACAAACAACCATGCACACACACACACTCACACCTAGGGACAATTTAGAGAGGCCAATTAACCTGACAGTCATGTTTTTGGACTGTGGGAGGAAGCTGGAGTACCTGGAGAGAACCCACGCATGCACAGAGAGAACATGCAAACTCATTGCAGAAAGACCGGAGCTAAGAATCGAACCCAGAACCTTCTTGCTGCAAGGCAACAGCTCTACCAACTGCGCCACTGGGCAGCCCTGGTATTTTCTCCTGTGATTTTAACTTGAAATTAGTCTTTCTCAAATATGATAATAGAATATTGTTGGGCAGTTTTTTGCTGAGGGCCACAATGTATTTCAGCATTTTTTGCAAAAGATTTATGAAGCGCATTCAAAATAAAAAGAGTTATTGTCGTCCTGCTGAGCAAGTACGAACTGTCAGATTTTTTTTTGCTTAAAAAAGAAAGAAAAAGGACATTTTCAGGTTTTTGTTATCGGAAGAGAAAGAAAAAATTAAGATTTTTTTTGTCTATATTGCCCACCTCTAAACAGATGACAGGAGGACAAACACATAGGTTCTGCATATTTATTTAGCGCTATGCAGGCTGTAATGCAATAATCCCACACATTTGTTATTTGAGTGATTATTGAACACATTCATTTTAATTGTGCTGTATTAATTAAATTTAACTATAAAACAAAGTTAGATTTGAGTGACATAGCTGAGATTGATCTGTGCAGCAATGTTAATTATCATATAAAAGATACATTTAAGTTTGTAATAACAAAACAAATGTCAGAAAGTTCAAAGAGCATAAATAGTTTATAAGTTAATGTATTTAAATGTAATGCTGGTATAAATAAAAGCTGCAAAGCCAGAACTATGCGATTTTAAACATACTCATTATTACTTTATGTCATGTTATACAAAAGAGGTGATAGGCGGGCTGAAGGCAGCTCCTTATGGAGTGAAAATAGTCTCAACTCGTAAAATGATTACTGGTTCCGACCCGACCCGCCATTCTGGAATGTTTGACTGAACGCTTCTCCAGCCAGGGCAGAATAAACTTCCGCCACCTAGTGGTCAAATCTTTTACTCATGTAATTACAGTTGTACCAGTCACAAACGAGGAATCGTACATAAACATATATATTTAAATTAGATGTGGGTCTAATGACATATATATTTTTCAGAAAAGCCACGAGACGAGACAAGCAGAGAGGGAAATACGTGTTGAACTATGGAAAAAAAACTTCCAAAATAAACTCAGATGACGGAGCTTTTACTGGCATGCGAACGCACCATCTACACACAAATCAGGGAGGCTGAAATGAGTCTCAAAAGTAGTTTTGCAGTTGTAACTGGATCAGTACCCTTTTTACGAGTTACGAATCATTTTTACGAGTTACGAATCATTTGTACGAGTTACGAATCATGTTTTACGAGTTACGAATCTTTTGAGACTATTTTCACTCCATAGCTCCTCACCTTGCTGATGAGAGTTGTCCTCTGTTCTGCCTGTTTGGCTACTTGGGAGTGAAGCTGTTGGACCTCTACCAATTTCTCTGTGAGCATCAGCGCCTCCTCTGGCTTCTCCAAGTCCTGCATCTCCACTTCGAGAGCTGCCAGCCGGGAATGCCAAACATCCAGTTCATCCCATACACGCTGAGCACAGATATAGCTGCAATTATTTACACATTTTTTATGGTGTTAATTTGTACATAAAATAAAACTAATCATATGTTATGATAAAAGCAGAAATAGCTGCACATTTTTCTGTAATAAGTAAAAAGTAATAAGCAAAGTTATTACTTTACTAAAGCATTAACAAAATTATGTCAATGTAAAGGTGAAAGTAATTCTATTTATATAACACATTTCAGCAACAAGGCAATGTAAAGTTCTTTACAGGATTTAAAATGAAATACAAACAAAATCACAAACCAAAGAAAAGAAAAAGAATCTAATGTTGATCTAAAGTATATGAATTAGGTGCTCCTGTTTAGGGTTGCTTAGATAAGTATCCTCTGGGCTAATTCCATTTCTGGGTTGGAAGAACAGAAGTCTATAAAGTAGTTCCTAAGGTAATTTTTTCTGGATTGTAAATTCGTTCTAATCCCTGTTCTGTGTTGCTAAACTAGATATTTCTATTCGTGGTTGGTGGATAAGTATAAGTAAATATCTATCTGTCCATCAATTGTCTTTACACCCTTGTCTCTAGTGGGGTCGAGAGGAGTGCTATGGCCTATCTCAAGCAAGACATTTCGAATGAGAGGCGTCCATCGGAGATAAGCAAGTATCCTCTGGTCTAATTCCTTTTCTGGGTTGGAAGAATAGGAGTCCAAAACGTAGTTTTGTTTGTTCTAATCCCTGTTCATGGTTGCTAAATAAGTGTAAATAAGTACATATTCTCTGGACTTTATAGGTATGCTCTAAATTTGTATAAGTAATGAGTACTCCACAGTTTCTAAGTAATAATAAAATTGAATGTTCCTGTTCTGGAAGAATTTTATCTGGATTCTAAGTTTGTTCAAATTCCTCTTTCTGCATGATAATCTAAAGATTTATCTAAGAAGTATAATATTGGTCTAAATAGTGAATCCTCTGCACTTTCTAAAACATAAGCTAAAGAGTGACTAAATTGGAGTCTCTGGATTCCAAGTATGTCCTAATTCCTTTTCTGGGTTAAAAGTGAGTACTCCACACTTTCTGGCAAAATGAAATAATATATGGAAAAGACACATTAGGGCACATAGCAACATTCAGACAAAACAAAGACATGAGTGTAGGCGTTGACATCATGGGGCCATGAAACCATGTTGTATAGTCTCCCGGCAGAAGCCCGATAAGATGTTATTATCAAGGCATGTTCTTGGGAGCGCTCAGCTCCACAGCTGCATGGATAGCAGGAGCATTATGTTTGCATATCTTCAAGGAGATTTGAAATATGCAGCCCTTCCAAGGCAACACGGGAAAAGCAATTCAGATACAGAATGTCTTAAGTCGGGTAGATTATAAATTTCAATCTTCCCTAAAGTCTCACTAATACATCTCAGTTATCCAAATTAGTTTGGCCGTTCCACTGAACCGAAACTAGCAACTCCTCCAAGATCGATTCCATCCCGTTAGTGAATGTTAGAGTTCTCAGCTGGGCTGCGAGTCTCAGCAAGACTTGCATCCAACTTGCGTCTCTGTCCACACCAACAGTCTGACTGTTCATTAGTTCAGCCAAATCATCACATATTTGTCGATAAGGCAGATATCTGCAGGCTCCAAACAGCAGAAATTCTGTTATCATCAATAAATCAAGGGTGTATCCCATCAGGTATGTCTTCGCAGAACAAGAGAGCTCTCCTGTGCCCATTGAGAGACCGACTGATCATATCCATAATTTTGCACATCCTCCCTTCCTTTGAGAGGATGTGCAAAGAAATTTTGCAAAAATAGAGAAAAAGACACCACAAAAACAGAGCAACCAGGGCAGGGAAGGGCAAGAAGGGAGCAGAGGAAAAAAGCATCAGCCTTCTCCGAAAGCTAGGAGGGATGGAGCTCATCTTTACTTACTTTATGGCAATTAATCTGTAAATTTAATTGGAAGAAAATCATGTGACCCATGAAGAGACTGTATCTCCAAAACCATTCCTGTGTCTCCCACTTTAACTCACCTTTTGTGTTACCTTTGCTTCAGTCACTGTGGGGCTTCTCTCCTTCATTATGTTCTGAACAGATCTCAGGCCGACTTGGACATCAGACAGCTTTGTCCCCATCCTGTGGACAGCACCACTCCTCTCCACTGCCTCTGCCACCTCATTTATCAAACAAGAACAAATATCAAGCTCCAAAGCAGGGATAGGCCACTAAACAACTTGACTCATGTTCTTCAACGACTTGTGTTGTCTTAGCTAACTTCTCTTGATTTTGCACGTTTCATAATCAGAGGAAAGACTTACTCCATTATGAATGGTTTTAGGGGTAAAAACTGACTAGGAACACAGTAGTCCCATATAATTAATTTAGATAAAATGAATTTTCAAACCACTTTTCTTTTGTTCTGATCATCTGTGCTAACTCATCAAATTTTCCTACAATAGCCCAAGAGTAGGTAATTTAAACTGTTGTTCGGCGCATAAGCATAAACAAGAGCCATAACCTGTCCCCCAATTCATAGGCAGAGGCAGACTGCCCTCTCATTTACTGGGGTGAACCCCAATGCCACAAGATGGGGGGCAACAAGTATGCCCACTCCTGCTCTGTGCCTCTCACCAATGGCAACTCCAGAGTATCCAACCCTTTTTAAGGAGACTGGTTCCATAACGAGAGCCGTGCGCTGAGGTGAGGCAGACTACATCTAGCCGGAACCTCTTGACCTCAGGCTCCTTCCCCACCAGAGAGGTGACATTCTAATTTGTCAGAAGAGTCAGCTTCTGTAGCCAAGGATCAGATCACTACTTGGCCACCACTCATCCCACATTGTACCCAACCCCCTTAGCCCATCACACAGGTGGTGAGCCTATGGGAAGGGGGACCCACGTTTCTTCTTCAGGCTCCATGGGTTAAAGCCTGGCCACCAATCACTCACCAATGTGCCCCACCTCCAGGCTTGGCTCCAGAGTGGGGCCTCAGTGATCCGGGTTAGAGAACATTGTCTCCAATGATCTCCTTCATCATAAGGGGTCTTCGGTCTGCACTTTGTCTTGCTCCTCACCTAAGACCCGTCTGCTTTGGGTGGCCCTACCAGGGGGACAAAGCCCCTGACAGCATAGCTCCTAGGACCACTGGGGCACTCAAACCCCTCTACCACAATAAGATGGCAGCCCACAGATTTACAATAGTATATTAATTAGTACTTGGGTAGGTGTGTGTGTGGGTGGGACCAGGGGGTTCATAAAAAAATTTATATCTCTAGAGGGGATAAACTCGCAAGATTACAAAAACTGTAAAAAAAAAAAATACTTCTGAAGTATTGCTCAATGATATTAGCAACAACATTGTTTACTGTGTTCTGTAAAAATTTATATTTTAAAAACATCCTTAGCAATTAATCATTTGATAACGACCGATAATGTTTAGAACATATTTAATTGAGCCATATATATAAACACATGCACTCGCCCACACACACACACACACACAGCCATATATATATATATATATATAATTTTTATTTTTTTCTAGCTAGATAAGTAATACCTGTTGAATATGACTTTCACAAGCGGATCAATTCTTTTTAACGGCTCTATGTCGTCAATGGGAAGACTCAAGTCTCAGTGAGATTCGTCCTTTTTTGCAACTTATCTTGCTTATAATGCTCTGCACACATCAACAGCTATTGTTATTTTTATTTAATTAGATTTTTTTAACTGTGAATAATATAGATAAATGCAATTTGTAGTAATGCGGGGATAATCTTTATATTTCATTTTTGTTTCTGTATTTTGAATAAAAAAATTCTATGAAAATGAACAAATGAAAGTCAGACATTGTTTTTCAAACATGTCTCAACAGAACTAGTTTGAAAAATAAACTCACGAAACAGACGTGGACAAAAATGATGGTTCCCTGAAAATAATGTGATGAAAGGGACATGTTAAAGTGTGTCCACTATTTAGCATTACAGGTAATCAGTCAGCATCTTGTAATCAGTCAGTGGGCCTACATATTGGGCTACAGGTAGTCACTGTGCTGTTTGGTGACATGGTGTGTACCATACTCAACATGGACCAGAGGAAGCAAAAGAAAAAGTTGTCTGAGGAGATTAGAAAGACAATTATAGACAAGAATGTTACAGTTAAAAGGATTAAGGCCATCTCCAAGCAGCTTGATGTTCCTGTGACTACAGTTGCACATATTATTCAGAAATTTAAGAAAATTTATTGGACTGCAGCCAACCTTGTTGGATGTGGCCACAGGAGGATAACTCATGACAAAACAAAGATGGGTAAAAACTTCTAAAGAGATTAAAGGTGAACTTCAAGCTCAAGGAAGATCAGTGTCAGATCGCACCATCTGGCGCTGTTTGAGTCAAAGTGGACTAAATGAGAGACAACCAATGAGAACAGTATTGTTGAAAACAAATCATAAAAAAAGACATACTCCTACTGGAATTTGGAATTTGCTAAGCTACATGTTGACAAGCCACAGAGCTTCTGGGATTATGTCCTATGGACAGATGAGAAAAATAGAACTTTTTGGCAAGGTACATCAGATGTTCGCAGAAGAAAAAATTAAACTTATCAAAAAAATACTGTCCCTCCTGTGAAACATGGAGGAGGCTCTGTTATGTTCTGGGGCTGCTTTGGTGCATCTGGCACAGGGTGCCTTGAATCTGTGCAGCGAATAACAAAATCTCAAGACTAACAAGGGATTCTAGAGAGAAATGTGCGCTCCAGTGTCAGAAAGTTCAGTCTTCGTTGTAGGTCATTGGTCTAGCGACGAAATATTGACCCCAAACACACAGCACACACAGCTAAAACACTCCAGAATGGCTAAGAGGAAAACATTGGACTATTCTGAAGTGGCCTTCTATGAGCCTTGACCTGAATCCTATTGAGCATCTTTGGAAGGAACTGAAACATGCCATCTGGAAAAGCCGGAGACCACTGGAGCAGTTCGCTCATGAGGAATGGGCCTGCTGAGAGGTGCAGAAGTCTCATTGACAGTTATGGGAATTATTGCAGTGATTACCTCAGAAGGTTGGTCAACAAAATATTAAGTTTAGGGAACCATCATTTTGTTCAGACCTGTTTCATGAGTTTATTTTTTAAACTAATTATGTTGAAGCATGTTTGAAAAATAATTTCTTACTTTCATTTGGTCATTTTCTTTGAATCTTTATTCATTATTACCTTTGTCAGATTCCAGTTATTTCTGTAACTCTATTAGCTACAACTGTTTCAAGATAAGCATTTTGCAGCTTGGCTACTGCCTGTGAATTTTGTTCTTGACCCCCAAACACTTGGCATTTTACTGCTGCAACACATGGCTGTTGAGCTCCCAGTCCCACATTCTCTTCCTGTTAACCTGGTTTTAGAAGTTCTAGTTGACTTAGAGAGTGCCAATCTTAACCCTTCTAAAGATCAACTACCATGGACGAATGGACAGATTGATAGATGAACTTACCAAGACAATGCAATATGACTGTATGATGTTAACCACCTATAGTCCAAGGCCATTTTGCTGAGAAAATATATACTATTAATGATACTAAATAACACACAACAGCCAACAATTTCTCAACTTTGAATAATTTCAGACATTCGGTGTACCTTTTCCTCCACGTAGTGCAGTGATTTAGTGGTTTTCTGCATCTGGCTGTCAATCTCAACAGGGACCACAGCATATTTCATTTTAAGGTTCTCCATAATGTGCTGTAATAAAGTCTTGTGGGCACACAGTTGTCTGTACAACTCCTGAAATCAAACAATGAAATGTAAAACAAGTTTGTTTTCTAAGTTTGTTCAAGATTAGTAAAGTAGAAAGCTAAATGTTGGTTCTCAATGTTTGATTCTTGTTCTGGGTTGCTAAGTACCCCACAATTTATAAACTAACAGGAGTTTCACTAGGTCTTGCTTCAATATTAATATTAATAATATTAGTGAACTAAACAGAGAGACATGGTGATGAAATGACAACATCAGGAAGTGCAGGGAGAACATCAGCCCATATAACAACATTCAGACATGTGGCCAGCGAAAGGCAGTGAAATCAGGGAGTGTGTATATGAAGCCCTGAGACATGTGTGCAGTAAGTCAGTGAACTCCGTAACAGTCTCTGACCCTGGACAGAGACTGTTACTGATGGATCCATCAGTATCAGTCCATGGACTGATGGATGGATCACATTTGCCAATATTATGCTTTTGAATTTATAAAAGTGTATAATTAAGTCCTGTATGTCCAAATCTCAATCTTATCACTCTTTTCTCCTTTCTATTTCTTCTTCCATTTCTTATTTCTCCTACTATCTTTTGAATTTTATAAAACCATCTTGCTGTTTTTCTTCATCCCACCTTTTTTGCCATACTTTCATCAGTTTTTATTTAACAATACTCCTTCCCTCAGATTTACTTGATTTAACATGAAAACTAATAGGATTTCTAATTGCCCTCTACCATTTTATCTGTCTTCTCATTTCCTTCTACTCCAATATGTGCTGGAACCCACACAAATATAACTATCAAACCCATATTTTGTATTCTGAATAATGTATGAAACATTTCTAATAAAATATCTGTCCTACCTATCTGATTGATTATATTTTTAAATTAATAATGCTAAGTTGACCAGATTTCCAAGACTAAATCTGGGGACATTTTTAGTTCGGCGACACAGACAAAGTAAATTTATCAAAATAAAATGAAGAAACTGGGATGTAATGAAGGTCTTTCATTACTAGGCTGGAAACACTGAAAGTGTGTGTTAAATAATGAACAAAACAAATACAAACAGATGGTCTCCCGACTCCTACTTTTGAGCCTCCCGCTAAGGGCCAGTCTAACAGGGGACAATTGCAGTTTACATATTTATTAGTATTTAAACATTAACATTTATGTATAAAAGCAGGAACATGTCTCTCCACCTTATTGTTTTCCAATAATAATAATAAATGTAATAGCAGCAATAGAAAACTAAAACTGGATATATGGGGGGAAAATTGTGTAAATACTTTGTAAGTGAGCATGCATGAATAACATAGTTGGTATCCCTCTGTTAATGGACGAAAGGCCCATAACAGTAACTGGAATAACTTGAAACTGACAAAAGTCGTAAAAAATTGTTTACTGACAAACTGATGAAAATTAGACACTGCTTATGAATTGATTTTCAATTAAAATGATGGTAGCTAAAACTTAGTAGCATTTTTGTGTCTGTAACCACAGAGCTGATGTAGCTTTTGTCTCATCTGTCCAAAAGCCTTTTTGGCAAATTCTTGCCTCACCTTTTTATTATGATTTGTTTTCCTCCTTGGTCATCTCACATGAAGTCCACCTTGACCTTCAAGTTCACCTTTACTTAACGTGGAGGTCGTAACCATTCAGATCATATTTCTCTTGAATTTGTCATTAATTTTCCTCCTGCAGCCAGGGAAATTAGATACAGCCTGTGGACCTTAAATTTCAGAATAATCTGTGGAACTGTAGTTGAAGGTACATCAAACTGCTTTAACATCCTGGCCTGTCATTTTCATATTCTGTTGAACCACATTTCAAAACAATGTCTGATTTTTATGGGTATTTTCATTTATTACTTTTGCCTGTTTCAAGTTGTTTCAGTAGCCACTGTGGGTTTTTCAGTCATTAACAGAAAATACCAACTACTTTGTCCACATGCGTGTCCATAAATACATGAGGTCTGGGTGTAAAGTTGATGTATAAGGACATTATGTGTGTTTGACATTAGCGAACTCTGGTCAGGAAGTCCGCTAATATGAGCTCATCTCTGGATCTGCAAACCTTCCTCTATCTGAACAGTTATCAGTCACAGTGACCAGACATAGAGGTCTTGATAGGACAAAATCGGAAAAGATTATGTGAAAAACTGAGAAACAACAGTAAAGAGAAACACTTAAAAAACAAGATATAAGAAACAATTAAATGTTTATATTTAATCTTTCATCCCATTTTCCTCTGGTCTCAATTCTATCATTCCTTGAGATAAAATGAATTCATTCAGTTCTATTAGGATATTTTCTTCCTGCCTTATCTTCTATCAGTCTGTTACTATTCTACAGTAATAGTAATATCACAATCAAAAATATTAGAATGTGCATATGGCATACTGAAAATTTACAATGTGATAACTAAAATTAGATTTGTTTTCTTTTAGAATTTGGTTATTTTGAGATGAGGAGCTGGAATCTGCTTAGTAAAAGTTTTGTATAAATATTAATATTTTTTCATCAGCTGATGAAATGTCAAAAATGCCATATTTACCAAACTACAATTGTTTGGAGCTAAACAGAATGATCTTTCCAACTTCATCAGTTTCAGTCCATGCTCTTCTTCCTTCAGTTTTCTAAATTTTTTTGAGAAACTTTCATATGTTCAAACTCATATCATAGCTTTTAAAACACCCAGTTAATTACAAAGCATCTTTCTTTAAAATTAGTTTATTTTAACTATCCTTGGTCAAAACTCAAGCTCTCCTCTTCTAGCTTGTTCTTTTCTGGTAGCACACTTTGCTCTTGATTTTTATTGGCAGTTGGCTTTGTTTGTTGCTCTGTGTGTAACATTAACAGCTGCCCAAGCAGCTACCGTAACAGCTGTTTCGCGCACAGCACACTCACTCGCGATTTATACTTCCTGCCACATGGAGTCTCTGGCGACCATAATAACGATATTTAGAAAACCTTTTTCCTTCACTCATGAAACGCTAAAATCGGGGACTTTTCCGATGGCGGCTCTGGCCGGGGACCGGTTACCTAGAAGAGGGACTATCTCCGGGTATCGGGGACATCTGGTCATAATGCATCTGCAATGAATCTGAACAAATTATTGTTTTTAATGGTTTTATGTCTTCTACCCATTAATAATATTGGCAGCAATTCTCCTGTGTATAGTGATAATCTCTCTGTAATTTGTTTTCCTATTTTTATATTGAATTATGGAATTACAAATGTGAGTCCAGATGCATTTTTGATGCATCTGTACAGATTTGAATATATTGATAATAATTGTTTAAATGCAATTGTACTGAATAATTATCTGTGGTGTAAGATTTATCTTGTTTCTTTTCCATTACTGGCGTATCTGCTATTTCGTCTGGTAGAATTCAGGGTGGTATAATTGATATTGGTGTTGTCGATTTCTGTGAAAAAGTGTATGATCGGTGATCGCTGATCGCTGTCTCTTGATGCCAATTACCAAAACCGATCACGCTTATCTCACTTTGCAGCCTGCATGTAAAGCTTATCTCATCTTTCCTTCACATTGCACAAGCGCACTGCAACAAATCCTTTAACGCTCTGAGAGTGAATGGGGATGTTTGTGTGTTGTGACGGAAAATGAACTCGGGGGTGAAGTATGTCAAAATGCATCATAAAACGAATCTCATATGGCATTTCAAAAACAAGCACACGACGGTGTTTGGCTACATCGAGGCTCAATGCAGGAAAAAAAGGACACCCGGAGCGGCCAGATAGCAGGTAAAGCAGCGCACAACTACCAACACACACCCGGATTAGCATCCCGATCAGAAAGCCAAACAAATAACCCGAAAAATAATTTATGTCTTCGAACAGAGTAAGACGCTGATTTTGCTCTCACTGTGGGACCATCTAGTAATATTTCAGAGACGTAGCACAACTCAACCTCCACCATTGTCCATCAGACAATGAACTCTCACACAAACAGTTTGCTTAAAGCTGCAGCATGTAACTAAAGAAAAAAAGATTTTAGAAATGTATTAAACTATGTCTACATTAGGTAAATTTATTGCCAGATAATTTTTCCATTTTGCCAGATAACATAGTACCATTTATACCTAAAGGGAAAAATCAACAGCCTTACCAGGTGATCCAGAAATCCAGAAACATGATAAAGTAGAACAATAGAAAATAACTAGAAACAAGAAAAAAATTTACTAGAATCACTAAGGAAGAACAGAAGTGGAAAACAAGGCAAAAATAGCAAAAACTAAGGAACAAAAAAATGACAAAAATCCAAAAGCAAACCTCAAACAACCCCAGATCCTGACACTTTGTCCAGTAAGACTCTTAATTTCAATAAAGGATCAGCTGATATATAAATGGAGGAATCTACAATTTGTGTACTTCAGAACAAACTAGAACAAACTATTTTTAGAACCTGGTGACCTACTCATTTTTGTGTTAAACCACATCAATTTTTATAGAGTGTACTTTCTCTTTAGTGTAACTGTATGTTTAACATGGGGCTTAATAGGTTAAACCTTGGATGAGAAACAAGTGAGTTTATTATGTCCTTAGTCATGGCTGTCTTGACATTAATAATCAACTGAATGATCTGCCAGTACAACAGACCATAAGATTAGTGGTTCCATAGTGGTTCCGTAGTCAAATTGAGGAAGGGGGAGGCAGAACTCTTTCAGAAACCCAAAGTTTCCATAAAAGTAGATGAAGAAAGAAAGATTGAGTGCTCTTTCCGGGTGCTAAGCTACTTAATTATTACTCACAATCAGAATCAAGCTTTGTTTGTCAAGCACGTTCAAAATAGACACACATACATCACCGTTGTATGAATAAACTACACTTCTGGTTTAGTGTAAAAACAGCAACAGTGAAAAGCAGCTGTGTGTATGTAGCTGTTTCAGAGTCAGTTATTACCTGTAGCTTGTGTGTACTGCTACTCTGCTCCATCTTTGACAGCAGACTCTCTGCATCCTCAAGCCACACATGGATAACCTGCAGCTCCTCTCGGATCTTTTCTCTCTCTTCCAGCTCCAGCCTTGCTGCAAGTAAACCCTCCTTGCTCTTTTGTCCCACACTGAAAATACACAACAAAAACAACATCACACAATGTGATGCAAAAGTATTTATAAAAATAGGAACTTTTTTCAAAACAAACTTTAGTTTAGTTTGGATAGCTTTTGGAAAAGCTTTTGGAAAAGCTATCCAAACTAACCTGGGCCAATGTCTCTACCTTGTTTCATGGTTCACTAAACTGTAAACATTTAATTCTGGGCAAACTGCCAGAAATAAGGCACCCTTTCTTTCCCCTTTCTTTTCATTTTAAAAGTACATTGTGGTTTCTGTTGGTCTATCACGAGAGCAACACAATCCAATCAAACAAGCTTATTGTTACATGATGAAATAGAATTTTAGCTCTTTCCAAAATCCATACCTCAAATAATTTCGTGACTTTAAATGATGTAAAATTATAAAACACATAAACACATGGGCAAAATTCTTGATTCCCCTCAAAAAACCCACAATTGTCACAAAAATAACTTGAATCTGACAAAGGTAATAAAAATAAAAATTCTATGAAAATGAACAAATGTAACTCAGACACTGTTTTTCAAACATGCTTCAACAGAAATGGTTTAAAAAATAAACTCATGAAACAGACCTGGACAAAAATCATGGCAACCCTGAAAATAATGTGATCAATGGGACATGTTAAATCAAGGTTATTTTTGGAAGCTAAGACAAGGAAGAAGCACAAGTAGACAAAGAACTCTTAACAGCGTTTATTCATAATTCGCTCAGCAATACAGTAACATCAGGTATTCCTTTTTTTCCATCTTATCTCTTCTTCTTCTTTCTCCCATCCTATTCTCGTACACCACCTAGTGGTAGACACAAGAAAGGTGTGTCTCCACTAATTAGCACCATAGGTGTCTACATTCTTGTAATCAGTCAGTGGGCCTACATATTGGGCTACAGGTAGTCACTGTGCTGTTTGGTGACATGGTGTGTACCATACTCAACATGGACCAGAGGAAGCAAAAGAAAAAGTTGTCTGAGGAGATTAGAAAGACAATTATAGACAAGAATGTTACAGTTAAAAGGATTAAGGCCATCTCCAAGCAGCTTGATGTTCCTGTGACTACAGTTGCACATATTATTCAGAAATGTAAGATCCATGGGTGCAGCCAACCTCTCTGGACGTGGCTGCAGAAGGAAAATTGATGACAAAACAAAGAGATGGGTAACACGAACGGTAACAAAAGAGCCCAGAAAAACTTCTAAAGAGATTAAAGGTAAACTTCAAGCTCAAGGAACATAATTGTCAGATCGCACCATCTGACACTGTTTGAGCCAAAGTGGACTAAATGAGAGACAACCAAGAAGAACATTATTGTTTAAAACAAATCATAAAAAAGTTAGACTGGAATTTACCAATCTACATGGTGACAATTCACAGAGCTTCTGGGATTATGTCCTATGGACAGATGAGACAAAAATGGAACTTTTTGGCAAGGCACATCAGATGTTCGCAAAAGAAAAAATTAAGCATATCAAGAAAACACTGTCCCTCCTGTGAAACATGGAGGAGGCTCTGTTATGTTCTGGGGCTGCTTTGCTGCATCTGGCACAGGGTGCTTTGAATCTGTGCAGCGAACAACAAAATCTCAAGACTATCAAGGGATTCTAGAGAGAAATTTTATCCCACTCTGTGGTGGTACTTGGTCTACCAAATCATGGATAATTTGGTGATAT
This sequence comes from Phalloptychus januarius, assembly GCA_902982915.1. Classification (NCBI taxonomy): domain Eukaryota; kingdom Metazoa; phylum Chordata; class Actinopteri; order Cyprinodontiformes; family Poeciliidae; genus Phalloptychus; species Phalloptychus januarius. Next base: position 85,052 of record CADWAE010000097.1, read on the forward strand.
TTCCAATCACCTGAATTTTATTTTATTTTTTAAAGTTTTTTTTGGCTCTAGTGACCTCCATCTAAAAGCAGCTAGACAGGAAAGAGGGTAATGAGAGAGGGAGAAGACATGCGACAAATGTCGCCAGGCCGGGAATTGAACCTGCAACCACAGCCAAGAGGACCATGGCCTCAACACATGGGTCGTGCTCCGCCCCTGCGCCACCAACAGCACCACAATCACCTGAACTTTGTTATACCAGACACCGGCGCATGGCAGCCTCCCTTCTGTTGGACTACTTCAGGTAAGTGGTGGCTACGATCCAGTACAATCTACCATCAGGTTCTAAATGGATGAATGACTGAATATAGTGTGCATCCTTTGGGCTCCTCTGGACTTGATAAAGCGCTTTATAGGCCATTTACTAATTGTAAAACCATCTTTCATAGCAGGTCCAGCTGCAGGTTCTTTTTCTTTTCTTTCAAAATTATGCCATTTTGGAAGGCACTACTTCTGGCATTGAATGGGACTCGATGCAAATTCATACTGCATAGTTACAAATATCTGTGGCAGATCTAGCAATATCTGATTAATATCTCAAATGTAGCAGAGTAACAACACCGAATAACAATTTCCTCAAAACATAAAGCTGCATACAGCAGAGGTGGGGAATCGAGTCACATGACTTGGACTCGAGTCAGACTTGAGTCATTAAAATTAAGACTTGAGACTCAACTTGAAAAAATGTTCAAAGACTTGGACGTGACTTTTATACCATTGACTTGGGACTTGACTTGACTTGAAGCTGTTTACTTGAAAAGACTTGATATTTTACCCAAAGTCAAAGGTTTAAAACACTTATCATTTATAAAGTGGCCCACTCACTCATTCGTATTAACAGGCGCAGACCGTCCCTCTGTTTTTCCACACTCCATATGTATGTGTGCGTAGCTGCAGCACAACCAATCAAACTAACAGGATTAAAAAAAATTAAAGCTGCAAGCGGCGTTGGAGGCACGAGCAGCGAAGTGTGCGCCACCGCCTACGCTCTCGCTACCGCTATCGCGCCGTTCCCTAAAATTGTGTTTAGCCAGCAGCGACAAAGTTAAGTATCATGCCATTTTATGTCAGTTGGCAAAGGTTTTAACCAATGTGAATCAGAGTAAAAGTAAGAGATCCAGCAGACAAAACAGGTAACTTCCTGTTGGAGGGGGGCGTGGCTTAAGTAATGTCATCAACTGACCATGTTAATGTGATGAGCACTGGTCTATAATGAGACATGGAAAGTTTGATGTAGTTCTGACCTTGTCTGGAAGGAGGGATTATGCCACACCCACAAAATATTACACTGGATTCCTGTTGCGAGGTGGATAAGGATCGATCTCAGTGAGTTTGGTGCATCTGGGCTGAAACATGTGGAATAGAGAGCCAAACGTATGGCAGCGCCATCACCAGTCAGTTTGCGGTGCCGCTACGGCCACGCCCTCCACTGAAAACCTTTGGCGCTTTAAAGCAAATGAGACCAACTTGTTATCTGTCATCTCACACAAGATTATCTTGATTAGGTCAAGAGAGCCAGAGATGGAACTTTACAAGTAAAAAAAGTCACTTCCTGTTCTGAGGGGGCGGGGCTTAGATGACGTCAGACTGTGATGACATAGGATCGTTAGGGATCTCACCAAGTTCACTCATGTCAAGTTTGGTGCCAATTGAGCTTTTTATGTGAAAGTTATAGCGTTTCATTTGTTTTGGCGAGTATGCCAAGTTCGCCGCTCTGCCACGCCCCCTGAACATATACGAAAAGTCAATTTTTTTGATAACTTTTAAAGCCCTATGCTTTTACTGCACTTTGACCAAGAATGAAGCCGATAGATCAAAATCTCCAGGAGGAGTTCGTCAAAGTTCGACGTGAGTTAAAGTGAAAAATGGCCAAAATTTGACCTTTGACCCAAAATGGCCGCTTCTCTGTGCATTTTAGGGGGTACCTCCAAGAGACCCGGGGCCTCCTCCTGGAACACCTCACCAGGGAGGCGTCCAGGAGGCATCCTGACCAGATGCCCGAGCCACCCCAACTGGCTCCTCTCGATGTGGAGAAGCAGCGGCTCTACTCTGAGTCCCTCCCGGATGGCCGAGCTTCTCACCCTATCTCTAAGGGAGAGCCCAGCCACCCTGCGGAGAAAACCCATTTCGGCCGCTTGTATCCGGGACCTCGTTCTTTCGGTCATGACCCAAAGCTCATGACCATAGATGAGGGTAGCAACGTAGATCGACCGGTAAATCGAGAGCTTCGCTTTTTGGCTTAGCTCTCTCTTCACCACGACGGACCGGTACAGCGCCCGCTTCACTGCAGAGGCTGCACCAATCCGCCTGTCGACCTCCCACTCCCTTCTTCCCTCATTCGTGAACAAGATCCCAAGATACTTAAACTCCTCCACTTGAGACAGAACACCCCCCCCGACCCGGAGTAGGCACTCCACCCTTTTCCGGCTCAAGACCATGGCCTCGGACTTGGAGGCACTGATTCCCATCCCGGCCGCTTCACACAGTGCTTCACACTGCATTAAGTTGTTTCAGTTATAAATCTTCAAATGATGGTGTGATGGTCGTTGAAATACCATCTCCAAGTGGTATAATTTTGCTAGAAAAACAAATCAAAATCCAGTAATTTTGCTAAACTTCAGAAATTGTTGTAAAAGTAACATTTTTTACAATAGTAAGGATCTTGACCGTATCGCTGTGGGTAGTTCTGAGTGTTTCAGGATGGTAATGCAGCACATTATTTTGTGTCTTGGTTCACTACCTGGCAAGCTTGATTCATGCAATATGTTTTTATCAATACTGAGATGAGAAATTGGCTGTAGATTTAACTCCACTTGAACTGACATTTATTTTATCATCACATCCAAATTCAAAACCACTTTGCTTTATTTGCAATGAGTGCATTGTGTGTTTGATTTTAAAAAGAACACATGGTCTATTATTTACATTTAGCATAATTGGAACATTGTTTAAAAAAAAAAAAAAACTAAACAAAAGTAACGACTCGAAAGGACTTGAAATTCCAAGCTCCTGACTTGAGACTTGACCGTCTTTACTTGAGACTCGGACTTGAATCAAAGACTTGAGACTTACTTGAGACTTGCAACACACACAGTGACTTGGTCACACCTCTGCCGGACAGAGACATTTCCCTTTTTCACAAATCCAAAACTTGACAAGTCTGGGTGTATTTGAAGATTTGTATCTATGTTGGGAAATTATATTGATAATAAATATGATGTTTACTGCAGTCAGTGCATTAAGTCTACTGTTTTCACACTTATAACTCTTCAAATGGTGGCGTGATGGTCACATGTTGCACAGAACCCATTTCCAAGTGGCAGTGTCGAGATCGCTCTTGGTTTCGAGATCATTTTATGACGGTCTCGTCTCGGACTCGACCTCATTTGGTCTTCGTCTTGTCTCGGGCGCTGAGGACTCGGGATTTTATTTCAAGACCAGTGAAGACCACAACTGTGGAAATATCACTAAGCTTACGGCATACTGTCCAGTTTATTTAACATGTTTGTTTTCAATGGATCCAAAACATACCGATTAAAATCCAAGCAATAACGTGACTTTTTGTTTTTCCCCCTTCACACTTTTTACTCGCATGCAGCGCTCTGATACATGCGTGGTTTTTTTTTCTGAGCGGCAGAAGATGTCTGTCTAATCGCTGCATAAAAAAATATAAGAAATCCGATGGGAACAGCTAACTCAGCAGCGCTTCGCTTTCACAGATGGTGGGGACTACGCCTCACTTTTTTGTAGAAGCTCAAAGAAAGGTAAGCTCCGTTGACGTGGTGTTAGCAAAGCTAACTGTACACATAAGCATTTGTGATGGAAAAAAAGTTGTCACTGTGCTGGATTATTGTGTGCAGGTATTGACTGACTTGTCGCTTATATGGGAAAACACCGTGTCCAAAAGTCTGCAAAATAGTGATGTGACATTCACGAACGAGCCAATTCTTCTGAACTTCTCTTTAGTAAGAAGGTAGGACCTGAGCCTCACTGAGAGCCGTTCTTTGTTCTTGTAATGCTCTGCGTACTCTGCAGTAGCTATCATTATTTTTATTTAACTACATACATTAATATTTATTTAATTAACAAATAAATAAAACACCGAAAGAGCACGCAGAGCATGCGCATTGCTCTTTGATTGTTTTCGTTCAAAGTGGCAGCTGTAATGAGTGACATAGTGTCAGACTGCCTGGCTTCATGCAGTGGGAGAGGGGGTGAGAACAGTCGCATGAGCACCTTGTGTGCTTGGTTACTTCTTGCTTGTTGCTTCTTGGTCAGTGTTTATAGTTGGGCGTTATTTACCATCAGGGCATTGCCTCAATTGCTATGTTTAATTGTGCAGCAGAGAGTAGTGGTTTCTGACATGAGTAATATGGGCAAACACCCAGGGCGCTATGTTTTTAGGGATGGCATGAGACCATCACGGATTGTAGTACAGAAATGGTATTGGTTAATATTGGTTACATTTATTTCAGCTCTAAGTATTTAATATCTAGGTGTTTTTATGGGAATACAGATCTTTCAGATCAATTTGAGAAGCAATTTTGATCATATTTGACATTTTATTGTGTCATGTAGCGTGGGCCGCTGGTCTTGGTCTTGACTCGGTCTCGATAAACTCAAGACCTGGTCTTTGTCTTGGTCTCTGGTTAAGTGGCCTTGACTACAACACTGCCAAGTGGTATAATTTTACTAGAAGCACAAATCAAAATCCAGTAATTTTGCTATCCTTCAGAAATGTCTATAAAAATAAAAATAATCTACAGTTGTAAGGACCCGGAACATAACACTCAGTGGAGTAGATAACTGAGTGGAACAGTGTTTTAAAAAAACGACTTGAAAGGACTTGAAATTTCAAGCTCCGGACTTGAGACTTGACTCGACTTTTGCCTGACTTGACCATCTTTACTTGAAACTTGACTCAGACTTGAGACTTACTTGAGACTTGCAAAACACTGACTTGGTCTTACCTCTGGCATACAGCATTGATATACATAATACATACCTGCTATATTGGCCCTGCATCAACTGCAGGCGCTGACAGAGTGGAAGGGGTGGAGCCCGCTCCAGATGGGCGGGGACACCCAATAGCCTGGCTGTGCGCAGTTCCAGAGCAGACAGGGCTCGATGTTCACAGTCAAGCCTTTCCTGGTACTGTTCCCAAGACTGCAGCAGCTCCTGGAGCTCCTCAGTGGATACCTTCATCTCAGATGCGTCAGGAAGCTCTGCCTCCACCTTCTTCAAAACAGCTGAGGCTCGCTCCACCTAACCAGCAAAACCATCCATTAGCATAACATGTATTTATCTTTAGCTTTCTATATATTTAAGGGCACTGCACAAATATAGTGTTGGCAGTTAATCACGTAAATGTATATGATTTAACTTAGAGGCTCATTTTCTATCTTCACTTCCTGGCAGGCAGATAATATAAAATTGGATAACAAGGATTAAAATTTTCCTCCCCATGGGCTGCCACCTTATCATGGTGGAGGGGTTTGAGTGTCCCATTAATCCTAGGAGCTATGCTGTCTGGTAGGGTCAACCCAGGTAGCAGACAGGTCCTGGGTGAGGAACCAGACTAAGCGCAGCCCGAAGACCCCTTACGATGGACAATAACTTTGGACTTATTGATGCGGGTCACCTGGGTCCCATTCTGGAGCCAGGCCTGGAGGTGGAGCATGTTGGCGAGCGCCTGGTGGCCCGGCTGGGCTCAGCCCGAAAAGTTGTTGAGCCCCTTCCAATTGGCTTACTACCTGTAAGAGGGGCCAAAGAAGTCTGGTGTGTGTGTGATGTGGTGTGTGATGGGTGGTGGCTGAGGGAGGGGGCCCTGGTGTTCCGATCCTCAGCTGCAGAAGCTGGCTCTTGGGACATGGAATGTCATCTTTCTGGGGAAGGAGCCGGAGCTGGTGTGTGAGGTTGAGAGGTTCCGGCTAGAAATAGTCGGTCTCACCTCGACGCATAGCTCTGGTTCTGGACCCAGTCTTCTTGAGAGGGGCTGGACAGACTTCCACTCTGGAGTTGCCCTACATGAGAGGCACTGGGCAGGAGTGGGGATATTTGTTGCCTCCCATCTCAGCGCCTGTACGTTGGGGTTTACCCCAGTGAACGAGAGCGTAGCCTCCCTCTGCGTACAAGTGGGGGGATGGGTTCTGACTGTTGTTTGGGCTTTTTGGAGTCCTTGGAGGTGGTGGGGGAGGATGCTGGTCAGACCTGGCAGGCCCAAACGTGTTGTGAGGGTCTGCTAGGAAGGTCTAGGCAGAATCTACTGTGAGACGGAGCTTTACTCCCACCTCCGGCAGAACTTTGAACACCTTCCATTGTCCATTGTCAAAGCGGCTTATTGGAGCTGTGGCCGCAGGTTGTCGTGGCGGCAACCTTCGATCCCGTTGGTGTACACCTTCGTTGAGGGATGCTGTCAGGCTGAAGAAGGATTCTTTTTGGCCTGTGGGACTCCGGAAGCAGCTGATGGGTACCGGCGGTCGAAGTGGAATGCGGCCTGGGTGGCTGCTGAGGCAAAAACTCGGGCGTGGGAGGAGTTTGGAGAGGCCATGGAGAGAAGATCGGTCATCTGGGAGGGACTCAGAGTAGAGCCGCTGCTCCTCCACACTGGAGAGGAGCCAGTTGACATGGCTCGGGCATATGGACTGGATGCCTCCCTGGTGAGGTGCTCCTGGCACGTCCCACCGGTAGGAGGCCCCTGGGAAGACCCAGGACCCCTTGGAGAGACTATGTTTCTTGGCTGGCCTGGGAACACCTTGGGATTCCCCCGGAGGAGCTGGAGCAAGTGGTTGGGGGAGGGAAGTCTGTGCCTCCCTTCTTAAGCTGCTACCCCCGCAACCCGACCCCAGATAAGCGGAAGAAAATGGATGGATGGATGTTTATCATATTTAAAGGCATCATTTTGAATATTTTTTTGAAGTTATTTTTTAAATGGAGATAGCAAATCCATTATTACAACTAATTATAACATAACCTGTTAACCTTGACAGTACATATGTCTAGGGCTTGATTTTAGTTTTTGCATGTACATATAAAATGGTCTCATCTGCATCTCGGCTCACCTCATGTAACTTAGTCAAGTTACATGAGGTGGACATATTTTAAAACCAAAAAAGCAGAGGACCTAGTGTAGAACCCCTAGGTACATCAACAACATTGACAGAAGCTTCAGAAAATGTATTATCTTTGCAAACATACATTCTCATTCTTGAATCAATTGTATTGCTCTAAAAGTAACTTTTTGAAAACTTAATGCTGCAATTTATGCTCTTAATCTATAGGTTAAATGCATCAAACACTTTCTTCAAGTCAACAAAGATAGTCCATCCTATGCCACAATTCTCATACCCTATCTGAAACCCTCCAAACCCTATCTAATGGTCTTCCATCTTATGAGGATTCTTAATAACACAACTGTGTTATTAAGAATTGTGTTAAGAATCCTGACAAGATAGAAGACCATAATTCATAATTATGAATTTTAAGAACATACTTATTTGGTTTACTTACACTGTTGGCAATCTCGAGCCACTCTGTGATTCTCTGTTTACTGCGAGCTGTCAACTTGTGCACACAGTGATGTAATCTCGATACCCGTCTCCAGATGGTGGTCACAGCTGCCTCCCGGCCTCCACGGCAGGTCATTACTGAGCACCACTCCCTCATGTTTTTCAGACACTTCATAATGGACTCCATCTCTTCAGACAGTGCCTGAACAAAATGAAGTTTCAATGTGACTGAGTCAAATCATAAGTTTGTAAAATAATTTTTGCTTTTATGCTGGGACAATAATTGAAGGTAGTAAGAACCTGGTTGCAACATACATGATTTCAATTTAAAATGAATTCAGTCTTATGAGGAAGCAGCTTATACATACTGTGAGCCTTTCTTCCTGGTCAGTGCAGTCAGCAAGGCAAGTGACTTTCTGAGAGATCTGCTGCAGGACTCTGTCTGCTGAATGAGCAACACTCTTAAGGATTTCATCTTGAGACTTTGTGTGGTTTCTGTGCTGCTCTGAACACCTATAAACAGTTTTCAGATTTTATTGCTCATTATCAAGAAATTTCTTTTGACTTAAAGCAAATGTTGAACATTTTTACTATGTCAAGCTAAGCAAAACTTGCTTAATAAAGATGTATTAAAATTCTAATAAGATTTGTGGACAGTCTAATTTATCGAGTCTTTTATTGAGTTTTTGGACTCAAAAGCCACTCAGTAGGTCCTACCCTCTGTGAAGATGAGCTATTCATGCTCCAAAAACCAAAAAGCATAATTTTTGCAGCTTTTGCATGGCTCTGTTAATGAAGCTGATCGCATCATTAACTGAAAAGGGTCATAACTTTATGGATGAAGGTAGTTAAAGACTAGATGAGTCTCTCTTGACACCAGCTTAAGTAGATTATCTCCCCTGAACCTATCTTAGGGTAAGACTCGGAGGTTTAGAGATTTTCCAGACCCATTAGACAAAGAGCTGGTCAATACTCAGGTTGTGAGAATTATGAGGAAGTAGGTGGGGCTGGCTATTGTGCAATAACACTTTCTACAATGTTTATGGGTGTTCACAAAAATGTTGGACTATTTTTACCCAGAAGAACATTGGTCCTCTACATCTGCTCAGCAGTGAAAACCCATCTCTACACGCCACTCTTAAACCCATCTGAATACAACATGAAATTTGGAGGTTTGTTGTTGGCTGTCAAAAGTTGGTGAACCTTTTGCAATCTGTGTCTCAGCATCGACTGCTGCTCTTTGATGTCACTTGATCTACCAATTCATGGACAAGTTGGTGTTTTTCCTAATCATGTTCACAGTTTACGGCGGAATGCTTATCAATGAGGAAATTTCGCAGCTGCTTGTACAAGGTGGCTGCATGCTTAGCTGATGGATTTTATACAAGCCTTGCCTCAAAAGAGACCAGAAAACCTGAACCCAATCATTAAAAGGGTGAGCAAATGCTTTTGACATTATACAGCAACATAATACTTTGTACAGCCACCTTTCTCCTCAGGTCCAGGTCTGCTGGTAAACAATGTGGTTTGTTTCATTAGTGTGTCACATAAAATCCAAATAAAACAATAAAATTTGGAGCTTAGTAAAATTGTATAAATAGTTTGGTTGTGTAGATAGTTTTACAAGCAACATTTTATTATTTGCAGCTATAATTTTTTTAAAAATCATCTGTCATTAGCAGTTAGACCCAATTTACCTGTGGAGATTTTCTAGTTGTATGTGTCCTTTTGCCAGGAGTGTTGACACTCTAACTAGGAGTTGGCTCAGAATCATTTGCTGGAGCTGTTCTACGCTCTGTGAAGATAAGCTATTCAACACAACAGCCTGCTTTTGAAGCTCCTCAATATAGGCCTGAAATTGATGCCGAAGAGATGCCAAAGCGTGCCGTGTCTCTTCTAGTCTTTCACGACATGGTCCGGTAGAACCCTGGAGAGGCAGCAGAGAGACCTCCGTGTCCTGCAGAAACTGGACAGCTTCATTGACAGCAAGCATGTAGGTTCTCAAGCAATCTCTTGCCCTCAACATATCCCCCTGGAAAAAAAAAGTGCACAATTGCTGTTCAATGGAAAGGTATTTGCCCTAAACTCTTCTGTTTCTGCATTTTTGCTCCACTTAAATGTTTCATATTAAACAATTTCTTCATCAAATAAAACTTTTTTGGTTTCAGGTTTTAAGATATAAAACTATACAAACAACTTGTTGTTTGGATAGTTGTACATCCTTTGATGTGCACATCCCTTCTGATGCACAAAATGTATGCATAATGCATAATGTATCTAAAGCTCCCACGTACTCGGGCATAATTCATTCCACGGAGGTTCACGCAGACTCCAGGTACACTCAAAGTGGAAGTCTACAGGACATATCTGCACAACCATGTACAAGTACTTAGTGTCTCACAATAAACTCCCTGGTGGAGAACAGTGTTCACATCAAGCTGTTTTGTGTTTTGTATGCGACACAGATTTGATATGGTCGAGAGCCCAGCACACCCGGTGGTGAGGACACGCACTGTAACTGCCATTCTCTGTCCTTCACTGACAGGTTTCCTTGATGGAGAAGACACAAGGCTAAGCTCCCAACAAGCTCATCAAATCTGCTAGTATCCAATAGGATTGTGGGAAATCAAGAAATTTGTCACAAGAGAATGTTAGGCCATCAGTACGCTTGAGTAAGACATCTCAACCTCTGTGGACAGTCCAAGCAGAGTTCGAGCAATTTAGGAAGTGTGCACAGTACACCCTAGTATGTGGGAGCCTTAAGTGTCCCCATTTTTAGTGCAAATCACTAAAACCACTTTTGCTTGTTGCTTCATATCATCCACCAGTTTCCTACTCTCCGTTTTAGATCATGTCTCACATTTTTTAAATCTGATTTAACGTTAAATGCTAATAAGATCATTATGGTGATAGTGGGGGATTTTAACATTCATGTTGACATTGAGGGCAATAGCCTAAATGTAGCCTTTAATGCTGTCTTTGACTCTATTGACACAATGCCATCTATCAATAATTCCAGTAAGTTTGTCAGCAACTGACCAATTGGTGGTTGCAATTTGTCCCGAACTACAAATTATTTGTCCCTAATCTGACAAGGCAGACATTTTGAAAAAGAACCTGCTCAATCACTTGATCTAAATAGCATTACACTGGCCTATTAATAAAATCTGATCCAGAGAGATTACATATTTAATCAGGATATGTCATAACAAGTTTCGAGGACTGCTTTCTTTCATCTCTGGAATATTGTTAAATTTGGAAATATCCTGTCCAGGTTGATGCTGAAAAATTAGTTCATCATTTGTTACTTAAAGGCTGGACTACTGGAATTCTTTACAATCAGGAAGTTCATTAAATACAGTTAAAAGCTTTTAGCTGACCCAAAATGCTACAGCAAGAGTTCTGAGTAAAAGTTTCTATACTCAGATGAACACAAAAAGAGATGTGTTCATCTGCTTTTTGTGTCAAACCCAGCACCTTCTTGCTGGGTTTGCTCCAAACAGCAGCCCCATCATGCAAAAGTTCTTCTGGACACACTAAAACTCCAACAAATCGTTCATGTATAAAATATTTAAACATGACGGTAAATAAGGTGTTATTAAGTGCTAGTAGAAATCACAACTTACCATTTTTGAGTCACATTCATTCAGGATGGAATTCTTCAAGTCCATCAGCTTATTGTATTGTCTCCATTTTTTGCTTCCCTTCTTTTGGTCTAACAATTGAAATGCTCTCATTTGTAACTCTACTACTATTTTCAAAGACAGAACTCGCTGGTATTCCCTGTCAATCATCACTTGGTTGGGCTTCAACAAAGAAGTGCTCTGAAGCTCTCTAAGGGTTTTTGAGAGAAAATCCTGAGTAGAGTTCCTCATTGATTCAAGGTCCAGTTCTTTGAGCACATTCAGTTCAATGAGACTGAGATTATTGAAGATAGTGATTTCCCAACTGTCAACGATTTCCTCTGTTTGTTTAAGACTCTGCTGCTCCGCAGTCAGCTGTGAGGGAAACAGGTCTGCAGAGATCAACTCAAGACTATAGCTAGCGTGTTTATGCAATCCTTTCATTAAAGAAAATTGGATGATAAGGCTGTGGCACATTTTGTACTTCTCTACCAGGTCCATGCTATCCTCTCTGGTCAAATTAATTTGTTGCTGAAGGTTCTCTTTCAGAATCTCCAATCCCTGTTTCATGTTCAGGTAATTCTCATGATCTCTGGATTTCATTTCAAGCAATGGAATTTTATTTTGAAGTTCAGAAATGACATAATTTATTTCCTTTAACTGCTCTTGAGGAGTCCAGGGTATTAGACAGTCAACTTGGGATTTGTGCTCCAGAAGGAGGAGTTTTAGAGGTTTTAAGAGTTGCAAGGCCTCCTTTTTTATCGGAAACCTCAGTCTGTTCATCTCGACTGACATTTGCCTCAAGCTTTTTTCAATACTGACTAAGGTGTTCTTTCTTGATTCTACAGTCTTGATGAGTTGATCCATTTCCTCTTTTTGGGCGTTCTCATGGTTGATTATGGTCTTGATCTCTTCTTGGAGCTTTCTGATCTTGTCAAAAAGCTGACAGTTCTCTGTTGCACTGAGTTCTACTGCAATGTCTTTACTCTTCATTAAAAGAGCCTCACAGATTGCTGCCTGTCTTTTTCCCTCAGCTAGGCGTTCTTGGACCTGGCAAACTTTATAATCCAAATCACTGTAACTGATAGGTTCACTTTTTGCACACCTTGATACTTCTGTCTGTAGGTAGACAACAATCCAAGAGTCTAAATCAGCCATCTGCTCAGATAACTTTTCTCTTGTCTGGAGCCCAGACTCTATCTCTTTTATAGCTTTGGACAGCTTGTCAGTGGTGGTCTTTGACAGTTCTTCAAGACGTGCTAGAGAAATATGTACAAATGGTACCTCCTGAGCCTGATCCAGCTGTGGAAGCAGCTCTGTCACCTCCTCCACCAGTGACTCCAGTTGGCCCTTTCTGGCCATTACTTCAGACTGAATCTTCTTTAGATCTCTAAGCTGCCGGTGAACCTCTTCGGGAAGAAGATGCACCCACCTGCTTCTGCCCTCAATGCCACCCTCCATTTGCTTGGCCCATGCAAGGCCATCTCTAATTACTGTGATAATCTTTTCCATGATGGGGTTGTTGCTGTTTTTTGTTTGAGATAACAACAGTTCATCTGCGAGGCAAAGCTCATTTTTAATTTCCTTGAGCTTGTTGCTTATCTCCTCTGATTCTCTCTTCCATTGGGAGCTGTGAAGTAATTCTTCTGATAGTTGCTGTAAATGGAGGTATTGCTGCTTGGCTGCTTTAATTTCAGCGTTTGCCTCCATCAGGAATTGTGCCTCCTTGCAACTCCACTTTGTAGGTAGGGAACTCTTGGCTTTAAGGTCGTTCCAGAGTGGATCTACATGTTCCTGCAGACTATGCAGATTTGTTAGAAGAGCGCTGATGTAATGAGAATGGACATTTGCATGATGAAGGTGGTTTTCAACAGTTGTTTCCAGAGCCCTCCACATTTCTAGCAGAATATTTTGCTCAGTCTGTGCAGTTTCCTGATCCACTTTACTAAGGTGGAGACAAATCTTTGCATGTGTCATAAGCAGCTCCCCAAGTGTCACTCGGTTCTCCTCCACACGACTCTGGAAGGAGCGTAGTCGCTCTACCTCCTTGCAACTGCTCTCCTGTGGGGATCTGAATGGCAAAAAAAAAGTTGCTATGATTTTGCACACGCATTTTATTCTGAAATTCAAAATTTGCTCTGGAAATCAAACAGCGTCTCATTGTGTAGATGGGGTGTGCCCATCAACACATTCATGGACGCAATTAAAAATTTAAGTAAAACTCCCCTATAATTATGTATATTATGTAAATTTTAGCTAGAGCAAACAACTTCCCATCCTCCAAAACCAAAACAGTGTGCATTATAGAACATCAGTCAGATGACATTTTGAAGTTCAGAAATGACATAAAACATTGATAGTTCTTCAAAATTTGATATTTTAAAATTTGCTTAAAAACATTTAAGCAAAGTCATATCTAAAATGATCTGTAAGCTGGTAAACAAAACAACCTAACATGGAGATTAAAACTACGGCTGTCATCAAAGTGCAGGCCTAGGTCAATCTTCAATAACAGTCAGAGCAGCACAACAGTGGAACGGCTTACCATAAAAAAACTGTATGAATTTGAGGTTTTTAGGACACGTTTGAAGAACTGCCTGTCCAACCATTATTTTATAAGATACAAAGCAGTGAAAGTGTTGTGAAGGCTTATTGCATTTGAAGGATTTCTTTTTTGTTTACAGCCAAAAATGCTAATTCAGGGGCCTAAATATATTCAAAAACTCACCAAGCTATAACCAAAATTGTCCCCCATTTGAAATGAAGTGTTTTTAATGGAATCAAAAGTGGGAAAGGCCAAACTGATCAACAACACCAACTGAACTGAGACAAAAGATGGGAAGATCTGAACTCGGAATATAGCAAGAAAAAAAGTCTGTTGGAATTATGTCCTAAAATGTATAAGGAGGCTGCCATTTTGGGACAAAGGACAAATTTAGGCCATTTTTGATATTAGCACCTCAAACTTTTAACAGACTTCTCCTATAGTTTTTGACTGATTTTATCTTCAAGCAATATATGGTTAATGGATGGTGGATTAAAATTGATCAAAATCTTTTCTGCTTTTCAGAATGTCTGATAGAAAAACAGGTCCAAAGGCATTTAAGTCAAAGTGAGGAGATTGCACTGCTTTGTGAAAGTAAAATGTTCAAAAAGCACAAATGTCATCATAACTTACATTTTCATGACATCTAGTTCTGTAGTGAGCTGATGCATCATCATTTTTGCCATTTGTCTTTGCTTGCAGTAATCAGTGACGAGTTGCAACTGGGCCTGTTTAATCCGGATAACAGCAGCTGCTTCTTGTGCTATAGTGACCCACTGATCCTCCTGATCCAGAATGTCCTTTATCCCAGCATTTGCTTTTCTTAGCTGTGCAAGCTGTAACCCTTGCTGTTCAACAAAAGGAAGATCAGATTTACTTCAAGCTTCAGATTCTAGCTTCAAACTTCTTATGTTCTTGCTTCAATGTCTTACACACACACACACACATATATATATATATATATATATATATATATGTAGAACAAAAATCTAAATGCCGTATGTCAAATATTGTCGCCATGTGGAGTTAACTGTAAATTTGCTGACATTTTATTTTACAAAATAATATTTATCTTGATTTGAGTATAATTTTTAATCCAACTTGCTGTCAGTAAGCATTACTCAGTGAGTTGTTTTTCTACTCACTGCAGGGTGGTGTATGTCCAGTAGGTCATCAGACAAAATGAGCTGGACAATCCTTGGAGTGGCAACAATAAAAGGCCAGCCCAAAATGTAACATTTTGTCACAAGTCATAATGCCTCAGATGTCGCAAGTTATGTGGATGTGTGCCATTGGCATGTTGGATACAGGAACATCCAGCAGAGCAGTAGCTGCACAACGTCCATTATTGGACCGTAGGCCGTTTGAAAGTTTGTTTCCAACAGACTGGCACCACAGCAAGTCGACCTCATCCTCATAGGCAAAGTGTGACAACTCCAGCACCAGGTCATCACATCCAGCTGGTCCATCTGGGGATCGGCTAAGACCAGCAACACACACAGCTGATGAGGCTATTGGTCTGAACAACAGACTCATCACACCTCATACTGTCCGTAACCGCCTATGAGAAGCCAACCTGCATGCTTGGTAAATTCCTCAACCTGACCCGTATCATGTTCAAAGGCCATTTGTCGACCCACGACAAATGGCCATATCAGTGATGTTATCAATGCCGATATGAAGATCAGTAATGAATGAAAATATATTTTGAATTTCTCAAAATGTTCATAAAACTCATATTTGACATGGGGCGTTTTATATTTTTGTTCAGTGTTTATATATATATACATACACACACACACACACACACACACACACCCCCACACACACACACACACCTAATCTCACCTGAACCTTCTCCACCTGCAGGGCCATGGCTTTTGGGTTAAGCTCAGTGGGACTGTTCTTAATGTGAAAAACAGTAGATGCTAGTCTGCTTAGCTGCAGATCCAATTGACTGGTGGGTATGACCAGATCCTCTGGTTTGTTCTTATGCAGTTCAACCTTGAAAAAAGTCAAAATGTTATTGGAACTAACTGTTGCGAAAAAGTCTTAGATTCACTCCTGTTTGCATAAGTAAGCAACTATTTGATAAACTCTACTTTAAGGAACAAACACTGACAGACTGCAACCACAGTACCTGTATGAACTGACTGATGATTTCGGTGCCTGAGAGTTGCTGTATCTCTGTGAAAATCTTATATATAGTGGTCCTTTCAGATTCTTTTGGATCTGGTTTGTTAGTAAACTGTGTTCCATGTTTCTGAGCAGGCAGTTCTTCCCAAAGGGTTATTGGGACAATATCAGATGAGAATTTCTCAACCCCCAGTGATTCTGTCAGCTTTTCCTCAGCATTTGAATCCATCTATACATTTTTTGAACAAACAATACATTAATTATTCAGTCATATTCTTTAAGCACTTAACATGCATTTGACAGTAAAATATAAATCAACATTTATCACAACTAAATAATTTTACTAATACTATAGTGCTAACCCCCCTATCTTTATCTTAGCTAACATAAACCAGCTGCATGAAAGACTTACGACCTTTCAGCAGTCTGTGTTTTCTTTTTCTTATCTTTTTTTTAGATATTTAATATCAATTTTAACAGTATGAAAAAATTCAAAATTCAAGCGTGTAAATTTTGTGTAAAATGTCATAAAAATGTAATTTTCAGTGACAACCCATTCAAAATCTTAAAGTAAACTGATGAAGATTAGAACATTATTTATGCCTCATTTGATTGAGATTTTTCCCATTTAAAAAATCTCAGTCTTTAAATACTTGTATTTAAAGACACCTTGATCACAGTTTGGAGTCTGATTTTCAGACTCCAAACTGCTGAAGTGACTGTGAACCTCATAGTGAGTTCCAGAGAACATTCTGAAGCTTCCAGAATGAAGAATTTAGCTAGAGTCTGGTAAGGGATTCAAAGAGGTCTCAAAAGAAACTGAAATCATGTGTTCCATTGCATGGAAAATAGTCAACAAAGGGATTATATTCAAATCAGCTGCCAACATCTCCAGGGGCCTCATGTATGAAAGAGTGCACTGCTTTCACACTAAAAATTGGCGCACCAACAAATTGGTGCATACGCACATACTTGCACACCTTTCCTTTATAAATCCCAATTTGCAGGGAATGCAGCGCAGCTCCTGGTCAACCCTGCCGCCACCCATAAATTTGTATAATAAGCATGGCCCAATAACCACCATGCACATTTCCCAGCAGATCAATATGGGCTCTGAACAAATGCCCTTTCCGAATCCTTCTATTGTGATGTTCTCGATCAGAGCCTAAACGTTTCACAATAATGCTGCACATCTTTGCTCAGCTACTTATGTTTGGTTGTCTACACACCTTGATCACCTTAAAAATAATCAAACCTGACCTGTTTGGAGTTAAATGGTTGATCCAACCCAGTTTTCTTTTTCAGTGAGAATGAAATTACCCACAGATAACATGCATTTCATGTGCTTTGTTGCACCGACCAATCTTTATGTGACAAAAACGTCGGAACTTTATTATTTACATTTGTGTGAGGTTTTCACATCCTTTTCTTTTTATTTTATTTATTTTGTGTGTGCTATGTTACTGTCTGAGGATAAATATGGTTCAGTTTCATCGATTAGGTTAACAATAAAAGATTAAAATCATGAAAAATAAACATCAGGCTTGATGCTTCGTGGTATAATTATGCTGAAACCTGAATACATTCAGCTGGGTTTTGGTGCCTTCTAGTTTCTTATTGTCCACAAAAAAAAGACTGTGTGGCTGCTGCACATTTTCAGGTAAAAAGGCAAATAAAAAGTTATATTTACGCCAACCTTCAGCTACTTTAATTTTTATACATGCCGACTTGTTCATATAATATGGTGCCGCACATTTTTCATGAGTATGCACGCTTTATACATGAGGCTCCAGGACTGGCTGTCTAACAGCGCTTTTCCAATAGACCGCCTCTAGCAATTCCACACAGGCTCAGTGTAGCTGTTTTCCAGGGCCAGCCCAAGGCAAAAGCAAACTAAGCAGCTGCTTAGGGCCCCAGGGCCACCAAGGGGCTCCCTCAGTGGAGCTGATATTTATTTATTTATTTTGTTAATAACAATTCCCATGTCCTTATAATAAAAAACACACAATTTCATCATTTTACAAAAATATATATTTGATCATTCATGTAGATATCTACATGAATTATTTTATGGACAAAAAGAAAAAAGAAATTTCTCTCAGGGGCCCCTTGGTGGCTGCAGTAGGTCATGCATGCTTCGCCAATAAGATGAGCTGCTGTGCAGCGTGCAGAGCATATCCAAAAATCTAAAGCTCTGGTAGAAGATAAGTTTGCAAAACAATGTCTCAAAAAAGACATTGTTCTTATCATTCAGGGAGAAAGAAAAGAGGAAGAACAGAAAAAAGCCAAGATAAAGGTTTCTTTTAATATATCTTTGTAATGTAATGTCTATAAAAAAGATTTGTGGAGTTGCTTATAGAAAATTAGCTTCATAGCGACCTTGAACGGTTCAGTTCAGCATCCAAGCATCCAAACATTTATGCTAGCGTTTTTGTGTGAAGCTGAGTTTTAACTTGAAATGAGTTGATTCTCATGGTTGACTCTGTATATTTCTGAGGTTTTTTGGCTTCAAAACAGCTTGTTTGATGATGTTTGATAAGAATAATTAAAACTTCTCAATGTTTGATATTGTCCAGCAAAATGTTTTACATCAGGTCACATGGCTGCTATATTAATATATCGATGAGCTGCTCTAAGCTGTAGTTGGTGATATGTTGTTTGCTGCTGATCATTTATGTGGATAAAACAAACAATATTTTTACATCAACTTCCAAGTTATGTGAAACTTCTGTTAAAATCATTTGAAGGTTCAGAATCAACCCAGTTCTGGTCTACATTAACAGGAGCGAAAGTCTCACCTGGTGTAAATAACATTTTTAGCTGTTGGAGTTACGCTGAAGAGAAATGAATTTAATGAAAAGATGTCATGATTATGTGTGTATGTATTCCATCTTAAGTTGGGCTGCACTGATTGAAGTTTTCCGTCCAGTTACGATCTTTAAAAAGCCTGACCTGCCGATTTTGATTTTGGCCGATACCAATTTTTTTTGTCTGAAATGTCGCTTAATGTCTGCGAAAGACTGGCGACCTGACCAGGGTGACCCCGCCTCTCGCCCGGAACATTAGCTGGAGATAGGCACCAGCAACCCTCCCGACCCCATTAAGGGAAGAAGGGTGTAGGAAAATGGATGGATGGATGGATGTCACTAAATGTAGCAAAAAAGTTTCTGAGTTGGCAACAGTGGGTAAATATTGTTAACTGTAAAAGTTCACACATGATCTGGTGGGCCGGTCTGTCAGTCACATCTCTAACTGTAGAGCAGAAGAGGCTGATTTTTAAACCTTTGTTGATGAAAATAAGATCAGAGGATAAGATGGGCTTCACATGGAACTTTCAGCTGGTCACGATCCCCTAAAATTAAGGAAATTGGCACCCAGAAATCGGTTGGCCAATAAATGTATCCTATATTATACATGAAGATTAAATTTCAAACAGACTTGTTCACTGATGACTGCTGTGCAACCTTGGATGGTCCTCATGGACGCAGTAGTGGATTGGTGGCGGATGGCCACTATGTCCCAACATGGCTGTGACGTCAGCAAGGAGGAGGTGGAGTCATGCTTTGGGCTGAAATCATGGGGAGAGAAGCTGGTCGGCCCCTTTAGGGTCCCTGAAGGTGTGAAAACGACCTCAGCAAAGCATAAGGACTTTCTGACTGATCATTTTCTTTCATGGTTCAAAAAGAAGAGCCGAACCTTCAGTAGCAAAATCATCTTCATGCATGACACCATCTCATGCTGCAAGTAATATCTCTGTGTCATTGGCTGCTATGAGCATAAAAGGGGAGAAACTCATAGTGTGGTCACCATCCTCCTCTGACCTCAACCTTATTGAGAACCTTTGGAGTATCAAGCAGAAGATCAGTTCATATGAAAAATAGCAGCTCTGGGAAGGTATTCTGACATCCTGCAAAGAAATTCATGCAGAAACTATCCAAAAACTCACAAGTTGCATGGATGCAAGACTTGTGCAGGTGATCTCAAAGAAGGGGTCCTTTGTTAACATGTAACTTGGTCTGTTAAGTTGTTTTGATTAAAATAGTGTGACGGAGGAGCTAATTACGTGTCCGCATTTACATTCTCACAACCATTCATTTTTTGTTGCAGTCTCCACATACCCAGTTCATCTTGGGTGCACACACGGTGTTCCGGCTTCAGTTGGCCGGTCCAACTTGACTGTTTTATAAATTTTTTTTCCGGTCCAAACATTTTCCCAAACATTTTCCCTTAAGGTTGGTTCCGGGATGTGACGCGCCTGGAGAGTGTCATATGTCATGGCGAATCACCGCGGAGTGATCGCAAATTACGGAGTGTTTATTAAATTGAGTATTATTTTTTGATCACAAGTTTAGTTCGTTATTTATATTTTCCTCTTTATATTATTTATTATTACGTTGTTTACTGTAAGAGTTTATTTGAGTTGGAAGTAATAGTTTAGTTGTTGTTGCTCATTTATTTTGTGGGAGGAGCCTGTGGCTTTAAAAGCAGGGCTCTGCACCGCATTTGGGAGTCTGTGACTAGACTCTGGGAAAGTCACATGGGAGGTGAAGGACTCACAAACGTAAGGTACTGCTGCTGTTTGTTCAACATGCTTTAGATGTTTTCTGTACATGCTGTGCATCTGGACTGGTTCACCTGGAAAAAGAAACCCTGAAGAAAACCTTAATAAAAATGCACTAAAGTGATGTCCGGCTTTGGCTGTCATGAGTTTTGACCAAGTCATAATAAGAACTCCGTCACAAATAGCTGTTGATTTTAGTACATGTGAACATTAAATGCTGCTCATTCAATGACCATTTGCAGTTCTTTATAATCCATAACATATTTTAAAAATCTGCTGTGCATATTAATTTGGAACAGTGCATTTTGAGTTTTGTATTTAAAAAAAATACTAATACATAATAATTTGTAACACAAAGTAAGTCAGCTATAATTACTCCAATGCGCATGAAACCAACTATCGTGTGTCTTAATGACTTTTGCTCCACTGCACTAACATCAACTATCATGAAGTGCTTCAAGAGGGTGTTTAAGGATCACATTGTTTCAATACTGCCTCCATCATTTAACCCAGTGTTTCTCAACCTTTTTTGGGCCAGCGACCCCTATCCATTATCCAGGTGAGCATTTGTAAATAAATATGTTAAATAATATGATGAATAATATCACTACAACCTTCTAGAGGTAGTAATTCTCACTATATTTGTTAACCGTTGCGGTCGAGTGGATCCCACATAATCTTTTTACATGGTCTTTATTTTGATGTTAAATAACTAAGTTATGTTGGAAATGATAATTCAATTATGCTAGTTTTAAATTTAAGCACATGTTAAAATATTAGCCAGATCAACATTGCCTTGAGTAGGACTTAATTTTAATTTAGATTTAGAGTCATGGCTTAATCAACATAATCTGATCAGTAGAAGATAATTGTACCAGTTCTTATATCCAAATCAGTCCTTTTGATATTCTGGGTTAGAGGACGGCTCTGAGCCATCAGCCTCCTGCTGTTATTGGAATGCAGCCAGCATCTGTTCCGGGACAAAAGGAGGGGGGGGCTGCGTAGAGATAACCGTTTACTGAGCCCATATAAGGATTGGGGCCTTTTGTTGTGTGTAATAGAAAATTTTGTGTTTGGCCTTGTTTCATCTTTGATGGAACTGAAGATGCTTTGTTGCCATTTGTTTGCTGGGTGATCTGCCGTGTCTTTTTATTTCTGTGGGATGTTTTTTTCATGAAGGAAGTTCCAGGTAATGTTTGCAGGCTCCCGCAGCTGTGATGCTCAGTCTGGGGGGCCCAACGTGTGAAATGGGTTTGTTGCACTGGCTCACCCCCCAGCCATAGCTAGTTAACACATGGGAGTGGGGGGGTCTCGCCTGCTCTTCCTGTCAGTTGTCCTTCCTGCTGTGAAGTGAGAGTTCCTGGGGGGGGGCATCGTCTCAGGTCCGTTTGGCAATGCAGATGGGATCGGCCTCTGGGTGGGTCTTTGCCTGCTTTGACTATATAATGATGTGACGTGTTGCTCAGGGCTCTTCTCCTGACTGCGCTCAGTGAGAAGAGTCTTCGAACGCTTTTGCCTTCGAATAAAGAAACTTAAGACAAAGATTAATTTGTCTCTTATTATTGAAACAGATTCTCATTCTTTGTTAAAAAATTCTACAACAATTTGGTGTCAGAAGTGGGATCCAACGTGTCAGAAGGTGGTGGGTACCGGATGCACTGGCCAGCCTGAATCTTCAGTCCACCTCCAACTTAAACGAGGGGAATCTGAGGTCTTGTCCCCACAGTTGCTGACCGCCTGGATCCATAAGTACCTTAGTGATCTCCATCGGGTGAGAACTGTTTCACGATTAGGCCTGGGTTTGTCTCAGACAGCTGTGATCCTGTGGGAAAACTCCAAAGGGGAGTTTGGTTCAACTCAAAGGGAGTTGGGGGAATCTTTTATCACAAAGGGTGATAAAGAGGGTGACTCTTAGCACTTCTAAACCTTAAGGAACGAAGGCCAGAGGAGAGACGTCTCCCTGAAAAGGTTAAAATGGGATCCGGATCCTCAAAAGGTTCACAGCAGTCTGACACATTTCCAAGTAGTACACTTTATGATTTAATGAGGAAGAAATATGGGGAAGGATGTTTAAGTTGTGTGTTAATGTGGGAAAGTGAATACGGGTTCCCTGAAGGGGGAAGTTTGAGTGTGAACCAGTTGGGACGACTGAAGGAGAATTTTGAAGTGGAGTGGGAGAAAGAGAAAAGGAAAAAGCAGGTTAAAAGAGAGATTTAGGAAAGAAAGGACTTGCATGATGAATGTTTGAAAGTGTGGATGGGAGAAGCAAGATGCAGAGAAAGGGAAAAGATAAGTGCTAGTATGGCGGGGGGAAAGATTTAAGTGGTGCAGTAACAGGACGCAAAGATAATGCCAGTGTTCCTGCTCCACCACCATATAGGACAAGTGCTTCTTCACCTCCCCTCTCTCCTTAGGCATCTTTGCAGATGGAGATTCAGGCCCTCCAGGTGGTGGATCTGGATCTGGATTCTCATCTCCCGGTCCTCAGGCCCACAGCATCGGTGCCAGTAATGCCCCAAGATGGTCCATCCACCCCTTCCAGACCATTACCACCCACCCTCAGAGTCACAGATAGCCCTGGTGCATCACTCCTGGTACCATCTATGGACATTTCACAATCTCCAGTAGGGCTGTTTCATCCAGCTCACAACCCTTCTGCAGTCCTGACTCAGCCTGTTCCTGTGCGGTCAACTGACAATCCAGAAGATGTCTCTGATAGTGCAGTGAGTTCCACCAGTTGTCATTCTGACCGCTATGATTTTTGTGAATGGACTTATACCAGAAGTGGCTGTGCAGACAAAATCTTCTTATGTGGGATGGAGACTCGGCATGAGATTAGAAGCATTGAACGTTATGCCTATCACAGTTATGGTGTGGTGATGGACCGCAAAAAGAAGAGAACTGGAAAACGGGACACTGAACTACATGAAGCAGCTCTGTCACTGTACTCTGGTGCACGGGGTGATATTCCATTTTAACCAAGAGGCAGAGGTGGACGACGTCAGCGTGGACGTGGCAGGGGCCGTGACCGCCCTGGAAAGTCTATGACCAAGATGAGTGTCATAACTGTGGGAAGAGGGGGCATTGGAAGAATGCCCCCTCCAGAGAAGAACCAGGTGCCTAAAGGAGGAGACTGACCGGGGGAGGGGATCTTCAGCCCAGCCACCAACCTGATTGAAGAGGGCGCTGACAAGGAGAGTGAGGTTTCACAAACACACACACCGCTGCACCCTGTTGTAATTGATTTGGCGCCTACGGTTACTGATCCACATAGTTTGCTTACACAGGCTATCACTCACTTAGAGGCAAAAATGTTACCACCCATTGCCTTATACGCATCTCGACTCCTCTGCCTTTAAGAAAATGCCTATGTTTGATTTAATTGTGACTGGAAAAAAAAGAGAAAAAAAACACTTTCATTTGTAGTCGATTCAGGTGCTACTCATTCTGTATTAACTTCTGCATCTTTGACTCCTCCCCCTAAGCTTAGTGTCCGTTATACTCATTCTGTTTCAGCATCTGGGGATACAGTGAGAGAATGTTTTTTCTGTGCCATTGAAATGCAAGACTAGTGAAGGAGTCGCAGTACAACATTCATTTTCGGTTTCAAATTTGTGTCCTTTGAATTTGTTGGGGAGAGATCTGATGTGTGCCTTATCTATTTCATTGTGTTCAACTCCTGATGGGGTATGTGTAACCACTCCCAGTGACGTCACAGATTCAGAAAGGGAGTTCACAGCTGTTCACTGGGCACCGTCGGTGCCACTGTATGCATACCAATGGAAATTTCCTGCAGGACCATTATCTGACCATTTGTTGACCATGGTTACAAACGCTGTTAGTTCTGACTCGGATTTTATGACTCCTGATAATTTACATTGTACTTCACATATTTCTGATGGTCCTGACTATGACTATGAATCTGTTTTGTACAATGTTTCTACAGAAAAATTGGCATTAGCTGACCTGTACTGGAATTCTACCACAGCGGGTGCTTCAATCATTTTAACTGACACAAAAGAGTTGTTTTTCATGGCTGGTTCTGTTCCTTATGTGGCTTTAGCTAAATCAAAAAATGCAGAGTGGGAAGATCTTGGGGTTTTTTATCAAAACCTGCCAAAGAGTAACTGATTGGCAGTTGACGCCTCTGTCTTATGTGATGTTTTCTCCAGCACTTGAGGTTTATCGTCACTCTTGTAATGCTACCTTGTGTTGTACAAGAACTGTACAGTTGGTGTCTCATTATGATGCAACCTTTTCTATGACACTCCCCAGTGAAAATTCTGATCTAGATACACTTCCTGGAAATTTGTGGGCAAAACACAAATATGATGTGGGACTTATTAAAGGTTGTGAACCTGTTGTAATTCCGAAACCAAGAACAAAGAAACAAATGATGTCATTTTTGGGAATAACTTCCTACTGTAGGAATTTCATTCCTAGCTACTCAAATCTTGAGGCTCCACTTTCTTCTCTGATTTATGGCCATGACCTCACACCTCACAGCATCATTGCCTGGACACCGGCCACTGAGGAAGTATTTGAGGTGTTGAAAAGGACACTGCTTAGTGCTCCTGCATTGGCTCTGCCTGACTCTATGTGCCGATGATGAACGAAAGGGGGGATTTATGTCATCTGTTCTGTTGCAATTGCACGGCGACAAGTTTCGTCCTGTTGCCTACTACTCTTCTAAATTTGATTCAGTCGCAGCAGGACTTGCTGGCTGTCTCCGAGCTGTGGCTGCAGCAGAGAAAGCTGTTTTAGCCTCACGTGATATCGTAGGCTACAGCCCTTTGACTGTTTATGTTCCTTATTCTGTTTCGATTATCTTGCTTGAACAGAAAACATCACACCTTTCTGCAGCACGTTGGCTTCGTTACTCATCTATTTTGCTAGACATGCCAAACATTGCAGTTAAACGCTGTACTGTGTTGAATCCAGCCACACTGCTGCCAACAGAGGAGGATGGAGAGCCACATGACTGCTCCTCTGGTTTAGACATTGTTTGCAAACCACGACCTGACTTAACAGACATGCCTCTTACTAATCTTGACTGTTCTTTGTGGATGCTTCCTCCTTCAGATTAGATACAGGTATAAATTGTGTGGGCTATGCTGTGTGGATTGAATTTGAAATGGTTTCTTCTGGGCACTTACTCCACACTTTTCAGCACAGACTTGTGGCACTAACAGAAGCATGTAAATTGGCAAAAGGCAAACGTTTAACAGCTTATACAGATTCAAGATATGCGTTTGGAGTCGTTCATGATTTTGGAGCGATTTGGAAACATTGTTCCTTTTTGAAATCAGATGGGAGATTTAACCTCAATGCCTCACAGGTGGCAGAGTTATTAGATGCTATTCTGCTTCCCAAAGAAATAGCCGTTGTGAAATGTTCTGCCCGCACAGGCCTCTGGATGGAAGACCGTGCCTGCCAAACATTTCTTTCTCTGGTTTGCTAATCTAACTCTAACTACTAATAGCATGGACATGTTAGAATATTGTAAGTCTCTGTCACAGTCTCTCTTTGTCCCACCAGGCTGTGAAAGCTGCCCGTCCTCCAGTGGCTGATAGACCTCTACACCCTTTTAAGCCTGGCCAGTGGGTTTTGGTGAAGGACACGCGCAGACGGCATTGGAAGTCCAAACATTGGTTGGGGCCTTATATCGTCGAGCTGACTACTGACACTGCCATAAAGGTCGAAGGACGAGCCACCTGTATTCACACCACCCAGTGTAAACTGCTCACCGCAGAACCACCTGAACCTGAGGGTCCAGACGAAGAGGACAGAGCCCCCTCCTAAGGAGGGGTTTCCAACAACTGCTCACCTGTCTTAGTAACAGAGCAGCGTGAAGCTCAGAGCCACCCAGGAAGGGGCAGCAGGACTCCAGGATTTATTTTTGTTTTCATAGTGATAGAATATTTGATAGACTTTTGACAAATGTTTCAGGGAGATGTGGATTGATTACATTACTTATGCTGGTGTTTATAGCTGTTTTTGCAGCGATACTAATTTTGTGTGGATGCTGTTTTATTCCTGGTCTCCATTCATTGCTAAATCGTTTAACAACCACTGCTATCTCAACAGATGAACAGCAGCTGACTCAAATGTATCCTATTCTGGGTGAGTTTTCAGAATCTGACATAGGTCAAGATGAGGAGTCAGTAATCCATCTGACTGACTGGTATAGAACTAATGTCTAATTTTTCCTTTGAGTGTAAAGATGTGTGATTTCATGAAAATGAATGAACATGGAGGAATGTTAGGTTGAGAACAAGATTTTTTACAATTATTATATACATATTCAATCATTGTTTCTAAAGTCTAAGGTTTGAGCTTTCTTTTGTGTGTCTCTAAAACTTGTGTTGTAAAAGGAATGTGTTAAGAGTCGTAAACAGGTAGAATAAACAAGGAACCAGACCCCTGAAGCTGAATTGCAGAACAAAACTGATGGGAGAAGCTGATTAGGCCATATGGTTGTGACCTGGAGGAGCAGGACCAGCGCTTAAGGCCTTACGGGAAGATGGGGGGTTACATAGGATTGTAAAGAATTATTATCCTATGATTGTTTCCCCTGTCCTGCGTGAATTAGCATACTTTGTAACTAGGGAACGTCCATTTGCAATAAAAAAGGATAGCGGGGGGGGAGAACCTCAGAGCGAGTTTGGAGAGTTACCAAATTCCAGCTGTTTGTTTGTTCTACACGCGCTGCGTCTCCGTATTGGTCTCTGTATTTGTCCATTTTTCTGTTTCTTTCTGGTGATTGATGTCTGTCTTGTGGTTTTGAGTTTCTGTTGATTCTGGTATGTTATTGGTGTGATTTGATGCATTTGTTTGTCTGAATAAACTCTGGATATGTTTGAAGTAGAACCGTGAATGTTGTGAACTGCCCTTACGCACGAGGAAACCCTCGACCCGGGAACTAGAGAGGAGACAACGAGCTACAGGTGTTAATCATTATCCTCTCAATAGTTAGTTCAGGTTTTTGTACAAATACTAGAAAGGACATATACTCACCGGCCACTTTATTAGGTACACCAGTCCAACTGCTCATTAACACAAATGTCGAATTAGCCAATCACATGGCAGCAACTCAACGCATTTAGGCAACCATCCCAAGACGATCTGCTGCAGTTCAAACTGAGCATCAGAATGAATACGAATGGGGATTTAAGTGACTTTAAACATGGCATGGTTGTTGGTGCCAGACGGGTTGGTTTGAATATATCAGAAACTGTTGATCTGCAGGGATCTTCACACACAGCGATTTCGAGGGTTTACAGAGGGTCCGAAAAAGAGAAAGGAGAAAAGGAAGGAGAGGAGACTGGCCAGACTGGTTGGAGCTGATAGAACTGCAACAATATCTCAAATAACCACTCGTTCCAGCCAAGGTATGCATAAGAGCATCTCTGAGCGCACAACACGTCGAACCTTAAGGCGGTTAGGCTCCAGCAGCAGGAGACCACACTGGACGCCACTCCTGTCAGCTAAGAACAGGAAACTGAGGCTACAATTCCCACAGGCTCACCAAAACTGGGCAATAGAAGATTGGAAAAACGTTGCCTGGTCTGATGAGTCTCGATTTCTGCTGTGACATTCGGATGGTAGGGCCGGAATTTGGCATTAACAACATGAAAGCGTTGTATCAACAGTTCAGGCTGGTGGTGGTGGAATGGTGTGGGCGATATTTTCCTGGTACACTTTGGGCATATATGAATAGAGCATTGTAATTGATGTCACAGCCTGAGTTTTGTTGCTGACCATGTCCATCACTTTATGACCACAGTGAACCCATCTTCTGATGGCTACTTTCAGTAGAATAATGCACCATGTCACAAAGCACAAATCATTCCTAAGTGGCATATCCCTCAATCTAAAGTGGAGGCTGCTGGATAACAGAGAGGAAACCCTGAGTAAATAGTCTAAACCCAGCAAGCCGTGTTTACCTCCAGAAAAAAGATATAAATGTTAATGTGCACCAAGGCTTAACTGAACTTGCAGACTAACATAGAATGCTGAATAAAGTCACTCAATATGAGTCAATGAATTGATAAACCATTCTGCATCAGTCGGTGAAGTGAATGTTTTCACAGTGTCATTTAAAGACACTTGCAGCTTGGAAAATGGAAGGAAAGGAAAATGCAGGGAACACTTGGCTCCAGCCTCCACCAAAAGCCTCCAGTTTTCCTCAAAGTGTTGAATGCCAGGCGTTGTGCTGAAACCTTCGCCATATATTCTGGGAATATGAAGACTTTCTGATAATGATCAGAAAGCGGGGATTTCTATCAACTCAGTTGCAAAATATTCATCACGTTGCGGTCATTGTGCATTCTGGCAATGATGATCTGAGGTCATTCATTGGGAAGTGGCTTTGGTCTCAGGGCACGATGAGTCCTATCTATTTTACGGGCTTAGGAAAGTCGTCCTGTCCCAGCAGCTCCGAGATGAATTTTGAAACAAACTCTGCAGGACGACCACCCTCTTCCCCTTCCTTGACGCTAACAATCCAAATGTTTTGTTTACGCGTGCGCCCCTCCAAGTCATTCACTTTTGTTTTGTGCTCTGTCTGCAGGGTTGTTGGACAAGCCTCAATGGTGTCCAGGCGTCCTTCCAGTGATTTCTTGAGAGAATCCATGAGGGTGTAGACTTTAGAAAGATCATCTTTGTGACTATTGACGGCAGCTAAAATAGCCTCGTGCTAACAGTAGAGCCCGCCTGAGCGGTCGACTTCTGGGTTTCGTCTTTCCTTGGCATAACGTAATAGGCCAAAACTGAAGTATACAGAAGAAACGGGTGCCTACTAGTTCTCCGGCAAAAAAATTAATGACTTTGGTGCTGTTATTAAATGTTAAATGGAGGCAGTGACACGGAGCTCTACAAAACACGTTTACTCCTTTACTACACGCTAGCGCAGTAATGGAACAGACTCTGAGGAATGTTTCCAGTATCTTGCTGAATCTATGCCATGAAGGATTAAGGCAGTTCTAAAGACAAAAGGGGTCCAACCAGGTACTAACAAGGTGTACTTAATAAAGTGGCCATGACTAAAATGTCATACAGCAGTACAGAAAGCCACAATAACAGCCTCATTATGTTAGTTACATCTCAATTTGGTAATGATGTTTTTAAGATTCCAACACAACACCCAGGGCCGGCCCAAGCCTCCATGGTGCCCTAAGTGAAATTTGGTTTTGGGGCCCTCCTAGTTCTGCTAACAATGTGGACTGGCTGCAATCACCAGTCTAATCATTAGATCATTCACACCCCTGATATAAACTTATTGCATCTCTTGCAGAAAATATAGGATACATTTATTGGCCAACTGATTTATCGACCAGTTGATTTCTGGGCATCGATTTCCTTAATTTTTGAGGATCGTGAACAGCTGTATCTAACACTTACATGTGAAGCCCATCATATCCCCTAGTTTTATCTTCATCAGCAAAAGTTTAAAAATCAGCCTCTGTCCTCTTCTGCTCTGCAGGGAGAGATGTGACTGACAGACCAGCCCACAATGTCAGGTCTGCGCGTTTTTGCAGTTAACAATATTCACCCCGCTATTGCCAACTCAGTGACTTTCTTGCTATATCTAGCAACATTTCAAACAAAGAAAAAAAATTCATATCAGCCAAAATCAAAATCGGCAGGTCAGGCTTTTTAAACATTGGTAACCAGGGATCGGCTAGAAAACTGCAATCGGTGCAGCCCTAAACACATATTTATTACATTCTTTGATTAGATACATTTCTCTTGAGTGTAACTCCAATAACTAAAAAAATTATTTATACCAGGTGAGTCGTTCTCCCTTGAGAATGTGGATTGGTACTGGACTGATTCTGAGCCTTCAAATGATTTTAACAGAAGTTTCACATAATAAGTTGATGTAAAAAATATGTTTGTTTTAGCCACAAAATGATTATGCTCAGCAGCAAACAACATATCTTATCCAACCTACAGCATAGAACATCTTATCGATGTAGCAGCCATGTAGTCTGATGTAAAAACATTTTGCTAGACAATGTCAAACATTGAGAAGTTTTAATTATTATCAAACACGCTGTTTTGAAGCCAAAAATACCTTAGAAATATACAAAGCCAACCATGAGAATCAGCTCATTTAAAGTTATAACTCAGTTTCACACAAACACAAAGACCCTAGCATAAATGTTTGGCTGTTGAACTGGACTTTCAAGCTAATTTTCTTTTACCAGCTTTACAAACCTTTTACATTTCATTACATTACCAAGGTTCATTTAAACAAAGCTTAATCTTAGCTTTTTTCTATTCTTCCTCTTTCTTTTCTCCCTCCCTGAAGGGATGTCTCCTTTTTTGAGACATTGTTTTGCTAACTTAACTTCTGACCGGAGCTTTGGACGTTTGGATGCTCTCTGCACATTGCATGGCAACACATGTTACCGGCGAAGTGTGCGGTACTTATCGGTTTACAGGGGCCCGAGGAGCAATTTCTTTTTTTCTTTCTTGGTATATTCTGTTTAAGATTTGTGTTTTTTATACAAAACTGATGGCTATAATAGAATGACTTACCTTTGGCAAGTTCACAGTCTGAAGCTGTGTGTCAGACTTTATGCATGGCACCAATCCTAGCTGCTTTTCAGTGTCTGCAATTCGGACTTCAAAAGGGCTCACAAAGATTTCTGTATTTTCAATAAAGTTCTTATAAAAGGTCTCTGGTCCAACATCAGTGCCATGTATTACCAGCTTAGATGGTTGTTCTGCAACACCGAGATCTTCATCTCTCTCAGATAGTGCACCATTGTCAGATTCTAGCCGCTTGTTATCTCGACTTTTTTTCTGATTATCCATTTCAGGTTTCTTTTCTTCAACAAATGCTTGCTGTTTTAGATCTACCATTAGCATCTTTTCAGGGTAAACTTCTAAAGAAATTAGGTCTTGCTTTTCTGTCCCTCTTTGGCCCTGTATAGATGTTTCATTTGGATCAGGCTCTTTAATTGTCTCAATTCCTGTGACATATGTGTTGACAGTGACCTCAGGACTGCTAGTGATATCTCGTTGAAGAATGCAGCCAGCTTCCTGATGAGCAAACTTTTCTTCCGTGATCTCTTTGACTTCATGCAAAGAACTTTCCTTAAGCTCCTCATACATTTCCTGTGATGCCTTCTGCTCAGATTCTTTTTGCTCACTCAGAGTTCCTCTCAGTTTTACATTTTCATTCTCTGTTAAGTGTATTTCTGTGAGCTCAGTCCTTTCTTCTTGAGACAAAACAATTGTAGAAACAGCAGAGCTATGTCTGTTGGGAATATTTTTGCCTTGAGACTCTGTGTGAGGTTGATTTAGCTCTATCTCCCTTATCCGACTGAACGCAGTTGCAGGCACATCAAGAATCAAATATCTCTTCTCAATTTTCTCTGTGTTTTTCCACAAATTTAATATGTATTTAGCTGTAGTTGGTGGATCTATAGAGTCAGAGGAAAAAGAAAGCTGCACTTTGGAAGCAGTGTCCAGATCTCTTTCTGAAGACTGAGTAATTGTTTGCTGAGGAGAATCTCTGACTCTATGCTCAGACTCCTCACATGACTTCAGTAGAATGGCTGAAATGTCTTCCTCATTCTCTTTAGAATGACGGTGCAATGTACAGGTGTCCGACTCATGGGTAAGATAACTTGCTTTACCCATACATTTTTCATTTGTATTAATGATTGTGGCTGCTTTCATTCCTTGTAGAGTCTGATCTTCCAGAATCTGAACTTTAGTTTCTGCAGCTACTTCACTGTGTTGTTGTACAATAGTTTGATTGTCTACATTGCCATGTTCTGTCTTTGTTCCAGATGCCTTCATTTCATCAAAATTTTTGGAACTTTCTGACTTTTGTTTGGTTAATGAAATTTGTGTTAGTCCCACTACAGAAGTTGAAAATGGTCCTCTGTCATCTTGTGTTCTTGAAGGTGCTTCTCCACATTGACTTTGGGTTTTATTTTTATCACTGTTGCTTAGATTCTGTGACTCAGTTTTGTCTGGACTTTGTTCATTTATAACTGAAGCTATAAGTTCTGGTTGGCCTCTAAAATACATCAACTCAATAGTAGCTTCAGCTAACTGACTATCAGGTGTGTTTGTCACCAGTGTTTCCTCCTTGTAAAAGGTTTCGGGGGTAACAAGGAAACATTTTGATGTTGCAGTTGTAAAGTACTCATATTCCTCTCGATCAGTAGTTGGAGTATCTGATGGCAGAGTTGAAGAAACTCTTTCTGTGTTAAGTTCCTTCATCTCTAAAACACCAGTCCCAACAGCCATAGTCTTTTGTTTTAAAGCTGTGGAAACATCTGTTGTATCAGATGAAACCGGACACTGTACTTCAGAAAACATGTCCAAATCTCTGTCTGAAGTTTGAGAAATAGTTTGATGAGGAGTCTCTTTGGCTTTATGCTCAGACTCCTGCAGCCCTGTCTCAGATGTTTTGCATGGTATCCTTGAACTGTCTGAAATGCCTGCCTCGGAGCCATTAGCATGACCTGAAGCACAGGTTTCTACTTCTTGGAAAGAACTTTCTAATGACTGTAGAAATCTTCCACCTGTGTCTAGATCAACTGTGGCCTTTTTCCTTTCTTGTTGATCCTGGTCTTGGAAATCATTCTTTTTTTCTGAGTTGGTGTCTTCTGCTACAGTTTCATTGTCCTTGCTGTTATTTTCTGCTGTGGTAAGTCTAAGGCTGTTATGCTTTTCTGTAGGATGTGTTGTGATGACATCAGTGTGTGTTTCAGCAGCACATAGTAATTCTGGACCTACTGGAGGCTCAACCCGTGTTACATCTTTTCTTGTTTGTCTAAGCTCAGTTCCTGCCAAAATAAAATCTGTTTGCTCTGTGGATGGTGGCATTGAGCTCTCATTATCATACTTTTCATTTGATGTAACCTGATCACTAGTCAAATATTCTAGAGGAAGCTTTGGACTTTCCGACTTTCTTTTGTTTTGTGTAAGCTTAACTGATTCCTCTACTAGTACTTCACTCTGTCTTTCATTTCCCTCTGATCTGATCTGATAATTTTCCATTTCCTGTGCTTTCTCCTTGCTAAAATCTTCTTGATAACCTGTAAGACTATTGAACCTCGTGGTTAGGATGAGCTCATGTCCTTCTTGATCAGTAGCTTTTCCACTTCCAATTTCTTGTTTTGTTTTGTTAGACTCCAGGTTGTAGGTTTCTATAGTTGCAGGCTGGACAGATGCTGAAACATCACTACATGTTGATTTTCTCCTAATTGGTATGACTGCTATTTCTGTTAAAATGGTAGTCTCTGTTTCTTCTGAAGGATCCTGTCCTTCAGGCCCCATTAATTTATCCTGTATAGGTTTTCCAATGGTGTCTTGCAAAAGTTTTGATGTTCCTGAGATCCAATTAGTTGGTGAAAATTTACCTTTGTCCTTAAGAGAAGAGTCTGTTGATCCTATGAGCTCAACTGAAGACCCGTGAGCCATAGATTCATTATTATTTTGTTCAAACTGAAAAGACGTATTAATTTCAGCCTCATTCATCTGAAAGGCTTGTACAAGACACAGTTCTGCTTTCTCTGATTTTCTTTTGGGTGACAAAAAAGGACTGTCTTTAAAGGTTTCTGTGGCAAAGTTTGATTCTTGCTGGGTATCATCAGGGTCTACACTTGGTGTTATATTGGTAGAGTAATTTAACGGCAACTGAACTTCAAGGTTCAATTTCTGACCTCTTGGTATAAGTCCAGTTTCTTCTACAAACTCCCATTGTTGCTCTTTAGAAATCTGTGAAAACTTGTCACTGTTTGGATGTGGATGGCTTTCTGCCAATGTTTTGGCGATATGCTCCATAGGTGTTTCTTGACCTTTTAATCTTCTTTTGGCTGGACAAGGTTTATCTTTCTCTTCATCAGTGGTTTCCTTTATTTCTGATACTCGGAGCAAATCTGAAGATTCCAAGCTGACAGGTGTTTTGTTATCTTCACGGTCAACTCCTGTACTCCAACCATCAAAAGTAACTTCCCTTGAAGCTGGGATGGTAGTCTTTGACTTTCTTCTGATAGGTATAAGTTTTGATTCTTCCCCCTGACTGATTTCAGTTAGCCCTGCTTGTACCATTTGTGGTTCAGGATATTTAGAGGAAAATTTTGGACTCATTGGTTTGTGTCTGGGAGGTAGAACCTCTTTTTGTCTTAAAAGAGTTGGGTCAGGGTACCCTTGAACAGACTGTGGACACAAAACACTTGTACTATGTACAGTACTAACTTCAGATGGTGCAATCTTAAAATAGTACTGGTTCTGTTGCAATTTAGCATCACTTGTTTTTGAGAGTAATATTGGACTCCTGGCCTCAATGCTACTTGGTTCAAACTGGGTCTCAGCCTCACTTCTACTGATATCACTGCAGTGAGTTTTTATAGTTTTTCCCATGTCAGACTCCACCTCTGTATAGACAAGTTCTTTTTCAGTCTCTAAGCACTTTGATTTTCTTCTGGGTTGAATCAGTGAAATTTCTTCACATGTAGCACTTTTTGAAACTTCCAAGAATGGTTTCAAACTGGGTTTCAGAGTTTGAGTCTGCATTTCCTCAACTTGAGCCAATAATTCATCCATAACAGATGTAGACATTTTGGGTAAGTGTGCACTTTGCTTCTCATGGAAACTCTTGTTCTTACGTGGTGGAGCCACAACAGTACTCTTTGTTTCCACCAGTTTTACACAAGACATACCCAAGGACTGAGCATCAGGCATCAGTCGTTCGCCTCTCTGTTCAATTTCCTTCAATAAAACAGAGAAAACTGAATTATGTTTTTTTTGGTATTAGAATTAAGTTTTAAAGTAAGAAACACCATGTTTTTTACTTTTGTAAAATCACGTTTTGTTCTTGATCTTACAAAATATACATTTAGAAACAATTCTGTGATGTAGTTACCTTCAAGTTCTGATTTAAAGAGTTCTTGTGTGCATCTACATGTTCAAGAGTCTCTAAGCACTCTTTGTTAAACTTTTCAAACAAGTCTTGTGTCAGGCAGGCTGTTAGAAATTGTTGATGAGAAAGTGCTTCATGCAGATTGTGTTGCAGATTTTCAACTTCGTCGAAGGCCATCTGAAACCAAGAGGGAAAAAAACATTTAACTTTTGCTCACAAAAGTTAAATGTGAGCAAAAGTTCACATTTATGATGGCATAGATAAAGAAGCAGAATATTAGCAACAATTTAACAGTACAATATGTGACGTGATTGAGGGACGAGGATGAAACCTGCACAGAAGACACTAAGTCTGAAGGATTTCTGTGGATCCACTGTTGCATAATAGAAATAGAGTCCTTCAGATAATGAGCTGTGTTTGTAGAACAGGCCCCTTGGTGGTCACTTAGCCTAAACTCCAAACTGTCAAGACAGAGAAATAAAATGTAATGCAGTTATTAATTAATTGATCTTATAATTGTTGAAACATACAATACAAATAAGTATCTGTGCAATTCAGGAATAAAAATTAGGTTCAATGAATAACATGGGGGAAAAAATACTTTTTTGCTTCCATTTCATTAGTAGAAATCAGAGTCAATGAGTGTGGCATGTTTCTGCTGTTCCTGGTATAACAGACATATATATATATATATATATATATATATATATATATATATATATACAGTGGGGAAAAAAGTATTTGATCAATCACCAATTGTACAAGTTCTCCCACTTAAAAGATGAGGCCTGTAATTGACATCATAGTCGACCTCAACTATGAGAGACAAAATGAGAAAAAAAATTTAGAAAATCAAATTGTCTGAATTTTAAAGAATTTATTTACAAATAAGGTGGAAAATAAGTATTTGGTCAAAAACAAAAGTTCATCTCAGTACTTTGTAATATCTCCTTTGTTGGCAATGACAGAGGTCAGACGGTTTCTGTAAGTCTTCACCAGGTCGGCTCACACCGTTGCTGGAATGTTGGCCCATTCCTCCAAGCAGATCTCCTCTAAAGCAGTGATGTTCTGGGGCTGGCGACAGCAACACGGACTTTCAACTCCCTCCAAAGGTTTTCCATGAGGTTGAGATCTGGAGACTGGCTAGGCCACTCCAGGACCTTGAAATGCTTCTTATGAAGCCACGCCTTTGTTGCCCTGGCAGTGTGCTTGGGATCATTGTCATGCTGAAAGACCCGCCATGTTTCATCTTCAATGCTCTTGCTGATGGAAGGAGGTTTACACTCAAAATCTCACAATAAATGGCCCCATTCATTCCTTCATGTACACGGACCAGTCGACCTGGTCCCTTTGCAGAGAAATGGCCCCCAAAGCATGATGCTGCCATCCCCATGCTTCACAGTTGGTATGGTGTTCTTTGAGTGCAACTCAGCATTCACTGTCCTCCAAACATGACGAGTTGTGTTTATACCAAACAGGTCCACTTTGGTTTCATCTGACCATATGACTTTCTCCCAATACTCTTCTGGAACATCCAAATGCTCTCTAGCAAACTTCAGACACGCCTGGATATGTAGTGGCTCCAGCAGGGGGACACGTCTGGCACTGCAAGATCTGAGTCCCTGGCAGCGTAGTGTGTTACTGACGGTAGCCTTTGTACCTTTGACCCCAGCTCTCTGCAGGTCATTCACTAGCTTCCCCAGTCTGGTTTTGGGATCTTTGCTCACCATTCTTGTGGTCATTCTGACCCCACGGGCTGAGATCTGGAGCCCCTGATGGAGGGACGTTAGCAGTGGTCTTGTAGGTCTTCCATTTTCTGATTATCGCTCCCACAGTAGATTTCTTCACACCAAGCTGCTTGTCTATTGCAGATTCAGTCTTCCAAGCCTGGTGCAGGTCTACAATTCTGTTTCTGGTTCTTTGACAGTCTTTGTTCTTCACCATAGTGGAACTTGAAGTTTGACTGTTTGAGGATCTGGGCAGGTGTCTTTTATACTGTTAATGAGTTCAAACATGAGCCTCAAGTAATGAGTGGAGGACAGAGGAGCTTCTTAAGGAAGAAGCTACAGGTCTGGGACAGCCAGAAATCTGGCTTGATTTTAGGTGACCAAATACTTATTTTCCACTCTTATTTGCAAATAAATTCTGTAAAATTCAGACAATGTGATTTCCATTTTTTTTTCTCATTTTGTTTCTCATAGTTGAGGTCTACCTATGATGTAAGTTTATGTATCATTGTTAGAAAGGCTTATCTAAGAACATTTATGTCTGTATCAAAGAAGGAGCCTTTGGTATTACTCTGTACCTATTGTTGGAAATGATAATTCAGTTATGCTAGTTTAACTTTAAGCACATGTTAAAATATTAGACAGATCAACATTGCCTTGAGTAGGACTTAATTATAAGTTAGATTTAGATTCATGGCTTAATAAACATAATCTGATTAGTAGAAGATAATTGTACCAGTTCTTATATCCAAATCAGTCCTTTTTTGATATTCTAGGTAAGAGGACGGCTCTGAGCCACCAGCCTCCTGCTGTTATTGGAATGCAGCCAGCATCTGTTCCGGGACAAAAGGAGGGGGGGCTGTGTAGAGATAACCGTTTCCTGAACCCATATAAGGATTGGAGCCCTTTGTCATGTGCTTGTGTGAGAGGACACCTGGAGAGATTCTAGGGTCTCACACGGAGGTGTGAAATGCTGCTTCTCTCAGGACTCAGCAGCCCAGCAACGACAGTCATAAACATTTAGAGCATCATCCCTTTGAAATTTGAAACTTATTCTAATTAGGGGAGCAGGGACCCTCCCAGACTGCATACATTAGAGAAGAGAACATAGCTTCCTATAAAAGTTTTGGAGCTGAAAGAATTAATCAGATCGTTGGGGTGCGGCGGCGCCTGCGTTCTCTGGAGACGCCTGCGTCTCCGTATTGGTCTCTGTATTTGTCCATTTTTCTGTTTCTTTCAGGTGATTGATGTCTGTCTTGTGGTTTTGAGTTTCTGGTGATTCTGGTGTGTTATTGGTGTGATTTGATGCATTTGTTTGTCTGAATAAACTCTGGATATGTTTGAAGTAGAACCGTGAATGTTGTGAACTGCCCTTACGCACGGGGGAACCCTCGACCCGGGAACTAGAGAGGAGACAACGAGCTACAGGTGTTAATCATTATCCTCTCAATACCATGAAGTTGCTCCCAATCGTAAAAAGGTTGGAGAATTAGAGATAATTTTTCAGGACACTGGGTTTGATTCTCCAGTGTCACCAAAGCTGCAGCTTCCTCACAGATATGGGGATTTTTTTCCAAGGATTTCCAGAAAGTTGATCAAGTCCATTTTGCTCAGCAGTGCCAAACAAAACAGCCCCAGAGGATCAGTGAGTCACCACCGAGGCAGGGTGTCTTTTCAATGTATGTTGTAATTAATTACTTTAGGCACTCCAGCTAAGTTGTGATCATACCTCAATGTCTTAGCAATTTCAAGAGTGATGAATCCTTCTAAAACATCTTTTACAATTTTGAACTTTTCAGAGTCACTTAAGTCTCTTTTTCAGCTCATTTTGCCTGATGAAAAGAAGCTTTCTAATAATTCTACACACCTTGATATAGTGTTGATCTCCTTAGCTCCCACACTCCCTCATTAAACAAATGTGAGGGAGGTTTATACAATATGTTTATATACAATAAGCATTCAAGAAAATATGTATAAAAATTATGACATGGTCAAAACTCTAATTTCCTAATAATTGTGCACATTGTGAATGGCAGTTCTGTTGAAATGTCAGGAAAAGGTGACTATAATAATGGTACCTTGTATGTTGCTGGCATAAAGATTCAACCAAACTGATAATTTCTCCAGGTAACTCGTTGGTATATGTTGCAGATTTTACTTCTTGGTACAGGCCATGAACTTTGACACCCAAATCCAGCAGCGAGTTCTCACAGTTCTAACAGAAAAATGAAAAGCTGCATTACTCAACACTTGGCACAGCTGGAGAGAAACAATTATTTCAGAAGGTGCTTTTTTCAGCAGAACAACTGTTTGTAAGAAAATCCAGACAATACCTGCAGGCTGAGCCAGTGCTGCTGAAGCTGCGCTATGTTGTTCTGTGGTTCACTGTAACTAAATGCCTGGTCCAAAGACCGCAGTTCCCACTGCAGGGCTGCCGCTCTCTCCTTTAACTCCTGGGATATTCGGGCCAGTTCACAGTCCATCTCCTCTAACCGCCTCTCACAGGTTGTCAGGTGCTTCCTCACTTCATGCTCTGATTTGGCACACAGTTCATGGAGGTAGCAAACTTTCTGTGTGATAGCATGTTGACCTCCAGGAGTACAGAGGCTCAACAAGCAGTCTTTGGCAGAATCCAGTTCCATCATCTCTCTCTGCTCCCTATCAACTGTCTTGAGCAAAGCCTAGAAGAAGACAAAAATGTTAGACCCGGAGGCATGGACCAAGGTTGCGCTTAGGGTTAGGTACCGAATTAAATACTTTTATAAGTACCAACCAAATTCCATCAGTACTACATCTCTGTAGTACTGATCACCAACAAACTTGCTCCCCCATTTCACTCCTTCCTATAGCCTCCACTCCAATGCGCAAGCCTCATGTCTCTACCATTGAGCCAAGCATCAGACCTGAAGTGATAGAGCGTTCTCCATAGCTGCTCCCACCCTATGGCATTCCCTCTACAAACACATCCGTGGCTGTTCAGACATATTCACATTCAGATCATATCTCAAAACACACCTTTTTTAGAAAAGCTTTTAAAGTATGATTAATGTCATATTTTATGTTTTATATTTTGATTGATGTATTTGAGTGCTCTGTTTGTAATTTTGCTTGATTCCTGTAAAGTGTCCTTGAGTTTTAAGAAAAGCACAACATGAATAAAATCTATTATTATTATTATTGATGTTGTT
Source organism: Phalloptychus januarius (assembly GCA_902982915.1). Lineage (NCBI taxonomy): Eukaryota > Metazoa > Chordata > Actinopteri > Cyprinodontiformes > Poeciliidae > Phalloptychus > Phalloptychus januarius. The sequence goes on from CADWAE010000097.1 coordinate 125,272, forward strand.
ATTTTATATGGGCATAATAGGTCATCAGTCTCACATGGCCAAAGACTTTACAACTTCAATGATCAAATATGAAATAATGTATTGCAAACAGCTTTATACACTTTCAGTGTCTATGGCAACAATAACGTATTCAATGTATTTTTGACAAAATAATAAGCTACTTCCTGTCAGTATAGTCATATCCACCAGTGACACTGTGAAAGACTCCTGCTCACATCACTCAATCTGTCAATCTGATTAGTAGATTAGTCTCTAGAAAGAGAGGAGAAAGCTTGGAATCCTTTTCTTCTCATTTTAGTGACAATAACCTCAGTGCTTTTCTAGCATGTATAGAAATTCCAAGTTATGGGCAGTAGAAGACTGATTAGGTAAAATATCTGGAATAATTCATGCAAGAAAGTCAGAATGTATGGTAAAGATACATAGCATGCCCTCCCTGACACTCAGAGGACACTACAACCCAATGTCTGTTTGAAGAAGGACCTTAAGACATATATTTTTAGCTGATTTTTTCTTTTTCTTTTTATTAGATGTTTATTTTACCATCTGTTATTTTTATTTTTTATCGACTGTAATTGCTTGTTTTGTTTTAATCCCTTCATACTAATTTGAGATCTCAAAATGAAAAGGGCATTCTAAATAAAATGTATTATTATTACTGTTATTATCATAAAGTGAAGAATCCTGATCCAATCCGGTTCTGGGGTAAATGGACTTTCTCCCAACTGACATAATATCAAGGCAGAAGAAGAGCAAACCTCCAACAAAAAAACAGCTAAGGTGATGGTAGTGAAGCTTTCTGCATTACCTGGGACATTTCATGAGGCAATATTAAGTCAAAGAAGAAAGGTAAGATATTCCAAATGAGTCATACATCAGGTTTATAAAATTAATTATGTGAAACTACCGACAAATTGATATTAATGTCCAAGGGTCTGGCCTGGCTTTTGTTTTTGCAAAAACTGAACGTGTTTCATATGAGCCTGTATAGAGACTTCAAGGTTGGGATTTTTGTTTACTTGTTTTTTTCTTCAACATCTCTTTGATTATTTGATAGTTTTCTACACTCTAGTAGCAGATGAATTTAATTTTTGTTAGATTAAATAGCATAGCACAATTATTTTTCATTTTGCTTTTATTACATTATTATGGTCAGCAGTCCCAAACCTTTTCTGGCTTTAGCTCCAGAGCACCCAGACATAACGGTGTCTGGGTGCTCCAGACACCGCATCTTCCAGCGCATCTTCCACGATGCAGAGGACTACATCATGGAATTATTAGGTTGTTCTCCTACTCAAAATTGGTGTTGCTGGGAAATATTGGTAATGTATTTTATAATCGTTATTAATTTAATTTTTCAAATATATGACCACTCATGTATCTATGGGTCCTTTTTGGCCTAGTCATTTCAGGTACATTTGGCACTTGCAAAAAGCAGGTGAGTAATTACTTAGTAGTACATATCTGAACTATGTTTTGGTAATGTCTGTCAGGCTATGTATAAATATTTGTACTACATGACTGAAAAGTTACTACTTTACAAAGAAACTGTACCCAGACACAGCACACATTTATTGTTTTGGACCCGGTTTGAAACATTAAAGGTTCACTATTATGAAAAATTTCTTTTTTGCATGTTTGTGTCCTTCCATTTGGTTATCTAATGCTTCTAGAAACAGTTAAAGATAAAAACAACCAAACACCCAGCTGTTCTGCGAAAAGAAGCAATCTGGTATCTGGTTCAAAAACCAATTGTTGTGTCACAATTTTGTTACACAGCAAACCCAAGCCATACCTTGACCTGGCAACCAAAGTGGGGCTCCACCCACTTCAGTATAAAATAATGCTAAGTTTGTTGTACTGGATCTACCCTGCATGACAGCTGTTGTAAAAGGAAAATGCTATGTTGTCGGCTACAATAAAGCTTGTGCCCATGAAGAACAGAACAGTGTGGCTTCATTTTATTTTTGTTTGCAATATCCCTGCAATGTTGCCAAAGAAAATTGTAGTCCTCTGAAAACTACCAACAGCCCACAGCACAATCTGGACTAAAGAAAGGTTCACTTCCTACGGTTTAACACAAATCTGCAGATGTCTGTGATGTAAGTACATGATGTTTTGTTTTGTTGTTCGGCTTGAACCTGATCTGTCACTTAGCATAAGATAACGCTGAATGACAGCCTCTGCTAGTTCTGTGTCTCACCTTAAGTTACTTACAATATCTGTTCATTTACTGCCAGAATTGTAGTAAACTAAAAGTGACAGTACTTTGAGAAGATGCAGTGTTTGTGAAAACAAGCAGGACAGTTGGACATTACCCGAGTTATTTTTTTTACATGTTGACAGAAGTGCTTCTCCTCTAACATTGCAAAGATAGTGTAATCACCTCAGGACCCAGTCCTGAAGTGATTCAGGACTGGGTCTAGTGTATGAGGAAGAAACATAAAACTCTAAACACTGGCTCTTCACATAACATATATTTAAATGTATGTCAGTATGCTGAAGACACATGCAAAATACTTACAAACTAAAAAAGGCACTAAACACGTGCTTCACTGCAAAGTTGTTCGGCCAAGACTGTTCAGTCTTTTAGTGCCAAAAATGAAAGTCTAAGAAATGCAGTTCTTATTCCAAAAGTGTCCCATTGATGACTTTGTATACCATCTTAAACTGTGAAGATTAAATGTGTTAACCTTTAGAGTGTTGACAGCATTGTAAAGGCCAGGTCTGTCTGTAGGTGGGGGTCCCAGGCTTTTAACCTGTTCTCTCAGCCAGTCCTGAGCTGCTTCATGCTGTTCAATAAGCAGATTGCACTGCCACTCCATCACAATACCTGGCTCCAAGTTTTCTACAACATTCTGAGAACAAAAGAAATTCATGTTTACGCTGATACATCAGCTGTAGCCACATTTCTCTTGTTTTTGTTGAGCTCACAGTTAGGTGTTTCAGCAGGGCTGGAATGGCTTCCTCCTTGGCTGTCCAGGAAGATTGAATCCAAACTTGGTCTTGTGTGATTTCATACAGCTCCTCAGCCTTAAAGAAGCAGACATATTTAAAATTGTTCTCTAATAGCTAAAACATTTGAAATTCTTTGTGTTTACCTGTGAACACACATCTGAGAATACACTGGCTAAGGTTATGCTCTGTTCCAGGAGGCTCTGGGCCTGGTCTACAGCCTGTCTTCGCTCTACCAAGCCTGGCCACGTGAATATCTGTGGAAGGCTGGACGCCTGCTTCTGGATGTCAGCCAGTAGAGCCTCAGCCTGGTCCTGATTAAACTTGCAAGAAAGCAGGCGGTCCATAACACCTTGCAGCTGTCTGCAGGATGGTAGATAAGAGAACGTCAGAAATCAGGATTACATATGATCCAGCAAGAAGGATTGAAAAACTCCCTGATTTTCATGAACACTCCCAGTAATGTTTCAGGAACAAAGCCACGTGGTGATTCACAGTTTGATGGGCCCTGACCAGGAACTCACAATCTGATTGTGCTGGACCTGTAAATGTTGGCAGTCTTTTGGATACGTCTCACCCAGAGAGGGTCTGGGCCGTTTTTGTAACACTGACAACTCTATTGACACTAATACTAATTTTACTTAAAACAGAAATGGGAAGTGACCACTTACAGCACACATACAAGAAAATCTGGTTTTCAAAATGAACTCAGAATACAAACTTTGGTTTTGTATTTCTTTTGAGGTCTTGCTTTGTACTTTATGACACCAATAACAAAATTAATACTCTTTATTTGCAGGCTTCTTTAAGGAATCTTTGGGTCACCCTAAAGTATGAACATCCATTAAAAGACACATTCTTATTATTAATACAAGATGGAAAAAATTCAGTCACAATAAAACTACATAAATAAACACAAAATGTTGATTTAGGTTTTAGTTTTTTTATTTTGATAACCTTTCTTGCTTGTGTTCTGTACTCTATATACTCCCCGTTTTCCTTGTACCGAAAATACCGACGGTTGTTTCACTAAACCAGAATAGAGGATTAAGCCAAGCTTTTCCGGATATCTTGGCTTAATTAAGCCATATGTCATGTTGGGGAATAACAAAAAGGAAGACAAGAGGAATTCAGCAAGAAAAAACGAAAGAAATTGCAGTTTTATCGAAGGAGTCATCTTACGACAGTAAGCTAACAGCGGACAAAGCTATGGAAGCTATGGAAGCTAACATCCTGGCCGAGCTGAAAGAAGTTCAGACGAACCTCAAAGAACAAATCACCGACCAGTCAGGACTTATAAAAAAGGAAATGTCTGAATTCAGAAAAGAGATGGGGAAACGGCTCGACGACGTAGTCTCAGACCTTAAAGATGTAAAGAACAGAGTCGAAGAGGCTGAGCAGCGAATAACCAAGGTGGAGGAATTCAACATGGACGTCAAAGATGTACTGAGCCACATGCTCCAGCTACAAGAGGACCTCCAAACACGCCTTACAGACCTGGAAGCCCGCTGACGCATGATTAACATCCGTATCCATGGGATCATAGAGGGAGAAGAAGGTGATAATTTGCAGAAATTCATAGAGAATTTTATAAAAACCGAACTCTCCCTCCCGGACATTACGCTGGGCATACAGCGCTGCCACCGGTCACTCGGACCCAAGCCGCCGGCTGGCTCCAACCCCAGATCCATAGTGATACACTTTCTGGAATACACCACGAAGGAATGTGTGCTTCGTTCAGCGTGGGGTAAGAAAGTGATACAGCTGAGAGGAAAGAGGGTGTTCTTCGATCAAGATTTCCCCAGTGATATCCTTGCTAAACATAAAGCTTCCAACCCCCTGAGGAGGATCTTAAAAGAGAGGGGAATTCGCGTCCAGACCATGTACCCATCCAGACTCCGTGTGTATTATGAGAATGGCCCTGTGATTTACGATAGTGCACAGGAAACGTCAGATGGCATGCAGAAGAGGAATGTATTTGAAGCGGCGGGTGTGCCGGCGGGGGGTGCCGCCAAGCCCAAACCGGGAACCTTCTCCCGGGGAGGGGTGGACAGGGTCCGACGGTGGACCTGGGAAGAGAGAACGAAACACATCCAGGAAAAACTTGGGGCGTTTAGACGCAATGGCAGCGCCCCATAACCATAAAGGAATACACCTTTATACAGGTGTATAAAGGTGTATACACCTGTATACACCTCTCGTCCATCATGGCTCTCGCCATGATGGACGAGAGCCAGAATAAATAACAATGATCACACCCTACTTAAAATAATAGAAACAAGACAAACTCTAAACTGTTTATATGAGGACCAGATAGAGAAAAAAGCTAGACTCATTAAACAGAATTACTATGAAAATGGAACCAAATCAAAGAAATTACTTGCCGGAGAATAAAAACAGAAAATTAAAAATCCAACAGATAGAAAAATATACAACTCTCCAAAAGACATAAAAAAATCTTTTGAACTATACTATACTCAATTATATACCCAACCTCACAAAGTAGACCCGTCCTCAGTGAGGGCATTTCTTACCTCACTGGACCTACCATCAATAGGAATAGATCAAAATAATAGGCTTACACAACAAATAACTGAGGAGGTGATTAATAAAGCAATCTCAAAAATGAAAGGGATGATGAAATGAAAGATGGCAGGTGAGTACGGCTATCCGGCAGAGTGGTACAAACACTTCCGAAAACTATTCACCCCACTGCTTGGGGAGTGCTTTAATCATGTGCTCTCTGGAGGGAAAACACCGCCATCTTGGAAAAGGGCAGTAATCTCAGTGATTCCTAAGCCGGGGAAAGATAAAACGGAGTGTAATTCATATAGACCAATATCTGTTTTAAACATTGACTACAGGATATTTGCAACAATAATGGCTAAAAGGCTGGAACTTATAATTCCAGAAATTATAGACACAGACCAGACAAACAGACAAACCCATGACAACGTGAGACGAGCTCTCCACCTCATAGATAGAATGAAAAGCATAGAATCAATAGCCATCAGTTTGGACGCAGAAAAGGCGTTTGACTCAGTGTACTGGAATTATCTTTATTTAACATTGGAAAGATTTGTCTTTAATAATCAAATTATAGGCTGTTTTCGGTCTCTGTATGAATCCCCCTCTGCCAGGATCAAGATTAATGGGGACTTAACAGATAGAATACAATTAGAAAGGGGATGCCGCCAAGGCTGCCCTCTCAGCCCCACATTGTTTGCACTTTTTATTGAGCCTCTAGCACAGGCCATCAGAGAACGCAAAAACATTATGAGTGTAAATATTAAAGGCACGGAGCACAAGATATGCCTTTACGCGGATGATATCCTCATGACACTAACTGATCCGGAGTCTAGCCTACCTAACCTTTTTTCTTTACTGAAAATATTTGGTATGTACTCTGGGTATAAAATAAATCTGCAGAAAACACAAATTCTTTCATTTAATTGTCAACCATCACTAAGAATTCAGAAAATGTCCGGATTTTACTGGGACAATAAATGTATAAAAAATATTTGGGAGTTAATATTCTTGCAGAGTTATCCGACCTTTTTGAATACAATTATACTCCACTGACAGAAGAGATTAAGGCGGATCTACAGCGTTGGTCACTGTTAACCATGAATCTATATAATCGAATAGATATAATAAAAATGAACATTTTACCAAGGCTTAAGGCTTCTCTATCTCTTTCAGGGTCTGCCTATTAGAATACCCGACAAACAATTCCGCAACTGGGATAGAATAATATCAACATTTATCTGGGCTAAACAGAAGCCCAGAATAAAATTCCGGACATTACAACTGTCAAAAGAAAGGGGTGGATGGGCGTTACCACACATAGAGGACTATTATAGAGCAGCGCAGATGAGAGTGATAGTTGGTTGGTGTGATCCAACATGTGAAACTAAATGGAAGGAGATAGACATGTCTTACAGTGACACGCCATTACAATCCTTGCTCGGAGATCGCTATCTCATTAAAAAACATATAGATTCTGACTTAATACCCTTATGGATAAAAGTACCGCTGGACGTATGGCATAAAATATCAAAACAAGTAAAAATGGAAGGAAATGCTCGTATTTTGAGATGGCCTGCTTATGATAGAGATTTTCTCCCGTCAACAATGGATAAAAGATTTATGCAGTGGGCACAAAAAGGCATAACAAGTTACTGGAAGATTACAAATAATAATGAATTAGAAAGTTTTATACAACTTCAAAATAACTATAACCTGGAAAAATCTGACTTTTATAGGTATCTCCAACTGAGACACCACTACAATAAGAGTATAAAGCTTTTGGAGGAGGAAGAGACAGGTATACTTAAAATCCTATTGGATTCGAGTAATGGAAGACCCCCTAAGAAAATAATATCTATACTCATGCCTACAAATGGGAAGAAAATGCGATACAACATATATCAAGGTAAAATGGGAAAAAGATGCCAAAATAAAAATAACTGATGATGCTTGGTTAAATATATGTAATTCTGTGATTCACACATCAAGTTCAGGCCTATGGAAGGAATTTACCTGGAAATGTATGGTACGTTTTTTTATTACACCGAACATTGAAAGTAAACATTGTAATGATACTGAAAAGGCAAAATGTTGGAGGAACTGTGGGAATGAATCTGCAGGACATTTTCATATCTTCTGGGAATGTACAAGGAGTGATCCTTGTGATAGGGGAGTGACGATATCAATGCTAAAATGGACTTGAATTTGCAATATGATTTTGCTGTGGCTTTCCTGGGCGATCTACCCCAGACACTGGGAAAATCGGACAGATATCTACTACTGATACTGTTAGCAGGAGCAAGGAAGGCTATAACCCGAAGGTGGCTGGACCCGGAACCGCCATCAAGCTCAGACTGGAGGAAAATAGTCGAGGAAATCCACACAATGGAGAGACTGACTTTCTCATTAAGACTTGCTACTCATAAATACAACAAATATTGGAAGAATGGAAGAAATTGAAACTTCTATGACGATTGACAACAACTATTGATAGATGTAATTACTGCTTTTTGTTGATTATTACATAACTGCACCTGTCAAATTGAATACTCTGCGTTTTATGTTAAAGGGGGATCTGACTGTTCCAAGCATGTATGTGTATTAAACATTTTTTTAAATGATAAAAATAAAGTAAAAAAACAAAACAAAACATAAGTTACTATGACAATCTATTCTGTGCAGCAAGCTTACTCCAGACCGGGCTAACAGCCACACTTAATGAATCAGTCAGTGGTCACACCAATCAGAATCCAATAAGATTTGTCCCTGACTCCATTTTCTTATCTGTCTGTTTAGGTCTTTTTTTTATTATGCTGCATTAAAATACTGCTAATTAATTTTGGTATTCAGTGAAGTACTATTATTAATTTAAAATTATGCTGCTAGAAAATACCATTATTAATTTAAAAATGACCCACATGGGGTGCTGTGGTGGGGAAAGGGTTTAGGACAACCCACATATAGAGGCCTTAGTCCTCGACGCGGCCGTCTCAGGCTCGATTCCCGGCCTGGCAACCTTTACCACATGTCTCCCCCCTCTCTCATTTCCCCTCTTTCCTGTTCATTAACTGTTAAATAAAGGCCACTAGAGCCAATAAAACCTTAAAAAAAATGACCCACATGAACTCTGTTACTGTTTGATTGTGTTTCAGAAGGCTGCTGTTCTATTTTGACAGAAAAGCCTTTAATAGACTATTTTAATGATGAGGAGATTAGAACAAATAAACAAAAGAATTGTAATCAAGCCAAGCCATATCAGTTGTAGTACAGATTACTACTTTACTGATTAATTATAACCTAACTTCAAATAACGTTTACACCAAACTTTAGCTTTGGCATATAATTAAACAAATGAAAAATTTAAATCACATCATACATATACCTTTTTGCCTCTATCCAGGGTGCTGCTAATAAGACATATTTTATAAGCTTATCATCTTTATAACTTATTTTCTGTCTTTTTATTGCTATTAAGCTGCCTAACAGTTAAACAAGAAACTGTATCTTCAAAATAAAAGCATCACAACTCAAACAGGAAGTTAATTATAGGTAGAACTAATTAAAGGTGGTATAAGCTAATAGTAAGTCATTTGCATGTTGTAGTCAACATTTTATCCACATACTTCAAAGATACTGCAAAATGTTCTTGTATTTAATATTGATCTGTAATGTTTGTTCTGTATAAATGTCAATAAGATGTGAGACAAAAAAGAGTAACATGAATTAATTCGCTGTCAGGTTTACACATTATGATATTGACTTCCACCGTTTATTTATTAGGTGGCAGTTGTTTATGACAAGTATAATTGTAATGTTTTTTTAGTTAAGTATGGTTTGAAAATGTATATTTTGGGCTAATTATGCATTTAATTGAACCGCTATTGTTTGCTATTGTAGGAGCAGTCTTATTTCTTTGGTGAGAAGTACTTAAATTTCTCATAATCCTCAATCAAAGAATGTTGTTCGTTTGGTGTGAGGTATGGCATATCCAATTTATAGCAGTGAGTCTGTGATCGATCTTATTGGTCTCTTGAAGAAATCTATGGCTGTGCTTTCACCTGAATTACTAAAGCTTGGCTCAACATAAATGCACCTCCTGAGCCTGGTTTGGTCTTTGTGAAAAGCCAAGATTAACTGATGGCACAATGGTTAGCCTGACTTTATCTCTTATCCGGGATTTCGTAATCCTACTTTTGAGAAAGAGCCCTCTGATATTTTTGGTCACTTTAAGCCTCTTCATTTTAGCCACTATAACACCTAGGTTGTGGTCTGGTTCTGTTCGTTGTGGTTTTCTTGTTCCTTAAATTTCACTTGTTTATTCATTCATTATCCAGAGCCAGCTTCCCTTCGTTCAATGCAGCCTAATGTTTTCACTCAGTAAATAATCAGACTTTTCCCTTGTCCAGTAATCACCTCCCCAGCACTTAAAGCTCCTTATTTCCTCAGCCCAGTGTCTGACCCACTTGTGATGCTCAACATTGTTTGCCTGCCACTATTGCTACCGTTTCATGTGTTTAGGTATCTAAACACATTCACTTACAAACTGAAATCAATACTGATTTCAGTACCTTTCATTACTTAACTTCTTCAAGGATCATCTTACTGTCTGTTTGTAATCTTCACACGAACTTGAAACTATCACAAAATTATAAAAACCAGGGATAGAATTTAGAATAGAGCATCTCAGGTCTAATTTTCAGAATAGGAAAATTAGACCTCTTTGGTACCATGTTTCCTGGATTTTATGAGTACATTAGCACAATAGCACAAAAATCAAAAAGGAGTTTGTTGAAATTATGTTAAATAATTCTAAAACATGCTTTGTACCTCTGAGTCTTCTCAGTAGTTTGCAAAATTTCCCTCCACTGTATCTCTACATCCTGGACAATCTCCTGAGCCTCCATCCTCTTATCTTCTGGTAGACCTGCACAGTCATAGAGACTCTGTGCTCGCCTCTTCAGCTCCATCACTTGACAGTCACCATTTGACTTAAAGCTCAAGATGACCTAAACACAAAGTTTGTGCTGACATAAAGCATTCTAAAACCACAGACATTGATATCTGAGATGGCCCCAATAAACATTTTCAGCTAATGAAAAACTATTTGAATAATCATCATTTTTTGTGCTGAAAGTTAGTGAATGAAAAAAGAACATGTTCATTGTAGCATGAGTTGTTTCCAACAATGTTCTCCTGAATATTGTACCTGTGCAGTTTTCATTCTTTCCTCTAGCTGAGGCTTGCTGCCCTGCAATCCACCATGCATACATTCAGCTTGTTTTTCCAGACCTTCAATCCAACTTTTAGTGTCATCTGCATGGTTTCGGAAAGCCCCCATTTCTCTGGAGAGGGAGTAGTCGACCTCAGCTTTCTGCAGAGTGTTTTCAGCTGTCTGAAGGACTTTCCACCAAAGTTCCTTTGAGTCTTGTGCTGCCTTCTGGGCCTCTTGCTGTGCATACACTGACATTTCTTCCTGCTCAGACAAACTCTGGCTATGTTTTGTCAGTTCAGACAGTTTTGAATCTCCCTCAGGCTTGAGGCTCAGGATGTTCTGATGATAAAACACATTTTCCAAGTCAGGAGTTTAAATTATTATACATGTTTTAATAAAGCACACAGACAAAGGAAAAAGGAAACTTCCATTGTGAGTTTATATTTACATAATTGCAATGTGGAATTTTCAGATAAATTAAATTTGGACCTTGAGTAGGCCAAACTAACCCATACATTTGACCTGACTGTGCTTCTTTTTTTGTGTGTAAAACTCTCAAAACATACAGTAACAGTTATGCAAAGTCACTCTTCTTACAGTAATTGTGATGCATATTGTAACAGTACATTTACTAAGGTGTCAATTATGTCTCCTTATTTGCCTTACAAAAGTCCACTTTGTGTTCTGATTGATGCCACTACCAGTTTTCTGTAGATATTCAAAATTCACTGACATAGGAGTCATTCCAACTCACTCAAAATATGAAGCAGGGCTTGTCAAACAATAACAATTGAATTTTAAGGAGCTGGTTCCTGGAAAGCAATAGAAGTAGGAATGATGGATGATTTTAAATATCCCTTTTTTAAAATCATCTTTAAAACATAAGTACTTTGCAAAAGTACTTTACTCCTAGAACTTCATACATACCTGAGATGTTTTTATCACTTGTTCTAGATCAGTCTCATTTTCCAGAGACATGAGATCCTTCTGCCTTCCTTTTAGCCAGATGCCAATGCTTTCATTCAAGGCTTCAAAATTCCTGATCTGGAGATCCAGAGCACACTGCCTTTCAGCTTCACTCATTGCTTGTTTAGCATTTTTTAGCAGCCTCGCCCACTGTTCCTCACTGTCTTGTAATCTTTGTGCAAGGTCTTGCTTTTTCTGTTCGCCAAGATCCTGTGAACAAACACTCTGGCAAAGACTCCTGAGCTTCTGGACTTTGTAATCACCTTCAGCCTGGGAACTCATTATGGCCTAGAAATAGGAGGAGAAATGTCACCACAGAGACAATAGAAATGAATGAAATATTTCTTAAGGAATTTGTTTTTATACTCTATTAGTTTACATGTACTAAATGTGTGTGGCAGAACAATTGATAGAGTGTCATGTTGGAATGACTGTCCAAATTAACAATTTTCAACTTGGACACTTAAGTTGAATAATTCTAGTTGTGGCTACCAATTATGTTTGAAAAGCATCATTGGTGCTTTCAGTATTGACTCAACATCACACTTGGTGAATCATCTTTAACACAGATGTGGGAGAAAAAGATAAAGGTTAATAAAGATTCCATATTTTCAGCAGCCAATATGAATCAAACACACTAACGGGTAATATTAACAAATGTCTATTCATTCACTCAACTGCTCTCAGTGATCACACATTCATACACTGAACTGTAGGCATTTTGGAATTGAGTGCCTGGCCTCAGGGCAACATTCTAAATGTCAACGTTCTCTAGATCATAGAGTCAGGCAGAGGCTTAAAGAGGAGCAGCAAAAGCAAATGAGGTGGATTGGCATAGTTTGCCAACAACAGCTGGTGACATCCAGGACTTAATACTGTCTTTGCTGCTCTGATAGTGAACTGTTAACATTTCATGACAATCATAAAGCACATCAGATTGTCCAGGATGTTGTCAGTCAGTCAGAAGCTTCTTAAATTTATTTCAAGACAAACCACTGTCTGAGATCCTTCCTACAGCATCACTATTCATGACTCTTTGAGGATACCTGAATGAAATGAGTTTCAACATCATTTATTTTCCCACTGGGGTAAATAAAATATTTTTGAATAGGATTGATATTTGATGGGGGAAGCGTGGATAAAATCAAGTTTGCACTGAGCCACAGATGCCCCAAGTGCTGTTCACACTGGTACACTAGTGTTACAATCTCTCTGAAATTTATGTTCAATGTCACCAAAGCTTGATTGTAATAGGGGTGTGATATTTAAATAGCAACTGTTTTTAGCAGCCATGTGATTTAACACCATCTGCCCACGTACCTGCGACTGGACAAGTTTATTTACTCACAGGCAGAACTTGTATTTCCAACAAATCTGTACAATAACCCAATCACTTTTAGACAAAAGGGACCAGGTTTAACAGAAGTAACCCACACAACAAGCAATTTCACTAACATGAGCAAGTTTTCTTATTCAAGATATGCAAACAAAATAGTACAGTAATAAGATGGTGACCACTTAAGCCAGCAAGCACACAAACCTCTTCTAGACCTTTTAACTAACCTCTGCTACATGAAGTCTGTCCCCAGGTTTAGTTTGGTTGGCCAGGGACATCAGTTGTTGTTGCAGACCCTCAATCCAATAATCGGTGTTACTCTGATGGGTATCCAATTCTTTCATCTAAAAAATAAAAATAATTATTTTTGAAAAAGTCATCTGAAATGGTTTAACAACAGCACTTCATACAGATTGGTGTGGACATATCTGTATTCAAGATCTATTTAAAACTATTTTTCACTGTCAGCACTGAACATTACAAGTAAATGTTAGGTCAGTTTATTCAGACAGCACCAAAAATACACAAAGTAAAGTGCTTTACACATCACCAGACAGATAGAATAGACAGAACACCAAATATCTTTATGTATTTGCTTCAAAAGTAATTAACATTTAAAAGCATTACATTACAGAAACATCTTTTAAAATGCTCATTTAAATCCAAATCTAATATTTAATCTCAGACTTTTACAGACAAATTTGTTAGTTCCAAGGTTTCTGTAAGCAAACATGTTTTCCATCCAGAGTTGAAAGAACCAACAGTTTGGATAAGCGGGACATTCAAGACATGGTGACAGCTCTGTCCCATTACCTCAACAGCCTTGCTCAGTTTGAAGACTTACAAATGAACATACATAGACTGTATGTGTTCAAAACACCAGGGGGCATTTTGAGGGGGAATGTTCTGCATGATTCACACCTGATAAGAACCTCAGAAATGTATTTTATCCCAAGACCATTTTATAGATAGAACACTACAAGACCCCAATTCTCTCCAACTTCACATAGTATTTAACCTCCCGCATCAGGGGTGATGAAACACTCCACGTATTTTACGCCAACATCAAGGAGGAATATAATCCATATAATCCAATATAATCCTCTCTCTTCCCAAAGGTCTCAGATCACAACCTGATTCATCTCCTGCTAGTTAGCGAACCCCTAGCTTGTACACAGAGAATCAGCTGTAACACAGAGAGTGAAGAGGTGTTCTGAGGAGACTGAAGAAGCTCTGAGGGATTGTTTCAGCTCCACTGTGAGAGAAGAGCTCAGTGCTTCTCATGGGAATCACATCGAGAGCATCACAAACTGCATGACAGACTGCATTAACTTCTGTGTGGACAACAATGCACCCATCAGAAGGTACAATGTTTCTCAAACAAACCATGGATCAACCCTGAAATAAAGGCTCTCATCAAGCATAGGAAGAGATTTTTAGATCTTAAAAAAGTGAGGACTGAGAACTGTGCAGAAAAATTGTGAAAGAAAATAAAGAGGGGCAGAGGAGTTTGTAAAAAGAAGATGAAGGGTCAACTGCAGAACAACAACATCAGTGGGGTTTGGAAGAGCCTGAAAACAATTTCAGGCCACTAAACAATCCCCTAGACCGTTAAAGGACTGTAAAAGTCACATATTTTAAGGTTCTCACAAAACTTGCAACCCAAACAGCCCAATAGCATCCTTGGACAACTTTCAAAATACCCTCTGCATTGAGCTTATTTTGTCAAAGAAGCATGAACTGGTACATTTGTAGAACTCCTCAAGATGTACAGAAAAGTCTCTTGCAGTAATGACCTACAAAACAAGAAGTAGGTCATCCTGATTTTTTGAAGTTCTGATTTTCCTGTTTATATTGAATGCCTGTATAAGACTTTTAAAGAGAGCTAAGTCGGGGACAGTGATGTTCTTGATTTGTTTAAAGTACAGTATAAAATATGCAAATGACAGAGGTCACAATCTCAAACATACAAATCTGAGCCACAGAAGTAAATTGTACAACATTCACTTCCACAGGGGCCTCATGCATGAAAGAATGCGCAGTTTTCACACTAAAACCTGGCGTACGGAAAAATTTAGAAAAGTGCAGCGCATAAAAAAAATTGGATGCATAAAGCCATGCGTGGCTGCACACATTTCCTCTATAAATCCTAATTTGTGGGAAACAGAGTGCAGCTGCTGGTCCACCTGTCACCAAGATGTGTGTAAATTAATATAAATACCCAGAAATCTGCCACCACGTGAAGCAGTAACCATGACAACGTCCTTGTTTGTAGCAGTATAAATATTTATAATAATAATCATTATACATTTTATTTAAAAGGTGCTTTCAGGACACATGAGGTCACCTCACAAAAATAAAAATAGTACATTTCAAAAAGAGAGAGAAAAAAATCTCCCCAAAAATTAAATAAATAAAGAGATGAGCAAATGCCCGTTTGAACAGCAGCTTTCCGGCGGGATTTAAAGACAGACAGACACTCAGGGACTTCTTGAGTGGGGGAAGGGGACATTTATCCTAAATAGTAGAATCGTGTGCATAAGTTAGACATTTACAGAATAGAGATATTTTCTGTCCAAAAAGGCGCATTCTGCTCCACTGAAGGATGACTGCAGCTGGACCAGTACCGGTACCGGTACCGATACCGCACGGCTCCTTCTTTAAGTTCTGCTCAGAGATCCAGGATGATCAGTTCGGATTAATCTAAAGGCTAATAAACCATCATCAACATTTCCCAGCTGGTCAATCGCTCCATATCCATCCATTGCCGATGTTTTCCATCAGAGTCAAAGCGCTGCTCCACATTTACGCGGCTCACCTTCGAGCAGCTACTTGAATATGTGTGACTATTCACACCTTGATCACCTTAAAAATAATCAAACCTGTCTGGAGTTCATCTGCTGATCCAATCTTGTTTTCTTTTTCAGTCAGAATGAAATGAGCCCATATGCATTTCATGCACAGATAAATCTTTATGAGACAAAGACTGAGAAAAAGTACTAATTACATTCGGGTGAGGTTTTCACATCCTTTCATTTTTAATTTCTTATTTTGTGTTCAGGTTAGGTTGTTGCCTGAGGAAAAATGCGGTTCAGTTTCATCGTTTATAAAATATTAAAATCATGAAAAATCACCAGGTCTGAAACTTTTTGGTCTAAATAACTGAATGTCGTCAGAGTTCAGTGTATTTAGGTGAGTTTTGAGGATTTGTAGTTTGATTTTGTAAACAGAAAAAGTTTGTGTGGCTGCCGCACATTTTCACGCCAGCGAAAATATGCGGGCAAACTTTCACGCAAAGTTAATTTTTATACATGCCTCACTAAAGCCCTATGGATTGAGGAAAAAAACTGTTTCAGCAGGCAATGTGGTATAAAGCTAATCTTGAAATTGCTGTGTAGCTCTTTACGTAATGGTGAACTTAACTTAGCTCTTAATGCTTACCTGGTTTGCCACCCCTGGTTCAAGCCCAATAGGAAGTAGGCTGTTTTGGACCAGAGCCGCCATTTTGTCTTTTTCTCTCGTTTTTTGCACACATTGTATATGAGCACATTCCTTCTAGAGCTTTTGAGACGCAGAATCACTCAGTATAGTCTTGAGGCATTGACAATCAAAAGTTATCAAAATTTTCTTTATACATCAAAGCATCTGAGCGTGGCCAAGCCTCAAAATCTGATGATTCGCCATGAAACATCAAGGTGGTATTATTATGACATGTTCTGTGTGTCATAACAAATCAGCACTGATCATATTCACATGGTGAGATGGTGACATCACCATAGCCCCCCCCCCACCCTCATACAACAGGATACCACTTGTTTTGCTGCTGGCTCCCTTCCTTTTACAATTTGATTCAGACAGATCTAAATCTATGTCTAATGACACAGTAAAACAAAATGATGAATCCTTCTCTCAAAGCTTGCTACTGGCTGGAACATGTGGGTGTGGCAGAATGGTGAATTTCCTTTGCTGTTTATTCACAAGTCATCGTCAATCCTTCACCACAAACAGGAAGTGACAATACAGTATTTCCTATCTGGACTAGAGGGTTGGATTTCAGCCAAACTTTTTAGACTTCCTGCAGGAATCTTACTGAACTAAAGACGATTTGGACGATTTTGGAAGATTCAGCAAATTCACCACATAGTAGAGCAGAAATGGCGCAAGAGGTCTAGACAGATAACAATAAAGTTCAGTGTACATACAAACTTCCATCTGTCTTTACCATCAGGCTGATGTTACAGTTTTTCAAGGCTTGCACTTGTAGATTACTAAGAAACACACAGCTCCTCCAATTATGGCTTAAAAAAAGAGAGATTAAATTTTAACACAATCATCTCACCTCCAAACTCCTCCTTTCGATATCCTGAGTTATCTCAGCTACTGCTGCAGCTTCGACCTGCTGAACAACTTGGAGGATTTCCCGCCACTGTTTCTCCGTGTCTTTAACAGTCTGCTGAGCCTGGAGTTTCTGTCCTTCGTCAGCACCCTGGTGGTCACACAGAGTTTGGCCTCGTCTCCTGAGGTTGTTGACCTTAAAGTCCCCATCAGGTCTGGAACTCAAAATGGCCTTCAAAAAGGAATGAGCTTGTTTGACTATTTTCCTTTTTATAAATCAGATTTTTATTTGATAAAATGTTCAATAGGGTGCATCATTTTCTTTCTACTTTGTTCCACTACTTGATATTCCTTGGTCTTTCACTTTAAAACACATTGAGAGGTTTTGGATTTAATCTAATAAAATGTGAAAGGTTTTGAGGATTACAAATGCTTTTACAGAGCTCGCTAAATGACATGTTATGACATTAGTTATCTGGACCCTATTTCCATTTAAACCACAGTTAATCATGTCACTTCCAGAAACAGAATCCTACAGCATAGACACTTAGACAAAATTGTTGGTACCCCTTGTTGGAAATGATAATTCAATTATGCTAGTTTTAACTTTTTGCACATGTTAAAATATTAGACAGATCAACATTGCCTCGAGTAGGATTTAATTTTAAGTTAGATTTAGAGTCATGGCTTAATCAACATAATCTGATCAGTAGAAGATAATTGTGCCAGTTCTTATATCCAAATCAGCCCGTTTTGATACTCTAGGTAAGAGGACGGCTCTGAGCCATCAGCCTCCTGCTGTGCTTGGAATGCAGCAGCATCTGTGCTGGGACAGCAGGAGGGGGTCTGCATAGAGATAACTGTTTCCTGGACCCATATAAGGATTGGGGCCTTTTGTTGTGTGTTTGTGGGAGAGGACACCTAGAGAGATAGGATCTCACACAGAAGTGTGGAATGCTGCTTTCAGGACTCACCAGCCCAGCAACGACAGTCATAAACATTTAGAGCATCATCCCTTTGAAATTCGAAACTTATTCTAATTAGGGGAGCAGGGACCCTCCCAGACTGCATACATTAGAGAAGAGAACATACCTTCCTATAAAAGTTTTGGAGCTGAAAGAATTAATCAGATTCTTTCAGAATACTGCGTCTCCGTATTACGCACCGGGAACCCCTCGACCCGGGGAACGAGAGAGGAGACAACGAGCTAAAGGTGTTAATCATTATCCTCTCAAAACCCTTGTTCAATGAAAAAAAAACACACACAATGGTCACAGAAATACCTGGAATCTGACAAAGGTAATAATGAATAATAAACAAATGAAAGTCAGACACTGTTTTTTCAAAGATGCTTCAACAGAATTATTTTGAAAAATAAACCCATGAAGCAGATCTGGACAAAAATCTTGGTAACCCTGAAAATAATGTGACCAAAGGGACATGTTAAATCAAGGCGTGTCCACTAATTAGCATCACAGGTGGACATTGTGTTTACATTCTTGTTATCAGTCAGTATGCCTAAATATAGGGCTAGAGGTAGTCACTGTGCTGTTTGGTGACATGCTGTGTACCATATACAACATGGACCAATGTTGAGTAAGACTCTATTATACTAACATATAATATCAACAAATTCAGATTATTACACATTGGGTTTAACGGCTTAAACCCAATGTGAGGCCTCCATGTATGTACCTCTAAACTTTCACACATGGTTTCAGCATACAAAAATTAAAAGATTTAAAATTGTTTAACATTTAAGAGTAAGACTTAAAGGAGCTGGCACAGTATTCATAGTTAGATTGTTTAGTTACCACAGCAACAATCTGATGCTGTGAATTAAATCTTTGAGTTTGAGCTCAAATACAAATTAATAAACTGCAATTGTAATTTATAATTACAGTTATAAATTATATAACTGCGATTAAAAGGCCAATTTAACCTAAAAATTTTAATTGGCCTTTTCAGGTTGGCCATTTAAACTACTCCGTCTCTCCTAGATTTTACTAAATCTAACACAGAAGCTGTTTGAGGTGCTGATGATTTTAGCAGCAAAGGGGGCCCCTAAGTCAAATTCTGCTCAAGGCCTCATACAGTCTTGGACCGGCCCTGCATAAAGAGTTAAATCTTCTGCACTGCGCGCAGAGATGTGCAACAATGGAACACATACATGAACTTTACAGGGTAGACAGACACACAGCGACACGCTGAGCAGCATGTTGAGATGTCAACGCCGCACATAATGGTTCGTTCTCAAATAAAAACAATTCTTACGGTTTGCTCAACATGCACCTCTGAATGGGGGAATTTTTCTGCCATTATCCAAGAGCACACGTTAAGCATTATACTGAGCACTGTTGAGGACAGTGGGTTGTGATTCCTTTCTGTGCATATTATCACTTGTCCGTAAAAATTACTGACAGTTTGTTGGTATTGTGTTGACACAAAAACATCTACAAGTCCCAACCACACAGCTTTGCTGTTGGCTTTTTTTCAAAGAATGTTAATTCAAATTCCCCGAGAAAATTAGCTAAGGTGGTCGGGGGGCTGGCGATGCCCTGGCGGTGTACTGTTTTTTTGACAGAATATGTAAAAATATTACTGGGTAATTAGATGTTATGGAAAAATATCGCCAGTGAACCGGTATTTAAACCCACAGTCATCCGAGCCAGCATACTATTGAGAGGATAATGATTAACACCTTTAGCTGGTTGTCTCCTCTTGTTCCCCGGGTCGAGGGTTCCCCGTGCGTAAGGGCAGTTCACAACATTCACGGTTCCACTTCAAAAGGAAGTTGCTCTAATTGATTTTATGACTGTCACTGCTGAGTCCTGAGAGAAGCAGCATTTCACACCTCCGTGTGAGATCCTAGAATCTCTCCAGGTGTCCTCTCCCTCAAACACATGACAAAGGGCTCCAACCCTTATATGGGATCAGAAAATGGTTATCTCTACGCAGCCCCCTCCTTTTGTCCCGGAACAGATGCTCGCTGCATTCCAAGCACAGCAAGAGGCTGATGGCTCAGAGCCGTCCTCTCACCCAGAATATCAAGACGGGCTGATTTGGATCTAAGAACTGGTACAATTATCTTCTACTGATCAGATTATGTTGATTAAGCCATGACTCTAAATCTAAATTAAAATTAAGTCCTACTCAAGGCAATGTTGATCTGTCTAATATTTTAACATGTGCTTAAATTTAAAACTAGCATAATTGAATTATCATTTCCAACAATACCTATGTGGGCCCCATATGGGGAAAAGGAAGGCAGACAATATGGGTCCCACATGGGTTTGCCCATGTGGGACCCATGGGCAAACCCATGTGCTGCTAGGTAGGGCCCATGTACTCGGTGGCCCTACATGGGCAAACCAGTGGTGAGCCACCATGGAAACCACAGACGATACAAGCCGCATTAACAGTAGTAGGAAGCAGCAGTTATTTGAAGTGTAAAACTTTTGTTCTATTGTTCTACACTTCAAATAACCTATTGGCGCCTGCCATGCATTGTATGGGAGGCCCCAATAAAAAATAAAAAAAAAGTTAAAATGAATGTCAGTTATATGCACTTCTGTTTAATCCAAATTAAGTCAGCAGCTCCATAAGGCCCCAGGGCTTCAGGGCCCCATCATTGCTAATATTTAAACACAGACCTGTGACAAGGGGATATGGCTAAGAGGAAAACGTTGGACTACTCTGAAGTGGCCTTCTATGACCCCTGATCTGAATCTTATTGAGCATCTTTGGAAGCAGTTGGAACATGCCGACTGGAAAAGGCAGCCTTCAAACCTGAGACAACTGAAGCAGTTTGCTTATCAGGAGTGGGCCAAATACCTGCAGAGGCGCAGAAGTGTCATTGACAGTTCTAGAAATCGTTTGATATCAGTGATTGCCTCAAAAGGTTGTGCAACAAAATATTAAGTGTAGGGAATCTTCATTTTTGTCCAGGCCTTCTTCATGAGTTTATTTTTTAAAAATAATTCAGTTGAACTATGTTTGAAAAGCAGTATCTGACGGAGATGATGGTTGAGGGGTCAAGAAGTGGTGCCATAAATGGAATACTTTGATTCAAATGTGTTTAGCAGTACTTCCCAACCCTGGTCCTCAAGGCATTACTGACCTGCATGTTTTCAAATGATTGCAATTCAGCAAAACCCTGTTAATCAGGCATCAATTGAAATCGCATCAATTCCTTTCGGGTTTTTCCATTTAGAGGCCGCCACAGCGAGTCTTCCGTCTCCATGTTCCCCTATCTTCTGCATCTTCTTCTCTCACACCAACTACCTTCCTGTCTTCTTTCACTCCATCCATAAATCTCCTCTTTGTAAGGAAGCTCTAGGTCTTTTTTCTGGCAGGTCCATCCTCAGCATCCTTCTACCAATGTATTCAGTGTCTCTCCTCTGTAAATATCCAAACCATCTCAGTCTGGCTTTTCAGACTTTATCTCTTACACATCTGACATGAGCTGTTCCTCTGATGTATTCATTTCTGATTTTATCCATCCTTGTCACTCCCAAAGAGAACCTCAGCATCTTCATCTCTGTTACCTCCAGCTCTGCCTCCTGTTTCTTCGTCATTGCCGCCGTCTCTAAACCAAACAGCATTGCTGGTCTCACTACCGTCTTGTACACCTTTCCCTTCATTCTTGCTGAATGAAGAAGAATGAATTCTTCTTTCTTTTTATCAAACTTGACACTTTTCTCCAATTGAATTGAAATCGTGAATTTGGAAAAATGCCTAAAATTTGTAGGTCAGTATGCCTTGAGGAGCAGGGTTTAAAAACACTGGATTAGATGTTGGCATTTCAGTCATTAGAATTTGACTACAAAATAACATTTGATTCAAAGATATCTTTTTAACATTAGTTAATTGGCTAGAATTGGATGATTGTTTGATGGTTTATCCACTGTCAATCATCAACCTTAACCATAAATTCAACTTTGTTGATCATAATTCAACATTGAATTAACATTTTTTTTAAAAAGCCAACAGCGAAGTAGCTGTGTGTTGGGACTTGTAGATGTTTTTGTGTTAACACAATACAAACAAATTGTCAGTAATTTTTACAGGCATTAAGAATATGCACAGAAAGGAACCACAACCCACTATCCTCAACAGTGCTTATTATAATGCTTAAATTAAAATGTGATTAACCCCGGTTCAAGAATAAAATGCTCTGACCAGAGATCAAAGAGGAGAAGATGAGAAGGGGTGTGACAAACAGCTTACATTGATTCAACATTGATCAGACATTGACATTTCAATCATTAGAATTCAACCATAAAACAACATTGATTACTTGGCTTGAATTGGATGATTGTTTGATGGTTGATCCACCATCCATAGTCGACCTCAGTCAAAAATAAACCTTTCTGGCTATAATTCAATGTTGACTTACCATCGCTTGCCATCTGATACGTTATTTCTGTGACCATTGACGGTTACTCTTTCATTAACTGAAGGGTACCAACAATTTTGTCCACATCTGTAAGTTACTTTGGAACAGACCTGTGCTGTGTGGCATCTCTTCCCAGATGGAGTGTGACTGAACACACACTGAAGATTCTGCTGTTTTTCTCTTATCCAGGAGTCGGTGTTTTTACTTTGGAAATCAAAGTCATCCAAAAGACTTTTGAGTTCAGCTTGCCGGGCTGTCTCTAAAACGGCTCCCCAGAGCTGCTCTGTGTGTGCCACCAGCTGCTCCACCTCTGCTTTCCTGCTTTCCTCCAGTTTCTTGCACAGAGTGGCTGATTCCATTTTGAGATCAAGGAGCTTGGATTCTCCTTCCGATTTGGAACTTATGACATCCTAGAAAAAAAAGGGCAAATTTGCTTTTTTAACACAGTTAAAAGTACTTTGGAGAAGAAAAACACATTAAAAAAATGTATAAATTCAATTATATTATATTTGTGTGACTAAATCAAATTAACAGCTAAGAACTGGTCAAATAAATAGACAAACAAATCTGCTGTAATAAACCATAGTGTTTCAGTTCTTATTCATAGTTTTCTTAGTTGCTTTTTTGCATTTTTCAAAACAGAATTTAAATTCTCAAAACTACTTGTTGAATTTTCAACTCATTGTGTCACTTGTGCACATTGAACAAAGACTTTTCCTGTTCCTTTGAGCAAGTTGCAACTGTTTTTGTATATTATAATTATACCAGTCATTATGTACAATTCTCTGCTTTTTCCTACACTTACAATTGCTTTTTCATGTTGGTCAAAATGTAATATGGATCTCTATTGAATTGTCTCACTTTCCAGATCAAACCCTTTTTCCATCATGGGAGAAGTGTAGGTGGTTGAGGAATATAAATATCTCGGTGTTCGCCTTGACAACAGACTTAATCAGAGATGCAACAGTGAAGCATTCTTCTTATAGACAACTTCAAGAAGAGACAGAGCAGACTGTACTTCTTGAGGAAACTAAGATCGTTCAAGATTTGCACCAAGTGGCTGAGGATCAGTCTGTCAGTCTGTTGTTGAGAGTCATTTCTTCTGCCGTCATCTGTTGGGGTAGCAGCCTCAGAGCCAGGGACCTAAATAGACTAAACAGCCTGATAAAGAAAGCTGGTTCTGAAAAGATTTCACAGTTGTCCCAATTTTATTAAGGATTTGTCATAAAATTATGAAAATTAAGGACAATACTGACCATTCCCTTCATGAGACTGTCTTGGGAAGGCAATATTAGGTTAGAGGCTTCTTCAGAATCATTGTAATACAGACTGTATTACAATGTATTACAATATTATAGTATTTTTGAATTGAGTAAGAATAAGCTCTTGTACCCGTCAACCTAAGATTGTGTGAATGTTATGATTCTGGCCTGTTGCCTGCTCTGTTTCCCTCCTCGGCCCTCACCACTGCAATCAAGTTCATCTCGCCACTTGCACACTACTGCTCTGCAGTGCAATCAGGCCCATTCCATCCACCTGCTCACCATATATTATATTCAGCCTCAGACAGGCAGACAGTGCCAGATTTTTGAAAGCCTTCAGTGCAAGTAGATATCCAGCATTTCCCTGTTTTCCTGACCACGATCTTGACCACGTTTTGCCCTTTGGACCTGCCTGCTCTGCCGAGCCCACGTCGGATTATCACTGGCTTCTGTTTTCTGGACACGACCCTGTTTCTGCCTCTCGACCTCTGCCCCCGCCTCGTCCCTGGATTTGTCTGCCTGCTATTGTCTTTACATCCTGACCTGTTTACCTGGTCCTTGGCCTGACCCCCGCCCAGATAGCTCACCTGCCTTTCTGGCCCTGACCCTGCCCTGGCCTGTCACCATCTCAGCTCAGTGGCTGTCTAGTTTAAACTTTGGTAGCACGTTTCTAGCCACTAACCTGTTTCTCCCCCCTCAGTGGTTCCTGTTCCAGTGGCTGATTGGCCCAGACCCCCATCCTCAATAAACCTTTCTTTACTTCCATTTTGTGTGCTGGCTGAAATTTCAGGTCTTCTGTTGGGAGCATTACAGTGAATTGTTGTATAAACACCTGTATTAACCTACAAGTGTGCTATTTTGTGCACATTTCTCTGTAGCTAATAGAATATTTTGTTTTATTAAACATTTTTCTATAATACACATCTCAGTTTAAAATATATATGTCTGTTTTTCATGGGCTGTATCAAAGAGCAAAGGACCAGAGTCAAAACACCAAAACAATTTTAAGAAGGGTGAAGGATTTTTTTTTTTTTTTTTGTGCATGTGTCTTCACATCAGTTCTGGTGTACGTCAGCATTTTAAAAACTAGCCACTGCTTAAAAATATAATATAAAAAGATTAGATTTTTGCTTTGATGTATTACTATTGCAAATGTCTTTTCTGAAAGCCTGCTGAAAAGATGGTGCCAGAGCACTAAATAAAATTTTAAGCAATTGACACAGTGCCAACCGTTTCCAATATTTGAATCTAAATCAAGAAGTGAGGAAAGTCGTGTTACCTAATTATTATCCTATGATATGACCATTGCAGCACTACTAGTTAACCAGCAAAACTTTAAGAGAAAAATTACTGGTGGCACATATAATGCGCACTAATGCAAACAAAATCAAATGCATAAAATAACTCAATTTCACTTACCTGAACAATCTGCCACCGCTCTTCAAACTGCATGTGACCACCCAGGCCCAATAGTTTCTGGCTCAGCTCTCTCATCCAGGACTGGAAGCTGTCATCCAGATTTCTGAAAGCCTTTAACTCCTTCTCAAAGCCAGCTTGGCTCTCTGCTTGCTTTGCAACCACCTCAGCATTATGCAAGATATTCTCCCACTGCTCCTCAGCGTGTTTGATGGCACTACAAATTTCCTTCCTCTTGTTCCCGTCTGAGCCCTGGTTCTCACTGATGCTCTGGTATTGTTGCCTCAAATCATGCAGCTTTGATTCTCCATAAGGTCTGGAGTTTAGAATAGCCTAAACAAAGGATAAACACTCTATATCTAAATATTTAATCTAAAATAGTATTGTATTGAATTTAATATGTCACCAGGATTTGAATTTAAAATGCCCATAAATATTTTAATATTGCATATTTGTGCTTACTTTTTCAGTGTTCAGAACACATTAACAAAAAAAAAATCATTGTCATTATTTCTACATGATTGAAATTTCATTTCTTATTTTGACGCAAGTTAAAAATCCACATTACTATCTCAAACGTCACATTTTAAAATAGCTGTTTTTCAGTGCTGCGAGTAGCATGTTAATGCAGCTAAGGCAATAACATTAGCTGTTGTTCTTGAAGCGTCGCGTCACGTCACTAAGAAAGCCTAACTGGATTGATTGAGTAGTTGGAATTGCTACTGTCTATGACTTGAAGTAAGCTTGCCTTTCTTTTTTTACACTGAATTTTTAGACGCTGAATTTCAGACAGCAAAATTGAGCCAGTTGAATCTAAGGAGACTGAAAAGATGACTTTTGGATTTTGAAATGTAATTTGTTTATATGCCGAAATGTTTAACACTGAAATTTTAAACTGAAAACAGCTATTGAAAATATGATCACTTTGAAATACTATTGTGAATTTTTAATTTAGAAAATGAAGATAAATAAAAATTTCAACCATGTAGAAATAGTGACAATGAAAATAAATTTTAGGTTAAATATGTATTCTGAATATATTTTAGCCCTGCGAAAGTAAGCACAAATATAAAACATTAAAATTTCAGGAGTGTTTTTAATTCAAATTCACAAAATGTTTCACAGGGAAGTCCAACACACCTCTGAAATTTTTAGTTTTTCTTCAATTTCCATGTAAAGACCCACAGAAGCCAGAATGTCACTCTGATTTTTGATCCAGGAATCCAAATTTTCAGTGTGGATTTGGAAAGCGTCAAGCAGTTTTTCTAACATAACCTTTCTTTCTGCCTGATTGAAGGCCTCCTGAGCAGCCTGGAGGGCATTCCTCCATTGATCCTCCACCTCTCTAACCAGCAAACAAAAATCATGTTTTCTCCTACCATCTATGTCCTCCAGCTCACACAGCCTTCCCATTGCTCCAAGGAGACTGTTGATTTTAGAGTCACCTTCTGGTCTGCAGCTTAGGACAGCCTGGAGGAAACAAGAAGGTCCTGATAGAGCCATAAACCACTAATGTTACACATTTCAGGTTAAAATCACATTTTAATTACCATAAAGACAGCTGCACATTAATGTTGAGTTCTAAAACATTTTCCTTAAGCTTCTGCCTAATGTTAGATCCCAATCTTAATGTGGAATACACTTTAATGTAAACATTTTAAAGTGGGATTTTTTAACAACCACAAACTTTAAGATGTTTACATTAAAATGTATTCTACATTAAGATTGATAATCAAGATTCTTGATTTGCTCCAGGAGGGGCCCCAGCACTTCCTGTATCTGTGCCCTGCACTCTCCTATACTTTTTCAGCCTTACAACTGTGTAATCTGTTATTGACATGTCGTAATATGTTTTTCCAAGCCATCTTTAAACGTAAAATGAGTGCTAAGCTGCTTGTGCAGCAGCGACAGAGACATGCTGTTGCTGTGCAGAGCTGTGCAGGTGTGTAAGAGTCATGGTAGCAAACCGGCAAAAGGCAAAAAACTTTGTATAGGTTTTTCCCACCAGACTGAGTGAGTTGAGTAATGCTGTTGGCTTAGCTAATGCCAATATATCACTTTAAGCTTGTTAACATGAACAGGCTTCTAATTTTGTTATATGTTCAAATGTGTGTAGTATGCGTGTAGTACTGGTTACTACACACATTTTTGGAGGAAAGGGTACTTATAAGTGTATAAGAGCAGTTGTACTGCACTTTTTTCTTTTACTTGAGTAATATTATTATTGCTACTCTTGCCAAAGCAGATTGATTTTGCATTTAAAATAAGACTTCATAAATTGAAACACTAGATTTCTGCAACAATCGAATGTTTATGCAAATTTGAGCATATTACTCAACATTTTATACATGTCACTCCTTATTGTTTACATTCTTATTGTTTATTTAGCATAAACATTATTTAATTTGAGAGCTAACATAAAGATGTGTTGTATTTATATTAAAGTAAAAGCTTGTATACTCTGCCCCTCTAGCCTCCCAAAAAATAAGCCAGTGCCCCTCCTGCTAAATCCCTCTGGCTGTGTGTACATAGCTGGGTTGTGTGTTTTGCATATGAAAGAGTGACAAAGATCCCGTCACGCACATAGACACAAAAGCTATAAATTGCTGGGCAAAGTGAGAGTTCATCTATTGTACTGACTGAAGATGAATACATAAATTAAAAACTTGAATATATACATTTTTTTAGAAGTATTTTTGTATAATTGTGTCCAGGTTAACTTAAAAAGTGTGCTATTAATGTTATAGGTTAATTATCTGAACTACAGAAAAGTAATTGCTAGGGGTGCTCAAATTTTTATATTTGAGCCAACATATCTGTTGGGTAAATACTTGTCTTATGTCAGTATTTAACAATATTTTACTTCATAAACATTTTTATTAAATTACTCGATTAATCGTCAAAATAATTGATATATTACTTGACTGCCAAATAATCGTTTACAATAACCATAGTTGGAAGGTTAGACCCTGAAATGTTATTTTCTTTTGGAAGCAGTTTCCCATTGATGAAACAGAAATAAGTCTTCCATTTGAGTATGAACAACACACAATTCTGCCAAGCTCAAATATCTTCCCTTTACAGTTTCTAAGCAATTGTGTTTAAGGCATTATGAACACTTATGTAGATTACATTATCTTTTTCAGTAAAACAACCACCAAAAAACACGATGGCCAGTCATAAATAACAGAAGTGAAAAAATTTGGAGTGTACAAATAAAAGATAAGAAATTGGTGTTTTATTGAATAGATCAAGTTCCACTGACCAGTGCTTTATGCTTCATCTCTTCCGTGTTGTTGTCTTTGCTAGAAGAGGTCAGTAGTTGTGTAAAGTCACTAATCCAGGTTCTGATGCTCTCTGCCTGGGAACTGAACCTGATGTATTCCTCGTCCAGGACACTCTGGGCCTGTTTATGTAGCCGTGTCTCCAAATTTCTGTAGCGCTGCAACAAGTTGTCCCCGTCTTTCAGGATGTTTTCAGCTCTTACCCCCTGCCTGCGTATTGATGCCAAAAGCTCACTGAGGGCTACACCTCTAACACTAACAAAAAAGAAACATAAGGCAACATGAAAAGATTGAAAAAGATAACAATATAAAATATGTAGAAGAGTAATTTTTTGACATTACTTGTTGAAAGTCATGTCTAAGTGTTATTACCTTTCTTAGATGGCAAAAGTTAGTAAAATAATTTTTTACAGTAGTCTACAGTCAGCATAGTAGACCCTAGAAATCTGCCCTAATAAAAAGGCTTTTAAAATTTAACTTTGAGAAACGTTTGGTGAATAGAATCAGACTTCTTCTACCTTCACTGTCCCTGATCAGGATCAAGTGATCATAAACTAGAAATGATATAATTCCGATCATGAATTAGGGGTGGAGGAATAGAATTTGTTCTTAGGGTCTAATAATAAATGTCAAAATTTGACTACCTTTTTCAGGAGTGTACAAAAAGTTTGTGATCTACTGGAGTAAAGGAGATATGCTGTAATTTGGTCCAGCCAGCTTAGTTTCGCTTGTGGACGGCTCTGTCTCCTAAGTTTTGACTACAGTATATTTTCAGTGATGCAGAAAAGGGCCACACTGTGAACTAGTGGTGTTTGTAAAATTGTTTCATCTTACTAGAAACATTTCATATTACGTTTTTAAATTTCTAAACAAAAGTACTCGGAGAAAAAGTAGTAAGTAACAAGAAAAAAAAAGACATAATCTTGTACAATGATGTTCCACCCGGACTTTGGTCCTGTTAATTCTGCATGTGAACAGCTTTAGCTGTGTTAATAAAGAAAGTCACCTCTCATCCTGAAGTTCTTTGACAAGAAGCTTCGCATTTTCTGGCACCACCGATTGTTTTTCTTTGTCCTGCAGCCACTCACAGAGGCTTTCATGCTGCTTCTGTAGTCTGGGATTAGGATCAAACTAATCATTTCTCTGCAATTCAGACAATCTTTCTCACAATGACAAGTTACATGGTGAGAAACATTGTAAGTTGTTTCTCAAGTTACAATGTATTCAATAAATAATTTCAAGTAATAATTGAATACTAATTTGGACCAAACTAGCATTCAAGAAATTGTATGAGGAACTTACCGATTTAAGTCATCAAGGAGAGAATCCATTTGCTCCTGTCTGTTTTGGCAGTGGGCTCTAAATGTAGCCACTTCCTCCTGCTGCTCCTTCAGCCAATTGATAAACTCTGAGAGTTGCTGAGAAGAAACCTGCTGTTTAGCTCTCTCCAGCCGGTCATTGAGCTGCCTCAGACGTCTCTCTGTATCTTCTGACTTCAAGAATCCCTGGTGGATGAGAGGACACACATGATGCTTTAGCTATCCACCCTTTCCCCTTTACAGCATCGAGCCACCATCTTACTCATTCTCTTACTGTTAGTTTTTGCAAAGATGTTTCCACATCCGATCTGCTCTCAGGGCTCTCAAAGCACTCATTGACAGACAGCTGCAAATCCTGGAACCATTCCTCAAATAATTCTCTTTCATCTGGGGAGAAAAAATCAACATAGGAAGCAGGACAGTCAGGCAGTGTCTCCCCCATAGCATCAGTAACTCTGCAGACAGTGTTTGATGTGAAGCTAATGCTGCCATTTATCAACATGAGTGGTCCCCAAATGATGGTTTTAGTCAGACAAACTGGGGGCAGAGAGGATTGTAAATCAGCTAAAGTTAATCTGTAGTTGAAGTTGGTGTTAAAGTAGATTTTCTGTGATCACAAATGATTATGATTCCCATTGTAGTTTAGCTATGTTTGACACTCAGGGTTCCACATATGTGAGACTTTAATCATAATGAGTGTCACAGGGAGGCTTTTGGTCTGATTTCCAAAGCAACGATTGGACTTAATATTCTGTGATGATGTCAGCAGGTATGCAGGCCAAAGGAATGTTACTTCCATGTTAGATGTATCAGCTTCTAAGAAAAGGGACCAGTCAATGCTGTTTCCACAATGAACCCAACATAGTTGGAATTTGATGGGCCACACTTTGGTAGATAGAAATGACATGCAGTCAGGGGAGCAGAATCAGCACCAACAATTACAACAGAAAATCAATTTGTTTAATTTTTTGTCTTTAAGATTTCATAATTTTATGGTCAAAATACCTAAATACACAAATAAAATAAATTTAGCCATAAATTTAGCTAATTGGCAGTGAAAATGTGTAGGATGAAGCAGAAAGTGCCGTACCTCTCTGTCTGTCTCTGTGTTGCCCTGTGACAGACTGGTGACCTGTACAGGGTGACCCTGCCTCTCGCCCGAAACGATAGCTGGAGAGGCACCAGCAACCCTCCCGACCCCAGTAAGGGACAAGGGTGTAGGAAAATGGATGGATGGATGGATGGATTATTGACCAGTCATCATTTGTTTAATATAATGTATTTACCGGGTGAAGATATTGTACCAGAGGTTATCATATCAAAGCATTTGGCAGAATTTAACATAGGTATTTGACGAGGGCTCTTGAGCATTTTGGGTTTCGGCCATCCTTCCATGCATGGTATCTCTATATTTATAGACATACTTTATTACTCTATAAATAGAAATATACTCTACTTTACAGAGTAAAGTATACATAAAGTATTTATACTCTATAAATACTAATAACAGCTAGTGATTAACATGTAGGTCATTTATGTCAGCTTGAGGGAAAACAGAAACATGTCCATATTTTAAGGCAAACTTTTAACAAAAAAAAGATTGCAAAGATTTCCTGTAAAATTTGCCTGAATGTAAATTATATATTTTAGAACAATAAAACAAAACATTTATGACAACAAGGAAATCAGTTCATATTTACTGAGAGTTAATTCAGGATATTTTAATGGAAATAAAAGATTATTTCTGGAATGAAGT
This sequence comes from Phalloptychus januarius, assembly GCA_902982915.1. Lineage (NCBI taxonomy): Eukaryota > Metazoa > Chordata > Actinopteri > Cyprinodontiformes > Poeciliidae > Phalloptychus > Phalloptychus januarius. The sequence goes on from CADWAE010000097.1 coordinate 157,040, forward strand.
TCATCTGAAAGTAAAAATAAATTCTGGGTAAAAAAAAGGGATTTTTTTTTTGATTTAGTTCATTTTAAAAGAAAAAGCTTCATTTTACAGGAATGAGGGATTTCCCACTGTATAATAGAGATACTTTATATCTCTATAAATAAGGATATTTGTCTGCACTTCAGACAAATACTACTGTGTTGGATTATTTTCCTCTTTTTCATAGAATGAGACAGGGATGTCCCTTATCCCCGCTGCTGTTTAACATAGCTATAGAACCTCTTGCTGCTACAGTTAGGAACTATCCAGGGATGGTGGGAATAAACAGAGCAGGACAAATCCACACTGTGTCATTATATGCTGATGACTTCCTCCTATTTCTGGCTGATCCATTCCTTTAAAGTGCATTGAGGAATTTGGTATGATATTCAGGATATTTGATTAACACAGCAAAATGTCTTAATTTTCCTGTTAATTATAAAGAAAAAACACCTGCCCCCAAACTCTCTTTCATTTACAGTGAGTGCATTTACAGAAGATGGAGCTGGAAAAATATGCTTATTTAGGAGTTAGCATAACCAGAAATTACAAACACAATTGTAATTTTGCCTTCAATCAGTTTAAGCAAGATATGAAATGCTGGTCATCCCTTCCTCTGTCTCTGGCAAGAAGGATCAATTTCAGTTAAAATGGTTATAATGTCAAAATTCTTATTCCTCCTTCAGTCAATTCCAATATTTATTCTTAAATTAACAAAGTAACTTCTATGTACATTTGGAATAGATAGATTCCTTGCGTCAGAAAGACGTTTTTTGGAGAGGCGAAAGAAGGGGGTCTAATTGTATGCACTTTTACTGGGACGTTAATAATCTGTAAACTTTCTTTCTGGTTTAAGTCCGGGGAAATGAAGCAGCCCTGTTTGAGCACTTCTGGAACAAAACTCTTGTAAATCTGGTTACTGGCCTCAATTTTCTGCTTGCCATTGCCACTAGATAAACGACTGATTGCAATTAACCAAGTTACATTGGGAGTGACTAAGATCTGGAAGCAGTTCAGGATTCATTTCAAACAAAAGCAGGATTTCCTTGCAGCTCCTATATCAGCCAATGCCTTCTTCCTACCTTCTTTAATTGATTCCACCTTCCATGCTTTCCGTGCTTGGGCAAATAGAGGTATAACTACTGTGAGAGATGTATTCAAAGATGGTCATTTTATGTTGTGGACAGGTGTCTTTTAGACTGTTAACGAGTTCAAACAGGTGCCATTGATACAAGTAATGAGTGGAGGACAGAAGTATCCTGCTTGTTTGTAAGTGACCAAATACTTATTTTCCACCCTTATTTGCAAATAAATTCTTTAAAATTCAGACAATGTGATTTTCTCATTTTGTTTCATAGTTGAGGTCTACCTATGATGTCAATTACAGACCTCTTATCTTTTTAAGTGGAAGAACTTGTCCAATTGGTGACCGACTAAATACTTTTTACCCCACTGTATAATTCCACTGTATAATTTTGTTGTGCTTTACACTGACCGCTGATGACCTTGAGCATGCCTTTGTCTATTTCCTCCCTCTTCAGATGGATCATATCTTTGGTATTGGCGATGGCCTCTCTTAGACTGATGCAGTCATTAGATAGTTCCTCCAGTACCAGTGGACTGGCCACATCGGACAGCAAGCCCACCTCTTTCAACACAGCTTCAGCCTGCTCCTCCTGAGAACTCAGGTCTGCATCCAGGTCCTGATGAGCAGGAGAGGATCATGTTAATCAGTCATCCCACTCATTTTTGAGGACAGTTTTAATATTTACCCACTTATGTACCTGTATTTGGGCTTCTGCTTTTGCATCTGAAGCCTCAATTTTACTGAGACAATTCTGGATGTTTTCCACTCCTGTCCAACACTCCTTTATCTTCTCAGACAGATGTTTTCTTACAGCTATAATCTCCTCAAAAACATCTGTGCAGTCAGTGAATAACTTCTTCACCTGTTCCATTCTCTTCCTAAGCTGGGTCTCAATCACCTACAAAGTTTACAAAAGGAGTGAATTTAGAGAAAAGTTCACTATTCTAAAATAGGCCAAACCACACAAAGGAAAGAGTATTATGTTATCACTTACCTGTAGTTCTAAAGGAGCCTCCTGACTCAACAGCATCTCCTGAATTTCAATTGACTTCTTATGAAAATGTTCTAGATTCTCCTCATTTGTTTGAATCTCATCCTGTAAACAAAAAGCATCTTAGTAAATGGAAAATATATGTAACAGAAATTGTTTTACTTCAAGACTGAGATCTTACACTCATGGCAAGAACTTGCTGTTCACTGCTGAAGGGATTTCCTTCTGCAAACAGGGCAAGTTTAGATCCAGCCCAGTTGTCCACCTCTCCTCCAAGCATCAGCTGCTTCTCCCACAGTTCCAATCCCACTTGAAGGTTATCCTTATAGGAATCTGTCTTTTCAGTTATCTGCAAAAACATCGAAGGGGAAAAATGTCCGACTCTTATGTACGTATGAAAACATCACACTGCTTCCTGCGATAATATATTGAAAAACATTGCTCATGTCTAAATGAGGAAATTAAGTTAATTTTGTTGATCATAGCTTGTGACTAGTAATGCACAATATAAATGGTAGACCATTTATATTGAATCATAGAAATTTGTCTGCTCTAGTCTACATGCTAACCGTGGTAATAGTTGTTGATGACTTAACTGGCTACATCGAAACAGAGCAAGTGGGAAACAGCATGGCTGAGAGCACAAAGGAGCAGCTTGCTAAAAAGGCAGGTGCAAAAACGTCAATTATCTGGACCTTGAGTGGGTTTAACCTCCGGCAGTCTTAGCGCGATGCTCAGAGGAGAGCAGTAAATGTCATGGTCAGACAGACCAGGGGTAAAAGCGCAGGCAAAGTCAGCACAACCCCTATGGGGCACACAGAAGATAAAGCTGCCTGACTCAAATGGACCTTGTTTCCTAATCCTTCCCAGTTCCCAAGGTCTTAGCACTATGTTCAATAGCACAGCAAATGTCACGAAAGGAAGAGTACCAACTAGCATTTTCCTTTCTATTAAAAGTTTTAAACAAATCATATCGTCATGTGTATTGTTACCTCCATTCATCGAAATATATATTGTGATATGACTATTTTTGTACAGATATATATATTCAGAATGTATGTCATAAAATTCAGATAGTTGACTGAATCTGGTGAAGACGTTACTGGTATAAAGATTGCCGACTGATCTGATGCCTTTTCTGATCCAAGTTTGTAGTATGCCATCTGCTATAGGCACGGGAATGTTGGGGTTATCTATAAGTGGTGTAACCAACAATCGTATGTTTAGATTTAAGAGCATGTACTGAAGCCATGCATTGTAGATAGCTAAAACTAGAAAATTCCTGAAGAAATTTAACCGGGGCCTGCCAAAGTGTGTCCATCGGTTTGGACCCAGCGTTCTGATGCTAAAAATTAGCATCAATGCTGTTACTGGCATGTGTGGTATCAGTATCCAGTCAGTATACTAAACATGCCTAATAAGCAAGAAAAAAAGGTAAAAGCTTTTGCTGTGCAAGACAGTGCACTAACCTGAGATCAAAACATAGTAACGGCTGATATTATTTTCACCGCCTGTGGCGGTGCACTGACCTTAGGGCAGTGGTTCTCAAATAGTGGGGCGCGCGGGGCGCGTGTGACCCTGGGGAACAGGCTGCTTTTTTTTTTTTTTTAAGTTATTAAATATTATTTATTGATTTGATTTAATTTTGCAATGGTGCAATTAGTTGGTCAAACATGTTCACAGTTTAAACATGTTTAAAACACGTCTTAAAACAGACTTAAAACACGATTTAATAAAGTTATTCTTTGTAAGTTTGACCATATGTCTTTCTTTTTTTCTTTTCTTTAATGTTAATAAGGATAAAATGTTATGCAGAGATGGATAGTCACGGTGGGGGTTGGGGGGCGCAAATAGTTTTCTTCTTGCTAGGGGGGTGTAACAGAAAATAATTGAGAAGCACTGCCTTAGGGCAACAGATAATAGAGGCTAATATTATTTGCATCGCCTGCGGCGGTGCATTGACCTCAGAGGAATATTTAGGCTTTTATTTTGAAATTTTCAATGAGCTTTATTTTAAATGACCACACTAATTCAATGTGTAACAGTGGTTTGGTTAATCCAGCTATATAATGTCCAAAACAGCAAGCAATTCTAAATGCCAGCTCATCCCTCTTCTGTAGTAACTGAGAGTTCCGCCATGTTGTAGTTCTAAATGACAGCTCATCCCTCTTCTGTAGTAACTGAGAGTTCCACCATGTTGTAGTTCTAAATGCCAGCTCAATCCTCTGTATTAACTGAAAGTTCCACCATGTTGTAGTTCTAACCTGTTTAAAGCAGTTAGTTTTTCTAACTGCTTCACACTAACCTGAGAGAAAAAGATAAAGGCCTGAGAGGAATATTCAAGCTTTTATTTTAATAACATTTTGTTATAAATGGCTTCACTAATCCTATGAGTAACTCTGGTTGGGTTAAAACACTTATATGGTGGCCAAAACATTCTAGTTGTAACATTGTGATCAGCTGTCTCTGTAGTAAGAGACAGTTCAAACATTCTGCTTAGAACTACAGTGATGGCGTTTTTGTAGTTCAAACCAGCAGCTCTGCCTTCCTCTGTGTTCCGTTGCTATGGTGATTAATCCTCTGCCAACTGCCATGTGTGTGTCAGAGAGAAAGCTGAAGAAAATTCTATCTATCTGAGCTTTGATGAAAAAATCAGTTCGAACAGCTGCTTCCCATTCAGGATCCGTAAAGCCGATCCGAAAACAGTTTGAAGTGTATGAGAGATCGATTTCTGTTCTCCGATACTACCGCGATTCATATTTGTTGCACAAACACAGAAATTACAGCGACGAGAGAAAGACGGCTGCACTGAGCCCTGAAACTTTTCAGAAAAGTCTGAATGAATGACTGAGAGCCTGAGTTAACCTGTCACTTGTTTTTGCTCTGAAGCACCTTGACAGGAAACCGTAAGCCCTAAAGAAATTTTGAAAACATTTTACGGGAGCAGGCATTCAGCACGATGTCCTGATCGACTTTCAGAGCAATTGAGCGATATTTGTAGCCATGGGGGCGATTTCAAAATTATTTTTTGGGTCAAAAATAGGTGCAACAATAAGTGCCTGCCATGCAATGCATGGAGGCAGTCAGACACTGCTCTCCTTATTCATTGCTGTGGGCAGGCCCCAATTAAAGGGTTTGATGTAATTCTAGAGTTGCTTTTTTGATCCTAAGTAAGGGATAATTGCTAATAATGACAAAAACTTTAATTCTTGTTCTATTGAGACCCACCTCACATCGTTGTCATGTGAATAAATCCACATACACAGAATACCTAAATAATATATTCTGAAATTTGGAAGTTTAATCCGCCTTTAGCATAGGGAGCCTGTTGAGGATTTTGACTTCTGTTGAGCATTTGCTGAATTGACCACTACAGGGCTTCGCTCAGGAAGCACACTGGACATCAGATATTAAAAGGGGCTCTACTGAAGAACTGTAGTTTATAACAGTGCATGTAAATTGAAGTAGTTTCTGAAATACAGAAATAATAAATACAATTTCCAAATTACTATTGCGAAAATGTAAATATGACAATTAACACAAGTGGTAAAAAGACGTAAACATCAGCAGTTATTCCCTCTGTCATAAAGTCATGAGTGCTGTTTAAATTTAAATGATGCAGAACCTGGACTCAAACTAGCTCTAAATGGTCAAAGCTCAAGACTAACGGTTAAATGCTACATAGTTTTAATACAAAATCAACCACATTAAGACATTAAAGACATTAAGACAACCACATTAAAACAAACATTAAAAACTAGAGAAATAAACTAGTAGTAAAACAATATGGAGCTCATAATTCACAAATGCAAAAGATCCACAAATGCACAGAACAAGATCCACACTTGTATTTTTGATGCAAACACAAATATATCTTGATTTACAAGCTGTTTCTGGCCTGTGAGTTACACTGCATTTGTGTGTGAATTTTGAGACTCCCTGTGTCTCAATCCACAAATGTCTTCTTTTAAATAAATGGTCTATTTGATTGGATAATCAGCAACCAATCAGATAGCTTCCTTGTTTCACCCAATCATATGAACGAAGCCTGTGTTTCAGCCAATCACATTAACCCATTCCAACAGCGCTGTAGCCATGACGAAGCACCAGTACGATCAACGACACCAGAAGCCAAACGCTCCAGTTTGACAGGGTTGACGAGGGCGCGAAAAAGAAAGAGAGGAAGACAGAAGTCTGAAGTTGACAGAGCAGAATCGACACAAAAATTCATCTTGGGCAGTTGGCATAAAACTAGCTTTTAATTGGACCGCTGTGGCGTCTCAGGGTTAAGAATGATGGAGATGATGGGATGGATTTTGGTGACTGGACTCCAGTATGTGTGTGACGGGGTTCTTATTATGACTTAGTCAAATTAATGACAGCCGAAGCCGGACATCACTTTAATGCATCTTTTATTGAGGTTTTCTTCAGATTTTCTTTTCAGGTGAACCAGTCCAATAATAAAAAAAACATGTACAGAGGACATGTAGAACGAGTTGAATCAACAGCAGCAGTACCTTCAGTTTTTGAGAAGGTACTGCTGCTCCTCCTCACATATGGAGGATGTGAGGTCTGGGAAAGTCCGATGTGACTTTCCCAGAGTCTAGCCACAGACTCGCAACTGCGGTGCAGAGCCCTGCTTTTAAAGCCACAGGCTCCTCCCACAGAAAGAACAACTAAACAATTACTTCTCACTCAAATAACCTCTTAAAGTAAACAAAGTAATAATAAATAATATAAAGGGGAAAAGATTAATAACTAACTAAACATGTGATCAAAATAAATAATACTCAATTTAATAAACACGCCGTAATTCGCGATCACTCCGCTGTGATTCGCCATGACAGGGGACTCCAGATGCGTCACAGCCCGGAACCAACCTTAAGGGAAACTGTTTGGAACTGCAAAAAACAAACAAGTTGGGCCGGGACACCGTGTGTGCACCCACGATGAACCGGGTATGTGTAGACTGCAACAAAATGAATGGTTGTGAGAATGTAAATGCGGACACGTAATTAGCTGTCAGATCGTGACGGCTCCCCCGTCACAACGTGGTAGTGGAGGATCGGGAAGAAAGCGAAGTAGAAAAGAAGATAATTTGTCAGAGACACAAAGTAGTAAACGGAGTCTTGAAGAAAATAGTTTGGATGAAAATAACGCAGTTTGTAAGAGGATTGTTAGGGACGAATCTAAACTAATCATAAAGTTTAGGAAGGAGGATGAAGGTGTACAACTCAGTCTGTGGAGAGAATTAAAAAAGAAGTTTGGAGACATGACACTTGCTAAGATCCTTAGAGATGGGAATCTGTTGCTTACAGTGAGAAATGAAGAGCAGAGAAACAAAGTGATGAGCACAGTTGAAGGTGAAAAAAATTGATGAGAACAGTTGAAGGTGAAAGATTGGAAAGTCTCTCAGTAGTGTTGGATTTCAAACAAATGTTCTTCCTGAAAGGGTGAAAGTTCGGTGTATGTGCTTTCCTGTAAGGCCACATATCCCTCCTCCTATCAGGTGTTTTAAATGCCAGAGATATGGACACATGCAGCAGCATGTACGGGAAAACAAAGATGCCCAAAGTGTGGAGGAGAGCATCAGCAATGGCGCAAGTATTTTTCCAAATCTACCAAACAAACTTTTATGAAGCAAATCTGTATGAATATCTGTATCTGTATGAATGTAAAACTCAAAAGGATAATTGTTGTAATTGTGGAGGGCAACATAGGATGACATATGAAGGATGTGAGGTCAGAAGAAAAGCAATGGAAATCGAACAAGTTAAAGTCACTAACAATATAAGTTATGCAGAAGCTGCTAAAAGAGTGAAACTCAAAGAAGGAATAAGGAAAGTTCAGCCGAGTCAATCACCAGAACAAAGACAGCCTGGGACTGAAACTGTATTAACAGATGACAAGATTATGTTGTTCATTAATTACAGAACAGATCAAGTAAAGCACAAAACAGAAAAATATCAAAAATAATTGTGAAAGGGGTAGAGAGGTGTCTTGGTATTAAGGTCATATCTTGGGATCACCTAAATAAGAAGTTAGGGGCAGAAGGAAAGGCAGGAGGACAGGAAGACAAAAACTGATCATCTCACAATGGAACTCTAGAAGCTTTATTGCAAATGGACAGGACTTTAAGGGATTCATTAGACAATTTAAAAAAGTTCTAGAGATCATATGCATTCAGGAAACTTGGTTTAAACTGAATCTTGATTTTGTTATAAAAGGATATGAAAGTATTAGAAGAGACAGAGAGGGAGGATCTGGAGAAGCGTGTGTAATATTCAAGAAAACAAGGAATTCAAGTTTAGATTATTGGCTAAAGGGAAAAAGTTAGAATATATTGTTATTGAAATTTGGACAGTAAATGGGAGATTTAAAATAATCAACTTCTATAATCCATGTAAAAGATTATCAACAGATTTAATGGGGGAAGTTGAGTATATTTAGAGGGTAAAGTTATTTGATGTGGAACTTTAATGGGCCTAGTTCATTATAGAGTCATCATAATTATCAAAATGGGGATATAATAGAAGAAATAATGGATGTAAAAAATGTGGTATGTCTAAATGGTGGAAGTGAAACCAGAATTAATTTTAGAGAAAATAGAGAGTCAGCAAATGATTTAACATTAGTTTCAATTCTCTAGCAGGTGTCTGTTTGTGGCAATCTTCAATAAAACAACTTTATAAGTGATCTAATGATCACTTTATTTCAGTGCTATTATGACTGAAATAAAGTTAAATATATGGAGGTATTGTACAAAGAAATGGTGTTTTAGGTCTATACATTGGGAAACCTTTAGGAATATAGTGAAATAAAAATGGAAAAAGTGGATATGAATAGTGGTATTGATGATTTAAATCTTTCTATATGTATTGCTATTTTAGAAGCAGCTAAACAGGCTATAAAGAAGAAAAGAGGGAGAAGGGAAAGACGGTTGGTGCCCTGGTGGACATCAGAATGTACTGAAGCTGTCAAGAAACAAAATAAAGCTTTCAAATTATTAAAAAGAAATCACAACTTTCAGAATCTGAATGAATACAAGAAATTGCAAGCAAATGTAAGAATAATTATTAAAAATGCAAAAAGAGATTATTGGAGGAGTTTTTGTAATTCAAGAAGAAGAGAGACAGATAACCAGGGAAAGATGAATCAAAACCAGACCTGCAGGACTTTCACCAGGGCTTGGTGTTGGCTCTGAGCTCCAGAAGTTCTGGTTTGGGTCACATATCATCAACCTCTAGTCAGTCTCTCTTCTGAAATAAAATCACTTAAAAAAATCATTAATTCTGAAGCTCATTGAGGCCTCATTCTGAGGCCTTACCCACATCTGCTGAGATTTTTTTCTTTTTTGTGAAGAATGACTTCCTGTTTTTAATATGTTAAGTTTCTGCTTGGGCGCTGGTTCATGCTGGTTCACATCAACCCATGTTGGAATGGGTTGATGTGATTAGTTGAAACAAAGGTTACCCTAATGTGGGGCTTCGTTCATATGATTGGGTGAAGCAAGGAAGCTATCTGATTGGTTGCTGATCAATCAATTTGCAACCAAAAGAAGACATTTGTGGATTGAGACACGGGAGTCTCAAAATTCACACACAAATGCAACGCACAGGCCAGAAACAGCTTGTAAATCAAGATCTATTTGTGTTTGCATCAAAAATACAAGTGTGGATCTTGTTCTGTGCATTTGTGGATCTTTTGCATTTGTGAATTATGAGACAGTTTTAGCTCCATAAAACAATGCTGTCAGTAGTGATAATTAACATCCACCTATTCATATCACATGACTAATATCACTATTCACATAATCAATTCCTGCCGCACCACTCTCAACAGTAAACAGATCAGCTGACGAATGTCAAGAAGAAAAGAAACAGCACAAACCTCCTTCAAAATAAAAGCATAGGCATGAGATATCGAACTACTTCAAGAATTAATAAGATAGCATATAAAGTCAGAAGTTTAACTCTTGGAACTTTCTTTCACCATAAAAATAGAGATATTGCTTTATCTAAATATTTAAAAAACTTTAGTTTTATTAATTAATGATGTCTCATTCTTTTGGCATATTTGGTCATACAAAGAACTGATATTGATGCCAAGGCGATGTAAAACCATCAGGGCACTTTTTAAAGGCAACAATTGTCTCATATTAAGTGGAAACGCTTCACTCTTGGAATAATTGATTTTGTAGCCCGAAACTGCATTGTATAACCCAAGACATCCCAGGAAAGACAGAAAAATTTTAGATGGCTGAGATATAAATACTAACAGATCATCTGCACACAGCGGATGTTTATGTCCTTCTGTACCTACTTTCATACCTGTAATAGATAAGTCAGAACAGATAGCAATCACCAATGACTCAAAAGCAATATAGAACAAGCTAGCAGAGCTTGGGCAGCCCTGTCTACAGCCTTGGGAGAGTGTGAAGACGTCTGACAGAACTCCATTAGTCAAAATCTGTGCCCTGCTGTTAGAGTGTTCTTACATATCTTATAAAGGTTTCACCAAAATTCATAGGTCTTAGGGTCTCAAAAAGAAAATCAGGTTCAATTCTGTCAAACGCCTTCTCAGCATCCATAGAATGGATAATTATTTGGAATTATTTTCTCCAGTCGAGATGCAATTATTTTAGTGTCTGAGTTGAGAAGGCTGGGGGGACTATAGTTATCATGCTTTTGTACATCTTTTCTAGGTGTGGGAAGTAATGTTATTGTTACAAGTTTTAAAGATTGAAGAAGTGCTGTTTTTTGGAATGCCTTCTTGTTCGTATTTGTAAGGAGGGTTAATAATTTATCTGAAAAAGTTTTAAAGTATTCAATTGAAAAGCCCTCAGGGCCAAGGGCTTTATTATTTTGTAACAATTTAACAGCAAGGCAAACCTCCTATGTCTTTGTTGGTTGGGTTGATATTGGGTAATTGAAACTGATTCAGAAATTATTTTATTTCTATTTTATTTCTAATTATTGTCTTAGTCAAGCTCAGATTTATATAACGATTAATAATATTTTTTAAATTCCAAATTTATGTCTTTTGTATTTTCTAAATATCTACCGTCATCTGTTTTAATACTTTGAATACATTTTTTATTGTCCTCCTTTTTTATCTGCCAAGCCAGCAGTTTGCTTGTTTTGTTGCCAAATTCGTAGCAATGATATTTTGTTCTAGCCATTGCTGCCTCAACTTTACTTGTACACAGGTTGCCATATAAAATCTGTTTTGTTTTAAAACACTAAATAATTCCTGGGTGTTTTGTTCTTGAATGGTCAATCTCCAAAGTCCTTACATCTTTTTCTAGTTGAGAAAGCTGTTCCCTTTTTTGTTTGTTTTTATGTGAAACATATAGAATAATGTGCCCCCTCATATAAGCCTTGAGTGCTTCCCATATATTTGAATGTGAGGAGGTATTTAAATTTACTTCCAGATACATGTCTATTTTAGTATTCATAAGAGTGATAAATTCAGGATTTCTAAGAAGATATTCTTTGAATCTTCACCTAGAAGAAACAGGTTGGCAAAATTCTAATTCCATTTGTATGGGACATTGGAGTAGACTGAGTAGTCTTTGGTAGTTGGATTATTCTCTCATGCCCTGAGTCAGAGCCATCGCAGATCTGGATAGTGTAACAAGTTTAGGAGAAGAGGGATCCATTGATGGATTTAGAACCAAGTTCTAATCGCCGCCCAATATACATGGAGCTTCAACTGCTGCCAGTTTTAGAATTAAATCATTAAAAAATTGGGGAATGTCTATGTTTGGGCCATAAGAGGATACGAGTATTACCCTGTTTGTATTTATTACACAATCTATCAAAATTCATCTGCCAGATCTGTCATTTTCAGATAAGCAAAGCTAAACCTCTAGCTTTGGATGAAAAGGAAGAATAAAATACATTGCCAACCCAATCCCTGAGCAGCTTTAAATGTTTTATATCAGTGAGATGGGTCTCTTGAATAAAGACGATGTCTGTGCTTTGTTTCTCACAGTAAGTTAGTACTTTCTTCCTTTTAATGGGGTTGTTAATCCCTCGAACATTCAACGAAATGCAGTTCAACAGTCCTGTCTTATTCATTTTAAGTATTACGAAAAAATATAATTCTGGTTATTAAGTGACAACGTAAGATGGAAATAACTTGGAACAAATAAGGAAATCTCTGATTCTGCTAAATTTTCACAAATTTAAATACTCACAGAATATACTTCATAGAGAGAGAGACTCCCACAAACCCCCAAGAAATAGAAAAAAAGAAAGCCTACTGTTTAACTCCCAGGAAACAAGAAACAGACAGTGGGCTAACTTCCACTTCTAAACATTTGTGGTATCCTCAGCAGAGAACAATTTATATATATATATATATATATATATATATATATGTATATATATATACACAGTGGGGAAAACAGTATTTAGTATTTTTCTCCCACTTAAAAAGATGAGAGAGGACTGTAATTGACATCATAGTAGACCTCAACTATGAGACAAAATGAGAATTCTTTTTCCGGAAAATTACATTGTCTGCATTTTAAAGAATTTATTTGCAAATAAGAGTAGAAAATAAGTATTTGGTTACCTACAAACAAGCAAGATTTCTGGCAGTCACAGACCTGTAACTTCTTCCTTAAGAAGAAGTATAAAAAACACCTGCCCAGATCCTCAAACTGTCAAACTCCAAGTTCCACTATGGTGAAGAACAAAGACTGTTGAAGAACCAGAAACAGAATTGTAGACCTGCACCAGGCTGGGAAGACTGAATCTGCAATATGCAAGCAGCTTGGTGTGAAGAAATCTACTGTGGGAGCGATAATCAGAAAATGGAAGACCTACAAGACCACTGCTAACCTCCCTCCATCAGGGGCTCCAGATCTCAGCCCGTGGGGTCAGAATGACCACAAGAATGGTGAGCAAAGATCCCAAAACCAGACTGGGGAAGCTAGTGAATGACCTGCAGAGAGCTGGGGTCAAAGGTACAAAGGCTACCGTCAGTAACACACTACGCTGCCAGGGACTCAGATCTTGCAGTGCCAGACGTGTCCCCCTGCTGGAGCCACTACATATCCAGGCGTGTCTGAAGTTTGCTAGAGAGCATTTGGATGTTCCAGAAGAGTATTGGGAGAAAGTCATATGGTCAGATGAAAAAAAGTAGACCTGAATGGTCTACTTTGGTTTAAAGTGCGTTGGTCAACTCATCGTGTTTGGAGGAGAGTAAATTCTGAGTTGCATCCAAAGAACACCATACCAACTGTGAAGCATGGGGGTGACAACATCATACTTTGGGGCTGTTTCTCTGCAAAGGGACCAGGTTGACTGATCCGTGTACATGAAAGAATGAATTGGGCAATGTATTTTGAGATTTTGATTGCAAACCTCTTTCCGTCAACAAGGGCATTTAAGATGAAACATGGCGGGTCTTTCAGCATGACAATGATCCCAAGCACACTGCCAGGGCAACAAAGGCGTGGCTTCATAAGAAGCATTTCAAGGTCCTGGAGTGGCCTAGCCAGTCTCCAGACCTCAACCCCATTGAAAACCTTTGGAGGGAGTCTTCCGACTACATGGAATCCCTCAAGAGATCTCGTCAGACCATTGATCACAATTCACCTCTCAGCACTCCGCGCCAAAGTCACCTTAACCTCTGGATATTACCCACAGTCAAATGGCCAAAACAAACCTGAATCATAAATTAGACTGTCAAAAGGTTTGGTTACCTGCCTGTGACATTCCATTGAAATCCATGTGTAAAAAGCTGTCTCCCAGATTCATTGGCCCATACGAAATTGAATAAGTCATCAGTCCCTCTGTAATTTGTCTCCATCTGTCAGCATCACTCCGGATCCATCCCACGTTTCTCGTATCACAGATCAAACCCATTCAGACCAGTACATTGTGCCCTCCGTCCGAGCCCCCTCCTCCTACCCGAGATGTCGATGGGCACCCTGCTTTCTCCGTTCGCCGGATCGTGGACTCCCTTTCACGAGGCTGGGACTGGCAATAGACTGGGAGAGCTGCTGTCTGGAGGAGCGATCCTGGTTGCCCAACTCTTTTATTTTAGATCCCAACCTTATCACTAACTACCGCTCTTCCCTTCCTTCCTGCTCATCTGGGCCGGCAAGTGGCAGCCGTTGAGTGGGGGGCTCTGTTGGGAACTGTGGTTTTCCACTTAGGTGGAGAAGCCCAACAAAGCTCAGTTGTCTACCAGATAGGTGCTACAATCACCTGGAGGGCGGTGAATCTGCAATAGGCAAGCAGCTTGGTGTGGACTCCTTACACACCTGTGAACTATTTATGTATACAAGGAATGGTTCACTAGCACTTCATGCCTGAGTGTTAACCTGCTCTGGTACTCTGAGCCTGTTTTCCTGGATGTTTTTACTGTGTGCTATAGCTGCTATCCTCTGCAAATTAAAGCAATGAAAACATTACTGAAAGTTGTGGAAATTCAATTATTCAGCTTGTCATCTTTAAGCATGGTGCTAAATGCTGGTTTCTCTTCTAAACAAAATTGTAAGAGATTTTTTATCAGTTGCTGTGGCCAAGAAGATAAAGAAAACTCCAGAAGTCTATTTTTCCATATTTCTAAAACGATTCAGCCCAATTCCAAGTGCAAGTCGTATAAAAGGAAAAGCTGCTCTTAACAGGTGTGGCTGGGGGGGGGGTTACCTGCTGCAGGCTACTCAGTCTGACCAGACCAGAAGTAGGGTTTGACGTTTGGATTCTAGGTGACTAGAGGCTGACGTATTCAGCTCAACACCAGCTTACACATACCCCTTGTTGACCTGCTTTGAACCAGCCCATCAGACACACAAGGTTCAGACCCTTTGAACAAAGAGCTGGTTCAGGCTGCTTTAATGTGGCGAAGTAAGCTCGATGGCATCAAGCAGTGTATTGTGTGATTTTACTGTGGAATATCTGATATGTTTTGTTCTAGACCTCTAAGAATGTATTCAGTTACATTTATGCTGTAAGTCTGCATGTGTGTTGATTTTGTTTAGTGTTTCTGATCAGAGTGGTTGACCGACACAAAAGTGAAATGAGGCAGCCAGCAAATATATTACAGTGATATCAGGAAATGCTGGTTGTATGTTTAGGTGCATAGGTCCATACATCAAGCCAGCTGTCCAGCAAAGTGTCTGCCTCAACTTCAAAGGGAGCATCAGTGCAATCCGGAAACTTCTTCAGATCTAACTGAAGCCGCTTGCAAGCACCTTTCATGTCTTCTATCTTCTCACCAAGACCTGCCAACTCCTCCTTCATTATACACACCTGGAGGAGGGGACACAAGGCAGTTATCTTTGGAATGGTGCCAAGTAATTTGTACATAGCTAGAATTCATGGACTCACCTTTGCCATACTTCTCTGCAAGTTGTCTTTGCCGATATAAGAAGCCTGATTGCTGATGGTCTGTTCAGCTTTCTGAATAGTGGTGCTCAGGTAGCTGCGACAGGTCTGTAACTTCTTCAGAAGCTCCAGCAGAACATTGTACTGCTTCTTCCTGCAAAAACAAACACAGCAAAGGGTTTTACAATTACATTACATTCAATCAAATATGTGATCAGAAATGTACGTAACCTGGAAAAGCATAGAGAAATGTAAAAAACTTGAACTTTGATGGCATAAACCAAGGATTTTTTCTTCAGTTCATCAGCTTCAAGTCTTTTTTTTTTTCAATTACCAAAAGAAAAATCTTTTGGGTCCCCCAAAAATATTGGGCTTGGGATGTCTACTAGCCCTGTAAGACCTTTCTGATTCCTCTTTTTCACTGGCTCTACTTCGGCAGCCCTACTTTATTCTACAGTTTCAGCTGGGGCGACATCTCATGGTGGTGGGGTTTACTGAGCCCCACCAGGGCCAGCCCAAGCCTCCATGGGGCCCTAAGCAATATTTGGTTTTGGGGCGCTCTATTTCTGGTAACAATATGGATTGCTGGAATCAACAGTTAGACAATTAAATAATTCGCACACCCGCTATAAACTTATTGAATCTCTGATAGTGCTGTTTACATTATATCCTATGCATGTATAATACAAGATACATTTATTGGCCAGCCAATTTCTGGGCGCCGATTTTCTTAATTTTGGGGCATCGTGATCTGCTGATACTTCCATGTGAAACCCATCTTCTCCCCTGATCTTATTTTCATCAGCAAAGATTTATAAATCAGCCTCTGTCTGACAGACAGACCCACCAAGTCAGGTCTGCAATTTACAGTTAACAGTATTCATCCCACTGTTGCCAACTCACCGACTTTTGATATTTAGCAAAAATTGGTCAAAATCGGCAGGTCAGGCTTTTTAAAGATCGTAACCAGACAGAAAACTGCAATTGGTGCAGCCAAACTTAAGATGGAACACATACACACATATTCATGACATATTTTCATTAAATTAATTTCTCTTAAGCATAACTCCAATAGCTAAAAAATTTATTTACACCAGGTGAGTCTTTCTCCACCAGGAACGTGGAACAGTACCTTTGTCTTTGCCGACATAAGAAGCTGCTTGATGGCCCTTGACGGCTGCTTAGTTTGCTTTGTCTTGGGCCGGCCCTGAGCTCCACCTCCAGGGATCCTAGCCATGTGCTGTGCTTCATAATTGTGTGAATGAACGCGAGTCGTTATTTTTCCAAGACAGAAGAAGAGAGACCTGAGCTATTTTTTATATCCTGATTGTGATTTCTCTGTTATTTCAAGAATAGGTGAAGTGTAAGGAACGCTGCTGCTGTGGCGATAAGAAGGACAGCTGACTGCCAGAAATTACTGGCCTGTCATCGGGAGGAAAGCAGGTAACACAAATATTCTGTTAACAAGACCTATATATAGTTGTATACACACACATCATTTTAATTTTTACCCCCCAACTCAACTTTAAAAGTCTAGCATGGCATGTGGTCCATCCCCACCCCTATTTCAGCCCAAAGGGCTGACTGACAGGAGACTAGCAACACTTAATTCTTTTTTTTTTGGTTTAAATGAAGTCACTAACTCAACATGAACTATAAGCTACAGCACCCCTACTGGACACTATGGGTAACAACCTACAAACAGCATATATAAACATGGAATGGACATTTACAGGAACATTTAGTTTTTATTTTTACTTAGAAATGCTGGAGTACTCAATACTTTTACAAATTTAGAACATACTTAGCAACCCATAACAGGAATTAGAACAAATTTAGAATCCAGAGAAACTGCCTTAAAACCCCCGAACAGGAGTATCTAATTTTCTGTACTTTAGATCAACATTATTAGATTATTTCTCTTGTTTTGCTCTTTCCTTTGGTTTGCTATTTTGTTTGCATTTCCTTTTAATTCAAGTAAGGCACTTTGAATTGCCTTGTTGCAGAAAATGTGCCATATAAATACAATTACCTTACCTTAAAAACTTAGTAAATTAAAAATTTTATTATAAAAGTCCATAAAATGATCAACAGCCCAAAAAGACTTTTTAAAGTGTATTTGGGTGATCTGGTTGAGGACCAAGTGTTTGCTAATTACAGCTGGCTAGTCTGAAGGAGCTGAGTCAGGCAGTTTTAGAGGAGGGTGTTCTATGAAAGCTCGGAAACTGCAGTTTCAAGGAAAATCGATTTGGGCGCTCAGTCCCCCAAGTGTCTTGCACAGCTGAATGTGTGAGATTAAGAGATTTTTAAAAGTGGAATAACTGATGATGCAATGCTCTAAAAAGTTAATTTTACATAATACCACACCTTTAAAAGAGCATGCTAATTCTTATCTGATTGATTGATCTAATTCTTGGATGTACTTGACTATCTTGTCTGTGTCAAAATGGTTTCTTAGGAAACCATGGTTTGGATTTACACAGTTTATGGTTTGTGCTCTTGCCTTACCGGTCAAAGAAAGCTCTCTGAGTCTGTTCCCATTGCATTTCCAGGTCCTGGAGGATGTTCTGTTCTTCACCTTGTTGATCTTTCATTTCCCGGAGACTCTGAACCTCAGACTGTTGAGACTGTAGCTGGCCCTCTAAGTCTATCAGAGCACGAAGCCTAGAAGTCAAACAAGTTTTAGGAATGATGTTGGAAAATGAGGATTTCATTATGCAAGTAGTTTATATGTAAAGCAACAGCATATTTCATTAGTAGAAATGTGTTTTTCAGCAGTTGAAATTACTGACACAACTGAGGTACTTTCAGACCAGTGATGTGCAGTCAGGGGAGCCAAGTGAGGCATCAAGGAAAAATTATATGTAATGATAAAATAATTTATATTGCTATATTCACCTTGTGGTTTGTACTATAAAGTATTTATTTTTCTTTTAGCGTAACCAATTTTGATTATTTTTACCTCAAAATTGCTCAATTTTCCCTTTCAAATGCTTTAACACACACATATATATATATATATATATATATATATATTTGAACTTTTCTCTTTTTATTTACTTCAACACAGCCCACAGTTCTTAAATTCTGTAGCTTTCTGGGTACTTCTAAATCTGCTCTTTCGTCGCATCTTTTTGGGCCTGCTACTTTTAGTGGTGTGGAGGTAGTAGCACAACTAAAATAATTACATTGCTAAATGAGAATACCACAAAGTCTTTATTATTTCCGGCATTACTGGCACCATACAATAACTTTATAAAACACCATATTTTTTCATTACGTGTTCACAGTTCTGCCGGAGATGGGAGTTAAAGCTCCGCCTCACAGGGGATTCTGCCAGACGTTCCCAGCAGACAACACGTTTATGCCTACCAGGTCTGATCGGCATCCTCCCCCACCACCGGAGCCAACTCACCACCAGGTAGTGGTCAGTGGAGAGCTCCGCACCTCTCTTCACCCGAGTGTCCAAGACATACGGCCGCAGATCAGATGAAACGATGACAAAGTCGATCATCGAACTGCGGCCTAGGGTGTCCTGGTGCCAAGTGCACACATGGACACCCTTATGCCTGAACATGGTGTTCGTTATGGACAATCCGTGACGAGCACAGAAGTCCAACAACAGAACACCACTCGGGTTCAGATCGGATGGGCCGTTCCTCCCAACCACAACCTGGAGGGGCCCCTTACAAAAAAATCTCATAAAATCACATGTGACTTTCACATGTGATCACATGTGAATTTCATGGGATTTTTTTGTAAGGGGCCCCTCCAGTTTGTGGTTGGGAGGAATCCAACCACAACCTGAGTTGATTGTGGTTGTAGCCTGACAACTATCATAAAACTAATTCATTGGAAATGCTTATTTTAATTTAAATTGTTTCTCATTAAAATCATATTAGATGACAAAAGTGTGTATTTTATCAAACATATGATAAAATGTGTAAAATGAGAAGCTTTAATAAAGTACTTTTACTTTCATCTATACTGTTTATTAACTACAAAATTTCACATGAGGAGGATATCAGAACTTAGGGCAGAAGAGAAATAATGCAGTCCTGCAAGTAGCCCTTTTACAATACACAATAAGCTAATTAATCACAAGCTACACGAAAGAAACTCCATAATTTTAATTTGCTTGATTTATCGTTTTTCTACTTTTTCTCTCTGAAATTACAACTCAATCATTGAGTTGTAATTGTCAGTTTCTATTGACAGTCAACTCAGAAAGCTATCAGGAGGATGGCAGTAATCTACTTGCAAAGTTCCTGGATATTATGGAGACATAAATAACATAAAGCTAATTAATTAGCAGTCCTGCAGTAAATATAAACTTTGTGATGGTAAAATTTGAATACCTTTTCTCTCTAAATTTCACTGTAGTATACTTATTAAATTAAACGCTTCTTTATCTTTTCTAAATTCCTCCAACATTTAATCTTCTTTTTATCTCATATCTTCTACAAACTAATATTTTCTATTATTTAATTTTCTCCACAATATTGATAATTTCCTGTATTATGTTGCTGTATTCTCAATAATAAGCTGTTAAATGTAGTGTGTCCAAATCTTAATCTTGCTTACAGTTTTTTCTCTCGTCTGTTTCTCTTTCCTACTCTCATTTCTCCTACTCTCTTTTGAATCCTACACTTTCTTTCTTTATTTATCCTATTCTTTCTGCCACTTTTCCCTAAATTTTTATTTAATTATACTTTTCACTTCTGATTTGCTTGCATTTTCTGTATAATTAACTTGTCCCATTGTTGTCTTTTTTGCTTCTGTATCTGCAGTTTTGTTTCCCTTGATCCCAATATGTGCTGGAACCCAAATAAAAGTACCTGTTAATCCTATCATCCGCATCCTAAATTGTGATTGTTGTATTTCTAATAAAATGTTTTGTCCACTATCTGAATGACTGTGTTTCAAAGAGGTTAGTGCTGAATTAGAATCTGAACAAATTATTGTTTTTAAATGTCTTATGTCTTCTGTTCACTGTATGTTAATAGTTCTGCTCAACAGGCTCTCGTTCCCGGTCCAGCCTCTGTTCCTTCTCCACTGGCAGTTCAGTGAACCCGAGCCCTGGTGTCGTGATCAACCGTCCCGATTATTATTTATTATTTTTGTGAATAAATCCTTTTCACTGATTTTGCTTCTCCACCTGGTGTTTCTGCATGTGGGTGCGAAAAATAGAACCGAACATGACAGAACACTCTGGCCACCATGCAGACCCTGCAGAAACACTCCAGAGAATGCTGAGAAAACAACATACACTAATTCAGCACCACGATGCTCCCTTACAGGGACTATCTAATCAACAAGCTGAAACAAACCATCAACTCGGGGAATTAATCACCTGTCTGCACAATTCCGCTCAACAGGCTCCCACTCCCGGTCCAGCCTCTGTTCCTTCTCCACCGGCAGTTCAGGATCCCACCTCCAGTGCCGAAAGTCAGATCCAGTCCACATCTTGCGGGCTCCAACCCCTCAATCCAGAAAGATTTTCTGGCAACCCAAGCAAGTGTAAAAGTTTTTTGTTGCAGTGTTCAATTTTGTTCAACTTTTCACCTCAGAGCTTTCCCCCATGATAATGCTAAGATTTCATTTATTATATCTCAGTTGTCTGATTCTGCCCAACTGAGGGCTTGACCAAAGTTTTCCTTCTTGTTGGATTATGGCTGTACTTTTGAAGAATTCCTCACTGAATTTAAGCTGGTTTTTTCCCATGATGCTGATAAATCCTTCTCCTCCCGTAAATTATGGGGCTTAAAGCAGGGGCAAAGAACAGTCTCAGAATTTGCTCTGGAATTCAGAATTAAAGCCGCACTTCCTCACTTAAAGGTGCATACTATCACGCTCCAAGCGACTCAATTAAAGATGAGCTCGCCATGCTTGATGAGCCTACAACCCTAGATGAACTAATCAGTCTAACAATCCGTCTAGACAACCGAAACCGTGCCAGAAATAAAGAAAGAAGTAAAAGAAATCAACCAACACCTTTATTCCATGCAGCTCAAACTACCCCCACTCCAACACAGACCCTGATCTCACCTGAGCCAGAACCTATGCAAATAGGTCATACTCGGCTCACCCCTGAAGAGCGACAAAGGAGAATGAAGTCGAATCTCTGTCTGTATTGTGGAGGCTCAGGACATTTCATACGAACTGTAAACTCCAGCTAAAAGCCAGGATCCATTAGTAGACGCGAAGTTACAAGCGGATCATCTCCAAGATAAGAAAACCCCTCGCCTGTTATTACCTGCAACTCTGATTAATAAGAACCAGTCTATCACTGTGTCAGTCATGGTAGACTCCGGGTGTGAACAAAACCTTATTGATTCACAGTTTACCCAACAAATGTCCATTGAAATGATCCCTCTGGGAGCTCCTTTGCGAGTCTCTGCTTTAAACGGCAGAGCTCTCCCACAAATCACTCACCAAACAAGACCTATCCAGTTAATCATTTCTGGCAACCATTGTGAAACAATCAGTTTCTATGTCTTTCCTGCAGCCAATTCACCTGTTGTTTTAGGTTTTTCATGGCTCAGACAACATAATCCTCATATCAACTGGTCCAAAAAGCACATAGAATCCAGGTCTCTTCCTTGTCACTCCGTCTGTCTCCATTCTGCAGTTCCTCCGGGTCCACCTCCAGCAAACCATCATTAAGTTGATCCTCCAGACATGACATCCATTCCTGTTGAGTATCTAGCACCTGTGTTCAGTAAGTCCAAAGCTCTTTCTCTACCCCACATTGACCTTATGATTATGCAATAGATCTCCTTCCTAGTGCCCCCCTTCCCAACAGCCGACTTTACAATATCTCACGACCAGAAAGAGAAACGATGGAAAACTACATTAAAGAATCACTGGATGCCGGAATCATCCGCTCATCTCCATACCCACTGGGTGCTGGTTTCTTCTTTGTTGGGAAGAAGGACGGGTCACTAGGACCCTGTACTGACTTTCAAGGTCTAAATCAAATCACAGTTAAAAACAAATATCCCCTATCTCTCCTTTCTTCAGCATTTGAACCAGTCCTGGGAGCCACAATATTCACCAAATTACATCTCAAAAATGCTTATCATTTGCTTCGCATCCATCAGGGGGATGAATGGAAGACTGCATTTAAGACACCCATTGGTCACTTCGAGTACCTGGTTATGCCATTTGGTTTATCGAATGCACCAGCATTTTTTCAAGCCCGAGTAAACAATGTTCTGAGAGATTTCTTGAATGTGTTTGTTTTTGCATATCTGGATGACATTTTGATTTTTTCAAAGACCCTACCGGAACACAAGCACCATGTCCGTCTTGTTTTCCAACGGCTGTTGGAGAATAAACTTTTTTGCAAAGGCCGAAAAATGTGAGTTTCAGAAGTCGTCTGTGACCTTTCTGGGGTTCATACTCGAGGGCGGACAGATAAAGCCAACTGAGGAGAAAATAAAGGCGGTGCTGGATTGGCCTGTTCCTGAAACTAGGAAACAACTAGAACCATTTCTGGGATTTGCAAATTCTTACCGTTGATTCATTCAAAACTACAGTCAGACTGCTCTACCACTTACTGCCTTAACCTCCACAAAGACTCCATTTACCTGGACCCCCGAAGCGAATGCTGCATTTCATCAGTTGAAATCCCTGTTCTCTAGAGCGCCGCTACTCATTCAACCAGACCCGAGCAAACAGTTTATAGTGGACGTGGACGCTTCAGAATCATGCGTGGGAGCGGTATTGTCACAGTTCTCCGACTCAGATCACAAAACTCATCCTTGCGCCTTTTTCTACCGTAGATTGTCCCCTGCCAAACGGAATTATGACGTGGGCGATCGGGAGATCCTGGCGATTAAACTTGCCCTGGAGAAGTGGCGGCATTGGCTGGAGGGCGCTGAACATCCTGTGCTGGTCTGGACAGATCATAAGAATTTATCTTACCTTCAGTCAGCCAAGAGACTCAACCCATGTCAGTCCCGCTGATCACTATTCTTCTCCAGATTCAATCTCCCCATATCTTACCAACCTGGTTCCCGTAATATTAAACCCGATGCACTCTCGAATCCATTCCATAATGTTCCAACCACCATACTACTTTCCAGCTGTATTGTTGCCTCCCTTGCATTGGAAAATTTAGGTTTTATTCAACAATAAGAACCAGATCCTGGCACTGGTCCACCCAACAAGATCTTCGTCCCCACCTCAGTAAGATCTTGCGTCATTCACTGATTGCATTCGTCCAAGTTCTCTGCCCATCCTGGGATCAGTTGTACTGTTGCCCTGGTTTCCCATCGGTTCTGGTGGCCATCCCTCCATAAGGACATAAAGGAATTCGTCCTGGCTTGTCCTGTATGTGCCCGCAATAAATCCTCTCATCAACCACCATCCGGTCTATTACAGCCCCTTTCCATCCCCAAACATCCATGGTTGCATATTTCCATAGATTTTGTTACTGGTCTACCACTTTCCAAGGGCATGACCACTATATTTATTGTCATTGACCGTTTCTCCAAGTACTGCCATCTCATACCACTTAGAAGACTCCCCACCGATTCCCAGACTGCTCAACTCATTGTTAAGCACGTTTTTTGTCTACACGGTATTCTCCAAGAAATCCTGTCCGACCGAGGCCCACAGTTCATCTCCCAGGTTTGGAGACACTTCTGTTCAGCCCTAGAATCCAAAATCACTCTCACATCCAGTTATCATCCCCAGTCCAATGGCCAGACTGAACGGATGAACCAGGAACTCGAATCCACCCTCGGATGCTTAACTTCCTCTAACCCATCAGATTAGTCCCAGTATTAGTCCTTGGGCAGAATATGCCCACAACAGTCACATTTCCACTGCAACTAGCTTATCACCCTTTGAGGTTTCTCTTGGTTATCAACCCCCTTTACTACCTGCAGATGGAAAAGAAATTGCTGTCATATCTGTGCAACACCACATCCGCCGCTGTTGGGACAGGACAATCTCTGCTCTCAATCGCACCGCTGACCAGAACCGCCGCTTTGCTGACCACAAGAGACGTCCTACCCCACAGCATTCACTTGGACAAGAGGTTTGGCTTTCTGCTAAAGATATTCCCATGAAATCCATATCCAAGAAACTGTCTCCCCGATACACTGGCCCATATGAGATTGAATCTGTTATTAGTCCATCTGTACATCTGTACATGGAACGTGTACACCCCACGTTCCATGTTTCACAGATTAAGCCCATCCAGACCAGCTCCTTGTGCCCTCCTGCCGAGCCCCCTCCTCCCGCCCTTGACATTGGCTTCCAGCTTATTCCGTTCGCCGGGTTGTGGCCTCCCATCAGCGGGGCCGGGGCTGACAATATCTTGTCGATTGGGAGGGTTATGGCCCGCAGGACTGCCTTTGGGTGCCAGGTTCTTTCATTTTAGACCCTTCTTTGATCTCTGATTTTCGTTCTTGCCCTTCTTCTTCCTCTGTTGGACCGCCAGGTGGTGGTCGTTGAGGGGGGGTACTGTTGGGATCCAGGGTGGTGGTCTGGGGTTTTGCTGCTGTTTCCTCCTTTATCCTCAGAAGATAAAGGAGGAACCAAATCCCGGCTGATGTTGCACCCCAGAGGGTGCCGAGAGGGCACATTCTGGAGGGCGTGGCCGGCGGCTGCTGGCTTACCTGCACACCTGAAAGTAATCTCATCATCTGGAGGAGGATAAGAGATGGGATCAGCCAACACTCCTGTGCCAGAGTGTTTGCCAGTAATGGTACTTCAGGCTGTTTGTATTTCTCGTTGTGCTTACCACCTTGTGAACCTCCTAGTGATTCCTTGTCTCCCCTCTCCTCAGGTGACGCTGTGGTGTTTTTTCCCACCGGTAACCCGAGCTCCACTTACCTCCTTGCCATAACCGAACCTTCAAGGGATCTCTCCATTGGCTATCTCCGTCGCTCCTCTCCACTGGATAACAAGATCCTGTCTGTCCAACGCAGTCCCTCCGCCAGTGTAGCAGCAAGCCTTTGTCGTTACCACCCCGGTAACCACAGTTATCCTCCCCGGCTCAGATCTCCACCAACCCTGTTCCTTCACCTTCACATTGCTAAATTCCTGCTGTCATCAAACTCACCTCCACTTCTCCTCCGCTTTAGTGAACCCAAGCCCTGGCGTCGTGATCAACCGTCCCGATTATTATTTATTATTTTTGTCAATAAATCCTTTTCACTCATTTTGCTTCTCTGCCTGGTGTTTCTGCATGTGGGTGCGAAAAATAGAACCGAACATGATCAATGCTAATATTTCCTCTATGTCAGGGGTGGGCAACTCCAGGCCTGGAGAGCCGGTGTCCTGCAACCTTAAGATGTGTCTCTACTTCAACACACCTGAGTCAAATAATAAGGTCTTTAGCAGGACTCTGAACAACCTGCTAAAGACACCCCACCTACACTTAGGAGGTGATTCAGCTGTTTGACTGAAGTGTGTTGGACCAGGGAGACAGATGAGAGTTGCAGAACAGCGGCTCTCCAGGTCTGGAGTTGCCCACCCATGCTCTATGTATACTGACAACACATTTGTAATTTGTTTTCCTTGTTTTATCTGAAATTCGGGTGTAATAAATGCTATTCCTATTTCCCCAGTTAGAATTAAGAACACTATTAGCAATAAACTACTGAATCAGCTTACAAGGAAATAAGTCAAATCATCCAACAATAGAAACTCAATAGTCATGTTGGGAAAAATGAATTTTGGGTGTGCAATTAATAAAAAAGCATTGCAAATAGCCAATCTAATAATTAGTCCAACAGTACCTTTACCAGCAAGGTAAATGTACTGTTGGATTTTACCAGAAGCAAAAGTAGACTTAACTCTATTAGATAAGAATAAGGATTAATTATATACTTTCAATTCAAGTACAGTACAGATTTATGTAAATAACTACAGCAATCATGTTCAGATATACAGTATACAAATGCATAAAAAAAATCTAACTGCATTTATCCCATCTCCACTTTAAGTGCCGCTGTTGGGGTGGTTTTGAATGCTCCTGTACATATTCTTAATGTCTGATGTTTAATATTGTTCAGTTTATTCAAATCTGTTTTTTTCTGCTGAACCACAAACAACAAGTTCAATAATCTATATTTTATCTGATCAATCCTGTATAAAATCTTTTTAAAGCTTCTCTTTCTGCCCCCAATCACTTTTAGCTAAACATCTCAAAATGTTTAGGACTTTTTTACATTTATCAATTTTTTTTTGCATATGTATAATCCATGTTATTTTCTCATCAAATCATTTTCTTAAATACTTTATACATTTTACTCGTTCTAATTATTGTTTATATAACTTAGTTTTGATGTATTGTATGTTTTTGTGTGTAAATATTATAACCTTTGTTTTAAACCCTCATTGAAATGGCCATTTTTTAATTTTATCAATATCTTCCTGAATTATCGCAGTGATTAAAGTTTGCATTTTGTCCCCTATTCCACATGGCTCCATCATTTGAAAAAAGTGAACAGCTTCTTGAGTTTTGTAAACATGTCTATCATTGCAGAAAAAGTATTAGACTAATAGTGCTTCCTTGTCTGTTTCCATTTTCAATTGCATAATTTTTAGAAAACTGTTGGCCTATTTGACTTGTAATTTTCTATTTGATAAAAAGTCCCTAATCCAATAAAGCATTTTATCAATAATACCCAGTTTGTATATTTTAATTCTACTCACAACATATAATAGGCTTTCTCTATGTCAAATAAATAGTAATACTGGTCAGTACCAATTGCAGTAATTTTAATGTCGCATAAAGAAATTCTAGCCATTGAGTTTGACACAAATGTTTAACCATCTGCTGACTCTGCTCCTGCTCTCATTAATTCTTGTTCCTCTCCCATCATTATGGCATACAACATTTTTCATTTCTATTAACTATTCAATAACTTGTCTATTTTAATCATTGCATTTACCCCATGATGTTCTATGTACTATTTGCATTAAAATCCATTAAAATATTCCCTCTGTTCCCCATATATCAAATAAAATATCTTCAAATTCTATACTTTTCCCTAAAATCTGATATTATATTTCCTGCTTTATAAAGATCCCACACCCTCCCCCATTTCCCTCTTCTCTGTCCCTTCTTATACTATCATACCGTTTTATACAAAAAAAGAAAACCTGAATGATTTTATCTTTTTTTTTTTTTTTTTTTACTATTTTCCTAAAAACATAAACAAGCAATGCTTGGCAGGCCTGCAGAAAGTTTTAAAGCATGGCGGACCGCCAAGCTTAAAATACACTGGGGGAAACCCTGATACATATAATCTCTGTTTTTTCTTCAAGTCCGTCTATGTGAACTTTAAATTCCTGTCTGTTTGCAATTAAAGTTCTTGCATTCCATTGTAATATTGTCATGTTTTTATCAGCTTTTGTTAATTTCTATAAGTCTTCCATATGAGCACCAAAAGTGTTTCTTCTTAGTTTATCTAAATTCTCATCTCATAGATTGCCATTAATCACACCACACATTTTTTTTCACCTATAAACTTTCTTTCCACCACCATTATTTGCAAATGCTTTCAACATGTAATGCCTTTTTTTTAACTTTATTTTCTTTATTTTTCTGCCTCGTATTTCATAGCTTAGGATATCAAAATAATAACTATTTTTTTGAGCTACAATTCCACAATGAAAAAAAGGAATTCATTTGGGAAGAATAAACTTTATCACGAGAAATGTCCTAAGAGTAGATGCAAAAACTAATATTAATATGAAATGCAAATGAAACTTGGTGATGAAATACCTGTGCTGCACAGCAGGAATGGTGGGCTCCTTCAAGCCTTGTTTTTCAATCACATCTTGAAGCTTCCTAAGCTCTCCCAGTGTTATTCTCTTCCTCAGACCAAAAGATTTGCTTTGAGTCTCTTTCTGAAGGCATCTCTGCTGGCTAGCCAGTCCACTGTCAGCCTCCTCCAGCCTTCTCAGCAGGACAGCCACCATGTCAAGACAGGAAGCTGGGGAACCATCCCTAGTTACAGTCAGCCTTGCTCCCTGCAGGAGCAGGTCGAGCTGAGGTGCCTTTTCTTTCAGACTGTCAATGCTCTGTCTGATCAAAGACAGCTTGCAACGACAGTCCTGCAGGACCAAAGAATCAGTGCCGGAGGTACCTTGGACCCCAGATATGTCATCATCCACCTTGCGTAGTGAGATAAGAAATTGGTCAAGTGCACGGGCCGCCGCTTCGCTCTTCTGGACCTGCTGTCGGAGCTGATCCAGGCTGGTTTTATGCGTCTCAACTTCTCGAGTCAGACGGAAGCATTCTCTAGGGTCCAGGTCACTGGACTCAGGGTCCAGTCGGGACAACTGATCCAACTCACTATGAATGTTGTCATGAAGTTCCTTTGGGGAAACGAGACAAAGTTTTGTGTTGATTAATCATGAAAACACATGCCAAGACCTGTTCCCATTTGATTAGAATGGGTTAAAATACAGCTGCCTACTCTAAAATCTGAAAGTGCTGCCATTTATCTTTTAAATCAGTCAAGATTAAATAAAATAGTATGCATATCACATACATCACGTATTCAATAAATTAGAATCTGAGGTTTGTTCAATTTAAAGTAGTTTTTCAAAAAAACAACCTTGAAGTTGGTCTTAAAACATGCTTTTAAGTCCAAATTACTGTATTAAAAAGTGTTTTTTAATGTTCTGGTGTAATATTCTGAAATGTGGTGTTTTCATTAGCTGTAATAAAACTTAAATTTATAGAAATAAAGACCTGAAAAAATCAGTTTGTGTGTAATTAATCCATATAATATGTTCTACTTGGTAGATTGAGATATTGCAAAAATTAATTTGATATTTTTATTTATTGAATATGACTGTAAATATCAGATCAGGAATGCTTTGACTTTGGACTATCCTTGTGTGAATTCTGACAGGGAACTCTCACTCCTACTACTGAGAACAAATGGAACACATATACAGTATGTCTCCCCCAGCTTAATGGTTGACAAGGGACATTGATAGCAGACCTTGATATCTTTCAGGATGTTGGTGTTGGCCAGGCTGAAGCCAGTAATATCTTTGGATTGTCTCAAATAGCGGTCCAAGCGGTCATTATAGTCCACCAGGTGGTTCTCTGTGGAATCAATCTGTCTGAGGGCAGCACTCAATGAGCTGCCTCTCCTCTGAAGGTCTGTCTGTTGGCTGCGCCAGAGCTCCAGCAGCTCTGCCTTCTCTTGCTCTAGTGAAGAGTCCCCTCTCAGTTGGGAAAAGTGGGAACACTGGTTTGCATACTCAGACCACAGTAACTCAGTCTCCTGTCTCAGAAACTGTGGAGGGAAACAGCTCAAGTCAAATTCCAGGTCAATCACAGCTGATCACTGTGATTGACCTGTTTGTTTTGTCATTTTCTGACATGTACCTGTATTTCTTGGAGTCGTGTATGCAGGGCTTTCAGGGAAATTAAGTCAGAAGGAACATCCCTAAAGTTCTGTTCATTTTTAGCCAGATGAGCTTGCAGAGTTCTTTTGCAAGTTTCATATCTGGAAATTCCATGAGATGAAATAAATTATCTAAATATTGCTGAATCAAAATCAGCAATATAGTCGACTCAAAAACATTCTAGGGGATAAAATGTACCTTTCTAAAGCTTCCTTCTTTGTGATCTCTTCCACAGATGCTTGCTTCTCAATGTCCGTCGTCTCCTCAACCGTTTTCTGAACTATAACCTGGGGCACCTGCACCACAATGATAGAATGGCATGTCTTATGTGTTGTACCTCAATAGATATTGCTTGAGTGGAGTCATTTTGACTGATGGTGTCATTAAAAATTCCATCATATATTTTTACCCATCAATTTTTTTGTGTAATTAATATTCAACAAGTAGAGCAGAGAATGCAAATTCCATCACAGATAAAACAAATAAACACATCTACCTTTGTCTCCACAGTGACAAGAAATCTGCACTAGAGTTTGGTTCAGGACTAAAATATCCGACCCGACTCGAACTGAGTCCATATACATTGTCCAAGCCCGAACCAACCTGACTGATTAACTTTAGAGACCTGAGCTAGAAATAAACCCGACAGTGAAAGCACTGCAAAGGCATATTATAATTACAAGATTTCTTAGTTTCCATGACTTATTGGAGGCCTTAGCATACTCAAAAACTCACCAAACTCTATGTGAGAAATTTTCGTATTTCAATGGAATCAAAAGCAGGCATGGCCAAACTGCTCTACAGCAACCCTTAAACTGACATAGGCGGAGATACACAGGTACCCAAATCAAGAAAAAAATGTATCTTGGGGGTATGTCCTAAAATGTACAGAGAGGTGGTAATTTTGAGTTGAAGGGTCATTTTTGGCCATTTTTCACATTGACACATCTCAAATTTTAACAAAGGAATTTTGAGCTATCTGCTTCATTTTCAGTCAGTATGCACTTAAGTGATAGGGGATTACAAATTATCAAAATCTAG
Source organism: Phalloptychus januarius (assembly GCA_902982915.1). Taxonomy (NCBI): domain Eukaryota; kingdom Metazoa; phylum Chordata; class Actinopteri; order Cyprinodontiformes; family Poeciliidae; genus Phalloptychus; species Phalloptychus januarius. Next base: position 187,917 of record CADWAE010000097.1, read on the forward strand.
AACAGGGTGCCCAAAGTTGGTAACAACCTTTTCAGCACGTCAATATTCTTCTTAGGACTTCTAATGAGCCACCATTGGATCCAGGTGCGTTAAAACATTGAAACATGCCGGATGCCCACCCTCGAGAACAGACTTTGGGTACCCCTGATCTAGAGTTTTTGAGGATGTTCATGGGACTTGGCCAGGCGACGGTATGATTCATTCATGTTGGATGTTCAGCAAGACTATGAGGTCATGTGTTGACATTAAATCCCCACCCTCTCAGAATTAGAAGTCACTTTGTTTTCTCGAAAAGCTCCATCTCTGACCCTCTTGACTTAATTAAGAGGGTCATAAATACATTTCACTATAGGGTTCCGGGCTGCCCAGTGGCGCAGCTGGTAGAGCTGTTGCCTTGCAGCAAGAAGGTTCTGGGTTTGATTCCCGGCCCCGGTCTTTCTGCATGCAGTTTGCATGTTCTCCCTGTGCATGCGTGGGTTCTCTCCGGGTACTCCGGCTTCCTCCCACAGTCCAAAAACATGACTGTCAGGTTAATTGGCCTCTCTAAATTGTTCCTAGGTGTGAGTGTGTTTGCATGGTTGATTGTCCTGTGTGTCTCTGTGTTGCCCTGCGAGAGACTGGGCAACACAGTCTGCCAGAATGTTTGATTTTAAATCAAACATTCTGGCAGCAGTATCAGGATTTCGACGCAGCAATTCACATTGGCCCGGGTTGACGACCCTTGCGCTAGCGTATACGTCACTTCCTGGTTCTATTTTGTGTTTGTATGTCCTGCGTCTGGTCTTTGGGTCACTTCCCTGAAATACACACTGTTAATCTTAAATATCTGAGACCCAATTGTGTTTGGTGTGTGATCTTGAGTTTGGATTGCATAATCGTTCTGCAGTGAGCTATGGAGTGAAAACAGTCTCATAATTCACAAATGTGAACCTTTATTTTGGTTTGTCCGGTGTTTGAATTCGGGTCGAATGTTATCGAATTGACGAAGAATGGATAAAATTAACAGGAAATCCCCTTATTTATGTAACAATAAATATTAACTTTATTCTTATCACTCTGGCTTGACGGAGTCATAACACAATGTAATGTAATGTTATGTGTAATGTACACTTTTTTTTTCATTTTTTGTGTATTTTTAAGGGAAATATTTTAATCTGAAGTATTAGGGTATTAAGACACGTAAAGAAATACAAATGATTTAGTCTGTCAGATTTTTTTCACACTGCTGTCCTTAACAGAGTTAAAATATTACACTGTAATAAATATTTTATTGAAGTAAAAAATATGTAGCTAACGTTTGATAATTACTAACTGATCAAAGTATGTTTTTACAATAACATGCCTAAAAGTTAAAATGAAGTTAAGGTTTTTATTTTTTCATATCTTGAAATAGCAAATGCACATTGAATCATGGAATTGTGTTAATATGTTAACACAACATGCGTGTGTTCATCAAAGCCAGTATTAAGATAATGTATTGGAATCAGTTGTATCAAATGTAAACATTGTGCCCCAAAACAATATTACATCAAAAAGTTTGAAATATTGTCTTTAGTGGGGTTTTTTTATTGTGGGTGAGAGAGAATGTGTCAGTGACATTCATTAACTTAAAATACTTTGTAGAACGGCGCTTTATGAAGTTTGGTCCATTTACTTGTATTAGCTGTAGCCACATTCAATATTGCGGATGCTATGGCGTATCGCAGCAAGGGGCCAATCCGCTCAACTTCTGGTTCAAAAGCAAAACGTAGTGTTGTCAAATCAGGGATTTCTCAGGCCTCCCACTGGGACACACCTCTTCCATTTTGTTAATATTGTGTTTTTGTAATTTGTAATTGTGCTACGTTAATGTTGTGTTTTTCAATTTGTCGAAGTGGTTTGCACTGCATTTGAGTTAACATAAAGTGAATCATGTTTTAAACCAGTCATGGCATATTGTTACTGAATATGTTATACCTACAAAAACCAATTTAACTATTTTCACGTGTTTATTTTTCTAACCTCGCTTTCAACAATAACAAAATATTTCAACCTGCTGTGCCAGATAATTACACATTGTCAATTAATTGCATATGACATTTTTTCACTGTAATTCTAAAATAGAATTACAGTTTAACACTTTTGTTAAAACTAATACTGCTATATTAGTTATAATTTAAACTCCACAATAAACCACATCATTCCACTAAAAGCACAGTAGAAAACGGAATCAATCATAACAAAATGTTTTCCCATATCAGTTTCAGGAGATGATTGTGGAAGAACTGTAATTCTGATGCTCTGGGCTTCTGAGCTCTATGTGTCTGCAGAGTTTTTCCTCTGATTCTTTTTGTCTGATGTCAAACAGTCAAATTTGCTTTGTATTCAGCCTGTCTTATGATGTTCAGTGAGGTACATAAATCTTCTTACTACTCACTTTTTTACTTCTGAGAATGTGTGAGGTACTGGATGGACGTTATAAAAAAGTGCAGATATTGAAAGCAGCACTATATTTGTTGCCTGATGCGCTCCAAACTGTTCTGTCCATAACTCTTCCGGCGCTGTCAGCACCCAGTCAGCAAAATGCATTTAACTCTGTGTTCATGTCAGAGATTATTTTCAGAATTGATTTGTTATTTATTGATTGCCTCTGTGATGCACTTTGTGCCTAACGTTGAAAATGTCTGTGCGTCTGCAACAAGTATATGTGAATTGTAATCCGTGAAAATGAAGGACAGCCGTCAGATTTTTCCATCACTTAAAAAAACAAATGGTCAAATCGGAAAATGATCTGTTAGCCTGTTCACTGGAATTTTACTGCTAACAGAAAGACTTAACAGAAAACATGGTTTTCTCTAGTCTTACCTCTCCTGAAGCTGGAAACGTTTCACTAGATTTTTTAGATCCCTTCTGTGTGGTCCCAACCTCATTAGAGCCTTGATGAACTCTACAAAATAAAAAAACGATAAACACCAGAATTAAGTTATATCCAATTTAATCTGTTAAAAAATGCTGTAATATAAATGTTTATAAAAACAGTTCCATATGCAAAGAAAGTCATTGAATTATCTTTTGTCTATTTTTCTAAACTAAGCTGAGATCTTATGAGGTAATTTCATGTATTTATGAATAAATGTCTGTATATCTTATATATCCATGAAATAATATATCCCTAATTAATCTTCTGGGACAATAAAGATCCACATCTACACCGTAACCTAAGAAATAAGTGGGCCTTTTTTAAAAAAAATAACAAATAAACTGTCATTGCCTTGAAACTTAAATTGATAACCTTCCTCCTGTTGCTCTTGAAGTTCTCCACACATCTCAAACCAGTGTGGCAGATTAGTTTAGCAGTCTGAGACACAATAAATAGCTTTCAGAATGCTATCCTCCCTTTTATTACATCACCGAGAATCATGTTGTGATGAATCTTGGTCTCCACTGGACTGATGCTGAATGGCAGCCAAGCTCTTCTCAGACTCCAGGAGTTGTGTCTGATCCAGGTGATGAGTGTCCTCCAGGCTCCGAGTTCTCCACAGCTGTTTCAGGGTCTCCAAGTGCTGACCGGCTTCTGCTAAGTCAGCTGAGAAGCAAGCCTGGGGAATGATCACATACATCAAGAATCAAGTCAAGTTTATTTGTAAAGCACATTTCAGCAACAAGGCAGTTCAAAATGCTCTCCTCTATAAAACACCATAAAGAAAAAGCCTTTTTTTGGATTCTATCCCCAAAAAAGGCTAAATTAATTATTTAGCCTTTTTTGGGTAAATAAACTGGGATAAAACTTAGAAACTTGTTTTATCCCAGTTCTATAGGTTTCTAAAAACATTGAGCTTAACACTAGTATGACTTGTGGTAGCAACATATGTATATGTGGTGACTGGAAGCTAAACATACTCATTGGATAAATTAGTCTTACAAAATGCAAATTATGTGCATTTCCCTGTGTTAAATTAAGAATAATCTGAAACTGAGGCCGGTGACCAAGATAAATCAGTTCAAAACTTCCAAGTATAGCTCTTGACACAGGCCTCTAAACAGATTCTGACTGATTGATCTAGAACAGAAATGTTAAGCTCATTTTCATTTCAGGTCACACCAAGATCAGAAATGTCCTCAAAGGGCTGGTTGTCACAGAATCTATTGATTAAACTATCCATTAACAAACAGTTAATCTCTGTTAAATGAGTACTTACTTAAAATTTAAGTAAATTTTAGCATGTGTAATTTGGTCTTATACAAATAAAAACTGGTTTGATTGATAAAACAATATTGATGCACACAATTACCATCTTAATTTAGTTTATGTGGCTCTTAAGAGTTTCAAGGGCCAGGTAAATAGATACAGCAGGCCAGATTTAGCCTGCAGGCCTCAAATTTGACTACAGTATTTTGGCAATTCTATTTACATTTCCTTCTGGAGAAGCTATTTTGTTGATTTCTGTGTGTGCTTGGACTCATTTAAGGGCTTGTCACAAACTCCCTTCACATTAATTTCCTTTGGACCCTGTGCAATGAGGAGACAATTTGCAATTATGTGACCAGATAAATTTGTGAATGTGAAATCCATATGCCACGTGACACAACACAAGAAAGTTGAAAACCGTTTGACTGTCGTGCACTGTGGTGGAAAACTTTTGCCTTTCACTGTTGTTCATTGCTCCTCGCATGTTGAGTCTCACTACTGAAAGTCAAATCTTTCTCCATCATCAGCGCTCCACTGTAATGGTTTGACCAAACTGGGTTTGTTTGTTGATTTTTTCTTTTTATTATTATTATTATATTATATATTATATATTATAATAATCTTACCTATTTTGACTAAAAACGGTCTAGCTCAAAAAAGTAGCACCAGAAATGTATTGTGATGGACCACGCAGTAAAAGATGAGTCAGGCACAGGTTTAAGTCCAAAAATATATATATATTTATTATTTAACCGAAAATAAAAGTTAGGTATATAATAAAAACCACAAAATTGGGCCTACAAAACCGGTCAAAATAACAGAATTTTACTCAGACTGAGAATACTAATTCAAACAAACATCTAACATCATTTTGTCTCTAAATGAGACAAAATGGAAACTTAAATACTGGCTGATCAGCCCACATGAAAGACACGAAGGGCAAAACACACAAAAATCTAACTGAAACTAACATAAAAAAATCCCATTCCCCCCTTTTGATGCTGAGTTGTGGTATGAACCAATCTGTTGTCTCCATAGACTTGCTCCACTCCTTCTCCATCTCTTTGTTCCACTGAATGATTGGAGCAGCCGGCACTGAGGTAACTCAAACAATCATTTGATTGATACCTTGTCGTGATTACATGTATGCTTACAATTAATTGCTTTCATCTACTGACAAAATCATGGCTGATGTTAAGAAGAACAGCATCTCCTTGACAAGCCATAGTTGAGCCCACTCACCAAAATCCCCACTGATAGGTTCCTAGGAGGAATACAAGGAGGTGAAACGAGATGCGAAAGCAAGCAGATAGACTACGTTCCGTAGTCATTGGAAATTGTTAATGCACTGAACTTATATAGTGCTTTTCCAATCATTGTGACTATTCAAAGAGCTTTGCACGAGAGTCACATTCACCCATTCGCACACATATTTATACACTAATGCGCAGATTGGTAGGCAGTTTGGGGAGAAGTGTCTTGTTCTTATCACAGGATGTCAAGATACCCACAGAGCCACAGTTGCCCCAAATAAAATAAATATCACTGTTACTATGTTGGTGTTTAGGTGTTATAACAAGATAAGATAAGGTTGCAAAATACATTTTTAAACAACTGATTCATACAAAAAATGACAAAATTAATTATAAACCTGAAACAGAAATGCAAAGTTGGCTAACACTCCGGCAGTCTTAACATATGATTGCCGGAGTCATATGTTAACGCCACAAGTTTTTGCTCTGAGCAAGGTCCGACAGGGTCGCACTGGCCTTTTGTGCGTTTTTGAGGGGTTTTTTTTGGAACTGATGGTTTTCTCAGTGTGACAGTCTCCTGAGCATCAGACTAAGACTATGGGAGGGTTAAAATCACAATCAAGATTTTGAGCAATACGTGTTCTAACCTACCTCCCACTGTGACTGGACAGACTGAGTAAAGAATTCCATCTCTTTGAGTTGAGATTGAGTGCAGAAAGCCTCCATGCCCTTGGCTGTTCTCAGGAATTCCGCAAGTAACTCTGGGTCAAGAGTCTGCAGAGTCTCCTGAGGAAAAATGTAGGAAAGTCTCATCAGTGAAAGGAAGCAGATGATTTTTTTTATGCTGATTAAAGAGGTAAACCTAATAAATGTGGTATAACCATACTTTGACAAGCCTTGGTTGAAAAAAATTCCATCTTTTTTACAAATCAGGACATACCTTTTAGCTGGTTGTGCACTTTTTTAAACCTCTCTTCAAGTGTAAAAGAAATTTACAGAGAAATTTACAGAATTTACATAGCCAACATTTATTAAACAAACATGGAGCAGTTGCTTATGATAAACTAAGCAGATCGTCAATGCTTTGATCAGATTTTTACTTGGGTTATTAGGGATACAGGAGATTAGAATGTCATGCAATGCTATTGCTGAATATTGCAACGACTATGTCAATTGAATTAATGATTTCTTCAGTTCTCTCTTTCTTATTTGTGCTTCCAGTTCTCTCCAAGACCTTCAGTATCTTCGACAATGTAATATGTCTCAGGTGGTTGACATGTGCTGCTGTGAGATTTCATCCAACTAACAGAATATCTCATTTATATGCAAAGTGTGAGCTCAACTGGAATATAAGTATAGCCAATAAGAATAGCATTCCTAGTTGAGTTTGCAGCATTAATATTGCACACACCGAAAATATCAAAAATATTTTAATACAGGGAGACAATGCACTATATTCTCACTAAAAATAATGTGTTTTTATATGTTAACTATATACTGTGTTATTCAAATAAAATCTATTCACCTCTTTTACTGATGCTTGCTCAGCTGTCATGCGCTTGTCTTTGAAGACAGAGATTGTTTCCATGATGTGTGCTTGCAGGCAGTGCTTGGCCTCCTCGAAGTGATTCCTGGCCAGAGCCTGGGCCTTCACATAGGCCTCTGTGTAGGACTGGGAAGGCACTTGATCTAGAGAGGATGGTTTAGTGAAGAGATCCAGAGATTCCACATGAATCTGAGAAGTGAATGCTGGAACTGGTTGACTTGTCTGAGGGGACAATTGAACAATGGACTGCATCAAAGTTTGGGACTTGGTCAACTTTGGTGAGTGTGCACTCTGCTGGGTTTGTAATGGAGATTGCACTTTAGGCTTGGGTATTAGCGATGATTCCACCTTAAGTTCAGTCACCGATTGAACACTGTGTTGAATCTGTGACTGAGCTGTTGGTTGTGATAAAGTTCTTGTCACCACATTGGATTGCTGTGTAGATTCTACAACAGGTTTTTGTGGGGACAGAACCACAGACCTTTTTTGCACCTGATGTTCAGCTATAGGTTCTATGGCAGACACAACACCAGGCGCAGGTGGTGAGTGAACCTTTGCCTGGGCCTGTGATGATGCCACTGTTTCTAATGTGATTGGTTTCTTGCTTGGCAATGTTTCTACATTGAGTATTGTTGCTGTAGCAATTAGTGATATGGGGTCCCTTATGGGTTTGTCTTTAATTGGGCTGATGATTGTTCCTTTGACTGAGCTGACAATTCAAACAGAGTTGTTGGATCCAACTCTGCCTGGCCCAGAGATTTGGGCTGGGGAGGTGTCACACTTTTGATTTCAATCACTGGGTGCGACAAGACCTGGAAGTGTGTGGATTGGGGTGGGAGCTGCTGAAAGAGAGGATTAGGCAGAGACTGATTATTCTTAGCAGGAGGTTTACTTTGTAGCTGTGTCTGGGTCCAGGCCAGTCTAGTTTGGGACTGGCTTTGAAGATCGTGTACTTGGTTCTGTGTAGAGAACTGTGACTGAGCTTGGTCTGGTGGTGATGGTGGTAGAGGTATTTGAGTTTGAATCTGAGTTTGTGAGTGATGTTGCCTTTGGAGTTGCTGAGCTGATAAATGTGTCTGAGATGGAAGTTGGTGATAACGTTCGGGCTGTAGTTGTGGCTGAAACCAGGTCTGTTGCTGAATCAGGCCTGGTTCTTTCTGTGCTATATTATAAGCTCCCTTAAGGGGACTCTGTTGGAAATGACTCTGGGAACTTATTTGGGAATGGGTTTTAGTCCAGGCTTGAGTATTTCTCAGGGGACTAATTTGAGGCTGAGTACCAGATAGATCCACCACATACGAATGGGAGCTGATCTGAGTTGCTTGCTGTGGCCACTGTGGTAAAATATGAGCTGCTGAATATCCCTGAGAATGTGAACCTTGAGCAATTTGCTGGCAATACCTTTGTGAAACTGGATGATTTTGTTGGGGAATGGCTTGATTCTGAAGTTCTTGGTTTTCTGCCCACTGCTGAGCTGAAAACCGAGGCTGAGGATAAATCTCAGGGCAAAAGAAAGATTGAGTTGTGTCTTGAAGATGCTGAACAGACATTTGGGTTGAGGGTCTTACTTGTGGCCAAGCTTGCAGTTGTGGAAGCACAAGACTTTGGTGAAACGCTGGAGACTGGCTGAAAGCTGTGGGAATTGAAACTGAATGATCTTGATAACTGACTACATATTGAGCCTCATGACAAACTGGTGGCTGAGGTTGATATGGACCAGTCATTGGCTGAATAACATTCTGAGCCTGGTCAATGGAAAAAGTATCAGTTTGAACATTTGCTCTTTGCTGAGGATGGGCTTGAGCCTGGGTAATCGGCTGGGAAACAGCTTGAGGATAAGCCACAGGTTGAGGTGGTGGTGCAGGAGCTTGATCTCCCAAATCTGCTGGGATCAGAGGTTGGCACACTGAATGAGCAAAAAGCTGCGATTGTTTGTTCAACTGGGGTTGAGGGAGACACTGATTCACACTTTGCTGACCGTGGACTTCAGGCCTGACAGTTGTTGATGGCTTAGGAGAAGGGGGTCTAATAGGAGCCCAAGATTGTGGATGACTATTAAGCTGAATGTGGGATGGCACAGGAAGCTGGATAAAACCTGGTGGAGGTGCCTGATTAGGGGACAGGGATCTTATCCCTGCAGGGATATGCAAGGGAAACTCAGGTCCACAAAGGACACTTGTTTGAAAATGACTGTGGGGTTGTGGAAGTATTTGTTTCTGTGACTGACTCATTCTGTTTTGCGACATGGTTGCTGCTGATTGTGAACTAGCTGCACAAGAGTAAACCAAACTTCTGGATTGGATTTGAACCTGGTTTACTGACTGAAGATTAACCTGTGCATTTAGTTCTGACTGATTTATGCCATGTGATTTTGTAAAAGACTGGATCTGAGATTTATTGTTGGTGCCTGAATCAGGTTCTATCTGTCTAACAGGTGGGTGTGGTTGTTTTTTATTGTCTTGAGTCGGCTTCTTTTGTTGCTGCCCTTCCCTTACAGACTGGTATTGTTCTTTTTGTTGTTGTGTTTGCTTAGTCACCTTCATTTGGGATTCAAGGGGTGTCTTACCAGTTAACGTTTGTTGCAAAACACACATTAACTGAGGAGAACTTTGTGTTTCTCTTTCTAACTGTGATTTGACCTGTCTCATCTGAAGAGGATCGTATGTAGAATCTTGTTTTTGAGAAGCAGCTGGACTTTTCTTTTCTGGACGGGCTGCTTTCTGAAGCCATGGACGGTTCTTGATGGCCTGAGCCTTTCTACTCTGAAGTTCTTGTGAACTCAGAGATTTTTTCTTTGGAGCTGGTTGCTGATATAAAATCTCCTCAGATGTCTGTTTAAAAAGTGCTTCTTCTTTTACAATTGGGAGTGTGTGCTGCTTCAATTGAAACTGGCAAATAGTTTCAAGACTGTCTTGTTCCTCTTGCTTATCCTGACATGGTCGAGGTTTTTCTAGATTCAACTCCTGCTCTTTGTTCTCTTCTAGTTTTTGCTCTGGTTCATATTTAAATGGCTGCTGTTTTTTTTGCTCATGTTTTTTGCTAGGGTCCTGTTGTTGTGGTTGCTGCTGAGGTATCTGACTAGTATCTTGAATTGTTTGATGTTTTTGTGCACTGGCATCTTTGCAAGTCTGATTCTGGTTCTCTATCTGTCTTACAACTTGCGCATAGGTACTTGGCATTGATGAGACAATATCTTTTCTTCTCTGTATTGTTGTACAACTATCTTTGGCACAGAGGTTTCTTCACTGTGATTTGAAATGACATTTATCTCTGACTGATGAGTTGGCATCCTTGTCTGAGGCATTATTTTCGCCTGAATTAACATTTTTGATGGAGGACTGGCTTCTGGGGGGCTTCTGCTTTTGTCCTTTCTTGCACCGAGACTACTGAGCAAACCAATAGCTTCCTGGAATTGAACACATACGTTAGGAAAACATTTGTTTGTAGCCTGCTAATCAATGTACATTTGTGGAAAAACAACTGGCCTGGGACTGGGCAACAGCATTTTGAACTCGTTTCTGCATTGCAGATGCATAGAGGTACTGGACAGGCGTAGTTTTCTGAATAGTCATAACTGTGACCTGGAGGTCTTGCTCCTCTGTAACCACCTGGCCCTCCAGCTGTAGACCTCGGGAAATGACTACCTGCAAATGCAAATGTTGTATAATAAGTATAAGTTTTTCTCAAAAAAGAACTTAAGTTAGAATAAATTTTTGTTCCATGGGGTGTCATACCCTAGCACTTGGGTCCTGGCCCTGTAGTTTTTGTTGTTGATCTCTGGCTCTCAGCACCTCATACAGCTCCCTGGCCTCCATTTCCCAGAGTAGAAGTTCAGCTAGTCTTGTGTCCAATCCAGACACACTATGCTGGAGCTCTGCACAAACTTGTTCGGCTTCAAATAAGGTTTGCATTACCTGATGCAAAAATAATAAGGGGCATTGATCTCTTACATATTTGTGCTTGGCATATGTAATATTTATGTAACAAAACTTCAAAAATAAACATACTTAGAAAAATATCAAAAAGACAGATGCAAGTATACTCATTCTTACTTCAGGTATAGCATGTCTAAGTTTCTGAAGTTGATCAAGTGGGCATTCTGCAGATGGCTCAAGAGCCCCAAGATTTACTTCTTTTATCTTCCTTAGTGTGAACTAATGGTGGGGAAATATATTTTAGTTGAGGACATGTTGTTAGAAAATGAAAAGAAAGCAAATGAACATTATCTGCATTGTATGGGTGATGTCTCTGTTGGTGTGACCTGTAAGTGATTCCTGTGCACTCTCAAAGGACCTGCCATTGCTTCTAGAGGCTCTTGAAGAATCAAAGTAGCCTCTCTTATCAAGTATTGGAGATCCTGAGAGTTGGTTGGCAAATCTGCAATGGGCTCTGTTGTGTTCTCCTGAGGAGAAATAGTGTGTGAGAGCGAGCAGACAGACAGACAGACAGACAGACAGACAGGGAAATTGCAATTTTTGTCTCCCACGCATTACTCTATGGTATTAACTCCATGTTAATCCTGGAAATAAAACTGTTCAAGGCTGCAGAAGACTTAAAACATGCCTTCTTGTTTGGGAAGATCCAGATAATTTTTTTCCCTGTAACATTTCCAGCTTCTTTCTGTGCTTCTCCTTGCTGTCTCTAATCTTGAGTTTCAGCTGCTTCTGTATAGTCGTCAACTCCCTGACTTGCTCCCTAAGGGCTCTTTTTTCCTCGATTAGTAGTTCCTTTAGGGTTTATTACTTGCAAAGCATTTCACTGTTCTGGTGGGGATGAGGCTGCCAAGTATGTTTATTTGGTCACATACTCAGTCATGGCACTGATGTCATCTCCATCCCGGGCAAATGGCACTCCAATCATTTACTCCTGTGCTCTCTTCCCTATAGGCAGTCTCTTCATAAGGGGTTTGTATTCAGAGCAGAGACAAAAAAGATTATGATCCAATTTTCCCAGAGGAGGTCTTGGTTTGGAGACATATGCATCCTTGACATTAGCGTAAAGCAAATCTAAAGCCTTCTTTTCTCGAGTGGAGAAGCTGACAAACTGGTGAAATGTTGGCAGTGTAGAAGAGAGTGAGACATGATTAAAATCACCAGATATTGCCACAGATGCATTAGGATGTTTTGTCTGTATCTTAGCAACTACAGAACTTATGTTATTGTGGTGATTTGAGTTTTTCTGTGTATTTAGTTTAGGTTTTCGGTGTCTGAGTCTCTGTGTTGTCCTGTTTGCTCCCCGTGATTAATCCCAGCTGTGTCCCGTTCCCTGATTGCCCTCCCTGTGTATTTAAGTCCACCTGTTGTCTTTGTCTAGTGTCGGATCCTTGTCGTTGTTGTCGTTGTTGATGTTGTTGTCGTCGTCATCGTGTTACCCTGTCATCTCGTCGTGTTCCCTGGTCTCATCGTGTTTTCCTTAATTAAATCCTTTTTCATTCCTCATTCCTGGTCCCGCCTGCACCAAAACCCACCTCATGACAGTAGGATCCGACCACAGAGGTGAGAAGCATGGCGTATTTCGACCAGGAGCGATGGATCCAGCAGCAGCTGGAGTTGGCGCAAAGGGATTTCTACAGAGATGTGGAGATCCTGCCTTCTCCGCTGCTGCTGGAGGAACTGGGCCTTGAATCGGACTACGACTTGGCCGTGAGGAGGAGCCGCCGCCATCGCCGTCGGCAAGACCGCCCTGAGCCGCCGGAGGTCCCGGCCCCTGAGCGGAAGCCCCGCCGTCGGCGCCGCCCTGAGCCGCCGGAGGTCCCGGCCCCTGGGCAGCAGAACCCGTGGTGGGGAACGCGGCCGGTCCCCGCACCTCGGCAGCGGATCCCGGAGCTGCCTTGCCGGCCCGCTCCCAGACGACGAGTCTCTGGGACGCCGCCAGCCCCCCTTCCAGTGTTTCCTTGTGTCCCTCCCGAGTCCCCTCCAGAGTTTCCCTGTGTCCCTTCCGAGTCCCCTCCAGAGTTTCCCTGTGCCCCTTCCGAGTCCCCTCCAGAGTTTCCCAGTGTTCAGCCCGAGTCTGCCCCAGAACCCTCTGTGTCCTGCCCAAGGCTCCGCTTCCCTGTGCTCCTCCCCTGGAGTTCGCGGACATGGCGCCAGAGCGTCCTCCAGCCGGCCTGCCAGAGCTTCCTGCCGCCGTCTCTCCAGCCGGTCCTCCAGAGCCTCCCTGCGCTCCGCCCCTGGAGTTTGCGGACGTGGCTCCGCCCCTGGAGTTTGCGGACGTGGCTCCGCAGCTCCCTGCCGGCCCTCCAGAGTTCGTTGGCCCTCCAGAGCCTTCAGCCGGCCCCTGGAGGCTTGACCGTCACCTGCGCCGGCGTCCGCCGGACGTCCCCAGAGGGGTCCGCCTTCAGCGCCGGCAACGCCCGCCTGACGGTCCCCATGGGGTCCGCCTCCAGCGCCGGCAACGCCCTCCGGACCCCCTCCGAGAGGGTCCATCTCCAACCCACCCTGTTGGGTTGTTTTTTTTTTGTTATTTTGGACTCTAGCCCGCCTTAGTGCCCCTCCGCCCACCCAGTTGGGTTGTTTTTTGTTAGTTTGGACTCTGGCCCTCCGTCCGGCTCCCCTCCGCCCTCCCTTGTGTGGTCTTTGTGTTTTGGGCGTCTAGTAGCCGCCCTTAAGGGGGGGGTACTGTGGTGATTTGAGTTTTTCTGTGTATTTAGTTTAGGTTTTCGGTGTCTGAGTCTCTGTGTTGTCCTGTTTGCTCCCTGTGATTAATCCCAGCTGTGTCCCGTTCCCTGATTGCCCTCCCTGTGTATTTAAGTCCACCTGTTGTCTTTGTCTAGTGTCGGATCCTTGTTGTTGTTGTTGTTGTCGTCGTCATCGTGTTACCCTGTCATCTCGTCGTGTTCCCTGGTCTCATCGTGTTTTCCTTAATTAAATCCTTTTTCATTCCTCATTCCTGGTCCCGCCTGCAATTTCCCACCGCACCAAAACCCACCTCATGACAGTTATCACGTGTATTATTGGCAACAGCTGAGGGTGGAATGTAAACAGCTACTAAAATAACACGGGTGAACTCTTCGTATATCCTGAAGGTAAAGGTAATTTTATTTATATAGCACATTTTCAGCAACAAGGCAATACACATTGCTTTACATGATTTAAAAGGAAATACAAACAAAATAACAAACCAAAGGAAAGAGCAGTCCTTTTCTGTTCTGTATAATATTGATCTAAATAGTGCGTGCTCCACAATTTCTGATATTATTAATAAACTAAAATAATAATTTTATGAGATAAATAGGGAACTCCATAGTTTCTAACAGGTAAACAAAATAAAATAAAAAAGAGGAAAGGACACATTAAGGCAAATAGCAACATTCAGAGACATGAGTGAAGGCGGTGACATCACAGGGCCATGTAACCATGTTGCTCAGCCTTCCCGCAGAAGTCCTATAAGGGTGTTGTTATCAAGGACTGTCCTTGGGAGCGCTCAGCTCCACAGCTGCATGGATGCATTTGGGAAGGAGCGTTATGTTTGCATACCTTCAAGGAGATTTGAAATATGCAACCCTTCCAAGGCAACACGGGAAAAGCAATTCAGATACAGAATGTCTTAAGTCGGGTAGATTATAAATTTCAATCTTCCCTAAAGTCTCACTAATACATCTCAGTCATCCAAATTAGTTTGGCCGTTCCACTGAACCGAAACTAGCAACTCCTCCAAGATCGATTAAATCCCGTTAGTGAATGTTAGAGTTCTCAGCTGGGCTGCGAGTCTCAGCAAGACTTGCATCCAACTTGCGTCTCTGTCCACACCAACAGTCTGAGTGTTCGCTAGTTCCACCAAGCCCATCAAAAACTTGTTGATAATCCAGGTATCCGCAAGCTCCAAACAGCAGAAATCCTGTTATCATGAATAAATCCAGGGTGTATCCTGCCGGGTGTGTCCCCGCAGGAAAAGAGGCTCTCCTGTGCCCAGGCTTCTCGTTGAGAAAATTTGATCAATTGCATTGAGAGACCAGTTGACCGGTTGACCAGGATGTGCAAAGAAAGGCTCCAGAAATAGAGAAAAAGCAAGACAAAAACAGAGCAAGCAGGGCAGGCAAGGGTAGGGAGGGGGCAGAGGAAAAAAGCGTCCGCCTTCACCGAGAGCAAGAGGGAAAATTTTGAATGAAGAATGAAGTTTTGAAAAAGAAAACATCTCAATGAAAGTACAATGTACAACACACAAAGTACAACATACTGCTGCCACCCTGAATGGCACAATTCAGCAGTCATTTGTAAGTTAAAAACAAACATATAGAACAACATTACAAATCCCATTTTGTTTCTTGTATTACTTACCAAAGTGTTTTCTTTGACACACTCTGCCCAGTGCTTGTTGAGTTTCCATAACTCTTCTGCCAGAACCCTACTGGTCCTAGGGTCTGTTGACTCCATCAGGAAACTAGCTACCTCATTTAAATGGGCGTGCCTGGAGCCCCACTCACTCATGCACTCAGATGTTACCTGTAGAAAACCATGAAGCAGCAAAGATGAGAAATACTCTACCAATGGAAAGGAAGGAGTCCTACTGGTCATGTTAAAGTTGCATGTCAAGGTGCTGGTAAGACTAAAGCAATTGTAAAAACTCTGTTCTTATTTCATCTAACAGATTTGTTTTCCAGGTGTCAGATTAAAAATGTTTTAATACTACTTTGGTCTAAAAATGCTTATAAAATTGTATTGATATAAATGCAATTTTAGAAAAAAAAACATCAAGTTTGTTTGAGATAAGTATTTACATAGTGTTGGATTGTTTGAAGTAAGGATTGTGTAAAACATGTACCACAATTTCCAGACTACTGACTGCACCTGAAAATAAGACACACCAACTAACTTTGAGGAAAGAAAAAACTTACACTTGTGAGCTTTCAGAAATTTTGTTATTGTAATTATTGTAATTATTATGAGGATGTAGTGCTAATGATATGACCCAAACAAGACCTTAAAGTAGGGCCGGTTTCACTTGATGGCCAACCTGTTAAACTGTAGCAAATTTTAAATACCTTGGGCTATTCCAGGACATTCAGCTCATCTTTGCTGAAAACACCGACATTTTTAAGAAAGACTCACACAGACTATCTTTTAAGAAGACTGAGTTTGGACTCAGTCCAACTTCTAGCTCTAGCAAACTGGGTTTGTATGCTATGTAACTTATTGAGTGTTTTAACTGTTCATTCCTGGCTGGTATGGTCACATAAGCTGTAGACTAAAAGACAAACTTTTAAGAATTATTTTAATGGCAATGTAAAATAGTAGCTAAAAGCTTATCTCAGCTGTTTGCTAAAAGGACATTGAAGATGGCAAGGAATATTTTAACAGGTGGCATCCATCCTTTTTTTTCAGCAGTTTGAACCTCTGAGCTCATGAAGCTGTTAATGTGTCCTTCTGGCAACTAAGAGCATAGTCATTTGTTCACAGTCCAATTGAAATTCTTAATGAAACCAAATGACATTTATCTATGGCATGCAAAGTGTTTAATTCTATGCACAAAAATTTTTGATATTGTGATTGTGTTTTATTTCACAGTTTTTCAAAGGTAAATTTCCACCTTGATGGATAAGATAGTTAGCCATCAGGGCTAACTAACAAAAAGGCTCTCAAGGCCTTTTTGAGAGCACCAATTGTGCAAGTCACCAACTTGCACAACTTATATATATATATATATACTTATATATATATACTTAAATATATATATAAGGGACCAGGTCGACTGGTCCGTGTACATGAAGGAATGAATGGGGCCATTTATTGTGAGATTTTGAGTGTAAACCTCCTTCCATCAGCAAGAGCATTGAAGATGAAACATGGCGGGTCTTTCAGCATGACAATGATCCCAAGCACACTGCCAGGGCAACAAAGGCGTGGCTTCATAAGAAGCATTTCAAGGTCCTGGAGTGGCCTAGCCAGTCCTTATATATATATATATATACTTATATGTATATAAGTATATATATATATATATAGTGGGGGAAAAAAGTCACCAATTGTACAAGTTCTCCCACTTAAAAGATGAGAGGCCTGTAATTTACATCATAGGTAGACCTCAACTATGAGAGACAAAATGAGAAAAAAAAAATCAGAAGGGAGCGGGAGGTCCACAGGCGGATTGGCGCAGCCTCTGCAGTAAAGCGGGCGCTGTACCAGTCCGTCGTGGTGAAGAGAGAGCTGAGCCAAAAAGCGAAGCTCTCGATTTACCGGTCGATCTACGTTCTTACACTCATCTATGGTCATGAGCTTTGGGTCATGACCGAAAGAACGAGGTCCCGGATACAAGCGGCTGAAATGGGTTTCCTCTGTAGGGTGGCTGGGCTCTGCCTTAGAGAGAGAAGCTCAGTCATCATCCGGGAGGGACTCAGAGTAGAGCCACTGCTCCTCCGCATCGAGAGGAGCCAGTTGAGGCTCGGGCATCTGGTCAGGATGCCTCCTGGACGCCTCCCTGGTGAGGTGTTCTGGGCACGTCCCACCGGGAGGAGGCCCCGGGGAAGACCCAGGACACGCTGGAGGGACTATGTTTCTTGGCTGGCCTGGGAACGCCTCGGGATTCCTGGAGGAGCTGGAACAAATGGCTGCGGAGAGGGAAGTCTGGGCCTCCCTCCTTAAGCTGCTACCCCCGCGACCCGACCCTGGATAAGCGGCAGAAGATGGAGGGATGGATGGACATTGTCTGAATTTTAAAGAATTTATTTACAAATAAGGTGGAAAATAAGTATTTGGTCAAAAACAAAAGTTCATCTCAGTACTTTGTAATATCTCCTTTGTTGGAAGTGACAGAGGTCAGACGGTTTCTGTAAGTCTTCACCAGGTCGGCTCACACCGTTGCTGGAATGTTGGCCCATTCCTCCAAGCAGATCTCCTCTAAAGCAGTGATGTTCTGGGGCTGGCGACAGCAACACGGACTTTCAACTCCCTCCAAAGGTTTTCCATGAGGTTGAGATCTGGAGACTGGCTAGGCCACTCCAGGACCTTGAAATGCTTCTTATGAAGCCACGCCTTTGTTGCCCTGGCAGTGTGCTTGGGATCATTGTCATGCTGAAAGACCCGCCATGTTTCATCTTCAATGCTCTTGCTGATGGAAGGAGGTTTACACTCAAAATCTCACAATAAATGGCCCCATTCATTCCTTCATGTACACGGACCAGTCGACCTGGTCCCTTTGCAGAGAAATGGCCCCCAAAGCATGATGCTGCCATCCCCATGCTTCACAGTTGCTATGGTGTTCTTTGAGTGCAACTCAGCATTCACTGTCCTCCAAACATGACGAGTTGTGTTTATACCAAACAGGTCTAGTTTGGTTTCATCTGACCATATGACTTTCTCCCAATACTCTTCTGGAACATCCAAATGCTCTCTAGCAAACTTCAGACACGCCTGGATATGTAGTGGCTCCAGCAGGGGGACACGTCTGGCACTGCAAGATCTGAGTCCCTGGCAGCGTAGTGTGTTACTGACGGTAGCCTTTGTACCTTTGACCCCAGCTCTCTGCAGGTCATTCACTAGCTTCCCCAGTCTGGTTTTGGGATGTTTGCTCACCATTCTTGTGGTCATTCTGACCCCACGGGCTGAGATCTGGAGCCCCTGATGGAGGGAGGTTAGCAGTGGTCTTGTAGGTCTTCCATTTCCTGATTATCGCTCCCACAGTAGATTTCTTCACACCAAGCTGCTTGCATATTGCAGATTCAGTCTTCCCAGCCTGGTGCAGGTCTACAATTCTGTTTCTGGTTCTTTGACAGTCTTTGTTCTTCACCATAGTGGAACTTGGAGTTTGACTGTTTGAGGATCTGGGCAGGTGTCTTTTATACTGTTAATGAGTTCAAACATGAGCCTCAAGTAATGAGTGGAGGACAGAGGAGCTTCTTAAGGAAGAAGCTACAGGTCTGGGACAGCCAGAAATCTGGCTTGATTTTAGGTGACCAAATACTTATTTTCCACTCTTATTTGCAAATAAATTCTGTAAAATTCAGACAATGTGATTTCCATTTTTTTTTCTCATTTAGTCTCTCATAGTTGAGGTCTACCTATGATGTCAATTACAGGCCTCTCTCATGTTTTTAGTGGGAGAACTTGCACAATTGGTGACTGACTAAATACTTTTTTTCCCCACTGTATGTCCAGGTGCTGATCTAAGTAGCTTTTAACTTAAAGCCAGCATCAGTGAACAAACGTCAGGCTGTAAACAGTTTTCAGCTCTGTTGATCTTGATCAGTAACCAGCTGATCAGAAACTAAAATGTCTGATCTGTTTTCAGTGACAACATCAAAGCACTCTGCTACCAAATTGTGCTAATGATACTTTATTAGTGGGTACAGGTGTATGTGAAGAAGGAATTGAACACAAAATTTTCGTCAGTGCATCTAATATACACTTCAAGTAAGAGCCTGTCATTTGGTTTAAAGCAACACTGTCATATAATTCCAAACTAGATGTTTGAGTGTAATACCATTAATGTTCTGCCTTGATTGTGAATTGCAGAGCCCTGTTCAAGCCAAGCCTGAAGGGAACTCAAACATTCATTGTATGAGTCCCAGGCAGACAGAATCTGGCCCATCAGGATCTTGGCAGATGATACCTCCTCCAAAACAGCAGCAGTGTTCTCCTCAAGTTGCTTCACCTGCTGACTCACATGGTGGTAATCTGAAGCTGAGAAGTAAAGTTCAATAGAGATTACATACTTCTGGAAAAAAATGCCATGTTCCACCCATTAATTCTTACTTACCAAGAGCAGATTTGCTTGAATATTTCTCAGAAATCTGCTTTAGCTTGCGAAGTGCAGCTTCAAGCAAAGAGGGGAGATCCTGTTTGTTTATTTCCTGTGATCATCAAAATGGGTTGGGGTTAGAAATCTAGTCTAGCCTAAAGTCTTATTCACACAAAATACACATATAAACACAATTTCAAGTTTATAATAAACATTAGTTATATACGGTAGCTCCGAGGTAGAAACCATTTCAACGAATTGAAAAAAACAACATAATTAAAAATCAAAAAAAAGGTATATCTGAGAAATCACTGATTAGACGACACTACTATTTGCTTATGAACCAGAAGCTATCACTTGAATAAGTAGATGCCTCACATTGCTGCGATATGCCATATTGAAAGTGGGGTATCTGCCAGCAAGCTAAAACTAGTAAATGGACCAAACATCATAAAGTGCCGTTCTACAAAGTATTTCAAGTTAATGAATGTCACTGAAACATTCTCTGTCACCTACCATTATATTTCGGAATCAAAAAACTAACGAAAAAAAACAAACACTGAAGACAAGGATTCAAACTTTTTGATGAGATTATTTAATTGTTTTGGGGCACAATGTTTACATTTGATACAACTGATTCTGATAAATTATCTTAATATTGGCTTTGATGAACACACACATATTGTGTTAACATATTAGGCTGGGGAGAGGGAAGTCTGGGCCTCCCTTCTTATGCTGCTACGCCCGCGACCCGACCCTGGATAAGCGGCAGAAGATGGATGGATGCATTTTGACATTTGCATAAGTCCAAATGCAAATGGACTTATTTGCATTTTGAAAGAAAATCTGTCTAATAAACCTGTGCTACCATTAGCATCAGCAAGACATTAACAGAGCACTTATTGATGGATGCATTAAAGATACCAAGCCTAATGAATACTTACATCCCATTCGTGTAGCAACACCCTGACAGCCTCAGGAGAAATGAAGAGTCTCTTTGAGATGAGAAGCTTGGCCCTGATCTGTCCCAATAGATCCCGAACTGTGTGCTGGTGCTCTCTGTATTCCAGCTTGATCCCATGGTACTTAGCAGTCACTCTCACATTGGTGAATCTGATATTGTTGTGAAAGAAACAAACATTTACCAGGAAAATTTGACAATAAATCAGATCAATGTAATAGTTTATTAATAGTCTGTACCAAAGTGTAATATTATTATATATTACATAATAATGTAACACCAATATATTAGTGAATTATTATAGTGGTTCTCAAAAGTCCATGTTCCCCTTGTCAAAGTTCTGAAATTTTGTGATGTAAAAATTAGACCACAATATCCACCTTATGCCTATCCCCCATGAAACTTTGCATGAATTATGGGTGCAACTTCTGAACTGGAAAGAGCCATTTGTCTACATGCTAGCAACTCTCTATCTGAAATCAGAGATTTTAGGCTATAAAATATGTGAGCACACCAGTTATTTTTTTCTTAGATGATTGGTGGATTTATTTCGTTCTTTGTTTCATTTGCCTTTTCAGATTATTAGATCATTTTAATGGTTTAAAGACAAAGGTTTCTTTTATGATTTCTCTGGGGGACACGATTCTCGACTTTTCCCTGGTCCCCCAGATTTCCACCCATGGGAATGTCCTTTGTGTCCATTTATTATTTTTACTTAATATTGTGCAATAATCAAAAAGAGAGGTGTAATCTCTATCATGAATATAGGTTGGCAGAACCCCCCCCCCCCCCATCCCCCTTCAAATTACAGTGAAATACTGCTACTTCCGGTGGGGACTAGAAGTAAGACCCATAATTATTCCCACAGTAATCCTCCCATGAATACGGTGGATATCATCTCAAAATGTTTTACATATGTGCATATTCATCCGTTGTAATAAATGAAGAAGAAAATCAACAACAACGTTGTCTAAATGTGTAAATGCGTCACATTGTAGGACATCACTTGTTCACAGCTCTCTAGAGATTATCACTGAGAATCTTGGCTTGGCCATTCCAAAGCATTATTTTTTTCTTCAAAGCCATCAACGAGCCTTGTTGTGTTTATAATGCAGTGGAATTTTTAGTCACCTTTGTGCAATGACATTATGTTGATCCTTTGTGAACTACCTGCAAAGTACTGCTTTATTTACAGATTCAGTATAATGTTTTTTCCTGGCACATGGTGCCATGTTGCAGCAAAGTCAAGAAAGTGAGTAATTTCAGTTGTTAAAAAATAGCTATACATTAAATATGACTTAAAAGAAATTTCACGTTGATATTTAACACCATGAAATTGGACCTCTGTCTCTTTAAAAACACCTGTTCTTTCTGAAAATCTGCTTTCAATGTTATCACAACATGCTTCTTTATAAACCCTTTAACAACATTTTTAGCAGTGTTTCATTAAGAAAGAAGTAGCTCATATGATAACCTCAACAAATGCACAGTTCCACCAGGTGTTAACTAAATGCAGCGGGGTAGTCTGAAGGAGCTGAGTGGGGGACTTGCCGGTGATCTGTAAGGCAGAAGCTTACAGATCACACCTCGGAAACATAATGCTGTGCATGTAGCTACTGCTCCCTGAAGGAGAGGAACGAGGTACAACACAGAGTAGAAGACACCTTTAGGCAAATGACATGTGATGAAGGGTGGCAGGCACTGCCTTCATATAAATATTCCCACCGAACCTAATGCATAACGTGTTGTCAATTTGTTCGGCACAACACATAGTGCATGGGACATATATACACCCCAGCGGAGCAGCGATCAAACATGGGTCAAAACAGCATGTTAGTGTGAAATCTTCAATCCAGCAGAAAGAACAGAGTGAGCCACAGGAGGGGCTGTTGCATCCAGACAATAAAACCGAACAAAAGTGTGCAGTGAAGACCAGCTGGCTGCAGAGCAGATGTTACTCATAGGATGCCCTCTGAAGCCAGGAAGAAAGCCAGGATGCTGCCACACCTCTGGTTGAATGTGCTCTCACACCATGAGATACAGGGAGGCACGTGCTGTTGTAAGGGAGAGAAATAGCCTCCATGACCCAATGACAATGCCTCTGTCATGTCAGAACTTTGCCTCTAGCTGATCTGGCAAAACACACAAACAGCTGATCACACAACCTTTGACTTTGCATCGAGTGTGATTGGTGTAAAGTCAGAGTGCATCTACTGAAAATGCACACACCATAAATGCACCCTTCTTTGCTCTTCTACACTTTCTACTCCAACCCCCACAAATGCCACACACGTATTGACTATTGTTTTCTTCCTAAAATTATTTTATTAAGACAAGTTGCTCCATGCCAAAAGTGACACATTGTTATATCTAACCGTGCTGCAATGCATCTAAATTATACTGTTAAAAATGCTAGAGTTAAATCAAATCACTGGAGAGTAAATCCTTTAATTTTAAAGGATGGAAAATGTTTGGCGTATTTTAGAACAGAATTCAAACAATTCGTTGCTGTCAATTCTCCCTCAGCTAGCAGCCCCTCCTTGCTCTGGAACACATCTAAGGCATTTAGTAGGGAATTTATAATATCGTATACATGAAGCAAGAAGCGAAGAATTGCAGAACAAAACATACCAGAAAGAAAGCCTAGACTTGCAGAAAAAGAATATGTAAAATAAAATAAGCCTTTGTCCCCCAGCAGTCTATGTTGGGGGAGCACAATGCCATCCAGTGCTCGCTGGACACATTACTGACGCAGAACGCTACAAAGCCAAATTCGCTAAACAAAGATTGTTTGACTATGGGGATAAACCAGGAAGATACCTTTCCTATCTTACAAAAACAATGGCTTCAATTTCTGACCAGAGGGGTTCTACAGACCCAGAAAAAATAAATGCTACTTTCTTTGAATTTTACAACAATCTTTACCAATCTGAGCAATGTGACAACTCTCAATCTGTAATGGAAAAATTTTTCTCACAAATTAAGCTGCCCAATTTACCAGAGGACAAAAAGAAAGACCTAAATGCAGAAATATCGGAAGCAGAGGTGGAAAGAGCCATCAGATCCCTTCAGGGAGGGAAAGCATCGAGCCCAGATGGGCTCAAATCAGAATTTTACAAGGCACTTATAGATCTGCTGTCAAGGCCCTATTTATCCATGTTGAATGACTCAATTGGTACCAGTGTCCTCTACCGCCCCCTCTGGGAAGCGAATAAATCCTTACTTCCTAAGAAATCAAAACCTCCAGAAAGTTATGGCTCTTACAGGCCCATCTCATTACTAAATGTTGATTTGAAAATACTGTCCAAAATTCTTGCAACACACTTGGAAAATATTTTACCTCTCTTGATATGGATAGACCAAACAGGTTTTATCAAGGGTCATAATTCCTGCAATAACCTCAGACGTCTTTTGAATGTGATTCAGCAGTGTCAGCGGCTGGCAATGAATGGTCCTGTAGTCTCCTTAGATGCAGAAAAGGCGTTCGACCATGTCGAATGGTCATATCTTTTTCATACTCTGCATCAATTTGGACTGGGTCAAAACTTTATCAGCTGGTTTAAAGTCCTCTACAGTTGTACTTTAGCTGCATTTATTACAAAAGGGCTTAGGTCTAGACATCTTGAGGTGGGAAGGGGAAACAAGCAGGGGTTACCCTCTATTCACTCTTGCAATTGAACCGCTGGCTGGAGCAATTCGTAGTGACCCCACTGTATTCAGAGTCAACCCTGATCGGGGATCCATAAAATTTCCTTATATGCCAAAAATGTTCTGTTGTTTCTCTCCAGACCTGCTAGTTCAGTCGAGACAGTCATCACAATTATTAACCAGTTTTGCTCATTCTCGGGATACAAAATAAACTTCTCCAAATCCAAGGCCAGCCCTTGGGTAGACAACTTTATATCCCTAGTTTCCCTTTTAAGTGGAACCCTGCAGGATTTAAATATCTTGACATATTTGTCACATGTCTTCGAACAGCTGTTCAAAGCAAACTTTGTCCCATTATTTGAAAAAAGGATGAGTTATCATCTCAAACTGTGGTCTATGGACTGTTTGTGACGCGAGTGCACCCCCTGGCGGACAGAAAACAATTCCAGGACTACTTATATGATCAGAGGAAGCTAAGTTATAGCGACTGGATTCCTCTGAATGGTTAGTGGTAGGAATCGGTCCAGTTAATTTGCTCTTGCTTTGTAATGAATGATGCTCTGCTTTCAGGTAAACAGCTATTGTTATTTTCATTTAACTCTGTAAATAACTCAAATGCCCAAGTAGAGATTGTAAGTGCTTTTTTGTGGCCAGTCACATTTACCAGACAGCACCACTCTTTCTTTATGATGAGCAAAGAAAAATACATGAGTTAAGAGACTAATATTTTCATTCCAGGTTTCATCATATATTAAGATATGTTATTGTGGGCACAATTTTCGATTAAGTGGTCTTGGACAGCTTGTTAAATGTGTTAAATAGTCCTCAGCCTGAAAAATAAACACTGATTTAGAGACGTATGCAAGTTTGCAACTTTTGACAAGAGATTAGAATTCGCAATTCAACCATGCTCAAATTCTCTGCCAACAGCCAATGTTGAAAGGATTTATCATTTCAAACTATGGTCCAGTGACCATTTGTGGTGGAATGGCACCCCCTATTGGAATGAAAAAAACTCCAGGACTTCTTATGTGTTCAGCAAATGTTGGATGGCGAATGGTCAGATTTGAGGCTCGGCCACGCCCACACGCTTTGATGTACGATAATTCTTTTTGATAACTTTTGACCGTGAATGCCTCAAGATTCTGCTGACAGAGTTTGAAGCCTGGAAAGCTGTCGGATGAGTTTTCTCAGATACGACGTCAATAAAATAGACAAAATGGCGGTTTTGATCCAAAATGGCCGACTTCCTGTCAGGTGTGGACCATGACTCCAGGAGACTATTTTGTTGGTCCTGACAAGATACACATGTGTGCCAAGTTTCATAATTCTTGCATGGCTTGGGGCTGATAATTTAAAATATTGCAGGGGGCACTGTAGAGAAATTATACCACAGCCATCAACGACTGTTATGGATTCCTGTTGGGGGGTCGACAAGGATCCATCCTAGTCAGTTTGGTTCAGTTGGGCTCTAAACTGTGGGATTTAGAACCTAACATATGGCAAAGTCGTTACAGGTCACTTCGCCATGCCACCACGCGTACCTGCTCCATTGAAACAGGTCAGGGTTGAAAGACACATAACACCAACATGTCTTCTGTTTCTGGATACTGTTTCATGCTGATTAGGTCAAAGGGGTCAGATAGAGACCGTTCAGAGTAAAACATTACACTTCCTGTTCTCACGGGGCGTGGCTTAAGTAATTTCATCAGTTGACCATGTTAATGTGATGAGAACTGGTCTGTAGTGAGTCTTAAGAAGTCTGATGCAGCTGTGAATTTGTATGTGGAAGTTATTGCAGCTTGATATTTTATGGCGATTAGTCAAAGTTTGACACTTAGCCACGCCCAAAGGCTTTGGTATACAAGAAAATTGTAGGATAACTTTTGATCTACTATGTCTCAAGAGTGTGCTGAGTGATTTTAAAGTGTGTAGGTCAAACGCTGTAGGACGAGTTCGATCAGATACGTCAATAAAATGGACATGGTGGTGGCTTTGATCCAAAATGACCAACTTCCTGTTGGGTTTGGACCATGGCTCCAAGAGATTTTTTTGGAGGTCCTGACAAGATACACATGTGTACCAAGTTTCATAGTTGTGGGATAAATCATGCATGAAAAATCAAGGCAGCATTCTAGGTATGTTTTTGATGAGGGAACAACATTATGAGATGATGTAAAGCTCAGAAAATTTGGTTTATATAATGCTGCCCCTTTAAAGAATACAAATTAGAATACCTCAGAAAAATTCCTTAATAATCGAATTAGATTAAAGACTGACACTGAATCAAAATTATTGTGATGAGAGGAAAAGTTGTAAAACTATTTCTAAACATTTCAATCTTCATATTAGAAATACCTGGCAGTTTAACAAGGGGTGTACACTTTTAAGACCTACTATAACTTTCAAAATGTGCACATGAATGTCAGTGAACCTTCTCTTTAGTTCTTCAATCTTGTCTGATGGAACCGTCATGTTTCCAAAGTCATCCAGGTTTTGGAAGGACTGGAAGATTTTCAATTGCTGTGGCATCTCCTCTAAACAAATCTGCAAAGACAGGAAAACACTCACATCTCTCTCTCTCTCTCTCTCTCTCTCTCTCTCTCTCTCTGAGTGGGTTGGTGGCGGTCTGTCTGCATGTGGTGAGTCTGATAGAGAGAGTGAAAGTGTTTCTAACTTTTTCTGTTTTTTATTTATTCTTATGTATTTGTTTTCTAATATTCTTTACTTGCATTGGTTCTGAATATTAGGGTTTATTTGTGAGTTTTAGCGCTTGTAGCGCTGTTTGTTTGCGGGGATGGCGTCTTCAGGGCCGCCGCCCCTCTCGTTGAGGAATGGGATCGGGTCCAACCTGATCCGAAAGTCCCAGTGGAAACGGTTCTTTTGGCAGTTGGTGAACTAGTTGGTCACATCAACCTAATTTATGCGTCCAGGATGAATAAAGGAGTCGTGATGTTTCTGAGAGAGGAGCGCTTTGTTAATCAGCTGATTGTCAGCGGGGTGACGGTAGGCGGAGAGTATCTGCAGGTGTCGCCGCTTGCAGTGCCCTCTACCCGGGTTATTATCTCAGGTGTGCCGCCGTTCATTCCTAATGGTTTGCTGGAGAAGGAACTCCAGAGGTTTGGGAAACTGGCGAGTGTTTTTAGACCAGTTGGGTTAGGATGTAAACATGATAAACTGAAACATGTTCAGTCTTTCAGGAGGCAGGTCTTTATGTTCTTAAACTCTGTATCACAAACGCTGGAAGTTTCTTTCAGAGTTAAATACGAGGAAGGATCCTATATGGTTTATGCAGCACTGGGAACATGAAATGTTTTGAGTGTGGAGATGTTGGACATAAACGGGCTTCTTGTCCGCACAAGAATCCAGAGGCGCTGCAGACGGATGGAGCTCCTCCACCTGCGGAGGGCGAAGCGGTTCCTCCGTCAGCCGGTTCTGATGCCGGGGAAGGAGGCAGCGGTCTGGACCAAGACCCGGTAAGGGAGGAGACTGGGAAAACTGGGACTGAGGTTCCTACAGATTCCTCTAATGGAGGGAAGATAGAGACGGATCAGGTAGCTGGTTGTGTTGATGCAGAGGCGGTGGTGTTGCCTGAGGGTGGCGCTGCTGAGGCGGTGGTGTTGCCTGAGGGTGGCGCTGCTGAGGCGGTGGTGTTGCCTGAGGGTGGCGCTGCTGAGGCGGTGGTGTTGCCTGAGGGGCGCTGCTGCGGTGTGTACCTGAAGGTGGCGCTGCTGGCGGTAGTGTTGCCTGAGGTGGCGCTGCTGAGTTGGTCTAGCTGAAGATGCACAGGCAGAAGACATGGACTATGACAGCGACTCAGATTGTGTCTCGATTGCAGATTCCCAAACATCATCTAGTGGTGATTTATACACTCTGGGGGAAATTAATGATTTTCTAGATGAAACGTTTGGAAAAAAGGTTAAAGTTCTGGATTATTTTCCTGATGCAGATAAATTTATCAAGAGCGTGTTAACGGTACAGAAAATAGTTGGTTTTGAAATGCTGGAGGAAAAGAAACGGTTCCGGTTGAAGAAGCACATGACAAACGTCCGGAGACATTTGTTGGCAAATAAAGCAAAAGGTTCAACACGGTTAAAAACTCAGAAATAAGACGATGGTTAAAGTTCACTGGGTGATCTTCTTTCTGCTGTCTCTGTCTGTCTTCCCTCTCTTGTTCACCTGTATGAATAATATCAGGGTGGGGACATTAAATATCAACGGTGGGAGGGATCCACAGAAAAGGATGGTGACTCTAGAGATGATCAGGCAAAAGAAACTTGATGTTGTGTTTTTACAAGAGACTCACACTGATCAGGAAAATGAGGTAGAGTGGGGTCTGAGTTGGAAAGGGAACTATTTTCTGTCCCATGGGACCAGGCTATCTGCAGGTGTAGCAGTCTTATTTTCACCAGGGTTGGACATCAATATTGTTTCCTGTACTGAGTTGGTTCCAGGAAGAGTCCTGGTGATTAGGGCAGAAATAGGAAAAATCTTGTTTTGTTTTATTAATGTTTATGCACCTAATCAGGGGGATCAGAGGATTAGATTCTTCCAGGACATATATGATTTGTTGCAGCAGTCTAATCAAAATGAGTGTGTTGTTATGGGGGGGGGGATTGGAACTGCACCACCAGCTTTATAACAGACAGAACCGGAGAAGAACCTCATCCTCCATCATCTGCTAAACTAACTCAGGTGACATCGGAGTTGGGTTTGGTCGATGCTTGGAGGATTAAACACCCTCAAGATAGACAGTATACCTGGGTCAAGATGAAGGATGGGACAGTGAGCGGGGCCCGTTTGGACAGATTTTATATCTCCAATAGTGAGAGGAATAGATTATCCAACTGTTTAATTTCTCCAGTTGGTTTTTCTGACCATCACTTAGTCTACTTAGATTTTCTTTTTTCAAGTAATACTAGATATAAAACGTATTGGCATTTTAATACAAAACTCCTTAAAGACATTTTCTTTTGTCAAAGCTTTAGTGTTTTTTGGGAACTGTGGAAAACAAAGAAATGTGAGTTTATGTCTTTAACTGAATGGTGGGAGGTTGGAAAGGCTCAGATAAGAGTCTCTGTCAGCAATATACAAGTCATTCTACAGCTAAAATGAAAAATGTGATTCAGAACTTAGAGAATGAGATTAAAGAGTTAGAAAATAATTTATTAACGGATGTTAATAATGATCAGCTTAAACAAAAGAAAGATCAGTTAGGTTGTTTTCTACATGAAAGAGCTAAAGGGGCTTTAGTTCGGTCCAGGTTTGTCCAAGCTAAGGACATGGACGCCCCTACATCTTTCTTTTTTAATTTAGAGAGGAGCGTCGGCAGGGCAAAGCAGCTGATTTGCCTCCGACTTCCAGACGGATCGCTGACCTCTGACCCCAGCATCATGAAGGAGCAGGCCAGGGGATTTTACAGTGACCTTTTCAAGAAGCAGACTTGTGACAGAAGCTCTATGGAGACGTTGCTGGATGGTCTTCCTCAAGTTGCTGCTGCTGATCAGGAAACTCTGGACGCTGGAGTCTCAATGGAGGAACTGACGGCTGCGGTTGGACAGATGGCTTCTGGCAGGAGTCCAGGTCTGGATGGTTTACCTGCAGATTTCTACAAACATTTTTGGAGGCTGTTGGGAGAGGACTTGTTGGAGGTGCTTCAGGAATGCACCATAACCGGGATCTTACCAGCATCCTGTCGACGAGCTGTTCTCTCTCTGATCCCAAAGAAAGGAGATCTGACTCTGCTGAAGAACTGGAGGCCTGTTTCTCTTCTTTGTGTGGATTACAAGTTGTTTTCTAAAGTGCTTTCCAACAGGCTGAAAGACATTCTTGAATGTATCATCCATAGAGATCAATCATATTGTGTACCTGAAAGATCTATCAAAGACAATCTTTTTCTTTTAAGAGATGTGTTTGATATCTGTAAATTATATGAGATTGATGTTGGCATCATTTCTTTGGATCAGGAAAAAGCCTTTGACAGGGTTGATCACTGTTTTCTCTTTTCCACACTGAGAGCATTTGGATTCGGTGAAGGTTTTATTTCTTTATTGGGTTTATTGTACAATGAAGTGTTTTGTGTTGTTAAGGTCGGGGGAGGTTTAAGTTGCCCTGTTAAGGTGGAAAGAGGCATTCGGCAGGGATGTCCCATATCTGGACAGCTGTACTCTATTATAGTTGAACCTTTCTTACACAAAGTACGTTCTAATCTCACTGGCCTTCTTCTTCCAGGTTTATCTAATAATCCAGGATTGATAGTCTCTGCTTATGCTGACGATATAAATATTTTTATTAAAAACCAGAAGGATCTTATTGGTCTTCAACATTGTTTAGAGCTTTATGGAAAAGCTTCTTCAGCCAAAGTAAACTGGGAGAAAAGTTCTGCTTTAAAAGTTGGCTCATGGAAAAACAAAACTCTTCCTGTGTTACCAGGTAACATTCAGTGGGCTGATCAGGGTCTAAAATTCTTGGGTGTTTTTTTTGGGAACTGATCCTGTTTTGGAAAGAAACTGGGAGGGTGTCATGGAGAAAGTGTGTGCCAGATTATCTAAGTGGAAATGGTTGCTACCTCAGCTTTCTTACAGGGGGAGAACTTTGGTAGTCAATAATCTGGTTGCCTCGGCCCTCTGGCACAAACTGACGGTGTTGATGCCACCATCCTCTCTCATACAACGTCTACAAAAGACTCTAGTGGATTTTTTCTGGTCTGGATGTCACTGGGTGAGAGCTGCTGTCTTGTACCTACCGGTGGAGGAGGGAGGACAAGGACTGATGGACATCGGATCACGGATCGCAGCTTTCAGGCTCCAGACTCTGCAGAAGCTGCTATATGGTGTTGGACTGCCATGGCTGGATACGGCACGTCTTCTGCTTAGGAAAGCAGGACGTCTGGGATACGACAAACATCTGTTCTTGCTGAGAAAAGGATCGTTGGATTTGATGGGTCTCACCCCTTTCTATAAATCAGTGCTGGATGCTTGGAGGATTCTAGCTTTTGAGAGAGAGACTGACCCAACACCAGGGATGTGGGTTTTTGAGGAGCCTCTGTTTGAGAACAACTTCTTCTCGTCACAGCTCCTCTCATCTGGAACGCTAAGGTCAAAGATGAGAGAAGCAGGCTGCGTGAAGCTGGGTCACCTGATGAAGATGTCTGTGGACGGTCTCATGGAGAGCCTCCACATTCAATCCAGACTGGCTTTAAGACTGAAGGAAGAGGCCTGTGCCTCTCTGCCGGATCCTATCAGAGCGTTTGCTGTGAACAGTACTCTGTCTGACCAATGGGATGATGAGGATGAGTTTATGTTTCCTTCCTTGGTTGTTTCTCCTGCTGTAGATCAGTGGCAGGATGACCCAGAACTGTTACTGTCTCTCCAAGACGTCCCTTTGGGTCGGTTTGAAGGTTTGGGGAAGAAACTTTTGTACAATGTCTGTGTGAAGGTGCTGAATTTCCGCTCGCTGGTGGAGGTGAGGGTTTCGAGGTGGCTTGAGTTTTTTGGCTCCGGTTTTTCCCCGAGAGGCTGTTGGCGGTCCCTGTACAAACCCCCTGTTGAGAAGCGGGTGGGGGACCTCCAGTGGAGGATTGTGCATGGGGCCATAGCTACCAACAGGTATCTGGCACACCTTGATCCAGGGCTTAATGTTAGTTGTTGTTTTTGTTCTCAGGATGAAACTTTATCTCATTTATTTATTCAATGTTCCCGATTGAAACCTCTTTTTGTTCTTCTGGATCATCTGTTTGGTGGGTTTGGCAAACAGTTTTCTAACTGTACTTTTATTTATGGTTCACGTTACGGTGCAAAAGAAAAATCTACTCGTATTCTTTTAAATTTTATTTCTGGAACTGCGAAACTGGCAACATGGATATCAAGGAAAAACAAGAAGAACGGTCACCAAACAGATGATGCTCGTGTTTTATTTCAGAGATTGGTTGTTGCTAGGATTCGGGTGGAGTTTGAGTTTTTTAAGTTGACAAATAATATTGATGTCTTTATAAGTAAGTGGGCTATCAATGATGTTCTGTGTTCGTTGGATGAGGCATCTTTAGTTTTTCCTTTTTTGCATTAAGTTTTGTTTTCTTGTTGTTGTTTTTAACACGAGGAGTGTGAAATAAAGGCAATCTAATCTCTCTCTCGCTCTCGTTTTGAACACATTTCTCTGATCTTAGTTTAGTTTGATTGCTCCAGCCTAGCCTGGTAGTTTTTGCAGTTTGATTTGCCATTATACCCATTGTACAGTTTGAAAAGCTCACACATGGGCATGCTGTCAATCTCATACATTGGTATGACTAGCTGTTCAGTAGAGAAGGATGCTTTCGCTGTAGGAGGCGTGGTGGGTTGTGATAGTGTGAATGGAGCGATTGTTAGCTTTACATGTAAGTCAATGATTTGATAGAAAGAGTCTACATCATTAATGACACTTTTACACTGGTTCTTCCTGGTTAGTCCAGCCAAAAAGATTATCAGCTGAAATGTGCCCCTGTTTATTAAAAATGATCTTCTAGTCAAGTAGTTGTCATGGTACAACCAGCTAGCTTCACCCATAAAGATGGTGCTTCTGGGTTGCAAATCTGTGCTCCTTGGACATGTGGTGTAACACAGAAGACAGGTATTGATGATCCAGGACACAGCTAGCAGCAGTTGTGGTGGAGAATGTAGGTTTGTAATTCAAACCTACAAAGAAAAGCTCAAGAATACACAGCTGGTGATTGGTGCTAACTGTGACATCCTGTGGGCAGGCGTCAGGCTGCTGGGACCGTAGGCGGCTCCACTGCAGTGATGCCACCAGTAGCTCTGCTGCAGCTGAGGCGGGCTGCAACGCCACTATTTGTTTTGTCGTTGATGAGGATCCTGGTGCTAATGGGACTACGGGCCGTGGAGGCACTGCTGTCCCAGAAAAAGAAAAGCTCTACATTTTTAGGAACTAAGAGGGCAAATAAAGCAGGAGAGAACAGTTTGGAGTCTGAAAATGACCCATCATTGAGCCAGGATCAGCAGAATCTGTATTCTCCTCTTGCTTCTTAATTTCTTCACTTGACGAAACTGAAACTTGAAAGTCAGAACTCAAACACTTACTGCTGATGAAGATGTTTAGACATATTCTGTACATCCCTATTTTTTCTGTTTCTTCATCTCTATGTGTGTCTTTAATATAGGCACATTAAATTTAAATAGTGCCAGAGATGAAGTAATAGGAGCTGCTTTTTCGAGCCTATGGTGTTAAAAATGTATATAATGTAGGTTCAAAAAATACAAAGTACTGCTGATAATGACAGTGATTAGAAGAAAGTATGTTGGGCAAGAGGCAGAGATGAAGGGGGCTTTGTACATGCAGTTGTAGTGGAGGTGTGGGGATGGTGTTTTTCCTGTTTTCTAAGAATTTCTTGCATATTTCTTGTTAAGCAGTGGAAATAATTGAGGATGGTTTACTGAAAGATAAAGCCAAATATGAAAGTTGAGGTCTGGACAGAATGAATCTCTGGAATATTTTATGTGACAAACATTGTAGTGAAAATGAATATTTGCTTTTGTGTGGAGATTTCAATTGGACTGAAAATAGATTACTACATCTTCTAGATAGTAACCATTTAGAGTCTCATTCTGAATCCTCTCAAAGGCTTAGACAGCTGATTGCAGCTGCTGACCTTGTAAATGTGTGCAGTTTTCAACAAAAATTAGAGAGAGTACAGAGTCATTCTGAAGACAATCTTTTATTCCTGGCATGTTTGGATCATATATATTGGTTTAAATATTATTTGAATATTAAAAATTGCCAAATAATCCTTGTTGTGGGTTTTCTGATCATTGTCTGGTTTGTTGTTCTGTGTATATTAAAAATGTTCATATACGGAGAGCTCTTTTGATCAGTGACCTGATCAGATCTGATCAGGTCACGTTTCCTGAGCATAACAGAGATGGAGGTTCCGTCTCACCTTTTTAGACTGGAAAAAAAGGAATGAGGACAGAAAGATTCACTCTCTAAAGTCTGGTTCTGCGATCTTGGACTTTTCTGATGTGAGTGCTGGTTTCTTCGAAGGACTTCCTGAAGTGGAGGCTATAGTTAATCAAAAACGGGGGGCTCAGCTTACTCTACACTCTGCATGAATTACATACTGCTTTGATGACCTAAAGAGTGGTGGGTCCCCTACCAAGTAATATGTCTTCCTGTTAAGTTTTACAAATCCTGATGGTCTGTGATAGGTGAGGATTTGCTGGATGTTATCAGGGATTGTCTGCAGAGACGTTGGCTGCTTTTGAGCTGCAGAAGGGCAGTCATTACTCTGCTCCCAAAGAAGATTTAGAGACAAAGTGACTTGTCTCTTTGCTCTGCACAGGCTACAAGATCTTTTCCAAAGTCCTGGGTGCCAGGAGATGATAATTTCAGTCATTCATGGAGACCAGACGTATCGTTGTCTGGCAGGCT
This sequence comes from Phalloptychus januarius, assembly GCA_902982915.1. Taxonomy (NCBI): domain Eukaryota; kingdom Metazoa; phylum Chordata; class Actinopteri; order Cyprinodontiformes; family Poeciliidae; genus Phalloptychus; species Phalloptychus januarius. Next base: position 222,584 of record CADWAE010000097.1, read on the forward strand.
GATTACTGATAGTATGACTTTAGTGAGAGGCATTTTGGAATGGGCTTAGATATTGGTCTTATTTCTATAGATGAAGAAAAAGTGTTTGGCTGGATTGAACGCTAATATTTGTGGCAAACTTTGACTGCTTTTGGTTTCAACTCAGGTTTCATAGCTATGATCCAGGTTCTGTAAAGTGACATTGCGAGTGTGCTTAAAATGGATGGGGGCTTAAGTTCTTCATTTACTGTTTTAGGGGGAGTGATGCAAAGGTGTTCTTTTTCAGGAGTTCTTTATTCCTTTGCAATTTAACCTTGGCTTCAAAAATTAAGAAAAATTTTGTGTCATGTTTTTCCTACATGGTGCGATGTCAGTTCTCTCTCTCCCACTCACTCTGTCTCTGTTTCTCTCTCCTCTAGTTGATTAGTTACCTTGAGGAGCTCCTGTTTCTCCCTTGCTTCATCGGCAGCACAGCCATGATCCTGAGAGTCTTCTTGTTCTTCAGCCAGAGTTCCCTCTGTTCTCAGCAACCATCCAGCTACAGTATCCAGAGGGGCAGGAAGGCTCCTGTCTAACTCAACTTTGTATTCTCGCAGCTGGATGAAAACAGAAAATGAAGACAATTTCTTTGATGTTAAACTACAGAGGGTTAACAGGGTTTGTATGATTGGTAGACCATAGGTTTTTATTTGGATTTGCAAAAACCAAATAAAATAAAAAAGAAGAACATTATTTAAATGTTCTTACATTTAAAGAACATGTAATGTACTTTAAATGTACAAGAAAAAAAGTTTCTACATTACATGAGAACCAAACAGAACCTTTTCACTGAGGCATTCCCATGCTTCCCTAAGAGACCGTTGATCCTGGCTTAGCTCTGGAGTGTGTCTCATTGCTGTCAATAAAGGCATGATGGGCCTTCGTTGCTCATTAAAGGACACAAGAAAGGTCTGAAAAACCTAAAGAAAACACAAAATCTCTGTTAGACATGCTATTGACAGATCAACTCAAGAAAAAAAACACAAATCCAAGAAAGTAAGCTATGTTCCAGAGGGGTAAACGTTGCGATGATTTGCTATTATGGAGTCTTCATACCCGCTGGATTTTTTTTATGTCACCTTTAAGCTACAAAATTCAGTGCATTAAGATTACTGTATGACAAACCATCGCAAGGCAGATTGAAATAGCGAAGTAGATGGAAAATTATCGATAGTTTTCATGGTGTTTATAAGTAACACATTGCAAAATATTAACTCTATCGAGTCACCAATATGGATTTTGAGCATATCAATATACAATATGTAATGGTTGAAAACTTATTTTATGTAGAGTATACATTTCTCTACCCTTTTGACACTGCTCTTCTACTTCGATTAAATACTGCACTTAATGAAAATAAACATCAATTATTAATATCAAACCATTTTTATCAATGAGACTAATACTGATATATCCCAATTGTGAAATGAATATTGAAAAACTACAAAAGGTCTGAAAACTTTTCACAAGGCAAATTAAACTCAGCAGTGCAGACACTCTGGCCCCGAAACGCACATGGTATCGCTCAGAGTAGCTTTCTCCTTCTGTGGAGTCCCATCCTTCCAACAGTTCATCAAAGGCCTGGACAAGCCAACAAGTCACATCCTGTGCATTGCGATCAGGTGTCGCCTGGAAGCATTATAAATTACAAATATAAGGTTTCAGTAGAGGCTTCATATGCAAGTCAGATGAACCTTCTAGTGTCAAAGGCTGTTCTGAATTCTGAAACAGAGGAACACATCCATACTGTACTAAAGAACAGAGCAAACTACATTGGCAGAACTTGCGACAATAGACAATAATCGGTGGGGAGCAAGTGACACAGGTGGGGTTAAATACACAAGAGAGTATTTAGGAAACACGAGGGCCAGCTGGTGTGGTCAAGAAGTGAACGCGACAACAAAGAAAGACAATTAACAGAAAAACATGCAAAAGTCAATATCTTCACAGTACCCCCACTTCAAGAGGCGGCTCCCAACATGCCCCTAAAAATCCAAACAAAAAACCACCCAACTAGGCTGGGCAGAGGGGTTCTGGATGGAGGGCCAGAGTCCAAAGAAAAACATCACAAAAAGAAACAAACAAAAAAAAAAAAAAAGTCCAGTCCAAATAAAACACATGGTCAGAGCTGAACCTGCTGCAAACAGTCAGGTGGGCGGCGGACCTCTCATTTTGGGTCCGGCGGGCGGCAGAGAGGCCGATGTGACCCATAAAGAGTGTTTGGAGGACAGCCAGGAGACTGCACAGACCCATGAAGAACCTCTGGGGGTAGGCCTGGAGGCTGGCTGGACCAATGAGGTGGACCTGAAGCACCGGCTCAGGCTCGGGGAGTTAAGCCGCCGGCTCAGGGAGGTTCACTAGGAGGATCGGGCAGAGCTTCCCAGCTCTCAGGAAGCTCTCGAGTGCCGGGAGGCGTTGGGAAAACAGTTTCTGACACAAATAATTCCTCTGCCCGATTACTGGGGTTACTCCGCACCCCTCCGCACGTGCGGCTGGTGCGGAGGGGTGATTGGAGCTGTGGAGGAGGAGTGGAAGACCAGGATATCTGACTTGGTTGGCAGTGGGTCCGCGATAATCACTGCTAGACCTGCCCGGTCTCTGTGGGAGACGGGGATACCAGTTTCACAAAGCAATGACATTGTATGGCTACCTCAAAATGTCTCTCGATAGAGCAGGGTTGGGCCACTGTATCAATAAATTCCTCCACCGTCTTATTTAAGGCATTCAATATCCGCTGGGTCGAGGTGTTGTTGTAGTTTCTTCTTACCACAAATCTCACCGTCACTGGTTAAATCCTTCTGTCATGAAAAGTGTTGTTTGAAGTGAGCATGGACATAGAAGGACCCAGGGTTGAGGTTCAAAAATGATGGTTTTAATGATGATAATAACTGTACACGAAGTCTAGGCAGCACAGGTGAGCAAAAAAGCAAGGACCTCAGACACAGGTAGCACCTGGAAACAGCAACGAGGCAGACACAGAAACAAGCAACAATAGACAAGGATCCGGTGGGGAGCAGGTGACACAGGTGGCGTTAAATGCACAAGGGAATAATCAGGGAACACGAGGGGACAGCTAGTAACAATCAAGCGGTGGACTACGTAACACAGACAGACAATTAACAGATAAACACATACGAAAATCCATATCCTCACACTTTAACTTCTGCCATCTGGTTCTTTAGCATCAAATTGTACTTGGCTTCAACAAAGATGGCAACCTACCACCAATTTATCAGTGAGCTGAAACTTAGCAACTTAATTAGAAAATAATGCTAAAACATCTGACTTTTTTATTTTTCGTGTGGACCCTCAGACAGAACGTGTTTCAGTTTGGGCCTTTAAGAAATGCAGAGATTTAAAGACAGGTTGTTTGTAGTTTGGAAAAAGCGTCCGCTTCCAATTGAAGCTTCGGGAGTCCTCCAGTTGCCCAGACAGTAAGCTGACGCTGATGCTTGTTTTCCAACTACACTCATATTTAATCAATTAATCCAACCAATTATCTTCCGCTGCTTATCCGGGGTCGGGTCGCGGGCGTAGCCTTCTTAAGAAGGAAGTCTGGGCCTCACTTAGGGCCAGACTAAGTGAGGCCCCGGGCTCCCCCGGGGCAACATAGTCCCTCCACCCAGGGCATGTTGGAGGGACTATGTTTCTCGGCTGGCCTGGGAACGCCTCGGGACGTGCCCAGAACACCTCACCAGGGAGGCGTCCAGGAGGCATCCTGGCCAGATGCCCGAGCCACCTCAACTGGCTCCTCTCGATGCGGAGGAGTAGCGGCTCTACTCCGAGTCCCTCCTGGATGACTGAGCTTCTCTCTCTAAGGCAGAGCCCAGCCACCCTACAGAGGAAACCCATTTCAGCCGCTTGTATCCGGGACCTCGTTCTTTCGGTCATGACCCGAAGCTCATGACCATAGATGAGTGTAGGAACGTAGATCGACCGGTAAATTGAGAGTTTTGGTTTTCAGGATCCTTACTTTGCTTTTGATGTGGCTCTATTAGCTGATATCCAGGTTTTTCTAGAGCAGTTGACAGGCAAGCATTAAGCTTTGTTCATTTTAATGCACCAGACAAAATCAGAGATGCAGATAAATGCTGTAAGTCTGTTACAAAAATATTTTACAGTTCCAACTTTTTATATTTCATAAAACCACAGAGGGGTAGACATCTCATGATTTTAAAAACACTGTCACTCCACATATTCTAAACAACTGATTTGAAAAAAAAAACTTGATAAAGAACCTCATTGTTCAACTCATTTTATATCATGTGGTAGTTGAGTCCATTAGCGCATTACAGTAGTTCCCTGCTAGTCAAACTGCTATTCTAAAATGTTATGGAAAGTCACATGAGTGAAATACAGTCATTCAGACACACAACTAACAAGTCAGCTGATGGACAGTGTTGTGTGCATGAAAAACAGCTGAAGTTATGACCGTGTGAGGGGAAGACAGAGGCAGAGCCAGGATATGATGGTTGGCTGTACCTGTCGAAGAGGTGAAGCAGAAACTGCAGGAGTGTAGCGAATAGACACATTGATAGGTGAGGGGCTTTTTGAAGAAGTCAGGTACTGTGTTTAAGGCAGGAAAAGGCAAGTAGAAGAAGAAAAGAGGTGACAAGGAGGGGTTAGAACAAACTAAAAGAAAAAAATCATGTCTAAAGGGAAAACTTGTGGGATGCTAAATATGAGAACTTTAATTGAAAGAACATGAAACACTGACCTGCATCTCATCTTCTTGGGCAGCCACATCTCTAGAGTATTGCAGGAATTGAGCGACATAGGTCATGATGGACTTCTCATCTGGGTCTCTGACATCCACATCTGCATTAACATCAGAGTCCTCCATGATCAGCCTCACTACAACTCCGCCCTCAGAGGTTCACAACCAACTCAAAAGTATGAGGAGTTTAGTTCTGGGAACAAATATGAGGAGGGGAAGTAGGATCCCTAATTCTGAAGAAATGTGGACAAATGCTGCCAGGATAATGAGCCAGCAGGCAGATCACAGGAAACAAATGAAGGATTTTTAAGAGGGTCATATGAATAAACATGAGAGTCAGCAGATCTTTCTATCGTCATTCAGCTCTCCCTAAGGCTCTACAAGGACATCTTAGTTAGAACATTCCGCAACACTCTGAATATGTGATAATGATTCATTTGGAACCAATGAGAATGCTTCCTAAATCAGTTTTTATTTAGACTCTGTACAACTGGCATATACAAGGGATGAAAAACCTCTGAAGATTCACTGATGACACTGAAAACTGTCAGGATAAAACAAACGCATCACAAGATCATCAACATTAAAGCCGAGGCCCAAAGTTACCCCAAAGTTTTTCAAAATCCCTGGCAGATTTATTTCAAAGTCATCTTTTATTTTAACAACATAGTTCTTCTGATGTAATATCAGTGGTGGACTGCGGAAAATATTGACATGAGTACTGTAATTAAGTGCATTCTTTTGAGTCTCTTGACTTGAGTATTTACTTTTGGGGGAACTTATGCACTGCATTTCATAGACAAATATTGTACTTTTGACTGCATACATTTCTAGGAAGCTTAACTCTCATTCCTTTTGGCTCAGCACGCTTTGTAGTCTGTCATTGCTGCTTTGTTTTTTTTTTTTTACTAAATTTGGGGTACACCAATAAATTGGCCCCAATTTTATTAATTTCGGGAGATCAGTCACTGATATGTGAATGTGGTGGATATGTGAAGCTGATCATTTCCACCGTCTTATCTACCTTGGCAAAAGTCTAAAAATCAACCGCTGTTCTCTACTGCTCTCCCATGAGAGAGGTTGTCTGATAGACCAGCCCACCAGGTCATATCTGAGCATTTGCAGTTAACAAGAGTCACTCCACTGTTACCAATTTTCTTGCTATATTTAGCAACATGGGCTGCCCAGTGGCGCAGCTGGTAGAGCTGTTGCCTTGCAGCAAGAAGGTTCTGGGTTCGATTCCCAGCCCCGGTCTTTCTGCATGGAGTTTGCATGTTCTCCCTGGGCATGCGTGGGTTCTCTCCGGGTACTCCGGCTTCCTCCCACAGTCCAAAAACATGACTGTCAGGTTAATTGGCTTCTCTAAATTGTCCCTAGGTGTGAGTGTGTGTGTGCATGTTTGTTTGTCCTGTATGTCTCTGTGTTGCCCTGCGACAGACTGGCGACCTGTCCAGGGTGCACCCCGCCTCTCGCCCGAAATGACAGCTGGAGAGACACCAGCAACCCTCCCGACCCCAGTAAGGGAAAAAGGGTGCAGGAAAATGGATGGATGGATTTAGCAACATTTCAGAAAAAAAAAAATCAACATCGCCCAAAAATTGAATCTCTAAGTCAGGCTTTTAAAAGATCAGTGATCAGCCAGAAAACTGCAATTGGTGCAACACCAACACAAATTTTGGGATTTGGAATTATGTCCTTGTTAAATGTCATGAGTTGAGTTTCCAGATTCAAATAGCAATGGAGACAGCTGAGAAACTCAAATGGGGAAACCAGTGCACCCATGGTCATATCTTAGCTCAATGTTTGAAAGCTTCCATGTTAAGTACGGCATTACTTACAGTGTTGTAGGAACAGGGAAAAAAAGCCAATTACTGTCCTTTTCATTACATTTTTATGCTTTTTTTTTTTTTTTTTTTTTTTTTTTAGGTGGTGCAAACTTTTCATAGTAGTGATTCAGGTGGTTTCAGAAAGTTACAAGGTTCTGCAAAAACATTCCAAAAACAAAGTAGCAATGTACTGACATTAGAAAACATAATTTGTACTTTTGAATATTAAGTACTTTTATTCAAGTATCAGAATTGAGTACTTTATCCACTGCTGTGTAAAGTTAGCATGTTGCCATAGCCCTAACAACCCAGAACCTAGAACTTGAATCTCCAAGAGAATCATTTTGAGGAGGTTTGGATAGAGGGGGTCTTATTAGGACAGTGTTTCTCAATCTTTTTTGGGCATCCCCCTATCCATTATTCAGGTCCCTCACCGCCCTCCATCAAAGAATTTGAGAATTTGTATGCTACTTTGCACTGACTATTGTTTTATTATTAACTTTACAATCATTATAGTCGATGTTTTGATCTGTATGGTTGTTTCTGTGTTTGTCATCAAAAATAATTTCCCAGAGAACAAAAAAAGTCATGTGAACAGAAATTATTTTTACTGCCATCTGTGAAAAATGCAATGAAAGGACATTCAACTTAAAATCGGTAGGTCTCTTCCTAACCTTAACCCTTTTCAGTGGAAAAACAAAAGTTCCAGATTCTTTTTAATGCCATACAAATATGTGATAGAAATATGGATGATATTTTTCAATATACCCGTCAGTTGACTTATAGATTAATAGTTTTACTGTACAGAAATGACAAAGAACAAAGCTGGTTCTTAATCAAATCCTAATGAGTCAAATTAAAGTGTCATGGAGTCATAAAGCCTCATGACTTTAACACTGACATGAAAAATAATACTGAAGAAATAAATATATCAAATCTAATTAAAAACATAAATAAGTGATAGGTTTCTTATTGTTATCATCTGTACAATATATTTCTTCTTTAGTACTAGATGTGATCTCAACAGACTCATCGCCCTTCAACAATATTATTTTACCTTTTATCTGAAAACGGTGTCTGTTTTTGCCATATAGTCCCATGTATTAATTATTGCTCAAAAGGTCTTGCCATATAAATTTATTCCTCTGCATTTAATTTAGTTTCTTAGTTTATTCTAGCATTTTGTTCTTCACTGATTTCCATTTAGTTTTGTCCTCTCTTGGTTTATTGTGTTCTCTTTAGTTTCTTTCCTGCTGCTAGTTTTATGTTATCATTTGTATTGACCTCTGACCTCCCCACCAGTAATCTTCACTCATCATGTCATTCTCCTGCTGCACCGCTTAATCATCATGTGTTTCACCTGATTTGCCCTCATATTGATTTTCACCGGATTCTCAATCCTGATTCACATCTAGTTCGTTGCTCCGTTCTACTTCCTGGTTCTCCTGGAATGTGCGCCATGGGTTTTTTTGTTTTTTTACCACCTATTGTGTGGTGCTGTCGGAAAGTGTTTCGATGGGGAAAAGCAGACTGACGTAAACCTTTTAAAACAATGGAAAAAAATCCCGGTATACTGATTATTAAAATTTAAAAGTGCTGGTACTACAGTTGCATACCGGACCACTCACAGCACCTGCGGACACTAGTGAACAGCGTTTCCAGCTGCACTATATTACAAGTGTCCCTCTTTCTTTTCTTGTTCACAGAGGAAGAAGGAATGTTTTAAACTTTTCAACTGTTTCCTCTCTAAATTACTCCATGAGCATGACGGGCCTGTACACAGGTGTATTACCAGAACACAAAGCAAGGTCAATATTAGCCTTAGGTCTTTAAACCTGCTCTGGGATTAGAGGTGTAATACATATGCTGTAGCAGCAGACGACTTTAATGTCAACAGTAACTGCATCAACATTCAAAAGCAGAAGATCAGAATGTGGCTTATATTTCCAGGCTGCAGATTCTCCTAAAACAATTGTAGTTTTTTTTGACACAGTTTACCTTTATCTCTGAAGAGTCTCTCTGAAAAGAATTAGATTTGTGGGATGTTGTGTTTTGAATTGGAAAATATTAATTGTCAACACTTACACATAAAAGCACCACATTTAGGTACTTGCCATTGGGGTTCAGCAGTCTTGGAATCCTAAGCTCTGTCTCCGCAATGTGGAAGGCCTCCTCAAGGTTTTGCTTGTTACTCCTGGTTCTGGCTTTGGAAAGATCTATCAAGTTGGGTCTGAGGGCACTTAGGATTGCAAGAAAGACCATACCACTCCTCCAGCATGCCTTGAAGTCTTTTATGCTTACTGGACAGCCAGCTCTGAGGGAAAATATTTAAATCCAGTAAAATATTTTTTCCACTCAAAACCAAATTGAATTAAAAACTTAAAGGCCAGGTTTGACATAGGCTAATTAATACAAGTATTCATGGTAACACAAAAGGGAACATTTACAGTCAAATCTTTTTCAATTTAATCTAATCCTCAAGTTGTATTCATTTTAATTGTTTAGTGACATACAGCTGTGCAGTTTTAAATAATTTCAGTTCAAATTCTGAGAATAGTGTGCGTGTGTATCAACCTCTGATTTTAGCTTGACAATATAAGGGGAGTTTTACCACCTTCTATTGACAGACAAAATAGGCTCTGATGTCATTGATTATGAATGCAGAAACAGAGAAAATACAAATGTGTCCTTGATCAGTAATGCCAATGAACTAAGGTAACCTGTGGCACTGCTCCCGGACCCACAGCAACAGGGCTTTCTTAGCAGAAACTCGAAAGCGGTTGTGTAAAGGAGACGTTTTGGGGGGAACAGGGCTACTGCTGGCTGAACGGCTCGATAGCGTGGAGCGACTGTCCAAACTGGCCAAAGACTCCAGGGACGATTGACGGGAATCAAATGAGAGGCAGCTGGCCAACTCTTCGATCTGGAAAACACAAAACCAATAAAGCTTTGAGAAGATCTGGACAATGCATAATGGTTTGCCTTTGACTGCTTTTATTGTCTAATTACTACATCTGATATGTTAAGTCTTGGCTAATAAAAAGATCTCAACTCCTCTTTGTGCTGTGATCATAAAATAGGTGAAACAAGTCATGCCCAACAAGAAACAAATAAAAGAGTAAAAGCAATAAGCGTAAGTGAACTTACATGATACTGAAGAATAATTGTCCATATTAGGCCCAGGATGATGGAGGGTTTGCCATCAATTATATCAGGAGTGTTTATGTTGACTAATTTGAGCTAAAGAGGAAGATACATGTTTGTTATTTTAACAGGTGAAATTATTTTATTCATTAGAATATCAATACAATTATTTATTATCTTCTGAAAACTGAAACCACATACAGTAGGAATGGATGTGATGGTGATTCGGTATAAAATATGTCCGAACTTGGTAAGATAAAAGTAATCTAATTTTCAATTATTTGAAACCAGCAAATTTGTGGGAAATCTGACAGTCTTAACAATAGGTGAACATCAGAAGACACAGTCCAAAGCTCTTCGGTATTTTCAGACATGTAGTGGATTTAATTTAGTCTAATTTCAGTTATTGAATTTGTTACCTGGTCATTAGGTTTCATTTCACACTGAAAAATCTCCAAATGAAACAAAACTTACCTGTACAAACTTGAAACTTTTTAATTCTAGTACCAGTAATGCCACCATGGAGCTTTACTGTAGTAAGCAGACTGCAGTGATAATCATCTATATTAAAAGCCAGCTTAAATTTTGGGTTTACATGTTAGTCAGAACCTGCATATGCTGCAATTTTTCTATGCTATCTTATTCTTTTCTAGTTTCGTCTATTCATTCTTGTATATGTTTTAAATGTCAACAGAAAGTTGAAGTTGCTACCTTCTATACATAATTAAGGACACCTAATGAAATTCTGAGCTACTTGATGACCTTGTATTTTGAGCAGCAGATAAAATGCTATTTATATCTTATCTATGTTGCTTTAGATCTGGAGATTATAGAAAAATTACCATAAGATGGCTAAAGATTACTAGCTAACTGATTCAAGAATAGTTTAAAGGGAAAGGGCTTCCATGTGTTTTCCCACCAGATAGCGCCGTTTTGTAGTACAATCAAGTAACCGTGTTGCCTTCAGTTGTTAGAAACATGCCTCATATATCAAATATGACTTAAAAAAATCTGAGGTTAATTTGACCAAGTCCAAATGAAGTGCCAAGTTATAATGTGACTTTATCAAGTCAAATCTAAAGTTATTAAATAAGTAACACAAGTTTGATTCCACACTTCAGAAAATGACACCAATAAAGTTCTCAGCATCAATTTTGAACATGCATTTACTTTTTATTTACCGATTTTTTCTTCAGAAAAGAAATTGCTTTCTCGATGTTGCTCCTGTTTTGAAACATTCCTCTGCCTTTGTCCCGATTCTGAAAAACAAAATCAAGTCAAAGGATTTCTTAGAACAATCTTTGGCTCTGAGGTGGGAAGTTTCTACGTTTTGAAACGGTACTCACAATGGGCTGTCCACTCATCACCTCCAGAAGGTCCAACAGCTTGGAACCATCCCGGAAATCATCGAACAGATCTCTTATCATTGATGGCGGCCTCCGCTGTAAATAATAAAGTCATACAGGTCATATGTTTAAGTCATAACAACAAGCTCCTCAAATGTTCTCCAGGCTTCCTCATGGTCCCTATATAGCACATTTCAAGAATTTGGCGCAAATAAACCAAAATGAAAATATTAAATTTAGTTAAATTTAGACAAACATTTAGTGAGGAACAGAAATAAAAGTTCAAAAATGCACAAAAAAAGACATTTACAGTATTCATGTCTTCTAACAATACTTGTAACAGGAACAATGACCACCTCACAAGTCTCTGATTCGGTGAGCGAAAAGAATTCAAAAAGGTCAGAGGATTGTGATCCGTGAAAACAGTAAGAGGCCCTGAACCCACATAGACCTCAAAATGTTGTAGAGCCCAAATAAGAGCAAGGGTCTCTTTTTCGATCACTGAATAATTCTGCTGATGCCTATTAAATTTCTTAGAAAAAAAACCTCACAGGTCTTTTGATGGAAAAGTCATCCATCTGCAAAAGCACTCCTCCTGCACCAACATGACTGGCATCAACCTGGAGCTTAAAAGGCTTGGTCATATCAGGAGCCAACAAGACAGGAGAATTACATAGCATCTTTTTCACATCTTCAAAAGCCTGCTGACAGACTGAAGACCAAATGTATTTCACATTACCTCTCAAAAGATCTGTCAGAGGTACAACCACAGTTGAAAAATTCCTGCAGAAAGCCCTATAGTATCCAACTAAGCCCAAGAATTTCATGAGTTCTTTTTTAGTTGTTGGTGGTGGATACTTTTCAATTGCTTCCACTTTTGCACTAACTGGACATACTTTACCCTGACCCACTTTATGACCAAGGTAAGTAACAGACGCTCTAGCAAAGTCACATTTGGCTAGATTCACTGTAAGACGTGCATCCACCAGACGGTCAAACAAAGTTGTGAGTTGTTCTAGATGAGAAGACCAACTATGAGAATAGACAACAACATCATCCAAATACACACAACAACCTTCTAAACTCCCAACAACTTTATTCATCAAGCGCTGAAAAGTCGCTGGCGCATTCCTCAAACCAAAAGGCATAACATTGTATGAATACAAACCACTAGGTGTAATAAAGGCAGAGATTTCTTGTGCCCTCTTAGTTAAAGGGACCTGCCAATAACCTTTTAGTAGGTCTATCTTACTAATGAATTTAGCATTACCAATCTGATCAATACAGTCATCCATACGAGGTAGAGGGTATGAATCAGGTTTGGTTACACTATTGACCTTTCTGAAATCAGAGCAAAACCGATAGGTTTTGTCTGGTTTTGGAACAGCAAGGTGAAGACCAGCTGGAACATGATGCTTGAGTGATGCCATTTTTCAACATGTAATCAACCTCAGCATCCAGATGTTTATGTTTGTCTGGGTTAACCCTGTAAAACTGTTTTATCGGTTGTGCATCACCCACCTCAATATCATGTTCAATCAAGTGAGTGCAGGATGGAACATCTGCAAACAAATCAGAGTGAGATTCAATTAACTGAATCAACTCAAAACATTGAGACTCTGGCAAATAACTCAGGACGGTGTCCAGGTTTTTCAGCACTTCTGAGTTCTTAAGTCGAGCAGTTAGCATGGCTGAATCTGGAACAGGCAACCCATCGCCATTCCATTCACCTCCAGCAGATGTCATTGTTTCACCAATGCACACAGGGTGGATTTCATCCACCAATACAGTGTCAGCACGAACAGGATACGGTTTCAAGAGGTTGACATGAACCTTTTGCTGCTTTTTTCGACTTTCTGGAGTCGCAATAAGGTAATTTTGGTCAGACAGCTGTTTCAAAACCGTGTGTGGGCCAGAAAACTTGGCCTGAAATGGAGACGTCACAACAGGGAGCAAGGCCAATACTTGATCACCTGAAAGAAAAACACGACCTTCAGCCTTCTTATCATACAAATGCTTCATTTTTTCCTGTGCAGATGATAGTTTTTCTTTTGCCAACTGTGTGGCAGTAAAGAGTCTCTGCTTAAACCCATTCACATAATGCAATAGGTTTTGTGGTGATTCAACATCCTTCCACTCATCTCGCAGAACTGTTAAAGGACCGCGCACAGTATGACCAAATACTAATTCATTAGGGTTGAAGCCCGTACTCTCTTGTGTCACTTCTCTTGCTGCAAGTAACAACCAAGGCAGACCATCCTCCCAATCAGCATTCATCTGAACACAGTAAGCACGGAGTAAAGATTTTAATGTTTGATGAAATCGCTCCAGTGCTCCTTGGCTCTGCGCATGATATGCTGTAGATTGACTGTGTTTAATGTGCAGCTGCTTCAAAACTTGTGCAAACAAATGAGAGGAGAAATTAGATCCTTGGTCACTGAATGACTTTAGGTATTCCAAAAATACCCAGAAGCTGCGCTCGCACCACAGACTTTGCAGTAAGTGTGTGCAACGGATATGCTGCTGGATATCTGGTACTTTGGCACATAACAGTCATAAGATATTTTGCCCCTGAACGTGAAGGGGGAAGAGGACCTACACAATCAATTATTAAGTGCTCAAATGGTTTACCAACAGTTGGAATGGGATGCAGTGGAGCTGTGTTGATGATTTGATTGGGCTTACCAGTCAATTGACAGGTGTGACAGGTTTTAATATAGGCAGCAATGTCTTTTTCAGCCGCGGCCAAAAACAATTCTCAAAATGCAGTCATAAGTTTTCCTAACTCCCATGTGTCCGGACTCATCATGGGATATCCGCAAAACCACGTCATGCCATTTCAAAGCCACCGCAACCTGATAAACTGGCTCCCTAACAACATTGTCACCACACGGCATCCACTTCCGTAACAATACCTCGCTTTCCACAAAGTATCCATGAGCATCCATGACTCTGCATCTCCTCAGCAGGTAATGCAGACAGAAACAAACGTTGTATTGTGGGGTCAGCTCTTTGTTCCTGCCCCAGATCATTCTGTGAACTAGACAAAGGAATATTAGCCAAGCAAAACAAGGATGTCTGTCTATCTTTTCCAAAGTCTTCATCCTGATCTACACCATGGGATGCTGTCATTGCTCGTGTCACAGCACATGCTTGAAAAACTTCAGGGTGTAACTTTTCATTTTCGTCAGGACCACTGTTGATCAAAGGTACTGAAACAACAACTGGAGACTCTGGTTGATCAGGCCAGACTTTCCCTCCAGCTATATTGTTGCCCAGTATAACTGACACCAACCACAGGTAGCGCAGGCCTGACACCCATCCTTACTTCTCCTTCAAACAACTCTGAATGGAGCACGAGTTTATGCACTGGAACACAGACATGCCCATACCCAACACAGGTATAGATAATCCAGTGTCAGTCTCATCTGAAAAAGGCAACACGGATGCTAGAATGAATGAATCGTATGCACCAGTATCTCTTAAGATGGTGACTGACACCCTGACATCACTCCCAACTAAAGAAACTTGTCCTTCCATAAGAACTAAAGTCAGGTTTTCCAGCAAATAGCACTTCAGTCAGTTTGTTTGAAACATTTAAAGAAACTGACGCAGCAAATGCTGCTGGCTTATCTGGAGTTCCATTTTTATTTCTAGATTTCAACAAAGCAGTCTTTTTTCCAATGACCTTTTCTGCAACAATAATTACAAATTTTGTCCAGATCACGTTACTGCGGTCTACAAAAGAACCTCCAGAACGTGTTGAACGCCAGTTTGCATTCATCCAATCTTTGTGCTCTTCACTAGTGTCTTTATGTGTCAAAACAAAATCATCAGCCAACACTGCAGCTTCTGATACAGTTTTTACCTTCTGTTCATTGATGTACATCGCAATGCGTTCAGAAACAGTTTTTAAATTGTTCCAGAACCATCAAATTTCAGAGGTCATCAAATGTTTTAACCTGAGATGAATTGCACCATCGATTGAAATGAATCTCCAAATCTCTTGGAAACTCCAGAAAGGTTTTGTCACCATTTTTCCAGTTCCAAAACCTCTGTCTGTATGCTTCAGGGACTAATTCATATGCTTTCAGTATTGCAGCTTTAACTTTAGCATAATCCTGGCCCTCATCTAAGCTTAACATAGAGAAAGCTTCTTGTGCATGACCAACCAAAACACATTGAAGTAAAACAATGCGGTCTGAATCAGACCAGTCTCTTGTTTCTGCGACTCTCAAACAAAGTGAAAAAAGTTTCAACATCCCTTTCACCAAACTTTGGGACCAAACGCAAGTCACTTAAAATACCAGAGCCTTTACATGTGGAGTCCATAACACCAGATCCAATAGACACTTTGCCTTCTTTCATCAGATTTAATTTCTCACTTTCCAAATTTATTCTTGCTAATTCAATTTCCTGTCTCATCTTTTCCAAAGCAAGAGCCTTTATCCAAATCTGCTTGCTATCGCAAGTTTGTCAAAGCCAACTCTTTTTCCTTTTCCAGCTGCATTCTTAATCTCAACATCTCTTTTTGCTGTTCAAAATCCAAAAGTTTAGGCTGAGAGCCCAAATCTTCAGGTCTCAAAGGCAATGACAAAACACCCATTTCAATTAGATTCTCCCTTAAAATTGCTTTAAAATTTTCTTTCAACCGTTTATCACCAACACTTATTTTATAGTGCTCAGCAATTTTCACTAACTGTTCTCTAGAACACTGGTCCAGAAATTCCACCGATGGAGCTTTACTAAAGTCTTCAACAGACATGACTAAATTCTTAATCACCAAACAGTGCTTCCAAGTAAATTGCTGACAATATGTGCAACACCAAACAACCAACCCGAACCTCCCCTCTAACTGCCTATCTGAAACTAACTAGCTCAACCCTAGTCTTCAGAGATCAGGGACGGTGGGTACTTATGCACTAAATACCAATAGAGTGGAAAAGGCGACCAGAAAACCGGCAACCCCCCCAACACTATGGCCCCCCGAGACGACTGCTCCAACCATATGATCTCACACTACTGTGTTTGAGCACATGAATCCCAAAGGGGAGACACGCTGAGGCCTATAGGGGAATCAGTTCAGCCATAGTTAATTGCACAAACCAGTCAACACTTACCTCTGGACTCATCAGATGAAAATGAAAGCAAGCAACTTACCACAAGCCAGAGAAAAAACAAGGAGAAAAAGAAAACCATCTCCCCAAAACTAAACTCAATATTCCCATACCAGCTTCCCAGTTAAATTAACAAACGATGCTTATTAATTAACTAATTCACAAAAACTAACATCACTTTGAACGAGCCCCCAATTTGTTATGGTCTGGCTCTGAAACCATAACAAATGAAAGGGAAGCAACGCATAGATAACTTAAACGTGAGTTTATTTAACAAAAAAAAAACATAACTGGCTGGAGAGGGAGAAAGGGCAGAAAAGAAAGAGTGAGAGTGACAGAGCGCTAGGGAGATCAGGAGACAACAGGAAGAACTGGGGAGAGCAGGAAAGAATGGGCTTCTTAAGGTGGAGCTGATGTCATTGTGGAGACACTGGCCAGCTGACTCCACTTCCAATCAGCACCAATTCCTAACAGGGATGGTAGAAACCCAGAGGAAAGGCCTTGGGGCCGTAACAGCTCAAATAGAAAAGTAGGTAATGAGAGAAAGGGAAGACATGCAGCAAAGGTCACCAGGCTCGAACCTGTGACACCTGCGCCACCACAGCATCCCACATTGCACAATTTTTAAATGCATCTTTAAATACCATCACTCCTGTTGGTGCAATTATGTCCATAAATTCTTTAGAGAGCTCTATTGGTACAACATCTTTCCTAGAGTCATATATTTGTGTCTCCTGGTCACTCTGCGATGTATGCAAATTATTCTGAATGTTTCATTTGTCTCCGTCCCGTCAGTAACTACTGTCCCTTTTTCATTCACCACTGAAATTATTGTATGATTATATTGCTGTTTTACTCTCTGGGCCAGAAACTTCCCTGATTCCTCTCTTTGTTCATAGCACAGTGAAACGATGCAAACTCTACCGTCTTTCCTATTCAAATTTCAATTTTATTAACTGCAAGGACACTGTTGGATCTAGCTGGCATGCATACACTGTTTCAAGATCTTTAATTTCTTTCTCCAATTCATGTAATCTGGTAGTTTTTCTTTTTTTTTCAGGAGAGAGCTGTGTTGAATGTTCTCTTAAGCAGGCATTACACCTGTTTAAGAGACATTGAGCCTTAGGAAGATGATCGATTTATCGCATCCCCTCGATACCTGGGTTGGAAGTTGATCCTTCATCAAATACTTCTAAAATTGATTTGAGAATGCATCCATTTTGCAAAAGGAGAACGCATCAGCACAGAGGCTCCTCGGAGCCCTTCCACCATTCTCCTTTTGCAAAAGCGTGGCCATAAAATTTACTACGTTGTCTGTGGTTCTTTTATGAAGGTTCAAAAAATACCCATCACTTTTCCTATGCCTACAAATGTTGAAAAAGTCCACGAGTCGCCAGATACACACACACAAAACTGCAGTTACGTACAGATCCAGTTACGAGGCCACAACTACTTTTGAGACTCATTTCAGCCTCCCTGATTTGTGTGTAGATGGTGCGTTCGCATGCCAGTAAAAGCTCCGTCATCTGAGTTTATTTTGGAAGTTTTTTTTCCATAGTTCAACACGTATTTCCCTCTCTGCTTGTCTCGTCTCGTGGCTTTTCTGAAAAATATATATGTCATTAGACCCACATCTAATTTAAATATATATGTTTATGTACGATTCCTCGTTTGTGACTGGTACAACTGTAATTACATGAGTAAAAGATTTGACCACTAGGTGGCGGAAGTTTATTCTGCCCTGGCTGGAGAAGCGTTCAGTCAAACATTCCAGAATGGCGGGTCGGGTCGGAACCAGTAATCGTGGTGGTGGTCTACCCTCAGAAGGGTAGTCCGCTTACTTCTGAGGGTAAAACTTGCAAGTTTTAACATCCACTTACTTCTGCCATCTGCAGCGGCAGAACGGACCTGTCAGCGCCGAACCGCACTAACAGAACCTCTAATTTTACAAGTAAACGGGATAATAATGGGTTCTGGAGAGTCCGGGTCACAGATCTGAGTGATCCAAACTAAATCAGAACTAAGGTGATATTTCGGCTGCAGGTAAAACTCTGAGGGATGGGTCCATCGGGTCTCGGAACCGAGACCAGGTGACCGAACTGATGGGTTTAACACTGGAACAGGGCCGTCCTGCTGCTACGCCTCCAGAACCGCATGTCCCGAACCTCAGGAGAACTCGGCTGCAGGTAGAGCCATCCGGGACATCCACTAACTTCTGAGTAACCACCACCACGATTGCTGGCTGGGCCGACCCGACCCGCCATTCTGGACTGTCTGACTGAACGCTTCTCCCAGCCAGAGCAGAATAAACTTCCGCCACCTAGTGGTCAAATCTTTTACCCATGTAATTACAGTTGTACCAGTCACAAACGAGGATTCAGATATAAACAATATTACGATATTAAAAAGTAGATGTGGGTCTAATTGACATATATATTTTTCACAAAAATATGTCTTAGCCACGAGACGAGACAAGCAGAGAGGGAAATACGTGTTGAACTATGGAAAAAAAACTTCCAAAATAAACTCAGATGACGGAGCTTTTACTGGCATGCGAACGCACCATCTACACACAAATCAGGGAGGCTGAAATGAGTCTCAAAAGTAGTTGTGGCCTCGTAACTGGATCTGTACGTAACTGCAGTTTTGTGTGTGTGTATCTGGCGACTCGTGCGTACTTTTTCAACATTTGTAATGTTTTTTATTTCGGATAAAAAGAAAATAAAAAGGTTTATTTTCTTTTTATGGCTTACAAATCATATTTCACAGATACAACTATACAGACTTACACACAAAGATGCTTACACGAGTTACAAATTTATTTTTCACGCACAAATCTTTTGAGACTATTTTCACTCCATACCTATGGAGGTAAATTAGTTTCACAATTATTCAATCAAACAGAATTGAATAATCAAACAAAATAATTGTTTGATTATTATTTTTGTTTGATTAAAATTTGACCACAAATTTTAGTTTGTGGTCAAAACTAACATTTTGAGCTTAAACTACTGATTAAAGAAGAAGGGGAACATTTCATTCTTTAAATGTTCAGAGCAGGTAGAGCTACACGCCAAAGCCCTTACTTCATATGCTTTGAAATTAGTCAATAACTTTAAGCATTTTCTTCCATCTTTCAGTAAGTACAGCAAGAAGTTGAGTTTGTCAGTTGAAACTACTTTTAGAGTCAGGATGCAATCTCACCTTTGCCAACTGAGCATTGACCCAGTTGGTGAAA
Organism: Phalloptychus januarius; assembly: GCA_902982915.1. Classification (NCBI taxonomy): domain Eukaryota; kingdom Metazoa; phylum Chordata; class Actinopteri; order Cyprinodontiformes; family Poeciliidae; genus Phalloptychus; species Phalloptychus januarius. Next base: position 241,990 of record CADWAE010000097.1, read on the forward strand.
GTTCTCTTCTGGATTTGCTCTTGTTCCACTGTCAAAGAAAAGAAATGCAGAGTCAACATTAACTTACTTTCTCACAGCTATAATAGAATTTAAGCTTCTACCAAAACTTTATGCAGATGCCTGTACTTTGAGTTATGGCTTTAGGCCATAATGCTTTTAATAATACTCAAACAGATATTAATGATAACAAGTATTTAATTTGCTGTAAATATTTTCTTTTTGCCTAATCTGTTCTATTTGTGCAAAGCATTGTGCACAATGCAGGAGCATTTCCTCAACCTCAAACAATTTCAAACTCTACATATGTGTAATAGTTTATACATTTCAACAATAACTTTACAGAACTTCTATTACCTTCCCAACCATTTATTTCAATAAATGTATAAAGTATTTCCAGTAACTCATGCCGGGTTTCCCCCAATGTATTATAAGCCTGCCGGCCCCCCATGCTTTACTACCCCCCCTCCCCCCGGCCAGGCTAAGCGTTGCTTGTTTATGTTATTAGGGGAATAACAATAGTAAAAAAAAAAATTTTTTAATGCTTATTTTTTTATTTTTTGTTAACCGGAGTACAAGCACCTCTATTACTCTGAGCATTTCACTGGCGGAGCAGATTTATTCCTAAAAGATAGTTTTATAGATAGTTGAACAGTTTATGCATTTGAAGCCAGCAGCGTGTGGAGAGGGAGTGAGAATGTGTTGGTTGGGCAATCACACTGCTAGTTGCCTCGCGTGCTGCGGCTGCTTGATGAAGTTTACCTCAGCACAGATTGCGTGCACCTCCTTTCACTCACACTGGACACAGGCTGACCTGTATGGATATTTACATCAACTACCTTTGATGAATTATTGTTCTTTTGCAAATTCCACATCAAGGTGAGTGTTGTGGATAGGTGCAGCTCGGGATCACGTGGTGTTGTGGTAGTTATTATAGATCACCTGTTGCTCACCTGGTGAACCTTTGGCAAGTGGGTGATGGGGGAAGTTTTGCTGACCGCTTTGGTTTTTGTCTCTGATTACTGTTTGAACCAGCGGATTCGTTTTTAATGTTGTTTCTGACACGGATGTTTGTAATTCACTGATCTTTTGGATGGAAATAAAATCACGTGGATCTAAGATTTGATCAGCTGGCGCGTAAACAAACAAATGTTTGACAGTCGCTAATAATTGTCAGCAAAAATGACGACAATGGAGTTTCCCGCACAGCTGGATCGCCAACGGGAGCCCACATACCACCGCCACCACACCTATGAAAGATGATCGCCTGTCAGAGAAGCAGAAGACGACAGTGGTATGTAGCCTGAATGTTTGGTGCTGCGTATTGATACCAGTGTATGGCATGAATCTCTGCTGCCTTTAATTCCGCTTGATGAGAAGCATAAAGAAATACATGGTTTTCAAGCATCACTAAATACAACAAAGGGTTTATTGAGGATGCTCAAATATGGCTTTCTGAAACAAACAAATGCCAAAGCAGGCCATCCTCTGGCATGTTGCAGCCAAAGGAAACTCCATCAGGAGGAGAAGAGGAGGTTCAAGAACAAATGGAGTCTCAGTTATCTGCTAATCTCCAGCATGACATTCAAGGTGATGTGTTGCCATCCGACAGTGTTTCAAATCAAGGAAGCAGGTCAAGCTCTAAAGTATCATCAACTTCATCTGCACGTCTGAGGGCAGAAGCTGAAATGGCTGCCTTGCTAACACGTCAAAATATACTCAAAGAAAAACATGCAATTGAAGAACAAGAGGAGCAACTGAGGAAAAGGAAGGAACAACTTCAACTGGAAGCAGAAATAGCTGCAACTGCTGCAAAAGTGAATGTGCTAAAAGCTGGATCTGCAGTGCAAAGCTCAACTTCATGGAAATCCAATGGAATGGAATCATATTTTAAAATAAAAGGAAATGCTGTTGACTCTTAATGCAAATGCTAATACCTTTGTTCCACAGACAAAGAGAAAGACAGTTAATGAAAATGCAGAGCTTCAAGTGAAAACAGTGCAACAAACTGTGACAAAGAAAAGGTCTGCACCTCTTCTTGGATCTTCTCATCCTGTAAGCAGAACAATATCAAACTAGAAAATTCCTGCAGAAATTTAAATGGGGCCTGCCAAAGTGTGCCCGTCGGTTTGGACCCAGCGTTCTGATTAGCATCAATGCTAAGCTTAGCTGTAGTATAGCCAATAGCATGTGCAGAATCAAAAGCATGTTGACTAACATGGGCTTGTGCAATTTCTTATGTTGAAATGATTGTATAAGCTCCAATTAGCATAAATGCTAATGTTAGCCTAAATGCTGTCCTGGCATGTGGAGTATCACTAGCAAGTTGACAAACATGCAATTATGCAATTTTTTAATGTACAAATTAGTGGATAAGCTGAAATTAGCCAAAATGCTAATGTTAGCCTAAATGCTGTCACTGGCATGTGGAATATCACATGCATGATATCCTTGTTTGACTTATTCCATTCAGTATACTGAACATGGCTAATAAGCAAGAAAAACAGATAAAAGGCTTTTTTTTGGGAAAAGGCTAATGCTAATTAGCTAACTAACCTGAGAGAAAAAGATAGTAAAGGGTGATAGTATTAGCACCGCTTTGGGCGGTGCACTGACCTTGGGGCAACAGATAATAAAGGCTAATAATATTAATCTCAGAATAATATTGATGCTTTTATTTGGAAATGTTCATTTAGCTTCGTATGAAATGGCCACACTAATCCAATATCTAACAATGGTTGGGTTAAACCAGTTGTAATAAATTCAAAAGAGCAATTACTTGATGTGAAAAATGTAAAGGCTTTTTTGAAATGTTCAATGACCTTTATTTTAAATAACCAAACTAATCCCATCTGTAACAGTGATTTGGTTAATCCAGCTATATAATGCAAACATCAGCAAGTAGTTCTAAATGCGAGCTCAGTCCTCCTCTTTAGTAACAGAAAGTTCCGCCATGTTCTAGTTCAAACCTTCATTCATTGTAGTTCTAAAGAGCAGCTCAACTGTCATGTGAGTCAGACACAGAGGGAGAGACAGAAATCTAAGTGCTTGAAGCAGTTAGTTTTGTTATAAATGGTGACATTAATCCTATGAGTAGCTGTGGTTCAGCCGTCATTCTAGTTCTTAACTTCCAGCTCATCTCTCCTCTGTAGTAACAGAGTTCTGCCATTAATGTAGGTCTAACATTCTGCTCAGCCTTCTTCTGTAGTAAGTCAGAGTGCCGCCATGTTGTAGTTCTGACTTCTGGTCAGCCCTCTGTTTTAACTGAGTGTTTGCCATAGTTAAAACTACAGAGATGATGTCATTGAAGTCCTAATCAGCAGCTTTGCCCCAGCCAGTGTTCCGTTGCTATGGTAATTAATAGCCTCTGCCAACTGGCAGCTGTGAGCCTGATTGAAGTCTCTTTAATCCAGATCAAAGGAATTCTACCTGAATTTGAGTCAAAAAAGCAGTCCGAACAACACCTTGCAGTTCGAAAACCGTGATACGTATCGGAAAACCGTTTGAAGCGTATGAGAGGGCTATCTTTCCTCTCCGATATTACCGCGATTCATATCTCTACCTCGCTCACAGTAATAACAGCGACGAGAGAGAGATGGTGTGCGCTGAGCTCTGACATTTTTCAGAAAAGTCTCAAAATGAATGGCTGAGAGCCTGAGTAAACCTGTCACTTGTTTTTGCTCTGAAGCACCTTGACAGAAAACTATAAACCCTAGAGATATTTCGAAAACATTTTACCGGAGCAGGCATTCGTATCAATGTCATTACCGACTTTCATCCAAATCGAGCCATATTTGTAGGCATGAGGGCGATTTCAAAATTATTTTTCGGTCAAAAATCCACTGATTCTCGCACTCTAACTTGGCGGCCGATGACATCACGCACACTCTGATTTTCGACATTTTTAAACTTCGCTCGTTTTTCGCTTTTTACGTCGCCGTCGTAACTCCGTTTGCCAATAAAAATAATAGCACACCTGTCGGCGCCGAGCCGCACGTTTTGATACCACTTGTGTGGGTGGGCTCGCAGCGGTACGAGCCGCATTCCGGTTGATGGAAGAAAAATAAAGAAATAAAGAGACATTCTATTGATAGAAGAACAATAGGTGCCTGCCATGCAATGCATGGAGGCAGTGTCACTGCCTCCATGCATGGGCAGGCCCCAATGAGCCTCTGCAGCATGCTGGTCACTTGGCAACCAATGAAAATCTGTTATCCATCATGGAGAAACAAAATGAATTAACTTGAAGTTGGTTCGTCAACAGAGTCTCTCTTTGCTACCCAAAAGAGAAATTCAACCTTTTGATGGCAATCCGCTTCATTTTCAGGCCTTTATGCGCTCATTTGAACAGATCATTGAATCAAAAACCAGTGAGCCTGATGATTGCCTGCATTACCTCGCGCAGTACACCAGGGGGCAGCCTAATGAATTGGTCAAAAGCTGTCAACATATGTGTGATGGTGGTGGATATGTAAAGGCAAAGACTATGCTGTATGAGCACTTTGGAAATGGCCATGTTGTCGCATCAGCTTATCTGAATAAAGTTCCTTCATGGCCATCGATTAAATCAGAAGATGGAAAAGCTCTGCAGGCATATTGTTTGTTCTTGCGTGGATGTTGTAATGCTATGGAGGAGGTTTGTGATCTTTCTGAATTAAATACATCTGCTAATATGCTTGCTGTGTTCAAAAAATTGCTATATAAATTAAAAGATAAATGGCGGACAGTAGCATGTGCTATCCAGGAGAAGCAGCATCGAAGAGCAACATTTATTGACATTGTCAAAATTACTACAGATCCTGTGTTTGGAAACCTAAGTGATGCTTCATCAATAAATTCATCAGCCAAGAACAACGATGGAGGGAAACATTTTTCTCGCCCAAGAACTACAGGAAGTAGTTATGGCATCACTACCTCTGCTGTTGAGAGAAATAATCCATCAGAGGCTCAAGACCATCAGATTGATGTGAAGATTTGTTTGTTTTGCAAAGGTGGTCACAAACTGGAGTTATGCTCTCTGCTTGAAAAGAGACCTCATAATGAGAAGATTTCATTTCTTAAGAGAAATGGCGTCTGTTTCGGTTGACTGCGTTCAGGGCACATCAGCAAAGAATGCAGAAAACGCCTTTCATGTAAAATCTGTGGTTTCAGACATGCAAGCATACTCCATATCCACAACAAGAAAGAGAATGAAGTTCAACTTGATGCTGAAGCAGTGAAATCTCCTGTCACACTTCAGACTGGTGGTCTTACTGTGGCCGGTGAACAGGACTGCAAGCTTGCCATTGTGCCAGTCAGAGTGAAATCAAAGAAAGGTCAACGAACGCTGGAAACGTATGCCTTTTTGGACCAAGGGAGTTCAGCATCCTTTTGTACAGTGGGTCTTTTGGATAAGCTGAATCTCACTGGGAGAAAAACAAAGATTCTCTTGCGCACCATGGGACAAGAGAAAGTTGTGGACAGCTTCATTGTACCTGAACTTGAAATTGCCGGATTGGACAGTGATGTGTATTATGACATGCCTGAACTCTTCACTCAGCACAGAATGCCTGTAGACCTGAGTAACATCCCAAAGCAACAAGACCTGGCTCTTTGGCCACATTTGAAGCATGTTCATTTACCACAAATCAAAGCACAGGTGGAGCTGTTGATTGTCATGAATATGCCCAGAGCTCTATAACCTTTGGAGGTCATCAAGAGTGAAGGTGATGGACCTTTTGCCATTAAAACTGTGCTTGGCTGGACAGTGAATGGGCCACTTGACCAAGAATGTTGTGAAAGACCAAGTTGTCTGTCAACAGTCACCATGAACAGAATTTCTGCTGTTACATTGGATAATCTATGGAAGCAACAATTCAAGATGGATTTTCCTGAGAGCAGCCACGATGAGCAAATAGGGCTGTCAAAGGAGGACTCCAAATTTCTGGAATTGGCCAGTAAAACAGTAACTTTGTGTGATGGACACTACAGCATTGCCCTGCCTCTGAGAGACCGAGACATAAGAATGCCTGATAACCGTGCAATTGCTGAACAATGTGCTTTTAGCTTAAAGAGAAGGTTCATCAGAGATAAAGACTTCCACAAGGATTACACTGCCTTCATGAAGGATCTCCTATCCAAAGTTTATGCAAAGGAAGTACCTACCACAGACTTGAAGCGCAGTGAGGGAAAGGTTTGGTATATCCCTCACCATGGGGTGTACCATCCTACCAAGGGAAAGATTCGGGTTGTTTTTGATTGTGCTGCATCATTTCAGGGTGTTTCTCTCAATGCACAACTCCTGAGTGGTCCCGATTTAAGAAATAGCCTTGTTGGTGTGCTGACTAGGTTCAGAAAAGAGCCTGTTGTTTTGATGTCTGATATTGAAGCCATGTTCCATCAGGTGCATGTGCCAGAGGAAGATGCTGACCTATTGAGGTTTCTCTGGTGGCCTGGTGGTGACTTCAATCAGAGCATGCAGGAGTACCGGATGGGCGTTCATTTATTTGGAGCAACATCCTCTCCGAGTTATGCCAACTTGATTCAGTGTTTTGGACAGAGCACCTCTGTATTAAAATATCTCAATAACAAGACTTCCAGGTTTCGTGTTTTTGTGGCCAAAAGAGTGTCAGAGATTCTCAGGGCTTCTGACGCCTCCCAGTGGATATATGTGAATACAACAAATAACCCAGCAGACCTCGCTTCTAGGGGTATGAAGGCAGAGCCTTTTCTATATGACACTACATGGTTATCTGGCCCTGCATTTCTCACACAGCCAGAAACAGATTGGCCTGTAAACCCAGAGAACATACAAGTACTTCCACATGAAGACCCTGAAGTCAAACTGTCTGCTTCTGTTGGTGTTTCTCCTGCACAAGATGACAATCATCCTTTGGCTCTTTTGATTCATCGTGCTTCATCTTGGACTCGTCTCGTCAGAGTGATGGGTTGGATTTTGAGATTTAAAACATTGCTTTTGCATCACAAAAGAAACATGACGCCTTTCCAGCCTGCATCTGAAACAACTCAGTCTGAAGGTGCTCATCACAGGGTTGAGCTCCATACTGGCTTTCTTTCATTGGGAGAGATTGAGGATGCTGAGATGCAGATAATCAAGTTCTGTCAGAAGAAAAGATATTCTGAAGAAACCTCCTGTCTCCAAAAGGGAGAGAACATCAAACGAAGCCGTCACATATACAAGTTAAATCCTGTTCTGATGGATGATCTGCTGCGTGCTGGAGGGCGTCTCAGTAGGGCTGTCATGTCTGAAGATTCTAAGCATCCTATCATTGTTGCTAAAGATCTTCATATTGCTGATCTTATTCTTCAATACATCCATAAAGGGGTGGGTCAAAGTGGTAGGAACCACATACTCTCAAAGCTCCATCAGAAATATTGGATTCCTGGTGCTGGTGCACTGATTAGAAAGATCATGTCGAGATGTGTGATCTGCAGACGGCTTCATGGAGCTGCAGGCCAGCAACAAATGGCTGACCTGCCTGAAAGCAGAGTAACCCCTGAGAAACCCCCCTTTAGTTTTGTTGGAGTGGACTATTTTGGTCCATTTGAAGTGAAGCTTGGAAGAAGTCTTGTGAAGAAATATGGAGTTATCTTCACATATTTGGTGATCAGAGCAGTGCATATTGAGGTCGCCTCATCTCTTGACACAGACTCCTTCATTAATGCCTTACGACGTTTTATTGCAAGGCGAGGCCAAGTACAAGAGCTGCGGTCTGATAATGGTACCAATTTTGTGGGAGCAGAGCGTGAGCTGAGACGAGCTATTGAAGATTGGAATCAGGAAAAGATCTCTAATGCGCTGTCACTGAAGGGAGTGAAATGGATCTTCAATCCTCCAGCTGGGTCGCACCATGGTGGAGCATGGGAGAGATTGATTCATTCCATCAGAAAGGTCCTTAATTCCACCCTGCAGACACAGCATCTGGACGAGGAAGGACTTCAAACCACTCTCTGTGAAGTGGAGTCAATCCTCAACAGTAGATCAATTACATTGGAATCCGCCGACCCAAATGATCTGGAAGCTTTAACACCAAACCGTCTTCTCTTATTCAAGACTAATCCAAGTTTACCACCTGGTTCATTCCAGAAAGAGGATGTTTATGCGCGGAAACTATGGAGACAGGTTCAATATATATCTGACCTGTTCTGGAAGAGATGGATTAAAGAATATCTGCCTCAACTTCAACAGCGCCAAAAGTGGATGAAGAGGAGAGGCAACTTTGTTCCTGGAGATGTAGTGCTTAATGGATGACTCTGCACCTCGTGGTTCCTGGATCATTGGCAGAATCACAGAAACGGTGACAGATCAAACTGGACTTGTACGTCAGGTCTGGATTAAGACCCCAACCAGCCACTTATGCAGACCCATCACGAAGATATGCCTTCTTCAGGAGACTTTCGACCAATGAAGACAACACATTTGACTCAACTTGACATGACCTTTTGACTTGACTTTACCAGAACTAGATGTATATCGCAGACTGACTATATTTAGGCTAAGAGCTGGTAACCTCTGGCCTATGACTGACTGACTATGTATGGACAAAAGAAGAAAAAATGAGAAAATGACAATTGGACTATTTGAAAATGACCTTCCATTGTGGTGATTTGAGTTTTTCTGTGTATTTAGTTTAGGTTTTCGGTGTCTGAGTCTCTGTGTTGTCCTGTTTGCTCCCTGTGTATTTAAGTCCACCTGTTGTCTTTGTCTAGTGTCGGATCCTTGTCGTCGTGTTACCCCGTCACATCGTGTACCCTGTCATCTCGTCGTGTTCCCTGGTCTCATCGTGTTTTTCTTCATTAAATCCTTTTTCATTCCTCATTCCCGTGTCAGCCTGCGATTTCTCACCATCACCAAACCCACTTCATGACATCCATGGACTATTTGAATGTGTTATGTTGTCTCATTGTGTGTTTTGATGTAGTGTATGTCTTAGGTTATGGTGTTGTATGAGTAATTATTACGGTGTAATGATGTAATAATTAGGAGCCGAAATGTTGTGGATAGGTGCAGCTGGGGATCATGTGGTGTTGGTAGTTATTATAGATCACCTGTTGCTCACCTGGTGAACTTTTGGCAAGTGGGTGATGGGGGAAGTCTACTTTTGCTGACCACTTTAAGCGTGTATGGTTTTTGTCTCTGATCACTGTTTGAACCAGCGGATTCGTTTTTAATGATGTTTCTGACACGGATGTTTGTAATTCACTGATCTTTTGGATGGAAATAAAATCACGTGGATCTAAGATTTGATCAGCTGGCGCGTCAAATGATTCCCCTATTCAGCCGCTCAGCGACTTTGTTTGACAGTCGCTAATAGTGAGAGTTTAAAACCTACCACTTTAGCTCTGGTTGCACAGCTCTGTGACTCTTATTAAAAACTCAACAGACACGAAGTGGAAGAGCTACTAAAGTCACAGTGGCAGGATTGAATTTAATCTCCCGTTTTGTTACGCATCTCTGCGCAGTGCAGCGGATTTAAATCATCCTGTAGGACCGGTCCAAGGCTGTATGAGGCCTGGAGCAGAATTTGACTCGGGGCGGGCGGGCCCGGGCCCGGCCCTCTTCTGCTAAAATCATCAGCACCTCTAAGAGCTTCAGTGTTAGAATTAGTGAAATCTGGGAGAGAGGGAGTAGTTTAACTGAAAAGCTCAATGTCAAAGATTAAGCTCACAGCATCAGATTGTTGCTGTGGTAACAAAACAATCCAACTATGAATGTTGTTCTTTGACGTTTTTACAATGTAAACTTACCAGCTTCTTAAAATCTTACATTTAAATGTTAAACAATTTAAAATATGTTAATGTATGTATGCTGAAGCCATTAAATCAAATTTAGCAGCATTGATAATTTCAATAAACAAATGTTGCATTTATATATCTGTGATCTGTTAAAATATTAGCATTTATTGGGCCCCTGAAACACTGGGGGGCCTTATGGAGCCACTGACTTAATTTGGATTTAACAGAAGAGCAAATAATTGATATTCATTTTAATTGTATTTTTTGATTTGATGTTTTTAAGTTTAAATAGCGTAGCCAGTAATATTTTTACATTTCCTAAACATTTCCTGTCAACTTATAACATCTTTTAATACAAAAACACAGTGGACTGCCTCGGCGCCCCGACTGCAGGGCTTAGCGGGTTTTCTGGGAGAAATTCTGCCATACTTTAAAGGTGTGGCTCGAGGACAACAGTGGTCAAAATGACCTGAGAAAGTTCTATTTTCTAAATATGATTTAAAACATTCCAAAACTGTGCCTCTTACACCAACACAATGTTGAAGTCTAAAGAAGAGAATCTCATGATCTATGGTATCAAAGATGGCGCTCAGATATAAAAGTAATAAAACAGCAATATAGCCCGAGTCAACCTTTAAAAGATCATTATATACTCAAACCAAAGCTGTTTCAATACTATGAGCACCTGTAAAACCAGACTGAAATTTCTCAGTTTTTATTCAGCTCAAATCATTTTGAAAAGATTATAACATAACTAACTTTTTGATGACCTTAAATAAAAAAAAGGAAGTCTAGATATGGGGCTTCCCATACTAGACGGTCTGTTACGGTAATGATGTTTGCTACAAACAGAATTATCAAGCTGTTAATCAGATCTCTGAAACGTATAACCAGTCTGTGCTGCTCCAACAATCAAAATACATGGCTTTCTGAAATAATCCCTTGTATTCATTCATTCCCCTTAGACATTTTAGATTTTCTAATACACTTGAATCTAGATATATTTTTTTTTAAGGAGGGGTTTAACCACAGCATGTTTGAGCATTGACTGCAACCTGACTGCAGTGAGGCAATTATCACCATTAAGATGTAAAGTCCTTACATCTTAAAGAGATGTAAGGACTTACAGAAGTGACAAAAATGTATTTTATCAAACGGGTAGGAAGGCAGTCCAAAGTATATTTTGATGGCTGCAGTTGTTTAATTACAGGTCAGTTCAGCTAGTGAAGCTCGCTGAAAATTATCCAGAGTCATTATGCATGGTGACATTCCATGGGGCTCTAAATCTAACAGTGTATTTGAGCCACAAAGAGCTATAATCTTTTCAGTGAAAAACTTAGAAAAAGGCTCAGGATTTTTTTCTAGTAACAGGGTTTTATCTTAATAATATTATAAATGTGAAGTTTGCCAGAATTTGTTTATTTATTATTTGAATTTATTTTGTTTAATCAACAAGTTGTTTTTTCAGATATTTATTGGTATTTTAAGTATTTTAAGTTTTGTTATGTTATGTTGCTTTAACAGTTGGTGGTTACCATAGTAACTGGTAACTGACAGCTTCTCGCCTTTTTCTGTTGATGTCTATAACTGTGGTATTACAGTTACAGACATATTAGAATCAGCTCTGTGTTTTCTTTAGAAGTATTATATTTTAAAATACATTTTGGACAAATTTTGACAGTGTACCCTGTTTTATGAGTGTCGAATATTGACTCTGCACATCTGTGCATGTGCGCATGGTATAAGTGTTGTTGTTCGTTCTGGCGCTTGGGTTTTTTTTCCGTGAGTTGCTGCTCTGTATGCTGGGGGCTAACAATTATTATTAAACCAAGATATCAGTAAAAACAATGGGACTTTTTATTACCACAACACACAACATGGTGAAAGAAGCTTTGGACTGCAGTGGTCTTGTGGACTATCTTGTGTTGCGAGTAGGTTGTGTGGAACCATTGTGCTTATTCACATCATGGTGGATGGCTTCAGATGGCCTGACCCTCTGGTATTTGATGGCAACATAGCAGAGAACAAGTGTGTATTTGAGCAGGATAATGACATTTTTATTGCACCAGCGTACTCAGACAAACCAGCACGAACTCAGCTTTATATTTTTCTGAATCTGGCCGGGCCTCAGGCTATTGAACGTAAACGATCACTTGTATATGCAGCTGAGATATGGGAGGCCAGTGGAGATGGGGAAGAAGGATGTGTCCTAGTTTCCATGGAATCCAGGGAGAACCCAATTTGTCTCAAAAGACAGTTCTGTGAAATGTGCAACACTCCAGACGAACATCACTATGGAGAGACATAAATTCAACACTCGTTACCAAAGGGCTGGTGAGACTACTGAATCATTCATCAGTGATTTGAGAACAAAAGCCAAGACTTGCAATTTTGGAGGACTTTGTGAGGAACTCTGAGACAGGCTGGTCTGTGGCATCGATAACAACCACCTCAGGAAAATGCTGTAACGTGATTGTGATCTGATGCTGGCCAAGGCCATTTCAATATGCCAGATCCATGAGATGACCGAGGAGCATAATCAAATGCTAATGTCACCACATACCCCTCTCACAACTGCTGATGCAGTTCAAACCACAAGTAGCCAGAGAGAAGGTGCTGGCAAAATCAGGTGTGACAGCAAACTGAATAACACCACACAGTTTATTACTGACTGCAGTAAAAAGACACAAATGTTCTGCTTTTGGTCAACAGTGTAATGGTTGTAAGAAGATGAACCACTTTAGAAAGTGTTCCAGGTCCAGGCCACAGTTTGACAGACAAAGACAGAAGGGAGTGACAATGAGATTTACTATGTAAATGACGATGCACTGGATATACCTGTTGATTCAACCATCACTCAAAGACATGGAAAGGATGAGGTCCTTGCTACAATAAGAATTAATGGCATTACAGCTGAAATGAAGGTGGACACAGGTGCCAAGTACAATGTCCTCTCAGCAGAAACTTTTGAAGATGTAAGACAAAACAAACAAATACAGTTGCTAGTTGCTCAGTCTGTTACTGGCACTGAGAGTGACACAATTTACACAGTTAGAACCCGCGTTGGTAGGATAGTCAAGCCTGTCAATAGACTGATCCAAGTGATGACCAACATAGCTGCTAATGATGATGCTAGTCAGCTTTTTGACAGGGTTTCTAATTCAGTGTTTCAAATGTTCCAACAAAGAAATTTATAGTAATAGAATCTTTTGTCATCTGACTTTTTTCTGGTTCTGAGTTTTGTTTATATTTGTAGTGCATATTGCCATTGTTGGTACAGGTCCAGGTTTAACGGACCCCTTTTAGTTTTGGGCATGGATCATGTGGGATGTAGACTGCATCCTGTTTCTAGGAGCTGGCAGGAAATAAGGCGCCATTTTCTTGCCACTTCATCCTTTGTAAAAGATCCTTTTTCAGTTGGACTTGGTATATTCATGACAGCCAATTCATGTGATTTATTTATTAAATTGCTTATTTCCCGTTATGGTGATAATTCTACACTTTAATCATTTTGGTCGAAATTCAGCAGGGGTGGGTGTAACAGAGAGAAAAATGTTACGTTATGAATTTATTTAAGGTTATGTGTGAATTTTGACCAGAATGTTTGTGATGATGATTTTGTGTATTTTTGATTGGGACATATGTTTGGGGCCACCTAGTGGTATGATGAGTAACTGCATGCAACGGGTCCTTCAGGCTCTCACAGCTTCCCCCACCAGAATTCTGAGGACTGCTGGTGGAGGTAGGTGTGAGAGAGGCAGCACTTCATTACTTGTTTTTACTTGGGGTCATATTTTTCTGGTTCAACAATTAACGGAATACTGTGACAACATTTAACATCTACAAACACAATTTGTAAAGTTTTCTTGAGGTCGGACTGGAAAGGAATGACCCTCTGAGTGGGAGCTGCGTCGGTTGGTGTTTGTGGCTGACCACTCAGTCACAACACTAACCGTATCTTTTATTTTTTAGGCTTGGGCCCCTTGCATCCAGCGAAATTGGTATTCTGCCGAGTTTTTAATCTTTCTTTGTGAAACTGGGTGAATTTATTGAGATATATATATATATGAATTTTGCTAACGTAATAACTGTTGACTGTTATGACAGTTATCTGTTATTTTTGCTGTTTTTTTGTCATTGGAAGTTGTTTATTTTAATAACTCATAAAATAAGAATGTTTTGTTTTGAAAATTTGCATAATTGTATTGATCAAACTATACGATCACAAGTAAAATAAATAAACAATAATAATAATAATAATAATAATAAAGAATTCTGAGGACTGCAGGTGGAGGCTTGCACCCCTTGCATCCAGTGAAATTCTGATTCTGACGAGTTTTTAATCATTCTTTGTGAAACTAGGTGACAGGCAGTCAGCGAAGGTTACACGGATGCTGTAAAGACCAAGGGAGGTTACACCTGCAGCAAATTCACCAACCTTGTACCATATAGCGGTAAATTGAAACTGCTGGATGTGTTAACCTATGCTGCCATCTAGGAGCCAAACAGTCTAATGTACCTTTCTACATTATCCATGAGACTGTATTACCACTACTTGGACTAAATGTTTCACTGGAACTTGTTCGAGCTTACCCAACTCAAGTGAGTTGGCATACTCAATGACACTTGACCCAGAGGTGAAAGCAGTAATTCGACCTGCTCACCACATTGCAGTAGCCACGAAAGACAGGGTAAAAGTTGAATTTGACAGGATGCAAGAATTAGGTGTAATCACACCAGTATCTGATCCAACTGATTGGGTATCGTCCATGGTTGCCACCAACAAAAAAGATAAACAAGAGATCAGAATAAGCATTAATCCCAAATACCTCAACACTGCTCTGAAAAGACCACATCACCCAATGAGAACAGTAGATGATGTTACCTCACAGATGTCAAATGCTTCTGTTTTTGCAGTTTTTTTATTTTACCTTTATTGATTCTCAAGGAACATTTACAAGACCTTAGGTCTCTACATCACAACACTTCAACACTTTAAATAAGGTGGACAAGCAGACCATTGCATTATAACAGTCAAAACAAAAATGCAACTTCACCTTCCTGAGAAAGATTATAATGTAAGGAGTAAAAGAGAGTGTGGAAAAAAAACAAATTAGAAATGTAAAACGCAAACCACCAAAAAGAATACACCAATGAAAAAGAGTATAAAATAATTATAAAGAATAGCTGTCACAGGAGAGTGGATAATCGAGATTTCATCAAATTTGGTCTCCCAAAAAGATCAGATCTTTTAAGTTTTACATAGTCTACCCAAATCTGCCAACACTGACAGAATTGTTCAATCTTGTGATTGAGAGAGGCTGTTAATTTTTCTATTTTATACACATTAACTGTTATGTCAATCCCGTCGTCTAAAGTTAGTCTTGTGATAACCATTTTCTTGTAATGTTTTTCTTACTTGCTGTTAATAAAATAGTCATTAGATATTTGTTTCTTTTTAAGCTTCTTGAGGAATTATGCCAAAATACATAATCTTGATTTCCAAAGGAAAGTTCTGTTTGAAAATATCTTGTAAGGCACTATTTCTCTCTTTCCAGTAATCTTTTATAATGAGGCAGTCCCAGAAGAAATGATAAAGGTATGCATTTTGATTTCTACATTTTCTCCAACATGTTGGAGGATTTCCATCATAGTGGCATTTCTGAGCAGGTGTGATAAAGAATCTTACCAGATTTTTCCATCCAAATTCTTGCCATTGTAAAGATTACAAACCCTAACCCTAATAAAAATTTCCATTAGGTTTATATTCTTGTCAGTAATTGGCTTAATTTTTAAGTTAACAAAGTTTCTTATTTGTAAATATCAATAAAAATTCTGTTTGTCAAGAGAATATTTTCTCTTGAGTGTTTCGAAATCATCTAAGATTTTGTTGTTCATTGTTGTGCACAAAGCAGTGATTCCTTGAGATGTCCAGTCCTTACACCTGGCATCCTGTTTGTTTGGTGTGAAGTCTGAGTCATATGCAATCCATTTTATGGCTGCCAGGTCATTCTCTAGTTCATTTTTTACGATGGTTTTTCACACTCTAATGGTTGTTTTAATCCAATAGATATCTATTGGATAATATCCAATAATATCCAATTATTGGATATTATTATTTATGAAACTTTGTAGATTTGCATTGGCCAGAGTTGCCTGTACAGGAATGGGTGTCGCCTTTGTTTCAATAGTTTTCCATTGAGCATTATATTTTGGGTCGCAGCAGTGTATCCGTGTTCTTGCTTGTGCTGCTAAATAATAATCTCTAAGGGAAGGCAACCCCCGACCTCCCATTGTCTTTTCCAGTTGTAAGACCTTATATCCAATTCTGGGTCTTTAATCCTGCCAAATATATCTTGATAATAGTTTGTCCCATTCATTAAAAACTTTTTAATTTTATTTAATTGGTAAAGTTTGGAATAAATATAACAGTCTGGATAGTATATTCATCTTAATCGAGTCAGTTCTTGAGCTAAAACTTTGAAGAGGAGTGAGATTCCATCTTGTGTTATCCTCTTTAATTCTTTTTAGCATGAGAACATAATTATATTCGAATAGTTTTTCAAGGTCCTTTGGTATGGTAATGCCTAGATATTTAAAATGGTCAGTGTGCCAAGTGTAACAATTTTAGAAAATGTACTTTTATTTTTTATTATAATGTTTTGAAATTCCACCAAATCCCGATTAACATTGAAGAATCCTATTTTTCTTTTGTTATATTTTAGGAATTGCATTATTTTGTCTATTTTGGTAAACACTAGTACCTGTACTGTTACTTTAAGAGAACATATGTCTTATGACATCAGTACTGTATTGCCTTCAGTTGGCGCTAGGCTGCCTGAGAAGAGGTAGGAAATTTTCTTTGCTCTTGTTTAAGTTCATGTTTTATTAAATTTATAAAATACTTGTGAGTACATGCAGCTGTTAATGTTTATGTTTTAATACATACATTCCTTTGGACAAGTTAAGAACATTTGTTTTAAATGTTAGAGCAGATATTGCTATAAGTTAGTCAGGGTTTCTCCATGTGCTTATCTGCTAGGGGAATTCCGACTCCTGTGGAAGCTGCATGTAAAGAGACATATGCATTTCTGTTTGTGCAGGCAACCTGCAATAAACACCAACCAGCAGCTCATGTGGTCCGACTCCCCTTTATACCAGAACACAACGCATAACACCGGTTACAAAGGTGCCGTGGCCTTTCTTTTGGATCTTCTTTGAGGACGGACATCAGCTCGTTCGCCGTGGGAATCTGTTTAGGCCTTGTTTTTATTTCCTTTTCACACCATTGAGGTATTTCTGTCGAACTCGCTTGTTATTACACAAGTCTTGGCTTTGTTGTTGGAAGCCTGTTTTTTTTTTCTGCCATTTTTCCAGAGTTTATTTTGGGCTATCTGTTACTATTTGGTGACAATTTCTGTTTTTGTTTTATTTTTGACTTGTTACTTTCCTCTTTGCTTTTGTTCAACATTTCAATTCTGTGTGTACAGTTTGAGAGTCATGGCTGAGTCTAAAACCTATGTTGTTGAGGGTGGGGATCCAGATCTTGTGGCTCGCCCATACAAATTTGGTTTGGGGAGGGGTTTTCTTAACCAGACAGTAGAACCCAGAACACCAGGGCAGAGAGATACAACGTTTGATACCACACAACTTACTTCAACACGGTTTTTGGGCCGACCTGTGTCCAATCAGGTTGAACAGAATACAGATCTAGGCTCGCTTGTTACTCAGTTGGCTGAGAAACTGGGCGATTCTATTAGAGCCCAGCTCCTTTCTGGTGAGAGCTCATGTAGTATAGGGGCTTCCAATCTGTCAAGTGATGAGGTTCCACCCAATGTGAGTTTTGTTATGCACTCTGATGCAAAAGAGCCACCTATATTTAGAGGTGATGGCTCAGACAAATTCACAGTACATGAATGGGAGAGTCTCATGTCTTTGTATTTAAAAAAGAGAGCTGTCCCAGTTCCAAGAAATATTAGCAAGCAAGGCTAATGGGCAAGGCTGGGGATGTGGTTAGGATCAAACTACGTAATGAGAAGTCTATTGACCATCTCAAAAGCCCTCATTTAGTCTTTGACATCTTGAAACGACACTTCAGTGAGCTGACTTACTCCAGTATGCCACTGACAGATTTCTACAACACATTGCCAATGCCTGGTGAGGAAGCCATGGAGTACTGGATACGGCTGAACAAGATGATGGATGTGGCAGATGAATGCTTAAAGAGACAGGGTCGTGGGATCGATGACCCACAACATGAAGTGAGCATGATGTTTATTAAACACTGCCCTGACCAACCTCTTGCCAGTGTTTTCAAATTTCAGTCTGCAGAGAAGTGGTCGGCGAGCGAGATTCAAGAGAGGCTGGACGAACACATGATGGGGAAGAAGTCTCAGAACACTCAGCAACCCAGAGAAAACTCCACAGTGCACAAGGTACATTCCCAATGTCATGTGCATAAGACAGACGGTCCGGTTTCAGGCATTGCTGGTCCAGCTGGTCAGTCTAGGATCCCTCCACAGGCTACGCCATTGGCTACTGGCCCTGATAGTGATTGTCTGAGAAGCCTGGTGAGTCTGTTGGACAGATTAGTGCTGCAACATGACCAAGTGTCTAGAACCCAGAGAGGCAGAGGTGCTGTGCCTCAGCCTTTGCAGAGGGCTTGCAGGGCTTGTGGTTCTCAAGACCATTGTACGTTGAGTCACTGTAGACGGGAAAACCGCTGCTTAAAGTGTCTGTCCCCAGGCCATTGGAAGAGGGAGTGCCCTCAGCAGACTGCACAGCAGAGACTTCAACCTGAAAGCAGCTCTGCTGAGCTGAATCAACAGTTAAACTAGAATACCCATGCCTGGGGAGAAGCGGTGTGGGTTTTGCACATGAATCCCTCTCCAACACCTGTGACTTGGCTGACCTTTATGAAACTAGTTGTGCAGCTGCACCTAAGGGATCCAAAGTAATCATTCAAGCCGCCCATAAGACTCAAGCATTCAGTGAGCTGTTTTACACCCCTGTCATCATCAGTCACTCTGTGCAGCTTAATGGCATGCTGGACACTGGTTCAATGGCATGCAGCATTAGTGAGCATGCAGTGGCAAAGTTGAGTGCTGCTGGAGTTTTGCCTGACAAGCAGCATCCCCAAGAAAGCATAATTCTTGTGGACTGTGGGGGCATGCGGACTGAGCCTGAAGGGTTTTATCATTTAGACATGCAGCTCTATGGGGTTTCCTGCAGTACCCACTTTGGTCATACCTGGTCAGCAGGATGATCTCATTTTGGACTCCAATGTTATTAAACACATCTTCCATGTTCTGAAAGGGGTGTTCTAGTGGGTCGACTCATCACACCACTTTGGGGTGATAGATGGGTGCCGATGACAATAGTGAACCCAACTGACAAAGTTTTAACTCTGAAACGGAACTGCAAGTTGGCTGATGTGTTGCCATGCTTAGCAGTTGAGGACTTTAATGTCTTCCAGGGACTGCACATGGCTGCAGAGAAACAGACAGGAAACTCAGAGAAGCTGCAAGATGATGGTTTGGTTGCTACATGCAACGACGATGGCTCTTTTGAAAGCTTATGTGACATGGGGTTAGAGACTATTGATCTGGACCCGTGTCAGGTCAGTGATACTTGCAAGTCTCGTCTTATTAAGCTGTTGATGGAGTATCAAGATATCTTTTCCAGGGATTCTCTAGATTGTGGCAGGGTGCATGGATACTCCCATCGTATTCGGCTAACGGACGATCGACCATTCAGGTTGCCATACCGGAGAGTTCCTCCTGCTCATTATCAGAAGTTGAGGCTTGCTCTGAATGACATGGAGGAAAAAGGGATCATCAGGAAGTCTTCAAGCGAATATGCCTCCCCTCTGGTGATGGTATGGAAGAAAGATGGTGGGCTACGCATTTGCAATGACTTCAGGTGGCTGAATGGCCACACAATAAAGGATGCCCACCCTTTACCTCATCAGTCTGACTGCCTGGCGGCACTTGGAGGAAGCTGCTTATTTAGCACGATGGACCTTACCTCAGGGTTTTTTAACATCCCCATGCATGACGATGACAAAAAGTACACTGCTTTTACAACTCCCCTTGGACTGTATGAATATAATTGCATGCCACAAGGTTTTTGCAACAGTCCAGCTTCGTTTATGTGGATGATGATTGGAATATTTGGGGATATGAACTTCACAAAGCTCTTGTGCTATCTTGACGACTTGCTTGTGTTTGCACCATCAGAGGATGAGGCTTTGTCAAGACTACAGATGGTTTTCCAGAGATTACGAGAGAACAACCTTAAGCTAGCTCCCAAAAAGTGCCATCTGATGCGGAAACAGGTCAGTTTCCTAGGGCATGTCATTGATGGCAATGGTATGTCTGTGGACCCAGGCAAAGTAGGGGTGATCACCAAGATGTCAACTTCAGACCTCATGGAAGAGGATGGTTGTACACCATCTGTTAAGAGAATCAAGTCTTTCCTTGGCATGGTGTTCTACTATCAACATTTTATCCCAAGTTGCTCCTCCATAGCGAAACCTTTGTTCGCACTTACTGCGGGACAAAAAAGGAGAGGGAGGGCAGCTAAGGACAGGAGATTCCAAGGCACCTATCGTAAACTTACACCTCATGACTGGACGGAGGATTGTGGACATGCTTTTCAGAAGTTGAAGACCATGCTGTTGGAATGTGTCGTGCTTGCCCATCCAGACTTTGATGAGCCATTTATCTTGTCTGTTGATGCGTCTTTGGATGGTCTTGGAGCGGTCCTATCGCAAGTCCCTCAAGGAGAATCCAAAGCACGACCTGTTGCCTTTGCGAGCAAGACTCTCAGTGCATCACAATGAAAATACCCAGCTCACAGGTTGGAGTTCATGGCTCTTAAATGGAGCGTTTGTGAAAAATCCAGCAAAACTGGAAGAGAGTAGGTTGGCTGTTCTAAATAAATTAATATATCCCCTGCATAACAAGCCAATTTATGTTCTATGCCTTTAGTAATTATTCTTTTAATATCCTTGTTTTGTCTTATTGATTGGGCTAGTGGTTCTAAATATAATGCAAATAGTAACGGTGACCACACACCTTGTCTTGATCCCCTTTTCTAAAGTAATTCTGTCTGATAAATGTCCATTAACTTTAATTCTTGCTGTGGGATTATTATATAATGCCTGTATTGTTTTTATTATTGTATTATGTAGTCCAAATTTATGTAAAACCCTGAAGAGAAAATTCCAGTCAACTGAATTAAATGCTTTTTCTGCATCTGTACTGAGAACAATGGCTTTCAGTTTACTCTTTTGTATGTGATGTATTACCTGTAGTGTCCTACTTATATTATTTGACGTTGTCAAACAGAGGACAATATGTATTAGGGAAGGGGGGAAATCTTCCAATCGTCTGGCCATTATAGGGGTAAAAAGTCAATAATCAATATTTAAAACAGATATTGGTCAGTATGATCCACAATCCAGTTTATCTTTGCCTTCTTTATGTATTACTGAGATTATTGCCTCCTTCCAGCTCGGTGGTGTTTGCGCTTTTTTCCGAATCCAATTTAGTGAAGAGAGGAGGATTGGAATCAACTCTTTCTGAAATTCCTTATAAAATTCTGCTGTGTATGTATCTGACCCTGGCGATTTACATGGTTTTAATCTACTTATTGTATTTTTTTATTCGTTTTCTGTAATGTCTTTTTCGATCATTTGTTTTTATTGTAGTTGTTTGACATCCACAAAAACATGTACAAAACAGCATAATTACAATAAGTGGATAAGACAGAAATAGAAAAAACTTGTGTACCCCGCTACCCTATAGCGACCCCCTACCCCGTTCCCAAAGATCTCAAAGTAATAGCATTTCTAAAAGTGGACAGTTGAGAGGATTAAATCATCATTTACAGTTACATATTAAGAGGTTTACATAGAGTTATGTTGCACTCTTTCTTTAACCAAAGAATAAGCTGCATCTCATGCTCTCATCGTTTTTCAACTGGCCATATGCATCCTGGCTACTGATCTCTCCATCATTACAACATCTAAGAAGGAGAGTTAGCCCATTGTTGCCATGGTAATAAGTGTGGTGATTGCCATCGTAGTGCCAACATCCTCTTAGCTGCCGTGAGGCCTGCCCACAGTATGCGCCTTTGTTGAGAGGAAAGTTCTAAAGTGGAGTCATCATTGAGTAGGAACAAAGATGGTGTTGGTCGAATACTAGTTTCCAACAAGTCACTCAATGTGGCGGAGATTTGTCTCCAGAAAGCAGCCACACTGGGACAATCCCAATACATGTGTATAAAAGAGCCTGGAGTCTTAAGTGTACATAGGTCACAAATGTGATCATTTTTGTAGACATTGGTCTCAGACTTTTAACAAACCAAAGGAAAAAAGTTATAGTAATTAAAGTAATAGGCAGGCAGTTTATGCTCAAAGAATGTGAGCTGCTCTCTGCAGCCTGCTAAAAATGAAGGGGAAATCAAATGTTCCCTTGGTGAAAGTGTGTCTACTTTCAAACAATAGTCATAAGATTAGCCATCTAAAGTTGTATTCAGAACAAGTAAATAATTATTAATCTGTCAAAAAATGCCATGTCTATTATTTATGGTAATTTAGGAACCAGCACATATAAGCTGGTTCCTAACATATGTATGCTATGTACATCTTGTATGCTCTTTTCATAGCATACAAGCTATTCTTCAACTAAACCTTTTTTGTAGATGCCTATAATTTAAGCTATGGCCTTGTATGGCCTGTTTTATGTCTAAAACAGTTTTTAGTAAGTCATTTATAACAATTATATAACTTACTGTAAAAAATGTTTAGTCTGTTCTATTTATGAAACATTATACACATTTTAAGCCAAAAAGAAGAAAATTTTCTCAATCTCAAACAATTTCGAAGTTTGCATATGTACAGTATGTTACTAAAATAAATGAATGTGAAGGGAAAAAAAATTCAGTAAGGTTATTGTTGAAGCATTTTGAAATTAATATTTTAAGTAATTCATGGTTGTGACATTTTTCTGCAGAGATTGATAGTGATAATTGAACACATTCTGTGATTGATGCTATTACAATGGTAGCTCAATGTTAAAAATAGATTAAAAATAAAGTTGAAGGATTATTGTTCAGGCCATCCTCAAAGCATAGAAAGATAAGAGTGAAAAAAGAGGAAGATGTACAGGTTAATTCTGCAATTAAATTAATTTGAGAGAGAAAAAGATAAAGTTAATTATGCATTACACATTTCCGTCAAATTTGTTATGCATCTCGGATTGTAAAAGTTGTTTTTTCCTCTGTCATAGTAGCCACCAGAAAATGCAGCGAAGTCTTTCTGAAAAGGGCCGCTCTTCTAGTGGGGAGGGGCATTGTGCTCCAGTGAATTAGAGGTTAATACTATGGAGGGTGTTTGTGGCTGCCATGCCAGGAAAAGCACAAAAGGGTTAGAATTTTTTAATAGCCTAAGTCATAGCAACATTGTTAAGTAAATAGATAATACACATTACTATTTAGTTTCCTTAAATATAATGTACTTGTGATTCAGTCGTAGCCAAAGTTGAAAAAGTTCAAGGGGTATGAATACTTATGCATCCTTGTAAGTTGTACTGTTTTAGTTGTCATAGAAAAACTGTTTCAATTGTACTGCCATATAAATCTTGAGTTTAAATAAGCAGTCAAAATGTTTACTGTAAGCAAAGATGGACTGACCTTGCAGAAGCATGTGGACGTTGTCGATGTCCAGGGGTATGGACTCCCTCTCCGATAAGTCATTACTTGAGTAGAAGTCTGATGACATCCTTTCTGATCAACAAGCTCCTGATAGGATACTATAGCTCTGGAAAATACAAATATAGAGTATGGGTATATACTTTTGAATTTACTTTCTGTGTTTCTTCTTCTGAGGGAAGAAAGGGGCAGGAGTTCGACAGGCGGATTGGTGCCAAAAAGTGAAGCTCTTGATTTACCCGTCAATCTACGTTCCTACCCTCATCTATGGTCATGAGCTTTGGGTCATGACTGAAAGAACGAGGTCCCGGATACAAGCAGCCGAAATGGGTTTCCTCCGTAGGGTGGCTGGGCTCTCCCTTAGAGAGAGAAGCTCAGTCATCATGGAGACTCAGAGTAGAGCCTCTGCTCCTCCGCTTCAAGAGGAGCCAGTCATTTAAGATGCTTTAAACGAAGGTATGCATTTTTTATTTAAGGGAAATCTAACACATTTTCCTATTTCAAATTAAACATTTTCTTTAAAAGTGATAAAAATAGAATGTGTTATAATGTGAGTTTCCATAAATCTAATCTGTCTTTTTTGTGTAAACTGACCCAAGGAAGAATAGTTGATGCGGCATGCTGCTGATGCTATTGGGGATCTGGATAAACATAAGCAAAGGTCAAACAACAGTCAAAATCGGCTCTATTCCCAGTCTTACTGGGTTTGAGCTATGTTTCAAGGATGACTTCGAAAAATATACATTTTTAAATATCTAAAGCTGCTATAGATGCATCCATGAACACTTGCATCTGTAAGCCACACTTCTCAGATTATTATTTCGAAATCCTCTCCTATTGCCCCCACTTCACACTGTGATTTTTTGTGTTGGTCTATTATTCAGGTAACATTAGATAGAACGAATCTTCTATTCCACAGACTTTACTCTTGAGATTTTAGTCCAAAATCAATAGTTATATAACTGTTGCAATAATAGGTTCGCTTATATGTTCGGATTCCCTAAAAGGTGAATGATTTTTCCATTCTAAAATAATAGTCTGAAGTAAGTCTTGTGCTACAATACTCCAGTCTAGAATTGCATCAAAATGAGTATATGTGTTGAGATCTAAATGCACCAAGAGGCTCTCTGTCCAATCCTTAGTTGTTTTTCAAAATAATGGACAGACAGCTGGAACAAAATATAGTCCAGTCATAAGACATAATTATGAATTTGCTCATCTACAAACAACCAGATAATCCTTATTTATACTTCTGTAGTCTGTAGTAAGAGAGATAATGTTCCTTTTGAAACTACCTGGAATAACAGAACATTTGATTTAGTGATTGGTCCTGGTTGCTTACCATTAAGGGGAACTAAGTACTTTCCCTCTGATCGCAGTAAAATCAGATAGTGTTGCTCTCACTAAGGTCAGAACAGTTAAGAATAGCAACAGCGAACACGTGGATGTTTTCAAATCAGTCATGTCGAACATTTAATGCGTCCTTGAGGAAGACCAAAGGACATTTTAATAAAACTGACAGCTGCCCTGCAGGTTCAAAAAGATTACGGAGAAACTTAGGAAGCACAAATCATGGCAGCAATACCACAATTTATTACACATAAGCTACTTTAATAACTTTACAAAGTACAGAATTGTTAATATCTTTCAAAGGTGTTTTTCCCCTCCCAATAATTAATACTAACAGAAACCCTCACATGTACTTACATACAGAGAAATGATGTTTTCAGACAGGGTAACAGTCAGACTGAAGTCCAAGTTAACTCCAAAGTGGATGAACAGTTACCGTTGTAGTTGTTGGTAATGAAACCTGATGTACACTTTGACAGTTCTGAGACATGCCTGGATTCTGGATGGGATGGGCTGTCACTGGAGAAGCAAGAGCCATACCAGGGCCTCTTCAAGGCACTAAATTTAGAAACAAGTCATGCTTTAGCACACACTCCCTCTTCCAGTTCAACTGTCATGTACGTTGTACGATGAATATAAATTCATCCTACAGAAATGTAAAGCTTTGCATTTAACCAACTTTAGATGCTGGGGTCTACTCTACTTGTGAAATTTAGAGAAGACTTAGATCATCATTTTTAATTCAATTCAATTTAATTATATAGTCCCAATTCACAACCCTTGCTGTGTCATGGCCTACTCAGTCCAATCATACAGATAGATTAAAAGTCAAGTTCATCCACAACAAATTCATAGTTGCTATCAAGTAATGCAGTCAAGTTCAGATTATTACTCAAATTGGCAAAAGGTTCTTTTCTAAGGAATTCTAGATTATTCTACTCAATTTGCATTAAATTGTTACACACCGTGTTCCAAATTATAATGGAAATTGGATTTAGGTGTCATAAAGATTCATTTTTATGTTGTGCTATTAAATTTATAGATGGTATTGTGTGTCAGGGCTCTTTGAATCACTACAATTAGTTTCAGTGACTCAATTTCAGCTCAATTAAAGGAAATCTACTGAAGAAGGACGTTCTACATTATAAAGCAGGCCACAAGCTTCAAGCAATATGGGAAAGAGAAAATATCTCTGCTGCCGAAAATCATCAGATAATGTAGTGCAGTGAACAAGATATGAAAACATAAGATATTTAACGAACACTGAATTGTTATCAACGTACTGTGAAGAGATTTGTGGCTGATTCAGAAAAAATATGGGTTTGAGCAGATAAAGACATAATGATGAAGGTTTCTGTTAGACAAATTCATCAGAGTAAGAGAGCAGCTGCTAAAATGCCCTCACAAAGCAGCAAACAGTTATTTGAAGCTGCTGGTGCCTCTGGAACCTCAAGTCGGAGGATCCTCCAGAAGCTTGTTGTGAACCTACTATTCGTATTCGGCCACCCCTAACCAGTATTCGCAAGCAGAAACGGTCGCAGTGGGCCCAGCCATACATGAAGATTAAATTTCAAACAGACTTGTTCACTGATGACTGCTGTGCAACCTTGGATGGTCCTCATGGACGCAGTAGTGGATTGGTGGCGGATGGCCACTATGTCCCAACATGGCTGTGACGTCAGCAAGGAGGAGGTGGAGTCATGCTTTGGGCTGAAATCATGGGGAGAGAAGCTGGTCGGCCCCTTTAGGGTCCCTGAAGGTGTGAAAACGACCTCAGCAAAGCATAAGGACTTTCTGACTGATCATTTTCTTTCATGGTTCAAAAAGAAGAGCCGAACCTTCAGTAGCAAAATCATCTTCATGCATGACACCATCTCATGCTGCAAGTAATATCTCTGTGTCATTGGCTGCTATGAGCATAAAAGGGGAGAAACTCATAGTGTGGTCACCATCCTCCTCTGACCTCAACCTTATTGAGAACCTTTGGAGTATCAAGCAGAAGATCTGTTCATATGAAAAATAGCAGCTCTGGGAAGGTATTCTGACATCCTGCAAAGAGGATGGATGGATGGATGGATGGATGGATGGATGGATGGATGGATGGATGGATGGATGGATGGATGGATGGATGGATGGATGGATGGATGGATGGAACGGGATTTCCACAGAAATCTGCAGAATAAGCAGTATGTGACGTAGCATCGATGTGAGCCTGCGCATTAATACAAGGTAGGACGGATTCATGGGTAGCACAGACAAACAGAACACCTGTTGTGGGTGGAAGGAGTCTAGTGATTACCGTCACACGCGGGTCGGGGCGTTGCGACGTAATTACTCTAATTCGGACCTGTCTGCCTTGGGTGACCCTACCAGGGGCGTAAAGCCCCAGTCAGCATAGCTCCTAGAATCATTGGGACACTCAAAACCCTCCACCGCGATAAGGTTGGAGCCCAAGGAGAGGAGAGTTTTTATTAGTTGTCACTAATATTCATCAGCACTAAAAGAAACATTTGAAATATATCAGTTTGTATGTAACAAATAAATATACAAATTTGACTTTTTGAATGGAATTACTGATTTAAATCAGCGTTTTCATGATATTAAAATGTTTCGACCGGCACCTGTAAGCATGTCTCTACATGATGCATCATCAGGTGGATGCATCATGACGTGTGTCTTCATCTGCCTCTTTCTGCTGCTGCTACAACAACAAACTGTCCTGGCTGTGTGTGGGTGTTTTATTGTTGACGTCAGCTTTAATAGTAGCCACTAATATGAATTGTGGTCTATAATAATCAATGTAATATTACATTAAAAAAATTATTCCTTTCCTTGCATACATCATAAATTGTTCAGAACAAGCAAGAACTGAAACTGAAAAAATAAAGATTATTGCACAAAGTTTTTTAATATCAAAGATTTATCTTAGGGAAAAAAATCCATGATGAACTCATGGAGAAGGATCATCTGAGCTGAGGCTTCTCAAATTGTCACATAATTCTAATATTACAATGGAACATTCACAGTCTAATAGCAAATGGTCAGAAATTTAAAGGCTTTATTAATAATCTAAATACAAAACCAGACATAATATGCATTCAAGAAACAAGGCTCAAGCCATCATTGCAGTGTAGTGTTCATGGTTACTCAGTCTTGTGTAAAGATAGGATGAATTTGAATGGAGGAGGTTGTGCCATATTCTTAAAGGAAAACCTGAAATGTATTCAGCTCTATATAACAGCACCTGTAAGAACATCCTGTCCTCTAAGCACTCTGCACTTTATGGGGAGTTCAAGATTATTATAATGGAGGGATTTTAGAAGAGGTAAGTGAAGAAAAAGAATTGGTCATTTTAAATAATGAAGAAGATACTTGGGTGGACTTTGTAAGGGGCAAGGAAACTGCTATTGATCTGATCTTGGTTTTGCAATCTATTGCTGATATTTGCAGCTGGAGAGTATTTAAAGAATGCACAATGGGGAGTGATCATTATCCGATTTTTGTCAGTATAGGAATAGATACAGAGCAAGGCCGGGTGGAAATTGAGAGGAGATGAAATTTGGGAAAGCAAACTGGGATAATTTTAAAATGATAATTGAGGTTAACATGAAAATATAGATATAAGTAAAATGATTAATGAATTACATTCAGAAATTTGTAAATGTATTACTGATACAGCCAAAAGTTTCATTCCTATAAGTAGTGGTATGAAAAAAAGAGTATATTTCGTTAGTGGACACCAGAATGTTCAACAGCAATTAAACAGCAGAATAAAGCTTTTAAAATACTTAAGAAAATTATTAAGGTGTGAAAGTTAGGAAAATTATAAGAAATGCTAAATTTTATATTATAATCCATACATCCATTTTCTAACACCCCTGTCCCTTTGTGGGGTTGGGAGGTGCTGGTGCCTCTCCAGCCAACGTTCCGTTCGAGAGGTGGGGTCACCCTGGACAGGTCGCCAGTCTGTCGCAATTTTATATAATAAATTAATTATAAATGTGGATTACTGGTGTGATGGCGAGCCACACAGGGTAAGATACACACATCATCATAAGTTGATGAGGTGCACAAATTATGATGATGTTCACCTCATCAAACTAAAGCTGGTTTCACTTTAGTTGCTTTGTGGTTATTACTTTAAATATTCCTTATTAGATCATCCATTCATTTTCCTACACCGTTTTCCCTTACTGGGGTCAGGAGGGTTGCTGCTGCCTATCTCCAGCTATCGTTTCGGGCGAGAGGCGGGGTCACCCTGGACAGGTCGCCAGTCTGTCACAGGGCAACACAGAGACACACAACCATGCAGACACACACACACACTCACACCTAGGGACAATTTAGAGAGGCCAATTAACCTGACAGTCATGTTTTTGGACTGTGGGAGGAGGCCGGAGTACCCGGAGAGAACCCACGCATGCACCGGGAGAACATGCAAACTCCATGCAGAAAGACCGGGGCCGGGAATCGAACCCAGAGCCTTCTTGCTGCAAGGCAACAGCTCTACCAGCTGCGCCACTGGGCAGCCCCTTATTAGATCATATTTCTTTATTATTTTATAACACTTTACAATGGAGTGCAAACATATTAATGCTGCAAGGTCAAAATGTAGTTTTATATTGTGTTCATACTATTTTCTTTGTGTTTGGCTTCCCCTCCCTGGTGGACAAAGGATTTAGGCTCCTGAAGTACTGCTGATGGCCTCATTGGACTGAACCACATGCTTCATGCTGGAGGATGTTTTGGGATTTAGTTCATTGCTTTGTGTTAGTTGTCATGTGACAGCCATTTTGTTTTCCGCTCTTATTTTCCTATGGTTTAGCTAAACCAGTATTTAAATGCACCTATGCGTCATGTCAGGAGGTCAGTCTGTCTTATGTCAGTTTGAGGGTTTTTCTCAGTTATGTCTTTGATTTTAGTATTTTGAATTTACCTCCTTTATTGGCATGCCAGTCTAATTGTTGTTATGTTAATAATTGCTCATATTTTGGGGGTAAATAAAACCCCTTTTTTTTTTTATTCAACACCTGTGCTCTCCATTCTGTGCTGTTTGGTCCCTGACAACTGGAGAAAATATTGCAAATCTTTGGGGAAAAATACTGCAGGAGACAGCAGTGTTGTGGTCAAGACCACCTAACCTGAGACCACCCTACATTAATGAATGTAGCGTGGTCATTAATTAATGGCACAGTAAAATGTGAAATATGTTAGGTCCCGGGGTGGTTTTGAGGTTTTTTCTCCACCAGAGAGAGTCCTGGAGTCCGCAGGCAGGAGGGCGTCTGAACTGAAGTCATCCCCACACCGGTGGACGATCACCTCAGCGGCGGGTTAAGAGAGGCGGACTGCCACTACCTCGACGCCAGAGTGTCGCCAGTGATGGTACCTCGCAGCCGCTCCGAGCCAGCTCAGAGTTCCTTGTTTTGTTTCTGTCCGCCTTGTGATCTGAGAGTAATTTGTTTCCCTGTGGCTTCCGTTTTCCTCAGGTGATCTCCGTAGCTCCTGACCTGCTACTCGTTGCTTCCTCGTGACGCCGTGGGCAGTTACCCCACGGATGCCCGAGCTCCCACACCCACCTGTGACAGTTGCAAACCGATCTCCAGCCCAAAGTCAGATTGGCAGTCCGTTCTCTCCGCCGACGCCTCCCAGCCTCAGCCTACCTGTCTGCGCTCCTGACCACTGGAAGGACTTCATCGGAACCCGAGATCCCGGATCAACCGACCACATAAGCTCTCCCTACTCACCGTTCTAAGACCAAGTTTACCATTTTTCCTACGACCTCAAACTCACCATCTCCGTTGTCATTTTCTCCAGTGCGCAGAACATTCAGCAGCCCGGCTCCTGGGCCTGACCTGTTTCAGTTCGGGTTTTTTTTTGCAAATAAACTATTATTGTTCATCTCTCTCCTGCGTGGTGTTCTTGCATGTGGGTTAAAAGATTAGCTAAACCCACCATGACAAAATATTATCAAAATTGCTTCTCAAATTGATCTGAAAGATCCACATTCCCATAAAAAACTTAGATATTAAATACTCAGAGTTGAAATAAATTTAACCAATATTTGCTTCCATCTTTGTGCCACAAATTGTGGAAGTCTCATGCCACCCCTAAAAAAATAACGCCCTGGGTGTTTGCCATATCGCTCATGTCAGAAACCACCACTGTTTGCATTACTAAACGTAACAATTAAGTTATGTTTAGTTAATTAGCACTAACGGTAAACAATGCTCAACTATGAACACTAACCAAGGAGCAAAAGCAAGAAGTAGCAAGCACAAGACGCACACTGTGAGTGTTCTCACCCTCTCTCCTGCTGCATGAAGCCAGGCAGCGCACAGTGCTGTAATGTCTGCCACCTTGAACAAAAACAGTCAAAGAGCAATGCGCATGCTCCGTGTGCTTTTTTGTTCTTGTGTTTTATTCATATGCTAATTAAAAAAATATCCATGTACATATTTAAATAAAATAACAGCTACAGCAGAGTACGCAGAGCAAAAGAACAAAGATCAGCTCTCAGTGAGGCTCCAGCTCTATTTTGTTAGTAAAGAGCTGTTTAGAAGAATTGGACTGTTCCTGAATGTCACATCACTATATTGCAGACTTTTGGACACAATGTTGTCCCATAGAGCAACAAGTCAGTCAACATCTCCGCACACAGGGGGGGCTGTTACATGATTGACATGTCACAGCACCAGGTCATTCCTATACATTATTTGAAATCATTCTAAGCCAATCTAATATCTAAAGAAGAAAAACAATAAGTATATGAAAAGATAATGTGTAAAACTTTATACAAGTCTATGTAGTGATGATTTATATCAGGCATGATATCAGCCTCCATTCTGCTAATACTCATAAAAACAAGCCAATACTGATCTCCTGGATGTTTCAATTGTGTTGTGCTGTGGTGGTAAAACACCAATAAGTTATTTACTGACCCCCCACAAAAAAAAAAAAAAAAAAACTGAAGAGGGAGCTGACAGTTTGGAGCAGAAGTTGCGCTAGAGTTTTTTCGTTGTCCGTCAAAGAAAAAAATAATTTTATTTCCAATTTGTAGTCATCAAACGAAACATTTAGTGTTTTTGAACTCGGGTAACATTTCACCAAATGAAGGGATTAAAAGACGGCAGAACTCTGATGGTTTCCTGATCCCGCACTCGGGAGAAAAACTCAGCAGAAGCGGATCAGCTGCGCTGGACGCTCCAAAGCCTCTGGTCCATTAAAGCGTCCTGTCTGATGTTTTCTAATTTTCAAACTCACATGCAGAAACAAACAGACAACTGGGAAAAGTTTAGTTAGTTCATTATGTAGGTACAGGTTTTCAATTTGACAGGTCCAAGGGGTAAGTGGCTAAGCGCTGGCGTCTCTGGATGTCTGCAGCACAAGAAGGCAGGAATGTTAAATTCTGGTCTTGGCAGAAATGTCAGCTGCGGCTGAAAAGTCCGTTCTTACTTGTGAATGATTGTGTTTAGTACCGAGGGGAGAAGTACTGTTTTCACCGGAGTCTGGTTCTTGCAGGTTGAGGAGATGGAGCGGGTTGAGAGGCTGCTGTGGAGGGCAGACAGGTAGGCTTCAGATCCAGTGGAGGAGGCATGTGGGGACAACCAGGAGATCCGAGGTAGATTGGTAACTGGAGAGGAGGCACACACAAAGAATCACTAAAATATTCACGATAAAGAAAGCACAAGGGAATATAGCTTAGGCCTGAAGTACCATTACTGGCTAACACTCTGGCGCTGCAGTTTTGGCAGCTCCCCACTATATACTCCACAGCTGATTAGATGAGCAGCAGGTGCGCTGGGTCCCAGTACCATGGACACCCCCAAGGAAGACTCAGCCTCTGCTGCTCCCTCTGGTGGAGAAAACAAAAGAACACCCCCACTCCAGATCCTAACACGTCCAGATCAGAGATGAAACTCGGACAGATATTGTCCTTATTATGATTAATGGTGAACTGCGCGATGTTCTCTGTGCGTAAAGTTGAAACTGTCTGCGCACCAAGTGGTCAGCTGCGCTATCTGGATAGAAACCAGCGGACTGTTGTCTGTACTTATCAAGTACTTGAGACGGAGGAGATCCGACATATTATTTGATTTAAGTTTTTACTGGTTTCGTTTATAAATGAAAATGCCCAGCCCTTCACCCGATGTGGTCTGGACTCAGCCTCACTGATTCTTCCTGGTCGCTTCTGCAGAGAAATCTGCGCTGGTTCTGTCTGATCAAAAATCGATCAGACAGACTCTGCGAGTTCTTTACCCTGTGCATGCGGGCATGCGCTTTTACCTGAAAAACGGACAGTTGTTACGTCTGCCGCTCTCCTCCTGAGTTCCTCCTTCTGGGCGCATCTGGGTAATATCTTCAGCTCCATTTGTTGAAACCGCAGAGTGGTTTCAACTAGGGACAATTTAGAGAGGCCAATTAACTAATTAATTTCTTGGACTGTGGGAGGAAGCCGGAGTACCCGGAGAGAACCCACGCATGCCCAGGGAGAACATGCAAACGCCATGCAGAAAGACCGGGGCCGGGAATCGAACCCAGAACCTTCTTGCTGCAAGGCAACAGCTCTACCAGCTGCGCCGCTGAGTGAGTTAAGTTTAATTCTTTGCAGCAGGAGCTGCGTCCGCATTGGTTGTGCAGCGCACTGCGCCGGTTAATTAACTTCTGCACCTTTATTTATTTCCTCAAAATAAACTGGTGGATCCTCTGTTTAGACTATAAACGGATTAAAACAACATTGCATATATATATATATATATATATATATATATATATTGGTTTGCTGACTAGATAGATAGATAGATCTATATATAGATGTATACACACACATCATTTTAATTCCGCGCAGTATCAACTTTTTTACTTTGTCTCTGTACAGTAGACTTTAGCTAACGTCACAGCTGTACTTGCTTGAGTCTTTTCTACGTAGCCGTCCGCTGCCTGTGAAAAGGCTGTCTGAATCATGACTGTGATTGATTTTAGTAGTACAGCTGCATTCATGCTGATTAACAGCATTTTGCCGCATTACTCGATGCGGATAAACGAAGACGATTGTCTCAGCAGAGCGCCAGCCATGATGTGGACAGTGAAAGAGGAGACGAAACATGTAATTCCAAGCAGTTATTGCTTGGATTAAGATTTTGATCCAGGGAAAAAAACATGTAAATAAACTGTCAGTATGCTGAGGTTTAGTATACTGCAGTAGTACTTGATGTACTTAAATAAACCGGAGTTAGGAAGATGAGATAGACAGACAAATGGTCAGTGAATCTTACAAATGTTCGAGTTTGAGGGATTGAATTTTATTAAATGTCTGACTAAAAGTATTTTCATTAAGATAATGAATTATAGG
This sequence comes from Phalloptychus januarius, assembly GCA_902982915.1. Classification (NCBI taxonomy): domain Eukaryota; kingdom Metazoa; phylum Chordata; class Actinopteri; order Cyprinodontiformes; family Poeciliidae; genus Phalloptychus; species Phalloptychus januarius. The sequence goes on from CADWAE010000097.1 coordinate 276,137, forward strand.
TATTTTAAAAATAGTAATTGTTCAATAAGTTATTGAATAACATTACAGAATTGAATCATAAATCCAAAATAAGATGAAATAATTAAAGGATATTGAATTCAGTATTAAAATCCTAAATCAACTCCTGGTAATGATCAAATCAGTTATAGTATGTATTCCATAATAAGGTGTGGGAGGAAGCCATCATTATTCCATCATACCCTATACCCTGGTAAAGATCCATCCGTCCGTCCAGCCAACCAACCAACCTTGTCCTTACTGGGGTCAGAAGGTGCTGGTGCCTCTCCAGCTAACGTTCTGGGTGAGAGGCGGGGTCACCTGGACAGGACACCCTGGACAGGCCGCCAGTCTGTCTCAGGGGCTTCAGCATAGGTAAAATTATGGAAAAAATGACAAACTAATTAATGTATTTTTTAGAATCTAAGGAAAAGATTAAGTCTTATCAGTTTGGGCTTAGATCCAGCAATATGTCTGGAACATGAAATTAGACGGGCTCAGGTTAATAAGGAGAATGTGATAGCAGTTTTTGGATATGGAAAAAGCATATGACATGTTATGGAAAACAAGAGTTGTTGATTAAAGTAAAACAAATAGGTTTAAGCGGTAAAACATCTAGATGGATAAAAAAAATGTAAGTGAAAGAAGTTTTAGAGTAAAAATAGGTGGGAAATAAGTTCAAAGTATCAAGTATAAAATAGTACTCCCCAAGGTAGTATAATTAGACCTAAGTTATTTATTTTAATGATATTTTAAGTAATACAGATAAATATTTTGGTATTTCATTATTTGCAGATGATGGTATTATTTGGAAGAGGGGAAAGATTTAGGTTTTCAACATCCAAATCTAAATTTGTTGTTTTTACTAATAGGAAATTAAATCTTAAAGTGAATCTCAAATTGTATGGGGATGTTATAGAAAAGACAGATCAGATAAAATATTTGGATATCTGGTATGTGTGGGGATCTGGAGTGGGGGGTGTTCTGTTGATTCTCCACTAGGGGGTGCGGAGGAGGCTGAGCCGGCCGGTGGGCGCGGTTTGGTACCGGGATCCAGCACACCTGTCGGGGATCAAATCAGCTCGGAGGAGTATATCTGTGGGAGGCTGCCGACACTTCAGTGCCAGAGTGTTTGCCAGTTATGGTACTTCAGGCCTCTCAGCATTTACTTGTGTTTTGTGGATATTTCTTCGTGACTCTTTGTGTGCCTCGTTCCAGGCTCTGCATTCCTCGGATCCCCTGGTCAGCAGCCGCCCCAGCTGCCATCTCCACTGGAGCTCGAACCAGACTGTCCGCCCTCCACCGCAACCTCCTCACCCGCTCTGTTCCCTCAGCCGCTTTCCTCATCCCCGCTGCAGGACTCCCTCTGTCACCAATCCCCTGTGACGCCGGCACGGTTCCCGATCCTGACTCCTAAACCCATACCTAACATTAAAACTCGCTAACAAGCTATACTGTCGTCTTGATTCCGCATGTGGGTTCGAAGAATAGATAAGAACATGACAGTATGATGAAAAAAAGAAACAAGCTTACATGGAAGATACATATAGATAAAATAGTAGGAAAAATTTTTAAAAGGGAAACGCAAAGAATAGGGTGCAGATAGGAAAGCTTCAAAGACAATTTATACTGGACTAATTAGATCAATTTGTGATTTGAGTGTATTTTATACAACTCAACTTCCAATACTTTATTTAAAAAATAGACAGAGTACAATATCAGGCATTAAGACTTTATTGTGGAGCAATGAAAACCACTCCAGTTTCAGCTCTACAAGTTGAGATGGAGCTTAGGAGAGAACAACTAGCCATAATTTACTGGCCAAATATTAAAGGACATAATGAAAATCATCTTCCACATGTTACTTTACAACCTTGTCAAGAAAAAAGAAACAAATTAATAGTTTAGGGTGTATAATACTGAAAAAGTAAAATATGTTGGAATAGATAACTTACAGCCTGAAAGCCCGAGGCACAGAGAAAAATCAGTTGTGAACATATCTGCTTGAATCTTTTACCACTTTTTTTCCATGGTAATCGGGGGTAATAAATTTGACAAATTTATTAGGGAAAAAGGACAAAGCACTAATGGCAACAACAACAAAAAAGTAGTTTGACAGATGAAAAACATTTTTTTAAATGTAATAAAATATACTTACATATACAATTGTTTTTAATTTCTTTTAGGAAACCATCAGCAGGTTTTAAAAGCAGAACCTGCTACAGCTTTTAAAACTGTGGTTGTTCAGAAATACTTTCATTATATTTTACTATTAAAAGCTTCTGAGTTAATACAGTTATGCATCCCTCCATCTTCTGCCGCTTATCCGGGGTCGGGTCGCGGGGGTAGCAGCTTAAGGAGGGAGGCCCAGACTTCCCTCTCCGCAGCCATTTGTTCCAGCTCCTCCAGGAATCCCGAGGCGTTCCCAGGCCAGCCAAGAAACATAGTCCCTCCAGCGTGTCCTGGGTCTTCCCCGGGGCCTCCTCCCGGCGGGACGTGCCCAGAACACCTCACCAGGGAGGCGTCCAGGAGGCATCCTGACCAGATGCCCGAGCCTCAACTGGCTCCTCTCGATGCGGAGGAGCAGTGGCTCTACTCTGAATCCCTCCCGGATGATGACTGAGCTTCTCTCTCTAAGGCAGAGCCCAGCCACCCTACAGAGGAAACCCATTTCAACCGCTTGTATCCGGGACCTCGTTCTTTCGGTCATGACCCAAAGCTCATGACCATAGATGAGTGTAGGAACGTAGATCGACCGGTAAATCGAGAGCTTCGCTTTTTGGCTCAGCTCTCTCTTCACCACGACGGACTGGTACAGCGCCCGCTTTACTGCAGAGGCTGCACCAATCCGCCTGGGGACCTCCCGTTCCCTTCTTCCCTCGTTCGTGAACAAGATCCCAAGATACTTAAACTCCTCCAATTGGGGCAGGATACCTCCACCTCCCCCCCGACTCGGAGAAGGCACTCCACCCTTTTCCTTTTGGAAAAGGGTGGAGTTTTCTGGCCAATCAACTATTTCCAATTTTGGTCGACACCTACTTTTTGTCTGAAAAGCCATTACAGTCACAATGTTAACAACAGTGGAGTGATTGTTGTTAGCCACTCACATGCAGATAGACATGCCCTGGTTAGCGTGTCAGCCAACCAGCGCATATCTTAGATATGGTGGATAACATCAGTTTCTCATGCAAGTATCGCCAGATGGCCCATGACATGAAGAAAATCTGGGCCAATTTAATATTGCACTTCTAATTTATAATTCAGAGTAATGAGTAGTGTGTTCAGGTTAGTAACTTAGGGTTGTAATTTAGCAATGGCAGTGGAGGGAGAACGAAGCCATTCAGTTTGTGTTGGCCATGTTTCCAAATATTGAGCAAATATAGTCGGAACAAAATGAATGTTTTTAATAGATTTTATTGCTGGCAAAGATATCGTGGCCCTACTCCCCTTAGTGTTGTTTACAGCGTACGCAAATTCCAGTAAGCTACACACACGTCATGGCCAAAGGGTTAGCGATTGGGTAAAATTTACAACTTCAACAAAGTAGCAATAGTTTCTCGATAGTCGAGAGTCCAGAGCCTCTGGATGAAGTGAAGCTTCAGACAAGGGCTGGTTTTTACCAGGCTACCAATCATCCAAACTGAGACTCGTAAATCATGATCCTGCAGGAAAACAAAGTGAACTAGTTAAAGGACACGAGTTGTACATTTAAGTTGATAAAATAAAAAAAACATTGGCTATAAATGAATTCTTCCTAATCAAAAAGTATCTAAGGACAGAAAGATATTTCACAGACTTAATACATGCTTTATAATCCCCCCTCAATCATGGATGAGATAAAAGATGAACAGCTATCAGCATTAGCCATCTGGAGTGATAACCAGACCTCTGAAACTACTTTGGGAGAATTTGATGTTTTGTTGGGGAACAAAAAAAAATACTCAAGGTTTTATATAATGAAGATAGGTCAATAATAAATGTTAAACTGCTTTCTTGTAAAGATATTTTGTACCTCAGCTGAGAAGCCATGTGCTACATAAAACAGAACCATGGCAATATCAGCGTAGGAAATCCTTGCAGACACAAGCATTAGTGGTTGTTTTTGGATTAGAAGCTTCCCTTTGAAATGTAGAGTAGGGTTAGGGTAAAGTACCACAAAATTGCACTCTTTACAGAAAATGTTAAAGAAATAATAAAAAAATCTAACAGATTTATAATACAATTTTAGAATTTTTTGAGTTGTAAAATAAAGAGTAATATAATATCTATATCAAGCAGCAAAAACATTTGTTATCCAGATGGACAGAAGATTGAGAAAATAAGCTATAATAAATGTTTATCATCCTGTAGCTAAAGGTAGCATGGCTGTAGATTTCTGAAATATTTTACTCACAGGATGAAGGGAGAGAACTGGGAAAGAAGATGAGTTGTTGAAGTATCACAGATGAAGATTGAGACTTTCTTCCTTTCTTTTTCTGAGTTGTACTGACCACCCATCCCAAGCTCCCTTACTCACTCCAAATGTGCACATGCTCACATTCACATCATCAGAAATAAAAAAAACAAACATTCACCATAATAAACATGTATGATCATAGCTTGTGACAGATTAGGATCCAGTACCCGTGGTAGTTTGTTACTTAAGAAACTTGTGCTGCTCAGAGACTTATATATTTATATATAGACTTATATACTTCTTTCCTCTATTTAGGGAAACTATTTAACAAAAAATATGATATTAAAGATGTGATTTCCTCCAGGAACAACAAAAAAGCTCATGAAATTGAGATATTTTATCGGTTGAAATATTGCCCTTAAAAAGTCAAATAAAGTAGTGGGGATCCCATCAAGGGCTCTTAGTGTTGAAGTTTTTCACTTCACTTTGTATAGTTGTCTTTTTTCATAAAGTGGTAAAAACATGCAAAATTTCAGACAAAGAGAAATAAAGAAATTAAGGAAATAAGGTGACAACAGCAAGGAGACACGGGGAGGCGTCTCTACGAAACTGAAGAGCTGAGCTCGAGAAGTTGAGCCTGGTCCTCCTGGACACACTGACACCATCCTCTCCTCCCCGGAAGAGGCCGGAACGCCGACCACATTTGTGCAGATAAATCATCCAACACATCAGCATTTTTTACACAACAGCAAACACACACCCACACAGACACACAACACGGATAGAAATCAGATGTTACCAAAATATAAAAAAACATGACGGGATCAAGCAAGCAAACGACATGAATTGCAACATGGACCATTGACACTAGCGGTGCATGGGCTGTCCTTCAAGGGTCCTTTAGGCTTGTGTAGTGGAAAAGGAATTGTGTAGTATTGAAAACCCATCACCTCCTGAAAACATTAAAGGTGCAGGGCTTAAAGTTCAGAATCCTGTTTTAGCTTCACAGTTTGAGACTCAAACATGTCCCCAACTGACTTGCAGTCAGAAACTGTTTTCCTGTGCCAGAATCTGCAGGAAGACTAGAATCCCCTTGGTGTGTGTATGTCATTATCATTCTACTCTCATCAGGTTTTCAGATGAGAGTAGAAGTTGTAATGTTTACCTTCCCTTTAGTGGTGCCCAGATGGCATCAGGAGGCCGGGCCTGTATCAGGACAAAAAACAACTGAGTGTGCTTTTCCATGAAGGTAAAGATGCAGTCTTTGCCCCAAATATGTTGAAAAACTCTGGAACTCGATTTGATTCCTATAAAGAACTAGCATTATGTGCCTAGATCAGCTCATTCCTCATTGAATTCAGTTTGATCTAAATAATGCAATCCATAATGTGATGTACAATTCCATAATCCCAGATTGAGCTTCCAAAATGAGCCTGTCTCCCAGATCCGGACTGGTCCAACATCCCTCTCTGAACCCAAAGCTAAAAGAATATGAGAAAAAAAGGAACAGCTATGATGTGTTGCACTACCATCAGCCACCCACTGATGTGAAGCAGAAGAAGGACGTCCAGCATCTCCCTATGTTTGCAGTTGGAAGCACATACTGAACTCCCGATGCCCCAGAATACTTATTGGTGTGTTAAATGAGGGGGTCAGGGGGCAGCGTGTGTTGTATCTGCTGGGGCTGCAGAGGGGGGGGGAGCTGCAGGGGCAGAAGAGCCTCCACCATGTTGTGGCAATGTGGCGGGGGTGTCCCCTCGCTGCTGGAGCTCTCGGCCACATCACCCCCATGGAAGAAATAGTCGCTCTGCACGATGAACGTCTCAATGACGGCCTGGTTGAGCTTCGTGGTGGACAGCGTGTCCCTGTTCTCAAAGTCAGGACGCATGAGGGTGGGCCAGAAGCAGATGGACAGGTTGTCGGCTGTCATCAGGGTGGTCTTGCTATGCTGGCTCACCCTGACCAGGGAACAAATCCACACAACACAACCGTCAGATTTTATACACAAATAATTGCTGCTAGCACCAAATGTATGAGTGTGGCTCCTGGACATAGGAAAGGGTCCAACAAGAATCTAAAACTCAGTAAAAATGTTCCAATAAGAAGAAAACTGCACTAAACATAAGAGCAGAAGTCAAACTGTATAATGTTCATGTCTATGGTGATTAAATAACAAGAAACATATCCAGGATCTAGGAGATTCTAGAGGGATCCCTGGTCAGCCTGGAGTGAGAGAAGTCACTGGTAGCTCATTGTTTATGGAATCAGAATGATTTCTGTCAAATATCACCAAATTTGATTGAGGTTGTGGCTCAAATACATAATTTCTTTTTGCAAATGAATTAACACAAAGCTTTAAACTTTTACAGCCACTGGAAAAAAACTTAAAGTGTGAATCAAACATAAACTGGAGGTGAGCTTTTACTTTGAAAGGAGCTTGTAAAGGAGGGAGCCGAAACTTGTCAAAGTCGAGAGCAGGCTGGCTTTACTCTCATTTCCAAAGAGGTGCTAGCTTTACTGCAGTGGCAGATGGGAGTTCTGCTGCTGACCGTCGGCTTCTATCTAACACTTCTGATGATGCTGACACTACTGCAGGAGCATTAACGATGTTATTTACCTGGGCTCCAATCAGAAACTGAGATCTTAAGTTAACTTCCATTGCAATCAAATTGTGTAAGAGAATTTGTAAGTTTTTGCCCATTAAATACAGTCTGACTGTATTTAAAACACAAAGGCACTGGCCTTTATTTACACCCCCCCCCCCCCACACACACACACACACACACAAAGAAAATGTTAAGGATGTAAAAAATATTTGAGAAAATGGAAAATGGTAAAAACCTCCCCGTGATTGCCAGCAGGGGGCAGCAAAGCAGGAGGAAATGACCAATGTTGAACCTTAAGCAGCTTAATGACTTTCTGCTAAAAATCAAGCTTTAATGTTCAGCTACAACCAGGACGCCTCTGAGACAGGTTCAGAGGATGTTTATGCTGATTCTGCTGATGCAATTACACTTCATGTGATTAACATACAAGACACAACTAGTTGACTTGTTTAGATTCACATCTAGTGCTAAAGTTCCATATCGAGGACCTCTATGAAACCTAGATGCATTAAAATCAAACTTAGTCTGATTAATGGTCTTTAACCTGATCTTGCTATTTAAGAGCATGTTATTGTTTGCATCTGTTTATTTCTTTGTGTGTTTCTCACTGTGTGAAGCTTTTCTCACCTGTTCAGATGTGTGATTATGTATTTGAAGATCTGGTAGTTGATGGAAGGAAACTTCTTCACAATCTCTCGCAACACCTCAAGCCGCTCGATGTAGTCCATGAGTTCTAAAACACACACAGACACACGCAAACTGACATTTTACAAATATGTATATGTCATTTCATTAAAGAGTAAAATACTTATGGTGTTTATTTAATTAATATTTTGATGACTGTATCTCACAAATAAAACAAAAATAATTGTCCCAGAAAAATTTTATGCAACATATTTTTAAAGCATATTTTAATGTATATATTTTAAGATATTTATTTTTATAACTATTTTTCTAACTTTAAAGGGGGCATATTATGCATGCAAATCCACTTTTTTAGCTCTTAAAGGGATCCAGGATTAGTTGAAAATGTTAGCCTAAATGCCACACTATATTTATTGTTGGCTCTAATAAATAAAAGAGTGAGGAGAATCTGGATCGCTTCCCACACAGCAAAAAGGAGAGCCGAACACAATTTCTACATTTGTGTTCTCAACATATCTGCACAGAACTGGAAGAGGATAATTAAAATTGACATGACATTTGTTTTTAACTTGTGAAGGTAAACGCTCACCTGTCAGAGCCTTCGTTAGCTTTGCTTGTACAAATGACTTCTGGAGGGAAATCTTTATATTCATTTTGGGTAATATGTTTCAGTTTGTTAATTTTTCACTTTAATATTTTTCTTGACGTCAATCGCATTTGCCGTGAAACTGCTGAAAAAAATCATGGCTATTCAGTTTTTTAAATCCGACACTTTTTTCCTTGCAGGATTTTGTAGTCCAAGTCCAGTTTTGCCAAAGTTGCAAGTAAACAAGTCAAAATGTTCAGTTCTAGTGCTGATTAATGCACACAATTTTTTACGTCATCCCACAGCATCACAGCCTCTTCTAAATATCTGGTTAAATTGTATTTGTCTTGTGAATGTACCCACTGAAGTCAGGAAAGCCTTTTTGTTGAGGACTTACTGACCACTGATTCAGCAACCTCTTCCAGTATCAAGAGGGATTTTCCAAAATACTGTTAGATTGAGGCGTCAGTTCCCTCTCTCTATGGAAACGATGTACACAGCAAAGCAACAAGCTCCAAATCCGCTAAAATGACAGCAAAGCTTACTTTAGACAGAAATTTTGTGTTGATCATGATGTCCTGGCTATTAAATATTCTTTAATTTAAAACCACCAACAGATTTCATAGGAAATAAATGAATAATTAGTTACTACAGTTAATACAAGACTGAATTGAGAAAGTCAGCTAATTACATTTAGAATTTACTGAAATGCATTTTTTTAACTAACAAATTTAGTTTGTTTTATTTGAAACAGGAAATTGAAATGTGAGCTGTTCTGTTTTAAACAGTTGTTGTCTCAGTAGTTTCTTTCCAAGTTTTTTGTTATTTCCTCGGTTGTTTGTTTCTCTGCTCGGTCCACTGCAGTGTCTGTTCAGCTGCTACTTTTTCCCGCTTTGCTTTACTTATTAAACGGACAGAAACAAAGACCAGCATCTCCATGATCATTTTTGAAACTCCTGTCTCTACATTGAGCATTGATGTGTTACTAGCATTGAGCCTTTTGCTTCTGTTAGCAGTGTGTGCTAGCCTTTAGCTGCCTTCTTGAGGATACAACTGTATTGCATGTTTTGAAAATAATTATTGCACTTTGTTTTTGCAATTTTTTTCCTGAGAAACACGCAAGTGCATTCAGTGACGTTCCTGAGCTCCGCCAGCTAACTCCTTAATTATGTTTAGGCTTTGTTTACTTCATTCATACCTTGGTAACTTTAATATTTTAAAAGGTATCTGACATGCATGGACATTATAGTTAAACTATTGTCCATATTGTAGGTAGTTGGTATGGATCCACGTCTATAAACCATAAGTGAATCATTTAAAAGGAAGGATTTAAAAGCATGACATATCCACTTTAATTTCAGAATTTGGAGATAAAAGTCTGAATGGTGAAATTTAGCTCAGAAATGTGTTTGTTTCTTTTTCAGTGATCCCAATCTTCCTCCATACATTAAACCATGACAAGTACAATCCTTATATTTGGTCTATCCATCTTAGGATCACATATTTTGGAATGAAAAGCTTTGCAGAGCAAGCTTGCTCTATTAACAGGAATAGAGTTTGATTTAGTTCAAGAGCTGCTGGATTTCACAACTTTAGTCAAAGCCAACAAGTATGAAGTGTGATTTTCTTTCCCACTAAGGATTTCTGAGTGTTTGTTGAACTTTAAACATCATGTAAAAATCTTCAGCTTCAGGTTTCTATCTTCTAAACCATAGGGTAGACTTAGAAGTCAGAAATGTAGTAGCCTGACATTTCTGACAGCCTGCTACTGTCAGAAATGTCTGTTGTTAATGGGTTATTTCTTACTTGCAGCTTCCACCAGCTCTGGGTGCAGGCTGTAGGGGATCAGAGGGTCAGGCAGGTCGGCAAAGAAAGCCTTCAGCGCTCCAGCAACAGCATTCACTGCCAGGTCCATCTCTCCAAAATCAATGCTGTGATCTACACAGAGAAACAACATGACACAGCAGCAGAGAGGGTTTATTCTTTGCAACACAACATGGAGAAGTGCCTTGTCCAGAAAAGGGTTCACTGTATCTACCGTCTTAAGGAGGTGTAAACCAGACATTCAAGCTGACCATAATAACAATAGAAGATTGGAAAAACGTTGCCTCGTCTGATGAGTCTCGCTTTCTGCTGTGACATTTGGATGGTACGGTCAGAATTTGGCGTCAACAACATGAAAGCGTTGTATCAACAGTTCAGGCCGGTGGTGGTGCAATGGTGTGGGCGATATTTTCCTGGCACACTTTGGGCCCATTAGTACAAATTGAGCACCGTGCCAACGCCACAGCCTATCTGAGTTTTGTTGCTGACCATAACCATCCCTTTATAATATGACCGCAGTGCACCCATCCTCTGTTGGCTACTTCCAGAAGGATATGAGCCATGTCAGAAAGCACTACTCATCTCAGAATGGTTTCTTGATCCGGCAATAAGTTCAATGAACTCAAATGGCCTCCACAGTCACCAGATCTCATTGGTTCTCTATTGGAATGGGAGATTGTCATCATGGATGTGCAGCCGGCAAATCAGCGGCATCAATTACTTTTGTATAATATTTTTAATCAAACTTTTAATTGACAAAAATAAATGATATATTGTTGAATAATATCTTTAATCTTCAGCCAGATGCTGGATGTATTGACTGAGAGGATGGACTCACCTGTCTGTCCCCCTCTCTGTTTTCATAATAGTATGATCCCATATCCTCACATGTGATTGGCCACAGGCAGTGCAGAGAAGGAGAGGAGGAGTACTTTTTTTTTTTTTTACTTTTTCCTTATCTTTGTGTCAGGAAGCCAGCTTATCCCACTCAACAATATATTTAGCTAAATATAACAACATAGATGTAAATTAGTCTGGCTGCCCTTGGTCTAATAATGACTGAACAAATTCTCAGTGCTTCTGCCTCCATGTATTTATTTATTTATTTTGTAATTTGCAAGTTTTATTGAAAATTATTTTCCATACAAGTGTTCATCCAAACTTAATTTTTTTTCTAAATGTTGTATGCATATCATCCAAGAGAAGCTGCACATACATTCTGTACTTGCATTGGATAAAACAACTTTGTTATTCTGTATATTACCCAATCTTTTCTTTTTTTTACTAATTAAAAAAAAAGAAAAAAAATCTGGTTTTCTTGTCTGTTCTTCCTAGTCATCCCACATTTAAATCTCATCTCACCAAAAATTAACTGTAAGCAAACTATTTACAATCAGTAGCACTATAAGGGTGACCCAAACCGACAGTATTGTTCAAAGAAGTTTGATCTCCATGGTGAAATAAAACCCCATCAATTTTTCTAATATTTCTTAAATCTTCCAGATTCTAATTGGATGGAAAAAGTCGGCCTTTCCATCATATAAATATTATGCATTACCTCAACCCAATCTTCCCTTTTAGGAGCTTCTGCCTTCAGCCATTTTTTAGTGATGGCTTTATTATTTGCTACCAACATAATCCCATACATGTATTTATAAGCTGCTCTTGTTAACCTTTCCATCCCCCTTCCCATGTACAGAACGTCAAATGTGAGGGGAATATTCACCCCCAGTACCTTATCCATACAATTCTTTAAATCCTGCCATTAGGGCACCAGGCACAATCCCAAAACACATGGCAGTGACCTGCTGTGTCTTTTCCGCATTGTCTCCAACATCTTGTGCATTGGCATTTTCTTTGTGCTGGTGTAATAAAACATCTTACAATATTGTTCCAGCCAAACTCTCTCCATGAAAGGGAACAAAATGTTTTCCATTGTTACCCACATATCCTCTCCCAGTTCTCCTGTGACAGCCCACAGTTAGCATCTTTTCCCCCATCTTACTTTTATGCATGTTGTTTTGCTTTTTGTCAAATTTTCCAATCTTGTATACAATTTAAAGTTACTTTCTTCCCCACCTTCGACTCATTTGCTGAAATAAAACATCATAATTATCCCCGATTCCAACTCAATTAAATATCTTTTTTAATAGTTCATGCATATAATACCTCAATTGTAAATACCTGAAGAAGCCATTGTTGCTTAAATCACATTTATTCTTTATTTCTTTAAAGATTTGTATAGTATTTTTCTTAATCACCTTCCAGAATATCTTTGGACCCTTTTACAATTTATTGGATGTTTTGTCCATTATATTCGATTTAATGCGCAATCCACCACAGTACTACCCATATTTTAAAAATAATTTCACTCCATATGTCAAGAGATAATAAGAGCCATGGATTTGACTCCTCCCTAAAGTGTAATCTCAATGTATTATTTATTATGGATTGTAGATGTATTGTGGGTGACATAACACATTCTATATTTTTCCATTTTGCAGTGTATGCAATGGGAGAAAAAAGTATTTAGTCAGTCACCAATTGTGCAAGTTCTCCCACTTAAAAGATGAAAGGCCTGTAATTGACATCACAGGTAGACCTCAACTATGAGACAAAATGAGAAAAGAACATTTCAGAAAATCACATTGTCTGAATTTTACAGAAGTTTGCTAGAGAGCATTTGGATGTTCCAGAAGAGTATTGGGAGAAAGTCATATGGTCAGATGAAACCAAACTAGACCTGTTTGGTATAAACACAACTCGTCATGTTTGGAGGACAGTGAATGCTGAGTTGCACTCAAAGAACACCATACCAACTGTGAAGCATGGGGATGGCAGCATCATGCTTTGGGGGCCATTTCTCTGCAAAGGGACCAGGTCGACTGGTCCGTGTACATGAAGGAATGAATGGGGCCATTTATTGTGAGATTTTGAGTGTAAACCTCCTTCCATCAGCAAGAGCATTGAAGATGAAACATGGCGGGTCTTTCAGCATGACAATGATCCCAAGCACACTGCCAGGGCAACAAAGGCGTGGCTTCATAAGAAGCATTTCAAGGTCCTGGAGTGGCCTAGCCAGTCTCCAGATCTCAACCTCATGGAAAACCTTTGGAGGGAGTTGAAAGTCCGTGTTGCTGTCGCCAGCCCCAGAACATCACTGCTTTAGAGGAGATCTGCTTGGAGGAATGGGCCAACATTCCAGCAACGGTGTGAGCCGACCTGGTGAAGACTTACAGAAACCGTCTGACCTCTGTCACTTCCAACAAAGGAGATATTACAAAGTACTGAGATGAACTTTTGTTTTTGACCAAATACTTATTTTCCACCTTATTTGTAAATAAATTCTTTAAAATTCACACAATGTGACTTTCTAAATTTTTTTTCTCATTTTGTCTCTCATAGTTGAGGTAGACTATGATGTTAATTACAGGCCTCATCTTTTAAGTGGGAGAACTTGTACAATTGGTGACTGACTAAATACTCCATACCGTAAATTCCGTACTATAGAGCGCACCTGATTACAAGCCGCACGTTCTAATTTTAGAAAGAAAATCAATTTTATACTTGTATAAGCCGCACCGGATTTTAAGCCGCAGGTTTCCCACGTTGTATGAGATATTTACAAATAAAGATATTACACGTGAGCATTTTTTTAACGTTTGATTTAATCCGTATGATAAAACAAACAAATACAGTACATATTATGAATGCTTTTTTTTCAAACTACCTGTAACACATTTAAATAGTATGTGTCGGTAACACGCAAATAACCCGGTACTTTTAATTGAACAACGCACAGAACATTGCAGCCGACCAGGAAAAGTCATTAATCACTTTCTTCTTCCTCCTGCGCACTAAAACCCTCAAAGTCCTCTTCCTCGGTGTCTGAATGGAACAGCTTCAGGATGCTGTCACTGACTTCAGTCTCATCCTTGTCGCTCTCACTTGAGCACTCGCGGTCCTCTTCATCCCGCAGCAGCCCAGCCTTCCGAAACCCGCTGGTGATGCTGGATGTTTTCACACGGCTCCACGCATTGAGAACCCACTGGCAGTGGAAAGATGCCCTTCTCATGCGGCCAGTTTTCGTGAAGGATTTCTCGCCACTGGTCATCCACGTCTCCCCTCACTGCGCAGTGCCTCTTTAAATGCACGGTTCACACTGATGTCCAGTGGTTGCAAATACTTGGTGGTGCCCCCAGGAATCACAGCTGCAGCTACAGTTTGTCCTCTTGATGGCAGCTTTTACAGAATCTGTAATATGGGCCCTCATGCTGTCCATCACAAGCAGTGCTTTTTTTTGATGAAAAAATCCCCCGGACGCTTGCCAAAGCACTCCGTAAGCCATTCCTTCATTAGGCTTTCTTCCATCCAGCCTTTCTTATTAACTTTCACCACGATTTCTTTTGGGATTTTTTCCTTTGGCATTTTCAGCCGCCTAAAAATCACCATCACGCTGTTGTCTCCACCGTCTCACCATCGACTCATTTATCCCAAAATGACGTGCAGCAGCTCGATTTCCGTTTTCAATCGCCAGATGGATTGCCTTTAACTTAAAAGCGGCATCGTATGCTTTTCTTCGAGTATCCATGTTGAGGGTGAGTATAAATGACTGATTTACAAGACTGTAAATAACTGTGAAAGTGAGAATTATGTATTGCACAATTTCATTGGACCTCTGTGAATACTCATCAATTTTATTGGTCTGTTTTTCGCGCCATGAAAAAAAACATGTATTAGCCGCACTGTATTATAGGCCGCAGTGTTCAAATGGCGGGAAAAAAGTAGCGGCTTATAGTCCGGAATTTACAGTGTATATATATATATATATATATTAAATACTGTATATATATATATATATATATATTAAATACTGTAAGTCTTTCTTAAGGTGGCCACCATACTTTTTGCTATAACATAAGTTTTTTGTGAGGTTTTTCCATGAATGTTAATATCTCTTTGTGAAATATCTGAAGATTTATGTCTCTTTCTTTAGTACAGAAATGCACCACAAACCTGTGATATAAACAGAAACTTTCCATAAGAAGGAAAGATATACAAATACATCCAAACTATTTGGACTATTTCTGAGTTATTATCATGGGGTAATGAGTCATCTGACAGTTTTGATTGTATCTCTTTTATGTTGGTAGTCTGAATGATTTAAAGGCCCGTTTTCATGTGCAGTTCTGTCGCAACCTTACACAAACAGACAACAATATGCAGTGAATAAATTGAGTTTCAATCAGTTTTTGGCACCAAAGAGTTAAAAACTGAAGCTCTTTAAATGTGTATACATTTGAAATTTTAAATAAATATTTGTGACTGCATACAAAACACACAAGCCAATATTGCAGTAAGCAGTAAGTGACAGAATGCAAAACCTATTGCAAGAGAATGTAAAAGTTTTGCAAGGTAATGCAAAAGAAAATGTGTTCCCTATATCATCTAGAGGGCTCTGTATAACAACGTATGTCTGGTGTTTCAGTCGGAAAAAATTTTCCTATTTATTTTTCAATTATCCTCGGGAATACCCTACTCACTCTCAAACACAGACATGGTTTGGCTGCAGAGAAAACTTCTGACTTTGATTTCATCAGGCTGCCCCACTGTAGGATGTTATGTGCTTCGGGCACATTCAAATCAGTTTGTTTATTTCTCCCCGATTGTTTTGTGTATAAACTTTAGTTAAATAGTTTTTTGTTGATAGATTATGGCGTTTGTGGTTATTTAGGTAATTGGTTTCGTTAATTGGTGGGCTGCGTTGCGGCTATAAATAGGCGGGGTTTTAACTTCTTGGGGACCACCTTCCATCCGCCCAGCTCCACCCGAGTTGCGTCCTGACGCAGGGTGCGTCACCTCGCCAGGCTTTGCATCCTCCAGCCTGCCATGCGGCAGCTTCGGTTAGCTTTTTGTTTGTGTGTTTCTTCCGTTGTGATTTTGGCCTGCTGGGACCGGTTGTCCTGTTTTCGATTTTTCTTTTGTATTAGATCTTTTTTGTTGCTTAGTTCCGGTACTAGCAGGGGCTTCGACGGCCCTGTATCGGGTCGGCCCCCTGCTGTTCCGTTTTGTTCTGTTTGATCGGCTCACCAGGTCCACCTTTCTGTTAATACTTTTGGGGTTTTGGGACACGGGAACTGGAGATCATCTAATTCTTTCTTTCTCCACAGAGAGGAAAATAAAAAAAAAAAACAGAAGAATTGAATTATGAGAACAAACGAATAAAACGACTATTTATTTTTGAATCATCGTCTCGTGTCCTTAAATATGTTGTGTCCTTGGTGGCCGTAACATAGGACTAAATCCCCGTTTTGCTACAGGTAGCCTAAGTCGGTCCCACCACTGTGGGTCAGAATCAGATATCTTGATATGGAGAAACAGTACCGCCACTGTCACGGCAACACACCTCAAATCCCGGTACCGCCTGTTCACTGTTCGCTCTGTGCTGCACCTTAAACTAACGTTACTACCAGGCGGTTCAGACCGCTGCTGACGGGATCTGGGCTGGAGCCGAGCGGCTGTGAATAGAAGTTACTGCAGAACCTCAACTGACAAAGAAAGATTAGGCCAATGGCATTTGGAGATCACAAAATATCACGTATCAGTAAAAATATTGTATCAATAATTTGAAGCGCAGCATAAATCCAAATATGCTGCAATTAAACAAATCAAAATGTCCCAAAGCAGGGCGAACTAACATGGCTATCTGGGGGAGGTGGACCCCTCCGTTAGTGGACCGGCAGCCAGTGGACAGTCCATGCAACTCCATGCCAAAATGTGCAGCACTCTCTAGTTTTGCGCTGCCACGATGTCTCAAAATGTGTCATATCAAATGCCTTCTCTACCTAGCTTCCATTGCTCCAGTCAGACAGATTTCAGAAGTGGCAGTCGAGTGGACCTGTAAACACATTAAGGAACGCAACAGGACTGCCCGACTGACAATAAAGAGCGGTGATGTGGAAAAACCACACCATAAAACCTAGGCAAATTCAAAGCAAGATATTTTATTTGCTTTGTTTTAGTAAAATAGCAGCAAATTTGCTTATTTCATAACATACTTTATATTTAGCAACCTTCTCTCCTATGTTTAAAAACTACAGACTCAGATCAACACAGCCCTCTAGCCCTGTCAGCAGCAGAAAGCCCTCAACAGCAACTTTATACCTATCAGGGAAAACATAGACTAAATTTGATGACAATGTTATGGTATGATCCAATTAAATTGGTTAATATGAGCACACAAACTCATTATTCTTAAAATCTAAAATTCTTAAATTTGAAGAACTGGTGGAATATAAAATTGCTCAAATTATGTTTTCAGCATCTAATAAACTGCTACCTGAGCTCATACAGAACATGTTTCTTGAAAGAGAAGGGGGATATAACTTAAGGGTTAACTCAAACTTAAGGATTCGTAGTTTGCGAACAACAAGAAAGAGCTTTTGTATTTCAATTCATGGGGTAAAGTTATGGAACAAGTTAAATGAGGAGTTAAAACAAAGTCAAAATTTAATACAATTTAAAAGGAATTATAAGGAGATCATTTTCACAATGCATAGAAATATGGGTGAGAGATACCACTAATGTGTATATGTAAATTGAACCTAATACATATGAGTGTGTGGGTATGGATGTATATAGACATAGGTATAGCCAGATAAAATGGAAAATTAATTGCACACCATTTTACTGGATTTATTAATGAGGGCCCATCTGAAAATATTGTATGAGTTTATGGGGTAGGAGTTCCTAAGTTTCTTCCTTCTTCCTACTCCTTTTCAAGCATGTTAAGATTACTGAGGTACACAAATATGTGTCTTTTGCATTCCTTGTTGTGCATGATTTTATACTACTATCATGATCGAAATAAATAAATAAATTTAGATTCTTGATTAATATGGGTTGTTGCTATGTTGTTGCACAGTGTTTTAACATCTTGTTCAATGTGCCCCTCTTTAACTTTGAGCCCCTACCCCTCCAAAGGTCTCTGCACGGCCCTGAAATTGGCCACAAGGATGCAATGTGTCCTTGTGGTCCTTGTGGCGCTCTTAGCACTCTTTCAATGCTAAGAGCCACTGAAAGAGTGAGAGTAAAGAGTAGAGGGGGAGAAAGAGTGGGAGACAACTCCCTCTTTTGTCTCTTCCACTTTATCAACAGCAGCACAGCGAGCAGCACGCCATACGAAAGTGTGGTATGGCCCTTCCCTTATAATGGACAATGGCTCTCAGGTAGGAAATGGTTCCCATCGTTCATTTCAAAGAGCCATCTCTAAGAGCCGAATCGTTTGTCACTGATCCGTCACTACAGGTCACTGCAATACCAGTCAGCTAGTTGACTGACTAGTCAACTAGCTACATTTGCAGAACGTAGATCACTGATAGTAGCAAAACATTAAGATTCAATGCCACATTTTTTTAAAGGTTTTATTGGCTCGAATGGCCTTTATTTGAGTGACAAGAAGATGGGGAATGAGAGATGGGGAAGACATGCGGCAAAGGTCGCCAGGCTGGGAGTCAAACCTGTGGCGGCCACATCGACAAGAAACATGTCAAAGCCACATTTTTTAAATGGAATAGCATCAGTTTAGTTTGCACACTAACTGCAGGTCAACTGACAGCAGTTCAGTTGACCTGCTAATAATAAACAGTCATGCATAGGGATTGTTATGGATTCTATCTTTGCCTCTATCTCTTTTATCCTCTTCTATCTGCTTACACGCACACACTGCAGCTTACATAACCATGTTTATGTGTGACTGCAGCCATAAGTAAACAGACTGAAAGTGATTAGACTATCCTTTATGGAGGGTTCTGATTGCAGAGAAGAATAAAAAGCTAAACTCTTTGCCTCACTTGGTGTAACCACTAAGGTGAGCTCAGTGTGGCCCTGCACTGGACAGTGAATGGAACTGGATCTGTTCCATTTGTATGACATGTATGGCTTGTAACATACATGTCATAGAAGCCATACATGTCATTAAATCCTATTTTTATATAACCAAATCTCAATATTTCTCAAGGCATTTTACAACGAGGGGTTCTGGTCGGGTCCTGAAACTGGTTAATGAACCTGGTGGAGCACAGAGACAAAAATGAATAAACTCCAATGGGATACAGGAAATGATGGCGCTAAACTCTATATCAGTCTGATAAACAAAACTGGGTTGAAATTAACTTATATGTAGGCCTGTCACGTCAACGACATGATTTATGACAATCTTAGAACTTAAACGTTCTAACATTGTCGCTGCGATTCGTAACCGATCGTCCTGTAGTGTGTCGTGTTAGGAGTGATCGGGTCCAGTCGGTAGAACCTCGTGGCCGCTCCGATCTACGGGGTTCCGGGTTGAACGCAGCCTGTTGAATGGGAGCCAATCAGAACGCAGCCTGTTGAATGTGGCAGGTAGCCAATCAGAAGCTGATTCCCTCCGTGCTTTCCTCTCAGAAAACACAGAGGGGAATCCCAAACAGCTGACGGCGCAACCCTGAGTGCAGCAGACATCAGAGACGATATGTGGAAACAACATTAATGTTTGTTCAACATTTGGTGCAAAGAATATCCAGAGAAATGACCAGGAGAGGAGCTGGAGCCAAACTAGGTTCTAATGATATTCATTCAGTCAGGACTTTCTGCTGACACCAGCCACATGCATTGCAGTTAGATTGTAGTAAAACGTTGATTAATGCCTGCTTTTGAAATGACTTAACTGGATTTTAGCCATTATCTTGTGCCCATTGTTGGACACCACAGGCCACGATGGGCTGGTGTTGGTCTCTCAGGTTTTGAAAATGGGCGACAATCAGCCGACAGTTCTGAGATGGTGTAGTGTGATCTGGGCATTACGCTAAAGAAATGAGGAAGGGAGGGTCAGCGGAGAGCAGGAGATGAGCTTTCTCATCCAGTGTCATGGAAAAATGCAGGGAGAAACGATAATAACGATAAATTAAAGGAACTCGATAGCTTTTATTTAACCGTCTGATGAATTGATTTATCGTTTATCGCGACAGGCCTATATACTTATATGTATGTCCATCTTGTTGTTATTTCTTTCTGGAGGGGGAGGGCAAGAGGTTGGCTATGTGGTATTTGAACCCAATCCAGAATCGGACAACATTCTGGGGGATGTAGGCTGGGAAAAGGCTTTAGAAGTTCAGCTTCTCACAGCCAGTTGAACAAGGCTGGTGCCATCAAAAAACTCAGTCACTTTTTGGTTAGCTACCTGCACAGCAGCAATTTCAGGTTTTACCACCATGCTTCATAATTGCTAAAAAAAATAAAAATCAATGGAGAAATTAGTGGAACAGCTGGAGAGGGAAGTGTGGATAAAAGCTAATCAGTAGTTCTTGGTGTTGACTGATTTGATACATTTTTCAGCCAAAGCATCCAGGCCTAACTAGAAATTAGAATTACTTTCAGTTTGTGAAATGTTTTTAGTCACTGAAAGTGTCTGAAAGAGTTTTCGCTGTGAGCATATATCCAGACAGATCAAAGCTTACCTTGATCAAACTGTTTCTGAAGGTTATCTTGGTCTGTCTTGTTTCCACTGACACGGTAAACACCCTCAGTCGTTAGACCTGCAAAAACAGACAAAAATTCAGTTCTGCTGGGTTAAATAAATAAAAATCAGACAGCTACAGCTGATCCAGAACGTTGCTACTCCCATTCTCACTAAAGCCGTAAAGACCATAGTCCTAAAGTTCTTACACTGGCTCCCTGTAGCTCAGAGAATGGTCCAAGCCACTTCTGTTAGTTTATAAATCCTGACAGGCTTGGCACCGAAAATAAGATCTGCTGTTGTTGCATCAACCTTCCAGATAACTCAGGTCTCCTGTTCTAGTTTTGCCTAAACTCTGCAAAATTAATTATTCTGTTCATCTGGTTAAATAATAGGCAAGAGAAGACATTTAAAGCAAATACCTACAGTGGTCCTCAGAGGTTTATGAGGAAAACTCAAGCTACCATGGACATCTTCTATTTTCACTCAACTTCACAAAAAAATAGCTACTTGCTGTACAGATAAAGATGATAAAGGGTTAATTATTATTAACCAGTCTCGTTAGGGATCAGACTGGAATCAATGGTCGCAATGATTAGTGATGACGAGCCTGATTCTCCCCCGTTTCCATTGGATATGACATCAATCCAGCTGCCAGCACACAACACACATATACTTGGAAAAGAATGTGCAAAATCTTAAAGTTAAATGTTAATGTTAAAATGTTTAAATTTAAACAATGTAAACATTTAACAGGCATGTTATCTATGCTACTTATAACATAGATAACATGCTATTTATGCTGCAAACATTAAATCAAATTTAACTGCGTTGATATTCTCTTAGATGGTGTATGCCATAGGCCGGTTCTAAATGTGATCAACATTACATTATATTTTCAGATCCACTAACTAATAACTTAATATGGATTCAACAGAAGTGCAAATAATTGATAATTATTATTTTATTTGTATTTTTTGATTTGTTGTTTTTAAGATTTTATATTTGTGGGTTTAAGAACTATTGGCAATGTCTCACTGGGCTTAGCAAGTTTTCTGGGGGAAACCCTGTTGCCTACTACCTTATGTTTTATTATAAGGCTTAGCTGATATTAATTTGGGTTGGGGCCGGGTGAGGTGCTCTGGCTCCCAGTGCGGTGATTTATCGGCTTCTTGCTGAAGCCATGATAAATCACCACATAAATGATGTAGTTATTTTACAACATTATCTTTTTGAAATTAATGTGGACACTATAAAGTCAGCAACTCACTGTGATTGCCTGCGTGAATAAAATTGATTGATATGGCAAAATGACCAACATAAAATTAGGAAGGACACAAAAGCATGACAAAGTAGCAGAGCCTCATGTTGGTAGAACTCTATCCATTTATGGAGAACTTCTCTCCTTCCTGTCAGTCTGTCTGAGATATATGTTTGATCAAAAGAATCTGATGCAGGTTCTTGGGGCTTCAAGTATGAAGTGTGCATATATACCATATTTTACACGCAAGTCGGCATGTATAAAAATTGACTTTGCATCAAAGTTTGCGTAAATATACATACACTTTTTCCCTGGCAGCCAGGCAAACTTTTCCTGTGAGCAAAATCAAACTACAAAGCATCAAAACTCACCTAAATACACTGAAATCTGACTATATTCAGTTGTTTAGACCAAGAAGCATCGAACTTGATGTTTTGTTTATGATTTTAATATTTTATTGTTTAAACGTAAACGATAAAACTGAACCTCAGACAATAAGATAACTCACACACAAAATGACAAAAATAAAAATAAAAGGATGTAAAACCTCACTACGATGGAAATGGTACTTTTCCTCAGTTTTTGTCTCCAAGATGAAACACATGAGTCTGAATGCATCTATGGGGTAATTTCTTTCTCACTGAAAAAGAAAACAGGGATGGATCAACAGAGTAACTCCAAACAGGTGTGATTATTTTTAAGGTGATCAAGGTTTGTATGCAATCACACGTATATAAGTAGCAGCACAAAGGTGAGCTACGTAATTGTGGAGCCTCAGACTCTGATGGAGAACATTGGCAATGGAAGGATTCAGAGGGAGCGATTGATCAGAGATCATATCGATCTGCTGGGAAATGATGATGATGGTTTATTCATGTTTACATTAATCCAGACTGATCATCCTGGAGCTCTGAGCAGAACTTAAAGAAGGAGCCGTGCGGTACCGGTACCGGTCCATCTGCGGTCATCCTTCAGTTGAGCCGCTTGCTTTATGGATGCGCCTTTATGGACTGAAAGCATCTCTATTCTATAAATGTCCAGCTTATGCACATTTAGAATAAAGTCCACTTTACCCACTCAAGACTCTCTGACTCCGTCTGTCTTTAAATCCTGGCTGAATGCTGTACTGTTCAAACAGGCATTTGCATGATCTCTTTATTTATGTATTTATCTTATTTGGATTTTTTTTCTTTAAAATGTATCATTTTTATCAAAGCACATTTTAAATAAAATATATTATTATTATGAATATTTATACTGCTACAAACAAGGACGTTGCCATGGTTACTGTTTCACGTGGTAGCAGACTTTGGGTATTTATACTAATTATATACGAAATTTATGGGTGGCGGCAGGCGGACCAGCAGCTGTGCTCCATTTCCCACAAATTAGGATTTATAAAGTAAAGGTGTGCAGCTACGCGTGCACACGGCTTCATACATCCATCATTTGTGCGCCGCATTTTCTAAATGTGTCCATGCGCCAAGTTTTAGTGTGAAAACCGCGCACTCTTTTATGCATGAGGCCTCTCAAGTGGGAACACTGAATGCAATCATCATGCAAGATATTCAAGACATGTAGTTCATCCTGGGTGGAATTATCCATGGGAGTCTCCTGCAAGTAAAAACCAACCCCATTTAATTCGGTAATCTCAGGAACAGGAAGTGAAAGCACACAGGGTCTGTGATCTCCATGGATTACATTGTATAATGTTAACACACAGGTAATGGGGGTTCGTGGTTGCATGTTTCCAGCAGAACTCTGATGTGAAAAGATTATGCAACCTGTGTTGTCCCAATATGTTGGCTCATCTAGGGAAGCGCCAGCATCCCGCGGGCCCTTCTCCTCTTCACAGAGCCACGAAGGAAGAGGAAGCCAGGTGGAAAGAAAATCTACTTCCCACGTGTTTTAAACAGCCTCTCAGTAAAAAGAGAGGATGTGTTCAGTTTTTATTCATATTTCAAAGGGAAGTTGGTTTGTAGAAAGCGTAAAAAATGCAAAAAACAGAAAACAACCACAAAAGACATCAAATAACAACTGCACATATTAGGAGAAATAACTAATGCCATAACTAGAACTAAAACACTATTTCATGGATTAAGATATGCAAAAGTAGCAATTTATAAGAGATGTACTAATTCGACACCCTGGCGACATGTCAGCTACATCTTAAAGCTGCAGTTCCAAAATTTCCAAACAATATCAGAAATATTTGCTAAAACTATCACCATGTCATGGCAGAATAGTATGAGACAGATAATCTGTAAAAAAAGAAAAAGAAAAATCAATCAAGCTCCTTAAACTCCTTGCATTAATATTGCTCTCTGAAGAAATGCACCGCTCCACATCAAAAACAGCCAAACAGACCGAGTTAGAGCAAGGCAGAGCGAGGGAGAGCCAGGGAGCGAGGGGACAGGCGGGCAGAGCCGGAGGGAGCAGGAGGGCAGGAGGGCGGGCAGAGCCAGGAGGGAGGCGGGGAGAGCCCCGAGGGCAGAGCCAGGGAGGCGGGGCCCGGAGCGAGGCGTGGCAGAGCCAGGGAGGCGAGGAGGGACGGCAGCAGTGGCAACGGGACGCAGGCGTGATACATGAGGATGACTGACAGTGCCAAGATCCTTCTTCAGGCTGTGATTGGTTGTTTCAAACCAAGTGGTGTATTTGTGCAGATAACACCAGGTTAATAGGGAAAAGGAGACAGATTTTTTTGTTACATATTCTGTGTCTCAAATTATACTGTCACAACATAGTGATAGTTTTAACAAATATGTATATATAAAAAACATGTTTTTAAGAAAGGTTACATAATATGTCCTATAATTTATTCAGAGAGGAATTGTCCAACAGTTTTTCCTCACCAGAGGATCAAACAGCTGAATCTTTTTATGCTGAGCAGCCAGAATATTTTAGTAATGGCACCAAATTGGTATTTAAAAAGCTCACACTCATAACTATGATTGAGCAGTGAATGACTATTTATGTTCCCAGCAAGAATTTAAGGCAAACAATGATACAATAAGTAATGTCTGCCCATTTAATATATAAAATAGCAGGCGGGTTTTAATGGTGTCACAATGTCAATATAAAAAAATAAAGCGAACTGAACAATGGACTTGATGAATCAATCAAAATCAGACGGATTCCAGCTCGCTAATGTTATTTGTGTTATCCAAAAAACGACACCAAATTTGAATTCTGATTAAAAAACAAAGCACACTCAAGAATCCAGCAGTACAAAAATACCCCTTGAAACGTGAAAATGATACAAACACTACAGAACCTTACCCATTCTAAATATCATTACAAACCCAGTCAATACACTTGAAAGACTTGTGAACATTTTGGCAAATTCTTAAAGCAACATATTTGGTATATTTAGAACACTGACTTAATATTCTGTAATAGTGCTGACAAAAATTGTTTGGCCAATTTATAAAACTTGTCACTAATTTTAAATTTAGTAAGAAGTTTAAGAGTCATGATATGGCCAGTCCAGACCAGTGTGACAGGCAAAAAAGTAACTCTGAAAAGATTTAGCAAGGAACACTTTTACTTCTTAAGAGTTCAGAAAAGCATTAAATGTGAAAGACTATGGGGCCACATTAATATGCATTATACATCAAACTGCTAAAACATGAATGAATGATTTAAATATTCATTTCTGTGGTCAGAAGGAAAAGCAAGAAAAGACCAGTTTAGAGATGAAGATTCCAGACATTATTTGGTCTATTTTCGACAAAAAAACATCAACACAATAAAAATCATAAAAATCCCAGAGACAATAAACTTGCTTCCATGTCTAGTTTCCTCTTCAAACAATAACACCCTGATGGCTTGCCACTATCAGGGCAAACCAAGTGCTTTGGGGTCCTCTGCACTTGATAGGGCACAAAAAATGATCCAGCAACCACTAGTTAGTCCAGCATAAATGAGGAAAACATATTCCCACCTTCACATTTTTCTTCATTCCTTCAGGAAAATGCCTCCTCTGTAAAAGTCTGTGTTGCCATGTATTTATCATTTTATTTAATCCAAGTCATATTGACCAAGATTGATTCTAAAGTGCTTATCTGAAGAATTTTCCTCTTGGGATTGTTTAACAAAGTGCCATATAATCAATCATGTGAAAGAAGCCAACATTGTTTAACTAAACCCATAGGAATGGCTCTATTCAATGTTGACATGTAGAAACAAGTCAACATTTTAAAAGATGCATAAGTATTTTTGAAAGAACTGAAGAAATATGCTTTGTAGATAAAAAAAAAAACTAACCGAAGATGAGAAAATGAGTGGCTGACCTGTGCGTTCTATGTATTCAACACATTTCTCAATGAAGAGTGGGATGGGACGCTCTGAAGTCACCAGATTCTGCAGGCGAACGCCAAAGTAGTTGCTGTCCCAGGTTCTCCGAGTGGGTGGGTAAAGTGGCTTCGGGGGCTTGGTCGATTTGGGCTATAAGTAAAGGGGAGATGACAATTTCAGAAGCTTTTGGAAGGTAATTGTGTGAACAGGAATCAAGAAATACTAAACAATAAAGCAAATAGTAACAACAAAACAAGTCAGAAAGGAACATTAACACAAGAATGAACACCAGAACAAATACATTTAGAAGGAAGAAGGTCAAATTAAAGCAGGTTGAAAAAATAAACCAGATGGAATGATGAAAGTTTGATAGCAGAAGCAGAAGAATCTTAAAAAGATGGGGTAGCAGCATAACAGCAAAAAGATGTTATTATTAAAGCTAATACCTCACAAAGAAGAATGTAGAGATTCCTTACCAAGCCAGGATATTGAGAAGGAGAAAAAAATACATGCCACTTAATGGATCTCCTGAGCAAGCTAAGATTCAAACCATTAGAAACCTTGTTGAGCTGGAGAAATATAGACGAACAGAACAACTTGGTACTTTTAGGATTAAAGTTCTGTTTATTTTGGGGTTATTGGTTTTTTTTTGCATTTCTGTTTTTTTGTAGAGTAAAAACACCTGAAGCTGTGGAAAACATGAAAGTAGAATTATTGAATTATAATTGGCAAAATGTTTATGTTGATAATGTTAATGAGTCATATAATACGTCTTTTGGAAATATTTGAAAGGATTTATAATTATTATTGTCCCCCTTAAGGAAAATAAACGAATATCCCTGGACGATAAAGAATTTGGAGAAGACATGTAAAAAGAAAAACAAGTTTTATAAGGATTTCACTAGGTAACCAACTAAGGAAAAATTAGTATGAAATATCTAAAAATAAATTAACAATAGTGCTGAGAAAGCAAAAACACAATTATTATAACAGGGTACTGCAAAAATATTGACATGATATTAAGGGTACTTGGAATGCAATTAATAGTAGAGATTTTCCAATATGTATTAAACATAACAATATAGTGGAAAAAACAGAGGATATTGTTGAAGTCTTTAATAAGTACTTTGTTAATATTGGTCCTAATGTAGTAAATGAATTGCCAAAGGTTAGAGATGGAAAACTTCAATATAAATTTGACAATATTGATAATATTAATGCAATGTTGCTGGGAGTAGTGAGTGAAAGTGATGTAATAGACGTAGTTAAAAAAATTTAAAATTAAAAAATCCAAAGATTGTAATGATATTGATATGGCCATTGTGAAAGAGGTCATTTGTAATTTTACTAAACCTCTCACTTATATTTGTAACAATGTTACCATTCGACTCGAAATGCAATTTAAGAATGTCTTTTCAACGTACCATCAAAATGATCATTCTTAACTGGAACTTTTCCTGACAAAATGAAAATAGCAAAGGTTGTTCCAGTCCATAAAAGTGGTGACAAGCAAATTTGAACAAATTATAGGCAACTGCTACTGCAATTTTCAAAAAATTTTGGAAAAATTATTCATAAAAAAATTGGACTCCTACCAGTATGAGTTCAGGAACAACTGCTCCACAACTTAAACTCCGTGATGGAGTCTGTGGAGCACATTGCTGCAGCAGTTGACCACAAGCTTAATACCGTAGGTGTGTTTATTGACCCATGTTAGGCATTTGATACTGCATAGTCAATACAATTATTGACTATGCATGACTACTTAATAGTAGTCTACTTAATTTACCTAATGGTAAATGTGAACTGCATGGCCTATGGGGGGTTACATATTGGTGGCTAAAGAGTTACTTGAGTAACAGATTACACTATATACAAATTAACAACACAAAGTCACAGATTGAAAATAGTTAAATGTGGTCTTCCTCCAGGCTTAGTCCTAGGACCTAAATTGTTTATACTTTATTTAAATGATATTTTTGCAGTATCTAATATTTTGAAGTTCTTTTTTTCTGGAAAAAATATGGATGAAATAATTAAACAGTAGAAAAAGAATTAGCTGAGTTGAAAACATGGTTTGATTATAGTAATTTGTCATTAAATGAAGGAAAAACTAAATTCATTGCATTCTCTGGTAATCGGATCTATAATGATGTCAAGTTATATTAAGTTGAAAGAGTTTATGAGACAAAATGTTTAGGAATTAGTTGGAAGCATAGAGCTTTGGAACTTACGTCACTGCGCGTGACGTTTATGTCGCTCAGCGCCATCTTTCAAGGCTAAGACAACATTTTTATCGTGTTACCGCTGTATCCTCCTCTTCCATAATGCTGAAAAGGAGTTTGAAACAATGTGAAACAATCGCGAAAAGCTTCTCCCAGAAGGCTAGCAACGCTACATGGAAAAAAAATATATAGCTAATATTGGACAAATCGATCCATTTGAGACAAAACGTTGGAGCAGAAACCCTGATCATTTACCTCATTTGACATTCACAGACATATTTGCAAACCTGTTCTGCGGTGTCAGTGTTTACACCGCGAATCAGTTCAAGGATTATAAGTCAATGGAGGCACATGTCCAGTTACGAATGGCTGGGTTCATGATTTGGACATTTTACCCCCGGATTGCGAAAACGTTGTGGCTGAACAAAGGTAAGTTCTGAGCTCCTTAATGTTATATACATTCTTAATGTACGTTATTTTACAATCAATCACAATGTTATGGAGCCTCTAAGGGAACCTGGAGAGAGAGAGAAAAAAGAAATCCCGGCTTATTTTCTCGAGGTCCCGAGAAACTAGATCAAGATCCCGACTTAGTTTCAAGAGATACCGTGAAATGAAAGAAAAAGTCGAGATCTGGAGAAAATAAGTCGGAATTTGAAGAAAATAAGACGGGATCTGGAGAAAATAAGCCGGGATCTCTTTATTTTTCTCTCCATATCCCCTTCTTGGCTCCGTATAAACTGAACGTGAGTACACCCGGCAAAATCATAGCAAAAAATTACGACATAACAGCAACAAAGCGAATTTAGACACTCACCAGAATGGAAATGTCTGGAGCAAAGTGTTGGGTATCTGGGGGGGAATGTAACGTCAGGACGCCTCACCGCTGATACCCCGGCCATTCGTCTCCTTTACGTTAGCTCCGATAGGTTAGCCCCGATAGGTTAGCTCCGATAGGTTAGCTCCGATAGGTTAGCTCCGATAGGTTAGCCCCCTCGCATTGTTTCCAGGCAGGAAAACAGTGAAACGAAAGTCCTTTTTCCATCTTTTTACCATTGTGGTCGTGTGACCGGACATTGCACCCAATAACACAGCAAGTCAGCACCATTGCTAAATTATTTTTAAGTAACCGAGATTCAAAATATCTGAGACAGTCGCTTTCGCCGGTTGTTTATTGTTTATAGCCTCACAAGATGGCGCTGATATCTCTCCGTCTACAAGAGTGACGTCACGGTCCAAAGTTCTATAGAATATATTAAGAATAAAGATAAAAGATTTAGTAAATGTTAAAGGCTTGCATATTATATATTCCTAATTGGTTTTGCCTTATTTGTCTTAATGTTCAGAAATTTGGGGAAATGCAAGTAAAACAAACACTGATATAATAGTTAAGTTGCAAAAGAAAGCTATAAGTCTTATTAATAAGGTGGGATACCATAAACCAACTGATAACCTCTTCATTTAAAGTAATGCATTAAAATTTAAAGGTATTGTTTAAATAAAAATACTGGAAATAATGTATAAAGCATTGAACAAAAGTCTTCCTTCTGGTATTCAGAAATTATTTAAACTGAGATAGAATAAATATAATTTGTGATGTTTGTTTATATTTGAATGTGCTAAAGAGAATAAAGAGAAGAGTAAAGTCCAGATGTGTTTCAGTTATTGGTGTGAAACTGTGGAATGAGTTGAATGATGATTTTAAGTTATGTCCTTTCTGGGTGAGCTTTAAAAGAGTTGTAAAATATAAAATGATAAAATCTTACACTGTTATGTAGATTTATATATGTATTGTGAAGATATGTTGGTAGGTTGTTTGGTATAAAATAGGGGAGGCAAGAATAAACTTGGCTTCAGCCTATTGTTTTTTTTGGTAAATAATGTTTTTTTTTTATCGTAAAATTGTTTTCTTGTTTTGCTTCCTGTGTAAACAATTTACCAAAATAAAGTGAGTGAGATCGAGCGAGCGAGCGAGACAGGCTGCCATTGATTGATTGATACTTCATGACAACAGTCAAAGACATTAAAGACTCCTTCATGTTTATTACAGGTGTTATGCTTATGACAGTGTCATGTCAGTCTTATGCATATCCTATCAAATTAAGTGTTACTGAACATTCAAACTTCATGCAGAAAAACCCCTGGCTGGGATTCAGGTTAGTGATTGAAGAAAAGAGCGAACGGTAAAGCTGTGAACACAGCAGAAGTGTGTAGCTAATATGTGTGAAAGGGTCCAATCAAGGGGCTGGTCCTGGTCATGACTGTAGGCCCAGTGCTTTCAGGCCACAATAAAGCGCAAGCCTCTGGACCAGTCCAGAGGCGCAAGCATTTGCTGTGACTGACTGAAGGTTCCAGATGCTGAAGCCCAGCCAGAGCAACCTCGCTCTTTACAAAGACACAACCTTTTGAGCTTTTGACCCTTGTTCAGGTTGAGCTTGTGTGCCAGTGACATCTTCTTGTAGCCCAGCATGGATGTTATCAGAGGACAGAGAGCCTTTCCAGGAGCAGGGTTGCTGAGTCTGCACTGGCTCTGAAGCAGAGCTG
This sequence comes from Phalloptychus januarius, assembly GCA_902982915.1. NCBI lineage: Eukaryota > Metazoa > Chordata > Actinopteri > Cyprinodontiformes > Poeciliidae > Phalloptychus > Phalloptychus januarius. The sequence goes on from CADWAE010000097.1 coordinate 307,012, forward strand.
GGAAGGTGGCTGGTACATGACCATGAGTTGCGTTCTGCCTGGAGAACCATTTAAATTCGCTGCTAGCTCATTCGGCCGTGGAGCAGCTCCTGGTTTAGTGGAGTCATTGCTTTTGGTTTTGACATGCCCAAATTGTTGATCAAGGGGCTGCGAACTTCCCCAGGCTTCAGTCTGGGGAACTTCTCCCCAGGTCTCTTCTTCAGAGTCCTGTGGCTTGTACGCGGTCCAACACGTAAGAGGCCAAGGCCAGGAGGAAGAACCTTACCAAGTTGGCGATAGAGTAATACACCTCTCCATGTTGATATGCTTGCAGTTCCGAAATTTCCTTCAGATGTTTCTCCCAGAGTCTCCGCAGTTCCCTCGTTATATTCTAGTCCTCCATCTCAGAATCATCTGCTTTGTTCACCACAGAGAAAAGTCAAATGGTGGTGGAGGTCGCCAAAGCTTCAGGCGTAACCGGGTCCCGGTTGTATCCAACCTTGGTGTGCAGGAGAGGCAGCGCTGGTCCTGTACCTCTGATTCACATTTCTTCTGCTGGTCACTTCAGGACGAACAGAGATGATCTTAAATCAACCTCTAGTTCCAGAGCAGGACACAGAGTAAGGAACATGTCTTCTTGACAAAGAGGCTCAAGGCAGAGTCTCTCAAAGTGCTCAGGCTGTCTATTCTCTTTACGAATTTGAGGTAACTGTTCTCCTGCCAGTAGTATCGATCCCTTATTGGCCCCAGGATGCTGTTTCCTGACCCTCCAGTGGCCAGGTCCGGAGGACAGTAGAGATACTCTATCCCAGATCCGGGTGTCTCTGTCGCACTGCCTGATGGATACATCGGAGCATATTCCTGGTAGAGCAGGTTCCTCAGTTTTTCATTCAGAGTCTTAATTGTGCTGGAGGTATCTTTTAATAAGTTTACTGCAGTGTAGGCCATCAACAAGTTGTCCAACCCCAAATTTGCATACTTTGTGACTCGCAGTAGCTATTAAATGAAAATACTATAAAGTTTTACAAAGTTAGTAATGACAGTTGTGGCTTGCACTGATACCCAAAGAATACCGCGACTTATGCAATAAGACATGCACTCACAGTTTGCTTCAATTCCTTTGTGCATTCTCATAACATCATAACACAGATGTATTAAATGCTTAGGATAAATATGTTAAGCTTTTGAGTACATTTGCTTCTGGACATTTAGTATGAACCAAGCTCATTAAGGAATTTCAGGTTTTGTTTATATTAAGGGTTGTATTAAGCGTTATATTATTTAGATTTATTAAGTAAGTTGATAAATGTAGCATTACATATAGAGAGCCTGGTTATGTTCAATGGAAACTCGTACAGTATATGAGTGTTTTTATTGCCAGGAGTCTCAAATAAACTAGGTAGTTTATTTGTGGCCATCTACCTAGTTTATTTGTGGGCTCATTCCCAAAGCTATAAAATCACATACACATGTTTGTTTAGTGGGCTGTCCAGTGGCGCAGCTGGTAGAGCTGTTGCCTTGCAGCAAAAAGGTTCTGGGTTCGATTCTCGGCACCGGTCTTTCTGCATGGAGTTTGCATGTTCTCCCTGTGCATGCATGGGTTCTCTCCGGGTACTCCGGCTTCCTCCCACAGTCCAAAAACATGACTGTCATGTTGATTGGCCTCTCCAAATTGTCCCTAGGTGTGAGTGTGTGTGTGCATGGTTGTTCGTCCTGTTTGTCTTTGTGTTGCCCTGCGACAGACTGGCGACCTGTCCAGAGTGCACCCCGCCTCTCGCCCGGAATGTTAGCTGGGGATAGACACCAGCACCTCCCGACCCCATTAAGGGAAAAAGGGAGTATAGAAAATGGATGGATATATGTTTAGTACATGAAACTACAAACATATTAAATAATGAAAGCTACAGAGAATCAGGGATTGCTGATAGGGAATTGATACTTTTTACAATTTATTTACTGATCACATCTTGCTGTTTTATACTTCTGCAAGATGTGATTTCCTGTTATAGAAGTTTCCAGACAATGTGCAGCTGCTTTTGCAGCTGTCTACAAAAATCCTGTGAAAACGCAGCTGTCTTAAAGAGTTACCATATTTGGAATGCATTTTCCTGTACTTGCCTGTGCTGTTGAATTATCACTATGACGGCATGCCTATGCTTAGAAGAGAATAAATATTGCAAGGGCTGCAACACCCCGTTGGAGTTAGCCTGTTGGAGTTAGCTCTTCTGACGCAGTTGAGACTGACACTCAACTGCCCGTTCTGCAGAAAAACAAGTCTTTGTGTCCTTGTGATCATTTTAGAGTTTATTTGAAGAATAAACCTAACAACTGCTTTCTCTTTGGCGACACTGGGTCAATCAGATCCCATAAAACTGCTGTTCGGAGTAACACTGGTGACTAATGTTTTGCTCGTTGGGACTAGTTTTGTTCCCCCTAAGGATTTTTGTATTATTATTTTGATAGCACTGATCTGGCTGTTTTATGTTTTGTTCATTTGTTATGAAATTAATAAAAACTTAGATGAAAAAAAAAGATTGTGTTTCAGTGTTGAATAATAGAGAAGACTTACCTTCTTCTGGTCCTTCAGTGTCTTTGATGTCTTCTTCTTCTTCTTCATCTTATCATCTTCAGGGTCAGATGTGATTGCAGGATTATCTATACCAATCTTCCATGGATCAGCTGGGGAGAGAAGAGGGTCCTCCTCACTGCCTCTATGAGCTCTTCCTTTTTTCTTTTTCTGTGTGGCAGGGCAAAACTCTTCACCATCGCTATCAGAATGGAAGCGTCTTTGATAGGCCTTTGTTTTGCTGAAGAGGATCTTAGAACGATGCTTGTACTTAGACGGTCGCCTCATGGCTTGAGACTTTCGATCAAATCCATTCTCCTCATCTCCTCCTGAATGGAGGAATGGGGGCGTAATTTTCACCAGACGGCTGTGCGCATCTTCAGGTACAACATAGATGTCGTCGCTGTGGAAACCTCTGGACCTAACCAGGGTGTCAACAGGCTCTGCATAGTTGTCTGAAGCTTCCACATCTTCAGTGTGTGTGACTGGGCCACGAGGCATCCTGCGATTGCTTCGCATGCCTGCCTCGATGGTTTTAAGCAGGTTGGGGTCGAGCTTCTTCACATTAGGCTTAGGGAGCACAGGTTTAGGCCGGACTGGTGGGGGCACTTTGTGGTTGCGATCGTGGTCTCCGACAGGTGTGCTGTGAACAGGGTACTCATTTCCCTCTAGATCAATCCTGTACTTTGCCCGCTCACTGGGTGTAGGCAGAAGTTGAACATCATCACCAATTGGACTGTAAGGTGGGGGGGCCTCATTATCATCATCAGATTCAGGATAATAGGTGGTATAAGCTGGCAAATGACTATGAGGTGATGTGGGGAAAACATCTTCACTGGTGGTGCAGTCGCGAGTGGAGCTGTCGAGCAAGAAGACCTTCTCAATGTTTGGCTTTTTTTCTAGCACTTCGTTGAAGAAGGGTGTAAAAACCTCCGTCTGCCGGTGATATTGCGACAGGGAATAGAGTGCTGTGAACTTAGCAGCAATCTCGGTGGCAATGTGCTCCCCTTCAGTCATCAGTTCCTTTATGGCATCACTCTCGAAGAAATCCGCCTGACTATCTGTTATCGCCACCATCTGGACAGGGATCACATCCTGGACTTCGGCCAAGAATGCCCGTAGGGTTGCCATTGATGCCTTGCGCTTTGCAGAGTAGACCAGAATATAGCCATGCACAAGTTCATCCTTCCGGACACCAATAGCAGAGTGGTAAGAGAGTATAGTGACTTGGATCCTTTTCCGGCTGTCCCCAATAATCTTATCGAGTATGAGTGTACTGCTCTGGCCTTGCTGTCCTGCACTACAGCAATGTGAATCTAAGAAAGGTGAGAGGATGAGGTCAACACTAAAAGGGTCCCAACACATAGCACACATGACTATTCTAAGATCTGTCTCGGCCATGTCTTTAATACACGGTAGGGGTGCCAAGACATCCAAGTTATGCTTAAGGCCTTCCAGCACTGCCCTGAGCCCCTGCTTAATTTGGAATTCTGTGAATTTCCTTGGAAAAGCTCCTGATGGAATGTCAACAAAGGTACACTGCAACTTGTTTGCAAGCTGCTGGCCTTGGTGCCTTAGAATAGGTACGTTTTTGCAAACACTGTCTCTCTGACTTGAAAGAATGAGAATAAAAGGGAGTGGCTGAGCAAACTGATCTCGTCTATTCTGTGCTATCTCTGCTCTGATCCTACCTATGCAATCACCAATACAGTTGAGAGACTCAATAGAGTTAAACACACAAAAGCAGCCGTGGGGCTTGAAAGTGGCAACCCATGTGTGACTGAACAGCAGAGTGGAGTTGACATCCACAGGAAGAAGCTCTAGTTCATAAATTTTACCATCAAGAGTGTACTCATCATCTGTGGATTGAGCTCGGATCTCATTTGCTAGTTCCTGTGAGAGACCATCTTTTCCAAGAAGGCAGAGGTTGATCTTATCAATGTTGGCACTGCTATAGTAGAGATTTGAGCGTCCGTGGTCAAGCTGTACCAGCCTGTTGGCCAAAACCTGCTCTACTTTCAGATCTACACAGTTCTGTCCACTTAAGCATGTCTCTTTAGTGGGATGGTAGACAAACCCAATGTGTTTAAGAAGTAGTGACTCTCTATCTGGGGCAAGTTTCTGCAGTGCTCTATACCTGGGCTCCTCATTTAGTACACTGTGAATTTCTGTCATCTTGTCACAACTGGGAGTTGCATTAAGATCCAAGTCATAAAACAGCTCCGCATGCTCAAATAGCATTTCCTGAAAATCCTCTTTGGCCTTTTCAACTATTTCCTGCTGGTGTCTACAGTAAACATCCTTTCTGTCAGATTCAGTGATGTACTTGTAGGCCTCATCTTCCATGACAAAGCACATGACCTCCTCCCAGGGTTGTCCTGGACTGATAAAATGAACTCTTTCCAGAGTCTTCTTGAACCTATCTTTCATCTCCACCCTTCTTTTCTCAGATAGCAAGTGCTGGACATGGGAATAGTAAATTCTCTCTCCATCAGGGGTGTTAAGGAGGTCGAAGGGTATTCTGCGATCACTATTATCAATGTGGTCTGACTCATCCCAGGGTGTATGATCCAGTACCACAAACCAACACTGGAAATCTTGCCGGTTTCGGATTATAGTCTGTGCCTCAGGCCATGACAGGTGTTCAACTTCCTCCAGACTACAGAAAATATTGTTAAGGGTTTTTGGAAGTGTTATCAAGTACTCTTCCCGCCGCCGTTTGATGTGCTCCTGTTTCAGTTGTGCAATGTACTTTGTGAACATGGAGCGAGCTTTTCGAGAACCCTCTAGGGTGATAAACTCATCATAGTCCGGCTGACCCTTCAAGTTATTTATGACTGTTTTCCATGTAATATGATAGTCTCTCACTGTTTGCATCATTAGCTTCTCAAATCTTTCTGTTACTGAGGCAGCAAGCTGTCGATGGACTTTATAGGCATCCTGGTATGGTATAGTTTTAGGCTTTCCTCTTGTTTTATCAATCTGCTGGATAAGTGTATTGAAGCAGTGCTCTACGTTGACATTGAAACGTGCTGATGTCTCAATTAACATCAAATTCTTTTTGCTGGCCACAAAAGTCTGCAGATCCCTCAAATGCTGGTCCATATACTCATCACACTTTGAGGCAGCAACAACAATAGGTTTCTTTGACTTAACAATTTGTGAGTAGAGGCTGTTAATGAATTTCATTTGGTCATCAAACTTCCTATTACAACCCTTACTAACATCAACACAAAGCACAAAGCCATCAATGTTCAGTTTCCCATCAGGCATCTGCCTCTGGTCAAAGTCCTGCTCCAAGCCCAGCTGATCAGTGCAGATGTACATAAGCTTCTCTGCTGACTGGAGCTTAGTTGCTGCAGCTCGTTTGGTATATGGCTGTAGATTTGTACTTCGATGTGGAAGAAATGTTTGGTCATCAATGAACTCAGTTTGTTCAATGACTTGGATTTTACAGTCCAAGCCCTCCTCCCCCCGAATGTTCACCTCCCCCCAATATAGGAAGTGGTCATTGTTGACAACACGTCCTCCAAAGTCTATTGTACTGAGCACTGAGGTGTGCTCAGAGTAGTAATTATCTGCATCTGGGCGTACATATCGATTGCATAGGCAGGACTTGCCCACTCCACAGTTGCCCTTTTCTTTTTCAGTCCCAGAGAGGCCAACCACACTAATGGAAAATGTCAGGGAGCGTGCATCCTTATTCTTGGCCATTATATGCGCCCACTCATTGCTAACTTGGTTACTATTGGGAAAAATAGATCAAGATTTCATTCCAGTTTGGTTGCTCAGTGCGCCAGGGCTCTGGACTTTTTCATTTCCTTTGGGTTTTACTCAATCTTTTCCTTCAAATGACTTTCACTCCTTGCAGAAACTTCTCCGTAAGCCGAGTTAAAGCAGCCAGTGCCTTCTTTTTCACCTTCCTGAAACATATGAAATTTGAAAACAATCAGTTAAAACGGGCAAAATAAATATAAAACATACGAACAAATAAAACACTTGGACATGTTTTTTCCATACTTGGATCTGATTACATCTGTTGGAAAAATTAACATTTAAACTTAAAAATTAAAGAAGTTGTCAAACATCTTTGAATACAAAAGCCTTCTAAATTGTAAGTCTTAAAAATTTTACTTTTTAAACAAAAATTAATTTGTAAAAAGACCTCCTGAAAATGCGTGGCAATAGCAATCATTCCCTTTTCTCTTCTTTAAAGAGAAAAGGGTAAAGGGTAAGAAAATGGTTCAACTAATTTGTGCCAAGACAAGATAGAAATGGAATGCAGTATTGCCTTTTGACTGCCACTGACCTAGAAATGATTGGCTTTGCTGTGAGAATGAAAGATAAATCTATTCTGATTATCTTACAGAATGGTGGCAATCTGCCTAAAGGTCTCCCTGCAAAAGTTGGTATATTAAAAACCCTAGTGGTGATTCAGGACCCCTGGTTATTGGGGGTGGGAGGGTAATGCCACACCTAAAATTGTATACATAGTTCCCACAAGTCTGAACCAGAAGTGATCTGCACCACCTTAGCAGGCAAGCACAGCGCAATGAATAGCAAACCCATGCATACAATTTAAGCAGATTTCTAAAGGACATACAAACTGCTTACGTGAATAACAAGGTTCTGGTGACTGTAACAGCATTGATGTGTCCACACCAAATGCGATTGGAGCATCAAAAAAAGCTTCAAGTTCGATGCATGTGCACTATGAATGCGGACACTTGACATTTTGCTCTACATCTAGCATTTCACGCGTTTGGTTTACTTTCCACAGTCAGCCCTGTCCAGATTTGTGTCCATTTGCAGGTCTTTCATGGTTCCTCCCTATTTTTGGAACAAAGAGGTGGTATAAGCCAGGCCAAGCTGTGTGCAAGTGATTTGATTTAAAGCAGACTGCATTCGTTGACTGTCCTGTGGATTTATGCCACTGGATGACCGAAGTTGGAACTTACAAAGTCTTTGAACAACAACATCTCATTTTTTGTTGTCGTTTTAATGCGAGACAAGACCTGGTAGTTGGCGAGATGGCAAGGTGCAAATCAATATTTCCATTGTCAAACCTAGAGGTCCAAATCTTTTTATCAGTTATGGCAGAAGAGCACATACAGCATCAACTGGATGGACTAACACTCAACAAACAAATATATGGAGAGATTTTGGAAAAACTGGCCATCCACAGGATGTTCTTAACTTTATTATGGGGTTCTCCTCCTCCTCTAAGATATTGAAAAACCTTTACTGAATCCAGGATAATCTGACACTCTTAAGGCGTCGGTCAAGTTCAGCAAACTTCACCGTTTCACACTGTGCAAAGCATAGTACCCCAGAGTGGACATTATGATGCAATTTCTTTCTTCTTACAAAAACCACATTTCTTATAAGCAGAAGTAATTAATCGTCTTACTTGCATCAAACTATTGAACTAAAAGAGTTTCCAGAGGTTTCAATGCATCTTATTTAGAGAATGCTCAGTTGTTTCTGTCTCTTCAGGGTCTCCTATGCTCTCATTACTGCAATTGGAAATTTTCCCTGTGTAGTGCATACACATGTCCTGCCCCGCACCCAGCCCTCCCCAAACCAGCAACCACTGAAGATTCAGCTTGGGATTCTTTGTTCCAAATGAATAAATATCTGTTGTTAATATCAGCCTGGTCTCATTTACTGTACAGATACCCATATTTTCAAAAATGGCTAAGATAACATTGATGTTGGTGTCTACAGTATATATTGTTCAGTCCTACCAGTCATGGGCAATAACGCGCTAGAAGCAATATGTTACTGTAATCCAATTACTTTGTTCAAGTTATGAGTAAAGGGATTACAATACCAAAAGAAGTAAATACTAGTACTAAGTAAATAGTAGTACTATTACTTCCTCGCAAGCAAACTGCAATACAAAACTGTGATCTTAATTGACATTAGTTTGATTGAGTGACAAAAACATTAGCATCCACTGACAACTTATCTCCAAAGAAAAACTCCACTTCAAATCTGACCAAGCATCTAGCAGACCGCAGACACTCCCAAAAGCTCTCCATTGACTGGACAGATGGAGCTACTATATCTAATTCCACTGGGCAAATCTCAGACAAATCCTCTCCTGCTAAACAGGTGAAAAAGATTTTTTAAAACACATTATTACTCCTCTCCGCCCTTGTAAATGTTAATTCGGAGTACATTCAGGAGACTTAGATTTATATTATTTTATTGCTGTATTTTACATAGATTTAAATGGACCGACAACAGAAATAACTATATTTTATGTAGAATAGGAAGAAATACAGCAGAAGAGAGACTTGATTTTCTTTAAATAAAGTGGATTATGCAGAAAACTGGTTTAAATATATATCAAAATTCTTCAATAAAGATATGACTTCATCTTCTCTCTAGAAGATGAAGTTAAAAGACAAATTAAGTTTTAAAAGGACTGTTTCATTTGAGTACATTTTATATGATGGAATATGCAAAAAAATTGAATTAGGCTGAAAGATATAGTGCGTAATTGTATATTCAGGTTGGGCAACATTTTTAAAAGTAGCTGAGCAATTACATTCCCAATTACTTTAGAAAATAAGTAATGTAACGTAACTAGCTTACCTTCTTGGGGAATTAGTAATTAGAAAGCAATTACTATTACCAAGAGTCTTGATCAACACTGGCCCCTACGCAACATCAGTATATCCCTCTATTCAGCAGTACTGAAATAGTGGGGCGCGACTCACCAGGGGGACCTGGTGAGGTGTTACGGAGGGCGTGAGAAGCAAGACTTTATCATTTTATTTATTTATGCTTAACTGATAAACAAGCCTCCAGTCACTGGGTGGCAGCAGTGTTCAAACTAATGAACAGACTGCCTGTTCAAGACCGTAGAAAAGCTGCAGTTACAAACGTGGACGAAGCTGAAGTTGGTTTCCGTTTGCAGCTTTCAATTTGGGAAATGGGTAACAGACGATTCCACCAAAATTTTTAATACCTTCAGCATCTTTTACAGGGGTGGGCAACCCAAGGCCTCGAAGGCCAGTGTCCTGTAACTTTTAGAAGCATCTGTACTTCAACACACTCGAGTCAAATAATGAAGTCATTAGCAGGATTCTAGAGAACTTGACTGCACTTAGGAGGTGATTCAGCTATTTCAATGAAGTGTGTTGGACCAGGGAGACAGATAAGAGCTGCAGGACACTGGCCCTCCAGGACCAGGATTGGCCACTATTATAGTTACACTATAACATCTAGACTCTGCAAACCTGTAATAGATTATTCTGCTCTAATAGCAAAATATTTAAAACCAAGTTTGTGATTTATGAAACCTTTATCTGATTCATAAAACTTCAAGAAAGGATGATTTCACAAATTTGTTTGCATCTGGGCCACACTAGAATTGCTCCAACTCCAAAACTACAACTCTTCAAACTTTTTTAGACTCTTCAGACTTGGACTAGATTATTCTGTTCTAATAGCAGAATATTTAAAACCAAGTTTGTGTTTTGTGAAACTTCAATAAAAGGCAATATCACAAAATTTTTCACATCCTTCAACATCTTTCATCCACTCTATCTAAAAACTACAACTCCTAGACTCTTCAAACCTGGACTACATTATTCTAACTAATAGCAGAAAATTTATAACAAAGTGTGGGACTTGTGAAACCTTTATGTGATTTGTGAAACTTCAATAAAGGGTGACTTCACCTCTCTTTTTGCATCTGGACCACATAAGAACTGAACTCCTCCCCTGAAATAGCCATTATTTTACTGGTATATCCAGTTTTAGCTTTTTGATTTCTGTGAAAAGATGCTGAAGGTCATGAAAAATTTGCTCCCAGTGCATCATCTGCACTTTTTCTCTTTCAGACTGAGTCGTTTTCATTAAATGTTACTGATTGACTTCATAAACAGAACTTGGAAATTGATTTGAGACTTGGAACAAAAAAACACCCGTTTTGATCATCAAGTCATGCATTGCTGGAGCCAGTGGTGTGTCCAGATAAATTATTAAATATTATCAGATTTACAATGGTATTTCAATTTGAGTGAAGAGAATGGAGGGCAAGCCTGAAAAAATGCATCATCTCTAGGGGCATGACGGAAAATAGCTGAGAAACAGTGGATTAGGTTATCGCTTTTAAAGCTGTCATCACAGTGGACTAAATGGTGTCAAGAGCCAGAACATAAGAGAATACACTAAGAAGGGTGGTAACTCCCTTTCAGCTCATCTATCTGAAATTTTACTGAAAACATTTCCTCCACCACAGAAGAGTGACTCATCATTTGGGTCTATACTTCCATCCAATTGGAGGAAACACGTCTGTAAGTTTTTCACAACCACTTTTACATCTCAGCACAAACTTCACCCATAACTTTACAATTTACACAACAACCCACAAAACAATGTAAAAATACTTAAATTAAAATTCTCCTGGTTTTAACTGTTCCGTTAAATCGAGAACAGTAGAAACAATTCTGTTTTTAACTATAGTTAACTGTTTAACTAGCAATAGCTAATTAATTAAAACGTTGTGTCCTAACATATTTTGACTTGAAGACAAGGGAAATGGTAATCGCCATTCATACTCTGTACACTCCACTCTCACAGACCAGCTGTTACTAACGATGGTGGAGAAACTTGACAAAATAGAGTCACAGCGAATGTTGACAATTGATGTCAAAATTGCAGCTCATAATCTGGATGAGAAGAGGTCGATGATGTTTCATCTACTGCCAGGTTTGGGTAGTTTGATCTGCACTTCACCCAACCGGATGTATGTCCAAATCAATTTCATCTCCTCTGTATAGTTTGTGTAGATAAATGCGAGCTAAAAACTGTCTAATGTATTCAGCCCTGATTAGCCTGCTTTAATCGAACTCTAATTCGTTTGTCTAGAAAGTCTGGTTAATTTGAGAAAGTATGAATGCACAATCAAATTCTAATGCGTACTAAGAAAACGGACTCTGGCCAGCCTACATCCTCGGTCATTCGGCTGAAGTGAATGCTGGTGCAGTGGGAACGCATATGTGAATGCAAGCGGATCGGAGACCGCTCCAAACGCAGGAAGTGGACTACGCTGCAGGATATATTGGTCAATATATTATTCTCTGCTCTGCGCGTTAGTGGAGGTGTTGTGTCAATTGCCATGGCAACAGGTTTGCATGTAGAGTAAGGCCGACAAAGAGCAATGAAAAGCATAATATGTGGCTTAAGTTGCTTTACACCATTTATCAGCTTATTTTCTCTTTGCTGTGGCGCACTGCACCCACTGTAAGTTTCGAATCTTAATAAATGACAAAAACTGGGCTAATTGTTCATAGAATGTGGCAATATTGACAGCAATCAAACAGGTTGAAATGTTTCATGGCACAGAAGCCATGGTTTATTAATTCAAAGACTTCAAAGAGTTATTGTAGATAAATCTTGACAAATTAATTTTATCAATGGTAATTATGTAATATTAAGCTACTGACCAGTATAAAGATAAATCTACTTAATCTTCACATAAACCAAACTGTTTATGGATTCATATCTAGGGACAATGAAAAATAAATAAAAATGTACACACACACACACATTATAAATATATATGTATAATGAGAGTGGTTAGTCAAGAAAGTGGGTAATGAGAGAGGGGGAAGACATACAGCAAAGGTCATTAGGCCAGGAAACGACCTGGCCTAATCCATGCAGATTGTGCTTTACTCCTGCGCCATCACAGCACTCTGAGAATACATATTTTACACATCACTACATCAGCTATTTTCTCACCTTTAATGTAAGCCATATTTTATGGAAATTGGGTAAGGGCACTACGACCGTTTTTGTTACAGATTTCTGCTCATTCTGCATTGGAACATTCTGCTTTTGTGGACATGACTCAATAGCTGCCTGCAGGACAGCGTCACCAGCTGCAGCAGATGATAGGTGATCTCTTCTCATCTTATATATCTTATATCTATATGACTGCAAGCAGTCTTAAATATCAATGGAGAAATGCTGCTAAACAACTGTTAAAACCTCATATCACTCCATTTTTGTTTACATTTTGTGTAGAAGGAAGTTGTGCTGAACTTCTTCAGAGGTTTGGTGTCTGTTCCTTCAGTAGTTCTTGGTGCCACCACAGATGAGGAGGGGAACAGTTTGTTCAATTAGTTTGGATAGTTTGACACAATGCAGTGTGAATAGGAACCACAGCAGCTGAAAATGTAGCAAATGTTGCAATTTAGGTCAGTTCAACATTACACCAGGTAATGTCCTTGCTGCTGTGATTCACTTTTCAGGTCATAGGTCCCTGGTTTTCAAATATTTTATGTCCTATTGAGGGTTTTTATACATATGTTTTGGCAATCATGTAGTCATGTGAAAGAAGCAACATTGACACGACTTTTAAATCAAAACGGGAAAAGTGTTTTCATGTCCATCTGGATGCTGCCCGCTTCCATGGAAGGACAACAAAATATCGCTCTTATAAGCATGTAATTACCAAAAACACAATACCCTCACTGTGTATCCCTCAGAAAAATAAACCAATTTCAATGAAGAAATCCTTCCATGGCTGATACCACAATAGAGAGCGTTCATTTTATAGAGTTAACACCAGTGCTGTAAGCAGTCCGGTATGCAATGGCAGTACCAGCACTTTTAAATCTCCCTTTTCAGTTTACCGGGATTTTCTCTGTTGTTGTAGCAGGTTTACGTCAGTCTGCCTTTCCCCATCGATTCGCTCCCTGACAGCAACTTGTCATAGGGGGTACAAAAAAAAAAAAGACACGCACGTTGGGCGAAGCTCAGAAACAGGGAAACCAGGACATAGAACGGAGCAATGAGCTAGATGTGAATTAGTATATGAAAACAGAGAACCCAACGCTGATTCACCCTGAACAGTGACAAAATCAAAAGCTTATGAATGGAAGATCAGGTGAAACATGCCAGGTGAATGGCATGATGAGTGAAGATGGTGAATAAAAAAAAACATTAAAATAAAACTAATAACAAGAGAGAGAAACTAAAGAGGACATAACAATAAACCGAGAGAAGATAATACTAGATGTGTGCCGACCGAGCTTCCACCGATCATAATCGGCCGATTTCCATGAAAAAGTGTATGATCGTGATCGCCGATCATGTTTATCTCACTTCACAGCCTGCCTGTGCAGTTGATCTCCTCTTTCCTTCATACTGCGCAAGCGAGCAGCAACAAATCCTGCCGAGTGAAACTTTAACGCTCCGAGAGGGAATGGGGATGTTTGCATGTTGCAGCGGAAAATTACCTCTGGGGGAAGTACGTCAAAATGCATCAACACAAAGAATCTAATATGGCATTCAAAAAACGAGTACTTGACGGAGTTTGGCTACATCGAGGCTCAATGCAGGAAAAAAAAATAACTCGGTCTGAACTCCCATCGAAGTAGATTCCTCCAGTAGAATTTAATCTGGGCAAATCAGTGAACAGAAGGAGCAGTTGTGAACTTTGACACTGATTTTCTGCACCATTTAAGAATTGTAGTCCGTCCGTAATTTTAGCAATGGCACCAGAGGAAGTGAACAAAGCCGTTCAGTCGCATTGGCCACTTTTCCAACAGCCGCCTCATTTGGCTCCTCATTTCTCTCATTGCAGGAGGATGGCTGTTTACAGCACAGGCAATTTCCAGTAAGTTTAATGGTATCGCATTGGCACACTACATACGCCATAGTTTTAATGTGCAGCTTTCTGGCTGATCGCTGATTACTGATCTTTAAAAAGACCGACCTGCAGATTCCAATTTTGGTCAATAGCAATTTCTTTTGTCTGAATTATCACTAAATACAGCAAAAACATTGCTGAGTTGGCAAGAGTGGGCTGACTATTGTTAACTTTGAACAGATATGACTTGGTGGGTAAGTTTGTCAGTTAAGCTTCTCTCACGGGAGAGCAGAAGAGAACAGTGGTTGATTTTTAGAACTTTGCTGAGGTAGATAAAATCAGTGGATAAGATTGGCTTCTAGGGCTGTTGTAAATAAATATTTTAATAATCGAGTAATCTCTCAATTATTCTTACGGTTAATCGAGTAATTGAATAAAAAAAATCTAATAAAATCTAACATAGCAGCAGCGTTACTATGAAATATCAACATCAGCCCAATTTTTCATATTTGAGCTTCCCTAACAATAACCTTTCTGCAATTTAGAAAATTAACTTGTAACAATAACAGCTCACTTTCTAAGTTAATTTGAAGAAAAGTTATACAAAGATCTCAAGTTATATTCAAGTTAATAAAGAGGCAGGCTCACAAATATGTTTATAAAAAATGTCTTTTGGTTCATGGATTCATCTTCAGTCAGTTTAGCAGATGAACTCTGACCTTCCCAGACATTTATAGGTCTCGTGTTCAGCAACAATAACGATGGGATTTGACACCGGCGTTCATCACACACAGAAACTCATCTACCAGCTATGTAACGTCACGATGCGCATCGTCACCCATTGGTGGCAACCAGGATGATATGAAATTCATTTTCCGGTTAGTCAGTAAATCTACGCCACTATAGACGCCTGCAGTGTAACCGCCTATGAGAAGCCAACCTGCATTAACGGCAAATTCCTCAACCTGACCCGTATCATGTTCAAAGGACTGTCAATCCGCTACAAATATCAGTGACGTTATCAACGCCGATATGAAGATCAGTAATGAATGAAAATATATTTTGAGTTTCTCAAAATGTTCATAAAACTCTTATATTTGACATGGGGCGTTTATATTTTTGTACAGTGTATTTTACTGGTTGCAGGTTTTTCAGTTGTGCTTTTGACTGAAGAGCTGCTATATTGTGCCTCCAAGTATTTTGCATGTTTTATGTCTAAATTGGGTGAATTTACTGCCAGATCATTTTTCCACTTTGTCAGATCACCTAGGAGCATTTATACCTAAAGCGATAAATTAACAGCCAATCCAGGTGATCGGCAATGATCGGCTCTCATGGGTGATCGGAATCGACAGTAAAAAACATGATCGGAGTATCCCTACTCTGAGCAGATGCTTAGAACAGCAAAATGTGTGGATGTGCCACAACTTTCTCCAACTGAACAGAAACAAAACAGAAGTTATCTTTGGGCCTGAAGAGTATCGATCTAGTCAGCGCACAGCTTCAGTTATTATAGCTAGAAACTAGAGATCAGGCATGAAAACTGGTAGTAGTGATGGATTCTGACCTGAACCTTCAGAGCCACATACGGCACTTTTGCACTAGACGACCTCTAACCGGTATGGTCACAGTCCACCTCGGTGCGGTTCAGGTAGCAAGCATTTCCTTTTATATGGTCTGCTCCTCACTGTTGTGCGCTGGTCGTGAGCAGCAACAGCTGTATTCAATTCTCCGCTGATTTTTGCAGCAACACTCAGCAAAGGAGAACCTCAAGGTTGTAATTCTCATCTCAAATAAACCCAGATATTTAATTTTGTCTAATAGAAATTTATTACTGGCCCAAACAACGATAAAGGCTCAGATCAGTTGACTATTTTGCAGCAAATGTTAATATAATTACATTCTGGCAGTTTTTTTTTATTGCAAATTTTTGGATTTATATAATGCAGTCAAAAGATCACGAGCCAATCAGCAAAAGAAGTCAGCTGTCAATGAAATTGTTTTGTTGCCGTACCTAGATCGGCCCTGCTAGTACTACCTCTGAAGCAGGTACTGAAATCTGAGTCACGCTGGATTTGCTAATGGAAAACGAATCTAGCCAAGGTGGACCGAGACCGTACCAGTCAGAGGCTGGAAAACCAGAGTTCTGCTGCTCATGTTCTCACTAAGACCACAAAGATAGAGCACATCACCCCAGTTCTAAAGTCCACCATGTTTTCATTAGGGGTGCACCGATTGCAGTTTTCTGGCTGATCATCAATTACCAATCTTTTAAAAAGCTTAACTTGCCGATTCCGATTTTTTCTGAAACCAATTATTTTTGTCTGACATGTTGCTCAATATAGGAAGAAAGTTGTTGAAATGGCAGCAGTTGGGTCACTATTGTTAATTGTAAATGTACAGACATAACTTGGTGGGCCAGTCTGTCAATCTAACTTGTCTCACAGACGAGCAGAAGAGGACAGTGATTGATTCTTACACATTTGCCAAGCTAGATAAGATCGGCTTCATATGTAAAAATCTGCACCCCTAGTTTTTACTCAAAAACATGGTGGACGGTCCCACCACCAAACTTGCCAAGATTTCTGAGGGGAACCTTGTATAGGTTTCACTTATTGGATTTAACTGGGTCAACATTACATAGTCACCAACTGTTATACATTTCCACTTGCTTTGAAAGTAAGTGCCCAGGTACATACAAGGCCAATAGTCCTGCATGTTTTAGACGTGTCTCTATTACAGCTCAACTGATTCAAGTGATTACTACCTCCTTAACATGCATGCTAATGACGCAGAATATTGTTAATCACCCATTTACTTAAGACTGGCAAGCAGCAACAGGGAAACCCTTAAAGCAGGACAGTGGCCCCTGAAAACCTCTACTTTAAACTACAAAACCCTCTGAATGAACATCAGTTCATTGAGTACAACAAAACCTAACAAACTGTTTTAATCAATACCAAATTTAAACTGAGCATCAGACATTTAAACTGAGCATCAGACATTTAAACTGAGCATCAGACCTCCACTTTGACAACCTGCAGCAGAATGAAAATACATGGCAGTGCAGTTTTGTTGTTTTCAGTTCAAATTTTTGATCATAACTTCTCATTAGTGAGACAGTTTATGTGTGAACATATTCCACTCATGACAAAATAAGGAAACGATGGTTACTTTAAATCTTTGGATAGATGTGGACCGCCTATAAAGACCATCCCTGCAACTTGTAGACAAAGTCAATAACTAATTTATAATTGTATAATTTGTCTGTTAAGCACATCATTTTATTAGTGTATAAACTTTCTTTTAAAATGTTTCAGATTGTCTATCTAAACAGCAACAAAGAAGGTAAATGTGTGGGTTTAATGACAATGATTTTACCGGAGGAAAAAACAGGTTCGAGAGGATTCCTTTGGAATTAAAGTGGAACTAACAGACTGAGTTAGAATAATGCGGCAGTTCTCCCTTCAAAAGTCACGCCTGCAGTTTTGCGCTACGGTCGTAAAATATCGATCTCGCCCAAAAAAAAAATTAGGAGAGGAAAAACACACACCTCTAATCCCCTTTGACAAACGTTAGCTGAACACTGTTAGCCTAGCAGAGTGAGTTAGCTAACAGCTAGCGTTAGCACCAACCCGGACGGAGATTGCTCGGGTAAAAAAACACAACCTGGGCTGGTTTACCGGACCAGGTTGGGTTCTGGTACTGGTTTACTTGAACACTAAGTTACAGCCATGCGGGCACCTTTCGTCCTTAAAACAGAGTGCTGGGTGAGCTCATAAAGTGGCTCACATACATTCCCTACCCACCTAATAACATGGTGGCTCCCAGATCCATATACCACGGAAAACAGAAGCAAGCACATCCACATTCGAAGGTAAAAAACAAAAATCCCTTTTTCTGTCGGCAGTCGGGTTCTCCGAAAAAAACTCCAAAGTCTGGTTTGATTGGAGGCGTAATACTGTTAGGTCATTACAACCGACAAGTCCATATTTTACTCTTGTCCATGTTAGGCTGGTATCCACCGAAAGCTGGCTTTGCGGACTTCCTCCTTCTCTCCCAACAGCACTGCCAAGCGGCAATGGCGACACACACTCGCTCCCCTCTCCCCGCTCCCCGCTCGCTGCTCCCCCGCCCTGCATGTCTACGGATATCAGCCCATCCCTTTCCATCCCGGTTCACCACACCTGTCCCTCTCCTTCGTCATATTCAGATGTAAAGCCTTTTCACCGGCATGCAAATACAGCAAACTGAGTTCGCGAGTCAAATTATCAGTGATAAACGTAGAATGCATGTCTTAGTTTTACTAGACCCAATTGGAACTTCATAGCGTAAAACAACTAATTATAGAGAGGATTTATGATTTAATAAAACTGCAGCCTCATCTGTGCAAAAATACGCATACCATATTATATTATGTTTAACCAAGAGAAGTCTCTTACGCAGTTACTACTACTTACATTTACTTAAGGATCTTTTATTTAAAAAAAAAAAAAACCTTTAGGAGTATTTTTACTACACTATACTTTTTACTTGAGAAATTTTACAATGAAATATTGCTACTACTCTTACTTTAGTAAAATTTCTTGATTCTCTCATCACTGGATGAAAGACAGATATGTTTTAAACAAAGATTCACCAGATACAGACACACACTTTCAGTTTTTGGTAAAGTTTCATAAGCTTTATAATTGAAATAAACTGATCTGGAAAAATATTATTTTGCCTGATTTTGTTACTTTTTGTTATATGAATTATTGACATTTTGGTAACTTTATATTTTGGTGCATCTGAAAATGTAATTTTTAAATATTAAATGATTAATAATTTGATCAATTACTCGAGTTTACTTTAGTGAACTTTTTACCAAATACTTTAACAGCTACATTGCACTTTTACTTGAGTAAAAATATGTTGGAGTACTGCTACTCCTTCTTGAGTGCAATTTTTAGATATACCTTCCTACGTCTGGACAGGTACAGACAAAGAATACAGATGCAACAAGAGGTTTCTGGTTAAAAAGACACTTGAAAGTAAGAGTGTGCAGCTAAATCAGGCCTGACTTCCTGATTTAGCTTTCTGATTTAATTTGGGGAAAGCAGTAATCTGTGGATACTTACATGAGAAACTGATCTTATCCACTGATCTTCTCTCCCTCCACAAAGGTCTGAAATCATCCACTATTTCCTGTTCCTCTATTGTGAGAGGACTGACTGACAGATCTGCCGCCCACCAGGCCATGCCTGCACATGTTAAGTTAAAATTAACCCATTCACTGTTGCAAACATAACATCTTTGTCCCCGTATTTAGGAAAATATTAAGACAAAAAGATTGTTGGCCAAAACCCGAAATGGCAGATATTTTTAAAGATAGTGGTTAGCCAGAAAACTGCAATCAGTTCATCCCGACTGCAATCTGAAATGAAATCAGACCGTCTCTTGATTTAGGTCAGTTGGTCAACCACCAAAACAATTCCGTTTGCTAAATGCCACAATGTTGATAGAAAGAATATGGCAGATATACATCTATTAATGAATGGATATCATTCTGTATGTGAACTGCACAATCAGAAGTTCACATACAGAATGATAACCATCTCTTTAAGCAATGAGGAGAACCAGGATGACGATCTTGTGGCTTTGGAAACTTCTGACTTGAGTTAAATGGAGACACTGCTATGGATGTACAGTGCATCAGGAACAACAACACATCATTTTTTTCCATATTTTGTTTCCAATAAAAATATTTATTAAATTTATCTTTCTCTTTAAAAAGATTAAGGAAAACTCTTTTTGAGCATACCCCATGATGAAAATGTATAAAAATATAAAATTTTTATTAAAAATAGGCAATCGAGGAATCATATTTAAGTAAGTCTGCGCGTTTGCCATGCAGCTCAATATTGAGCACATTTAGATGTGACTATGATTTCCACCATACAATGCCTTGTGGAAGTATTCAGCCCCCTTGAACTTTTAAACTTTTTGCCGCTTTGTAGGCTTCAAACATAAAGATCTAAAATTTTTATTATTTTATGAAGAAACAAGTGGGACACAATCATCCTTGCCAAACTGCTGTTCACAAGCAATCTCCATCCAACCTAACTCCAGTTTAGATTACCTATTAGCATCTACAAATTCATTCTCTGCAATTCATAATGTAGCAATTCTACCCTGTTCGCTATTGTATCAGCTCACCTTACGTTTAGAAACACCCCTCCCAAAGCTTCACGTTGGCGATTCAATATATCACTTCTTAGAAATGAAGAGTTCTGCAATTTCTTTCATAGCACTCTGAAAACCCTTATAGAAATCAATGCTGGTTCGAGGACCCGAGATTTCTGTGGGATGCGATTAAAGGATCAATTAGAAACACAACAATTACCTTCTCATCTCATCTTAAGAAAAATCGTCTCCAGAAAATAGGCAAACTAGAGGAAACGCTTAAACAACTTGAATTAGAAAGACAGAGTAAACAGAATGATGAACTACTGAAGAAAATATCTGTGACTAAGACAGAGTTAAACTCATTAACTCGTTAACGGGCCGAATTTCTAATTCATAAAACCAGAAGGAATTATTATTTTAATGGCTCTAGGCTGAGCCATTTACTAGCCTTAAGACTGAAGCAAAATGAGAAATACTCCAACATTATGGCCATTCAATCGCCTACCGGTACCCTGACTGAGCCCTGCGAAATTAACTCGGCATTCAAAACTTATTACTCTTCCCTTTACTCCTCTGAAGTAGTTTTGAATGCTGAAAAATGCAAGCAGTTTTTTAAGGATCTCCAGCTCCCCACACTTGCTGATCAAGATTCAGAAAAACTTAGTGCCTCCATTACATTACAAGAGTTGAAAAAAGCCCTTGCCTCTATGAAGAAAGGTAAATCCCCAGGTTGGGATGGGGTGCCACCAGAGTTATATCTTGCCTTCTGGGATACACTCGGTCCACCATTGTTGGAGATGATTAATGAGACAGTTGACAAAGGTTCATTTAATTCAAGTATCAATACCGCAATAATCACATTGCTTCTCAAACCTAATAAAGGCCCAGCACAATGCAGTAACTACAGACCCTTGTCCCTCTTAAACGGGGATGTCAAACTCTATGCGAAAGTACTTGCAATGCAACTTGAAAGCTATTTACCTAGACTGATACATAATGATCAGACCGGATTTATAAAAGGCAGATTGGCATCTGACAATTTACGGCGCTTGCTACATATTATTCATGCAGCAAAGACAACTGATTCCCCATGCTCGGTCTTGTCTCTTGACGCCGAAAAAGCGTTTGAC
Source organism: Phalloptychus januarius (assembly GCA_902982915.1). Classification (NCBI taxonomy): domain Eukaryota; kingdom Metazoa; phylum Chordata; class Actinopteri; order Cyprinodontiformes; family Poeciliidae; genus Phalloptychus; species Phalloptychus januarius. The sequence continues at coordinate 328,472 of CADWAE010000097.1, forward strand.
AGACTGGAGTGGCCTTATCTTTGGGCCACCTTGGATAATTTTAAACTAGGTCCACAATTTATCCAAATGGTAAAGGTTCTGTATGCTAACCCATCTGCGATGGTGTATACGAGTAATACCTGTTCCTCTCTATTTCCTATACTAAGGGGCACTCGCCAGGGCTGCCCCCTCTCGCCGTCACTTTTTGCCCTCTCCCTTGAACCGCTTTCCCAGAAAATTAGACAACACCCCTCAGTTCTGCCCATCTCAGTAAATGATGCCGAGCATCGCATATCTTTGTATGCGGATGATATTTTACTCTATATCGGTGACACAGGGTCCTCTTTAACACATTTACTATCCATCTTTGATCTGTTCAGCTCACTATCTGGTTATAAAATTAACTGGAGCAAGTCGTCATTGTTGCATCTAAATTCTGTCGCATCAACCCCTCCCTTGCCATCTGACATCCCAGTGGTGAGCCATTTTCAATATCTCGGGATTGACATCGCTCCCTCTATATTTCAGATAACTTCACACAACTTCCAGAGTGTATTTAACCTTATTGAGAAAGATCTACAACGCTCGTCCAAACTCCCAAATTCTCTTCAAGCCCGCGTGTCGGTAATTAAAATGGATGTTCTCCTGCGCGTTAACTTTTACTCCTCTTGCACCGCCAAAGGGTTACTGGGACAAGCTACACTCTCTCATATCTAAATTCATTTGGAATGGGAAGAAACCCCGTCTGAAATTGAGAACACTCCAACGAGGGAAAACACTTGAGGGCTTAGGTCTACCAAATTTCAAGATGTATTTTTGGTCCTTTTTGCTCCGACCGCTGCTTGTATGGGTGAATCCTGAGATCTCTGTTTCCTGGAAACCAATTGAAGAAAATATATCCAAACCATATAGACTGGAGGACTTAGTGTATTCTAATATATCTCCTAAAGAAGCTAAATCACAATTGGGACCCATAATTTATTTTCTTCTTCGAACATGTCATGTAGTACTGAATCACACAAACACCAACCTGAAATGGCATAGACACTCTCCCATATTTAATAACTTTTCTATCCTCATTGGAAACAAGCCATTCTCCTTCCCTAAGTGGAGATAGGGGAGTCAATGTCCTCAAAGACCTTATGAACAATGATGGCCTGCGTTCTTTTAGTGACTTACAGACTGCTTATCATTTACCAGGTGCTACATTCTTCTTTTACTTACAACTCAGATCAGCCATGAAAGCATACGGTGTGCCATGGGGTGTGCCTCTCCCAACCCACCCTTTACAAGAACTTCTTGTTTCGCAGGGTCAGGCATGTGGCATAGTCTCTAAGTTATATAAATTTATCTCGGATCCTCATGCTAGGCTTCCTGTAGAAAATGTATGGGGGAGAGACCTTTCAGCTGTGGGTGATGTAGAAATCTGCTGGGATACAGTATGGGAGAATCTCCACAACACATCCAAAAACCCTGACCATCGGCTTATACACTTTAAATGTATCCATAGGACGTACTTAGCACCCAGGAAACGTCATGCTATGAAAATTGTCACATCTCCTATTTGTGACCTATGTACACTTAAGACTCCAGGCTCTTTTATACACATGTATTGGGATTGTCCCAGTGTGGCTGCTTTCTGGAGACAAATCTCCGCCACATTGAGTGACTTGTTGGAAACTAGTATTCGACCAACACCATCTTTGTTCCTACTCAATGATGACTCCACTTTAGAACTTTCCTCTCAACAAAGGCGCATACTGTGGGCAGGCCTCACGGCAGCTAAGAGGATGTTGGCACTACGATGGCAATCACCACACTTATTACCATGGCAACAATGGGCTAACTCTCCTTCTTAGATGTCGTAATGATGGAGAGATTAGTAGCCAGGATGCATATGGCCAGTTGAAAAACGATGAGAGCATGAGATGCAGCTTATTCTTTGGTTAAAGAAAGAGTGCAACATAACTCTATGTAAACCTCTTAATATGTAACTGTAAATGATGATTTAATCCTCTCAACTGTCCACTTTTAGAAATGCTATTACTTTGAGATCTTTGGGAACGGGGTAGGGGGTCGCCATGGAGGACGGGTGGGAGGGGAGTTATACAAATTTTCTCTATCTGTATGTCTTATTCCACTTACTGTAATTGTGCTGTTTTGTACATGTTTTTGTGGATGTAAAACAACTAATATAAAAATAATTGATCGAAAAAAAATTAAAATAAAAAAAAATATCCAATAGTAGTATCTTGCCAACTTCCCTTTAGATCACTGTGCCGTGAAACATCAAGTTAAACTTTCAATCAAGTAGTTAAAGATAAAAATTTTGGAAACTGAGCAACTCACTTTTAAAATAGAATTATATTATCCACACCTTTGATTCTTTGATAAATTATGGAGTGAAAATAGTCTCAAAAGATTTGTAACTCGTAAAAAGAATTTGTAACTCGTGTGAAAAATAGATTTGTAACTCGTGTGAAAAATAGATTTGTAACTCGTGTAAGCATCAGACCTTTTCCTATGCCTACAAATGTTGAAAAAGTACGCACGAGTCGCCAGATACACACACACAAAACTGCAGTTACGTACAGATCCAGTTACGAGGCCACAACTACTTTTGAGACTCATTTCAGCCTCCCTGATTTGTGTGTAGATGGTGCGTTCGCATGCCAGTAAAAGCTCCGTCATCTGAGTTTATTTTGGAAGTTTTTTTTCCATAGTTCAACACGTATTTCCCTCTCTGCTTGTCTCGTCTCGTGGCTAAGACATATTTTTGTGAAAAATATATATGTCAATTAGACCCACATCTACTTTTTAATATCGTAATATTGTTTATATCTGAATCCTCGTTTGTGACTGGTACAACTGTAATTACATGGGTAAAAGATTTGACCACTAGGTGGCGGAAGTTTATTCTGCTCTGGCTGGGAGAAGCGTTCAGTCAGACAGTCCAGAATGGCGGGTCGGGTCGGCCCAGCCAGCAATCGTGGTGGTGGTTACTCAGAAGTTAGTGGATGTCCCGGATGGCTCTACCTGCAGCCGAGTTCTCCTGAGGTTCGGGACATGCGGTTCTGGAGGCGTAGCAGCAGGACGGCCCTGTTCCAGTGTTAAACCCATCAGTTCGGTCACCTGGTCTCGGTTCCGAGACCCGATGGACCATCCCTCAGAGTTTACCTGCAGCCGAAATATCACCTTAGTTCTGATTTAGTTTGGATCACTCAGATCTGTGACCGGACTCTCAGAACCCATTATTATCCGTTTACTTGTAAAATTAGAGGTTCTGTTAGTGCGGTTCGGCGCTGACAGGTCCGTTCTGCCGCTGCAGATGGCAGAAGTAAGTGGATGTTAAAACTTGCAAGTTTTACCCTCAGAAGTAAGCGGACTACCTTCTGAGGGTAGACCACCACCACGATTACTGGTTCCGACCCGACCGCCATTCTGGAATGTTTGACTGAACGCTTCTCCAGCCAGGGCAGAATAAACTTCCGCCACCTAGTGGTCAAATCTTTTACCCATGTAATTACAGTTGTACCAGTCACAAACGAGGATTCAGATATAAACATATTTCATTTAAAGTAGATGTGGGTCTAATTGACATATATATTTTTCACAAAAGCCACGAGACGAGACAAGCAGAGAGGGAAATACGTGTTGAACTATGTAAAAAAAACTTCCAAAATAAACTCAGATGACGGAGCTTTTACTGGCATGCGAACGCACCATCTACACACAAATCAGGGAGGCTGAAATGAGTCTCAAAAGTAGTTGTGGCCTCGTAACTGGATCTGTACGTAACTGCAGTTTTGTGTGTGTGTATCTGGCGACTCGTGGACTTTTTCAACATTTGTAGGCATAGGAAAAGGTCTGATGCTTACACGAGTTACAAATCTTTTGAGACTCTTTTCACTCCATAATAAATAGATACTGGTCCAAAGCTAATAGTGAAAATGTCTTGGGGTTAAGCTGAGAACTTCTGAAGTTTGTAATGGGAAAATATTTAAGAAAAGGTGGTAAGGATATATCTAGGGAAAAAAGAGCAGCTTAAGATTCCATTATTTCCAACGTAACCACTTTTCCCTGAAATCAGTGGATCAAATGCCAAATGAAGAGAGAAAATATTTTTCAGAATTACTGAACATCTTAGATGTTCTTAGAACATCTATGCATAGGCCTGTCGCGATAAACTAAATCAATTGGTTAAATAAAAGCTATCGAGTTCCTTTCATTTATCATCATTATCGTTTTTCCCTGCATTTTTCCATGACACTTGATGAGAAAGCTCAACTCATATATATATAATGTATGTAAGACAGCTATTTACGACTGCCCGGTGGCGCAGCTGGTAGAGCTGTTGCCTTGCAGCAAGAAGGTTCTGGGTTCGATTCCCGGCCCCGGTCTTTCTGCATGGAGTTTGCATGTTCTCCCTGTGCATGCGTGGATTCTCTCCGGGTACTCCGGCTTCCTCCCACAGTCCAAAAACATGACTGTCAGGTTAATTGGTCTCTCTAAATTCTCCCTATGTGTGAGTGTGTGTGTGTGCATAGTTGTTTGTCCTGTCTGTCTCTGTGTTGCCCTGCGAGAGACTGGCGACCTGTCCAGGGTGTACCCCACCTCTCACCCGAAACGATAGCTGGGGAAAGGCACAAGCAACCCTCCCGACCCCAGTAAGGGACAAGGGTGTAGGAAGATGGATGGATGGAAGACAGCTATTTAATAATCAAGGGTCATTGTTCATGTTCAGTTACAGTTGTTGGGAACGGGGCCTCTTTTACCACCAGGCTGTTTCCTTCCTGAGGGCGTGGCTTGTGGTTCTTGGATTCCTGCACACCTGTAATTTATCACATCATCTGGAGGAGAATATGAGGAGGGAGCTGCAGATGCTTCAGTGCAGAATGTAGAATGTAGCCAGTATTTGGTATGCCAGCCCTCCATGTTTCTCACTGTGATCTCCTTTGTAGACATCTAGTGACATTTCCTTGTGCCTCCTCCTCAGGTGATTCCTCGTAATACTGTGGAATTTACCCACTGTTTGCCCATTGACACCTCTGCAGGCTTCCAAACCTCCTTGGATTACCTGTTGGGCAGCCCCTCACGCTCCTCACCTCCTGTGATCCAAAGCTTACCTGTCCGCCCTCCACTGCAGCCTCTTCATCGATCTACCAACAATCCTCCACCAGATCCCCAGTAACCGCAGTGATTCTCCCCCAGACAAGACCAATCCCACCAAAGTAAGACCAGTCCGTTTATGTTGACACTGCCATTTACCACGACCCCTGAACTCACCACCTCTTGTCTCTCACACTCCAGCGCTCTGGTGATCCAGATTGCAGTTTTCCCCCATGTTGATCATAATTTTGTGCTTAAAATAAACCAATTTAACTGATTTCTGCTCTCCGTTTGGTGTTCTGCATGTGAGGAAGGTTTGATCTCGACCTTATAATTTTTTTTTCCTACTAATTTGAGCCATTTGCCCAGCAATCAGTGATGAACTATGATTAAAAATTTTGAAGACACCAGTTAAAGAAGTGACTTTTAAATTTGTCCACAGATTCTGCCCTAATAAGCAGTGTGTGTACACTTAAGAAAAAGTGTTGACATGTCATGCTCTTTCTATGCCACAAACACTGAAAACATGACTCATTTGTTTTGAGCTGTGACTATACCAAAAAACTCTGGGATGACATCATGAACTTCATACTTGCTATTTCCTCACAAACTCTTCTCAGTAATGAAATTGTTATTCTTGGCTTTACTGCTTATGACAAAAAGAACTGACTCCTTTTTTGTCATCAGCCTCTTTATTTACTTATATTACTACTTGTTGCTAGGTACTTTATACACAAAGGCAAGTTCAGCAAAAACAGACCTTTATTCTCTATCTTCATGAAAGATTTCATTTGGCACCATCATCTCATCTAATAATCCAAAAGCCATGAAAACTGTAAGTTTATAAACTCCCCCCAACACAGTTCTTTCTTTTCCTTCTGCCTTTATACATTGTTGATGTTTTAACAATTACGGATAAAGATTTTTTTTTAAATGCTGAACACGGAAACTGTGTTCAGCATTCCAGTTGGTAACATTCGCTGTACCGATAGTAAAGCCAGGTAAGGATAAGGTAGAGGTAAAACGTTATTGGCTGATAGCTCTCACATCTAATTTATGTAAGTTGATGGGGAGAATGATAACAGAGATTAATGTGTGAAATAGAAAAAAGAGGTCTGCTATCTCCTTATCAGAGTGGTCTTCATTCAATCCAATTGTTTGTTCAGAAAATGAAATAAAAAAGGCTCAGGTAAATAAAGAAATTATCCTCAGTTATGCTCAGTGGCGCAGTTGGTAGAGCTGTTGCCTTGCAGCAAGAAGGTTCTGGGTTCGATTCCCAGCCTGGGGTCTTTATGCATGGAGTTTGCATGTTCTCCCTGTGCATGGTTGTTTGTCTCTGTGTTGCCCTGCGACAGACTGGCGACCTGTCCAGGGTGACCCCGCCTCTCGCCTGGAATGTTAGCTGGGGATAGGCACCAGCACCTCCCAATCTCACAAACAGACAAGGTTCTTGCTTTGTTTGGGGATTTCTGTTTTTCTTGTTTGTTTGATGTGTTGAGCTGCAGTTGCGGCGGTTCACACCAGTGGGCATATAGAGCACAGTGAGCACTCCTGACTCAGCCAGCCAACGGTAATTTGGCGCAGTAACGGCTGGTAGCGGAGGCGCTCACTGACGCTCTTGTTTATTGACAGCATTCAACTAAATAAAAGGACCTGCGATCAACCACACTAACTGGTCATTAAGTGTGCAACATATAGGCAAAAATTGAAGCAGGTAAATATCTTAAGATACCTAATATGGTTTGATTTAAAACTTTCATTTAAGACATATATACAAACGATTATCTTTGAAAAGAATGTATGATGTTTTAATTGGTTCTGTGTTGGATTATGGATGTATTGTTTAAAAGTCAGCTGCAAATTCTTTGTTATTAGATTTAGATAGAATCCAAGCTAAAGCACTCAGGATATGTTTTGATGGTTTCAGAACCTTTCCAGTTCCTGCACTTCAGGTGACAACCAGAGAAATGCCATTAGACCCAAGGCGGATGAAAATGTCAACGAAGTATTGGTTAAATTGACCAAGACATGAGGAAAATCACCGTACTAATCAGGTATTCAGAGAACATTAGGAATATTCCTAACATTAGAAGTTTTGGATGGGGAGGGAATATGTATGCAGATCATTTGGGGATAATATAGCATGCTGCAAAACTGTAATTAAATCTAAAATTGCTCCATGGTCCATTTTCCTACACCCTTGTCCCTTACTGGGGTCGGGAGGGTTTGCTGGTGCCTATCTCCAGCTATCGTTTCGGGCAACACAGAGACACACAGGACAAACAAACATGCACACACACACACTCGGGGACAATTTAGAGAGACCAATTAACCTGACAGTCATGTTTTTGGACTGTGGGAGTCCGGAGTACCCAGAGATAACCCACGCATGCACAGGAAGAACATGCAAACTCCATGCAGAAAGACCGGGGCAGGGAATCAAACCCACAACCTTATTCCTGCAAGGCAACAGCTCTTGTTGTTGCCAGCTGCGCCACTGGGCAGCCCCTAAAGTACATTTAGAAACAAAAAAATAGAACAGACCTGTCGAGGTTTTTATCAGAATATTCAGCAGTCTTTAAAAATAATGTATGAAAATATGAAACAAATATTTACAAATGCATCAAAAGAGGAAAATGGTAAAATAGGAGTAGCAGTATATATTCTTTAACAAAAAGTGTTTACAAAAAGAACAACAGATAATATATCTTTTTTTTTTCAGCAGAGATGTTGGCAATTATTTTGGCATTGCAATGGGTGGTGGAGATGAAGCCCAGTAAGGTAGTTATCTGCTCAGATTTAATTTCTTGTTTAACTAGTATTCTAAGTGGAAAATCTGAAAGCCGTCAAGTTCTTTTAGATGAAGTTAGTTATTTGATGGTATAAAACAAGAAAAGATAAGTATTCAGTCCACATGAGTTCCAACACATAAAAGGTAATGAAAAAGTAGATAAGTTGGCAAAAGAAGCAGTTAAGGCAAGAGAAATTGAATATAAAGTCCCACTAAGTAGAGCAGAAATAAATGTAATTTTTAAAGATAAAATAAATAATATATGGCAGGAGAGATGGAATTTAGAAGAAAGGGGAAGGCATTTATACAAAATACAGAAGGAGGTCATCAAAAGAAATAATAGTCTGATGAATAGGAGAGAGGAAATATGGATTAACAGGTTGAGGATTGGGCATACTAGTTTAAATAGTGGTTTAAAAATAATATGGAAACATCCATCAGGTGATTGTTCTTATTGCGGGGAAACAGAAGGAGTAGAACATGTGTTGCTTTATTGTAGGAAATATATAAGAGAGAGGAAAGAAATGGGAAGAATAATGGGGATATCAGTAACTTTGGATAATTTGTTACTGAAGCAGCAATCTAAATATATAATTCAGGCACTTATTACATTTTTAAAAGATCCAAAATTAGTTGTATGTGTGTGAGTGTTAAAGTATGTATATTATATGGTTATTTTTAAGGTTAGAAGATATATGACAAAATGAAGTTCAGAATTACATCTCCGTCCAGTTGATGGCGGTAGTACACCAAGTATGTAAACTGCCAGAAAACGTTATAGAAAAGAAGAAGAAGAAGAAGAAGAAGAAGAAGAAGAAGATGGAAACTATGCGCAAACTTGATGCGCAGAAAGCTCTCGGAGCTAAACATGATTCTGTTCACATACTCCAGACTGTCCCATTTACTGAGGACATCAGGTAGTAAAGCTTCAGTATTCCGAAACGGGACCGAGATAAAACACGCAGCAAGTTGCTGTGTGCAACTGAAAAGATTCCAGGTCAGGTTTGTGTCTGTGATTCTACGGTCGCTGGGAGGTTAGCTTACGGTTTCTTTAGCATAGTTGGCTGAATGGATGTGGAGAGCACAAAAAATAACATGGAAAACTCGGAAAATAATTGGACATAAAACCCACCACCTCCTTAATATAACAGGAACATTTACAGGCTGTTGTAGATTCTGTCTTTTCCTCTATATCTTTCAGCCTCTTTTAACTGGTTACACGCTGCAGCTTACATAGCCATGTTTATATAAACATGGCGTCGGAATGACACCGGCGTTCTCACATATGTGAGAACACCGGCGTCGGAATGACATCACCAGTGATGTTGGAGGCGGAAGCAGACGCTGAGGATAAGCTGGAAGCCTGGTGTTAGGACAATCAGCGGTTCACCCTGCGACTCCTACCCGCTATGTGTGTGTGTGTGTGTGTGTGCGTGTGTGTGCGCGCACCAATCACTTCCAGTCGTCTGGAATGGCTGTTCACTTTTTCGATTTAGATCTGCTTACTTTTTCAGACTTGAGAAATACAGAACAAGAACAAATTCTATTTAATGAGCTTGTGATGGACCGAGTTGAAAATAAGAGGAGTCACAGGAAATATTAGAAAAATTGTTTTTTTTTATTCCAAAGATTTACAAATCTTTGGGTTTGTAAATCAAAAGATAATCAAAAGATACAAAAAGATAATCTGAGCTCATAAAAGAAGTCAAAGAAACAAAACTGAAGTCAGGCAAAAATGCAAACAATCTGGGTGCCCAAACAAACATAACTGACCTAACAAAGCAATGACACACAGGGGTTTATATACTGGCTGATCAGACCAATTAAGACACAATAGGGGTAACTAAACAGAATACATGATTATTAACAAATAACAGTACAACTAAGTTTGGCTAAAACTAAACACCCAAAAATGAAAATCACAAATATTAAACTCTAAATACAAATATTTACTTAAATACAAAAATGTATCCAAACAAAGAAAATACAAATCCCCCCTGCCAGCAGGAACTAGTGGTGCAGTCCAATCAGCATTTAAGCATGCTGAGCCCTGGCAGCCATCTTTTGTCTGGCAACTGCAAGGCAGGTAAGTACTGGAGTTGATCTTATCCAAACAAAATTAACTTTTACATTTATATAAATACATATTTTAACTAAATGTGCGCGCTAACAAATAGGACAAATGTATCCAAATCAACGAATACAGATTTATTGAAATTAAAGTGTTGTTGTGTTTGTATGAAAACATAAATTGTGTATAAAAAGAGTGACCAACTTGCCTTGGGTTTGGCCGTCACACATTAATGACAACATTAATAACATTAAACATTAAGGACACACTATCTCAACAGTCCCAGATGAATTTCAACATTTTCTGCCAAATTTTATTCTAATTTATACAAAGCTCAAAATATAATGGAAGAATGTCATTTCTCAACAATATTCAAAACTTTAAAACTGACTTAGAAGATAGAAGCTATAGTGAGAACCCCTTAACACTGGAGGAAATCTGTAAATGCATTATTGCTCTGAAGAGCAAAATCTGATAAATAGTTTTGGCTGATTTCTTCACAGTATTCTAATTTTCTTTAATCCTTTTTTGTGGGCTTTATGAGCTGGAAGCCCAAATTATGTAGAAATAAATGGATATTTGGAATTGTTTTACCTGTGAATCTATAACCCGTGAAAGTTAAACTTTTTGAATGGAAATATGGAAATTAAGCAATTTTATCTATGATATTCATATTTTTGAAAGGGTCTTTTTGTTGGGTAACAATCTTATATTGTTACCTAATTCAGTCCAGAACCTATGTAATCTTTAATATTTTCTGTGTTGACCATTCATAAATGGAATTGTAATTTTACAGGTCTAGGTAGAAATATAAGCAAAAAAAAAAGTCCATCAATTTTGTTTTCTGCCCTGCATTTCATGGACATTCTAATGTTTTCTTATTGTTATTGTGTCAATGTCAAGTTAAGTCCAGTTTATATATATATCACATGTCAGCAATAAAGCAGTTCAAAGTGCTTTAGATCATATAGACAATATAGCAACCAATTATCAATAAATATAACATTTTGTCAAATGCCATCATCAAAATCATCAAACAAATTCACATGAAGTATGTTGATAAATGTTCCATTTATTACTAATCAAATACAACTCTAAACACGTGGGGTCTTGGCTTTGATTTAAAGAAACTCAGTGTTTCAGGCGTTTTGCAGTTTTCTGATAGTTACTTTGAGGTGCATAGAAACTAAATGTTGTTTCTCTGTTTGGTTTTTGTTCAGGGGATGCAGTCAAATGGGTCAATGAACAAAAAAAGTCTGCAGGATAGGCAGAAGCAGCAAATGGCCAGAGGTCTTCCTAAGCAGAAGCCCATCAGAGACGTCAAGCAGGTGATTGTTGTTGCTTCAGGGAAAGGCGGCGTGGGCAAGTCGACCACAGCAGGTACTGCTGACTTCCTCTGCACAAAAATGTAACACTTTTTCTAGAGATCTTTAACACAAAGGCTTAAATGTAATTTTCAATTCTCTCAAACCTTCCTGTTTATAGGAAGGTTAACTGGAACTTTGTTGATTATTCCCAGTAAAAGCAGGAGTGTCTATTGCATCTAAAAAGTTGCAGAAATACATTTTAATATAGATGAAGCATTGAATTTGCTTATTTTAATTTTTCATATTAAATTAAACAGACTGAATTCATTCAACCACAGATTCATATTTTGAACTATGGCAACAGTTTGAAACAATATATTTCATCTTGTTATTGTTAATATTTTACCTTTATCTTAAAACAAAAGGTGGGCTTTTATTTAAAGATCATGATAAAACGTGTTTGTGTATTTGCAGTGAACTTGGCTCTTGGATTAATGGCCATTGACAAGGTAAGATATCACTCATGTCTTTTTTTATTCATTTAAAATTAAACCGTGTTACAGACAAGGGTATAACAGAATCAGAAATATGGATTTCAATAAAAAATAACATTTCTAGCTGTGGATCACACTATGCCTAAGGTCAGGTTAATGGAGCTGATCTTTCTCTCTCAGTCTAAGTCAGTTGGTCTGTTGGATGCGGACATCTATGGGCCCTCCATTCCCAAACTGATGAACTTGAAAGGAAATCCAGAGCTCAACGATGGTCTGTTGTTTAGCTACGCCTTATTGATAATGAATTAAATGTTCTGTTCTGTACACCACGGTGAGCTTTTGTCACCTTCCTTTAGATAATCGAATGATTCCTCTTATCAACTATGGTGTCCCATGGTGAGTTTTTTTTTTAAATAGTCATGGTTAAATAAAATAAAACAGAATTAAGGGTCACGTGTGTTGGTGAACATATATGTGAACCGTGTGTGGGTGTGTTCACATGTTCTTTAACTTAACGTCTTTGTTCTGTCAGTATGTCAATGGGCTTCCTTGTGCAGGATGCATCCCCGGTAGTTTGGAGGGGACTGATGGTAATGTCTGCTATAGAGCGCTTGCTCAGACAGGTAAAAGTTGGATAGAATATTTAATATTTCCCCATTCTGGCTCCCATTAATGTTGATATTGTCTATTGGCATTTGTAGGTAGAATGGGGCTCTCTGGACTATTTGGTGGTAGACATGCCTCCTGGCACGGGAGACGTCCAACTGTCCATCACTCAGAACATTCCCATTGCAGGTCAGTTCTACTTCAAGGCTGTATTCACACCAGCCCTGTTTAGTCCGCTTTAATAAGACTTTAATTCATTTGTCTAGAAAGTCCAATTCATTCACAGGAGTGAATGCAAATTTTAATTCCAAAACGAATTAAAAAAGCTAACTCTGATCCGCCTAAAAACCTTGGTCTCAGCTCAGCTGAAGTGAACTCTGAAACGGTTGGAAGGCAGTGTGAATGCAACTGGACTGGAGACCGCTCCTAACGCAGGATGTTCTGGTCCGTATATTACTCTCTGCCCTGCAGGTTAACAGAGATATTGTGTAGCAGAGGAGTGGCTTCTGCAGAGGAAGTCAGCAGTACCTGCTGTGGTCGACTTGCCCACGCCGCCTTTCCCTGAAGCAACAACAATCACCTGCTTGACGTCTCTGATGGGCTTCTGCTTAGGAAGACCTCTGGCCATTTGCTGCTTCTGCCTATCCTGCAGACTTTTTTTGTTCATTGACCCATTTGACTGCATCCCCTGAACAAAAACCAAACAGAGAAACAACATTTAGTTTCTATGCACCTCAAAGTAACTTCCAATGGATCTGTGTGCCGTCACAGAGAGTCCCTTTGCAGTGGCATACTGCAGCTACTTTAATTTTTTAATCTTTAGTAAATGACAAAAACTGGATTGCCTTGTTTGTCTGAATATGCAGTCATCAAATAGGATGACATATTTAGTATGTTTCAAATATATATATATATATATATATATATATAAAGTATTGCTGGGTTTCAGACACGTGACCCAGATGATGCGCGAAATTCAGATGGAGGTCAGGAAGTGGACTTCTCCAGTTCAAAACAAAGAAAAATGGATGACAATGAGTAGCTGATGCATTAAATAGGCTGGACAGACGAGGCATCTCAAACAAATACATGTATATTTAGGATGTGATCCGTATTATAAAGATGTTGTGCTGGTCTTCAGAGCTTTCATGTCGATTCATTCAGTATTGACACAGATCCTGTTCCCCCAAAGGTGAAGGGGGGGGACAAGTTTTTCATTTAGTTTTGATCGTTTGACAGTGCTGTGAATATGAACCACAGCAGCTGAAAATGTAACAATTTTGGCCCCCAATCAAACCAAGTCTATCAGGTGTGAGAACATACCCTAAAAAGACTTTTTGTATGATCATTTTTTAACCTGCCACTGTGTTTGTGTGCATTGTGCAGGGACAGTCATCGTTTCAACACCACAAGATGTTGCTCTGCTGGACGCTCACAGAGGAGCCGAGATGTTTAGAAAACTTAACGTACCGGTAATCTTTCTATCACGGCAGAAACAGAGAATCTGTTGGTCCTGTCTGAGCTCTGGATGACAGCAGGTTTTCTGCCTGCAGGTTTTGGGTTTGGTTCAGAACATGAGCGTCTTCCAGTGTCCCAACTGCCATCATCATACCCACATCTTTGGATCCAATGGGGCAAAGCAACTGGCTGAGACGATCAGTGTCAAGTTTTTGGGTGAGACGGTCAAGAGTATCATTTAAAACCTGATAGCCAGATCATGATGGCGTGAGTTTAGCTTTTCTCTGGGAAATATTTTAGATTTCTTGTAAAGCTTGTGGATTTGTTGTAAAATGTCTCTGTTTTGTGCAACTTTTTTGGTTCTCACCAAGTCTTAGAACCAGAAAAAAAAAAGAACTGCGTTTTTTTTCCTCAGGTGACATCCCTCTTCACCTAAGCATCAGAGAGACGTCGGACGAAGGACAACCCATAGTCATCTCTTCTCCTGACAGCCCAGAGGTTTCTACATTATTCTATTTTTTATACAATTGCTTCAGTTAGTTCCAGTAATACTGTGAAATTTTCTCCAAAACTATGTATAGGTTTGGTAAATCCCTCATCTATAGAGACTGCATAGTTTTTTTTGCTGACCTTTAATGGCACACTGTGGGTCTTCCTCACTAATCTAACCCAGCCGGCTTCCGGACGGGGCCGCCGGCCCGGCCTCCGGACGGGGCCGCCGGCCTCCGGACGGGGCCGCAGGCTTCCGGACGGGGCCGCAGGTTTCCGGACGGGGCCGCAGGCTTCCGGACGGGGCCGCCGGCTTCCATAAACATATTGTTTATGAACAGACAGTTGTTCAAATATGATCTACTGGTAGTTTTTCTTTTTAATTTGAGGAACTCATTGACTTATCGGTATTAAAGTTTTCTTCTGTTTTGTTTTTGGACATCCAGGCTGAGGCCTACAGGAAGGTGGCATCTGCTGTGACCCAGAGCTTAGAGGAACTTACCAGATGACTAAAAGCTTTTCTCTTTGTTTCTTTGATTTTTCTTTCATTCTCTCTTTTTGCTTCTTTCACCATTTCTGTGCTTTCATAGAGCTCTGTCATGTTTAAAGATCTGAAACCGTAAAACTGCCAATAAATAATTGAATAAAACCTTTAGACTTTATTTAGGTGACTATGCTTTCATATGCTGAGAATTTAGTCATTAACACCTTGAAGAAAATGAGGTTATTGCTTCCTTCACAAGGGGAAAGTCTGACCTGCAGTGCATTACCATCATCACAAGATGTGTGGAGAGGGGGGAATCTTTAAGTTTCCGGGTGTCCACACGCTCTATTACCACGGCGATAGTGAAGAAGGTCCAGCAATGTCTCACTTTCTGACCTGTGGTGAGAGATACACTGTCTGCACTATCACACACTGGAAGCCATTAGAGAAGGTCACCAACACCAGCCAGAATTATTAGCTGCTCTTGTTTCTAGAGGGCATTCTGAGGGACAGCGGCTGTTTCAGGTCACACAGAGGTCACACATTGCAGGGACCGATTTCACAATGGTGGCAGAATTCTTACTAATATCTTGTTTTTACCCATCAACTGCTTTCCACTTTATGGGCTGGTGGGCAAAGTAACTGGTGGTAGACTGGCAAAAAACCACGTGACCACCCATGTGCATAGTGAGCTACATAAACCCTAATATGATCACAGTACAGATATGCAGTGCAGCCTGGAGGTGATCAGCCTGCTTACCTTGTTTGGTCCACAGTCTCTTCCTCTTGATACTGTGTCGATCGTCTGACAGGAGTGTCATACTCATTTTCATTTCAGGTCATAGAAACATCAAGATTAACCTAAAGGGGCCGATTGTGGCAGAAATACTTGGTAAAAATAACAATTAAAAAACGATTACAAATATGAATAGCTGACTCTGCATTTGATGAGTACTTCTTGAAATTAAATGATGTTCAACATCTTTACACATTGATTTCATTTGACAGTATACTAATAAAAACTGCTTTGATTTGATTTATGAAATAATATTTAAGCACACAACTGTTGTCTTTAAAGTTTTATTTCTGTGGCCCCAAAGACTAGAAGGTCACATTAGAACTTCTGCTGGGCTGGATTTGGCTCTGGGCCTGTGATTTAGAGCATCAGGAAACGTTTGCAGATGTTTAGAGTTAATTAGCTGCCCAGGGTATAACACTAGATATTTAACCTTTTTATGCTATTTCAGTGTTACTTTTTTAAACACTGAAATTAGCGTTTTTGTGATCTGTAGGCCTGGTCATGAAATTGCAAGACAAAAGGGCTGCAGATACTAGATGTGTGATGAATCTGCATCATTGAGCTTTACTTTGTGAAATGAGTAACAAAATATTGAACTTTTCCATAATTTCATATACATACAAGTTCAATTAAAATTCAAAAGTACTTTTATCAATCCCAAAGGGAAATTAAATGTTGTAGCTCATCAAGATTCTTCAGAGTTATTGAAGATGGCAATGGCTACCGGCAGGAAAAATCTCCTGAAGCAGTCTGTACCACACTGACCCTGAAGAAGCCTCTGACTGAAGATGCTCTGTCTTCCCAAGACAGTCTCGTGAAGAGGATGGTCAGGATTGTCCATAATTTCATGAAGAATTCTTCTTTGCATAATCATCTCCAGAGGTTCTTAGTGCTGACATCTTCATATTCCAACTTACTTTATTATTTTAGGTTGACCAAGCGCAGAAGGTCATATAAATTCCCAAGACTAGGCCCCTTCTGTTAACCTGGGTTAGTTTGTTGTTAGTGATAGCATTGTTGTCATAGACTAATTACTTGAAATAGCACAGCTAGCTACTCACCCGGCAGAAACAAGTCGACAGCCATTTAATGCTTCTTTTGATCCTAAATGCTTGACCCGACCTCAAACTAAATGACTGTATTCTCCAGGCTTTGAAAACTTTAGCCTGGCTTGTCGAATAATATGAAGTCTGCAGCTCCAGATAGTTATGTTGATCACCTTTTCATTTTATTACTATGAGAGAACTTATGACTTTATTCTATAATGTCATAAAAGAAAAGGCTTTGAGTAATATTCAAAGAGTTTCTTTTTATTAAAAAAGAAGGAATCATTTCCACTATTTTTGCTTCAGTCTGCTCCCCTTCTGGCTCTCTACCTCTCCGGCTCGCATGGCACAGATGTTGGAGGCATTTAAATAAGGCATGCAAATATCGGTAGGCTAATAATTTGTTTTGCCAAAAAGTGTAGAAAGTTCAGGGTGATCTCAAATTTTCTACATAATGATACAGGCCTTCCATTATTTCATGCATTAAACTATTACAGTGTCAATAGAAAAAGCAGGGAATTGCAAACCACAGAGCAAAGAACATATTTGACTCACATGTGTCTTCATAAAGGTGTCAAAGCTGCATTTATTCTGTAAAATAGATAGAAACTTTATTTTGGGATTTACCCTCAGAGAAATTGTAGTTCAGTCTCCCACACAGCACCAATACATCGAATACTTAAACAATTAAACAAGCAAACTGTACTTGTGTTTTGACTTGCTTCTTCAAATTTCTCTTTTTCTCAACTGTCTGGTTTGCTCTCAGCCCTTATATTTAGACAAAGTATTACTTCCAACAGCGAGTTGGAAGAGTAATACTGAGTAGTCTGAGTAGCAGAGTAGTCTGCTGTACAAGACTGATAATGTGTGTGTGTTGGGGTTTGGGGGTGGGCGTGTGTGTGTGGGTGTCTAGGGGTGTGTGTGTGTGTGTTTAGCTTCATAATGTTTGATTACAAAAATTAAAACTTCTCAATGTTTGACATTGTCTAACAAAATGTTTTTTTTTACATCGTACTGGCTACTACATTAATATATCAATGATCTTTCTCTAGCTGGCGATATATTGATTGCTGCTGAGGATGACAGTATATGTGGCTAAAGCGAGATATTTTTACATGAAGTTATGAAATTAATAACTACTTATAAGATACATCAGTTATAAGTTATGTAAAACGTCTCCAGGAGAACTGTTAAAATTATTGGAAGGCACAGAATCCACCCAGTCCTGGTCCACAATCTGAGGTTACCTGTATAAGTTTAAATTTTTAGCAATTGGAATTACACCTGAGATAAATTAATTTAATCAAAATGAATTAAATTCACTTTGATTAAATTATGTGTGTAAGTATTTTATCTTAATTCCAGAAAACTGTCAAAAGCAACTGGTTTTTTGTTGTATGCAAACATGTAGGATGAGCAGCAGCACTGTCAGAGATACAATTGGTTACATTTAATTGAGTTTCTATTCAATTTAAAACTGAACTAAAAAGTAGCAGATATGAAGAAAATTGCCCACAAACCAACGTATTTGTCCTGATTAACCGCCAAACAATGATTTGTTTAATAACGACATTAGACGGCAAACTAAAGCCATTTATAAATATATTTACAAGCTGCCTGTCATGTAAATTAAAAACATGAAGTTATACATCAGCTTATTGAAAGCTATGTATAAAATAAATTAAATAAAACTTACCGTAATCTTTGATCTGCGACAGACTGGCGACCTGTCCAGGTGACCCCGCCTCTCGCCCGGAACGTTGGCTGGAGAGGCACCAGCACCTCCTGACCCCAGTAAGGACAAGTAAGGACATGAATGGATGGATGGATGGATGGATGGATGGATGGATGGATGGAACGGGATTTCCACAGAAATCTGCAGAATAAGCAGTATGTGACGTAGCATCGATGTGAGCCTGCGCATTAATACAAGGTAGGACGGATTCATGGGTAGCACAGACAAACAGAACACCTGTTGTGGGTGGAAGGAGTCTAGTGATTACCGTCACACGCGGGTCGGGGCGTTGCGACGTAATTACTCTAATTCGGAAAATTTAAGGTAAAATGCGAGAGCACGCCGGGACAGAAGGGTAAAATACGGTAGTTTCCGACCAAAACGGGAGACTTGACAGGTACGAGTCGAACCTGTCGTAGCATGGATACTCGAATGCACCACAAGACGTAGTGCGGAAGTCATACGTCTTCGGCTGACGTAGTGCGGAAGTAAACAATCCTCGGCAGACGTGGAGCGAGGTTCTTGTCACGTCAAAGCCTGAAATTATTTGTTTAATAGAACAGTAGCTCATTTAGTCACTGCTGTGCTTCGCATAAATTCAGAGAACTCTACTTTGAGTGAACGTGGTGTTGGCTATAAGCTCGATTGCAAAATAGATGGCGTCGGCTGAGGAGGCCAGTAGGCCGTTCGCTGGGCTGTCAGACGTCTCCATATCGGAGGAGATACCAGTGGAGGGAGATATCGCCGTCCCCGTCGGTCCATCCACAAGAGACGATGAGTTTTCCACACTGGACGAGCCGGTGAAGGAAACTATTGTGCGTGACCTCCGAGCCGTGGGCAACAAGTTCATTCATGTGCTGTATCCAAAGCGGAGCTCGGCTCTGCTGCGTGACTGGGACCTGTGGGGTCCGCTGCTGCTCTGCGTCACGTTGGCTCTGCTGCTTCAGGGCGGCGCGGCCGACAGCGACGACCAGGGGGGCCCGCAGTTTGCCGAGGTAACCAAGCTTTTTCAAACATTCAGTCAGTTAGTTGTAATATCTCAGTTCTAAATCCTCTGGAGTGTTGTTGCCCGCTCTAAATGGGGTGATGTAGAGGATGTATGAGGCTACTTTGTTTTTCAGTTTGAGCTTGAGCTTAGTAGAAAGTTGGTATTATTATCACTGGAGTTAAAGCTTGAAATTGTGACCCTAATGCATATTCTGAATAAGTTGAACAAGTTTGAACTCAAGTTTGGTCAAATGAATAAGGTGCTGGTAGAATAACCAGACCAACCAAAGCTTCACCAGGGCTGTCATTTAAATATCTTAGTGCTTATTTTCTAACGGGAGACTTTTTTCTTAGTGATTCAGTTCAATAAAAAAATAATTGATTATTAGGTGATAAAAGGAATCCAAGTTGAACAATAAATTTGCTAATTTAATTGTCCTGTTTTCACCAGGTTGATGTCATTATTAGGCCAAGCTGTATTCAAAACAGAAAACATTTGCTCACACAGAATTTGATTTTCAAACACTTATTTTTGATTTGTGCAGAACTTGTCCGTCATCCAGGACAGAGCAATCCTTGTTCTTAAATAGAAAGCAGCTGGACTTCTTGTCTTGTTTCCTTAAGATGTTTCAGTTCTCGACCAAAAGGCTTTCTTACAAGTGGATTTAAAAATTCTAATATTGCAAAACAGTTGGATAGCTTTTGTCACTCATAGTGTGGACACTTGAACCTGAACTTGAAGCAACATGGATTCAGTGCCTCTCCACTGCCTCCAGACTTTCATTCAACCCCCCAAATGCATCTTGCATGTGCACACCATGCAAGATCATATGCTCAGTACCCACTGGTGTTTCAAAGTGCCTTAGACGAAAAACATGACTTTCTAAAACTGCCACCTATATTATAAGTAGAAAAATGTATCAGTGACTAGTAGAACACTGAAACGGGATGTAGCTCCATTCTGCTCTGGTCACTCGGGAGCTTTCCTTTCATCTTGTTCAAATCACTGTAAACTTTAGGTATTATTACCTGACCTATGGTGCAAGTCAAGCAACTGCAGGAGATATTTTAGTAAGTAAATGCTGGTATTGGAAGTAGCTGCTAAAGTCTAGTCCCATCCACCTTCACTAAAGGCTTCAATAGAACTCAGTCTGTATTCTGTATAGTCTGATTTGGTTAAAAAAAAGTTGCTTCTTCTCAACTAATCTCTCCAGTCAGGTAGTTTATTTACAGCCAAGGACAGAAAAGTTCAAATGAACAAAACCCTAATTAAAATAGTGCTGCATCTCGTACTCATATGATACAAAAACCTTTTCATGTGTGTGTAGACTTGTGACTAGCCAGTATATTGCTGCTCACTATCACAGGGTCTGTTCCAAACAAATTATTAATCAGCATACAATTAAAAGAGCAGAAAATAAGAATTTACCAATGGAGGATTCTCTATTTTTTTCCAACTACTGCTTCCCTTTTTTACAACATAAAAATAGGAATGTTGTTTTGAAAGTAATTCTGAGTTTACAAGTTTTCCAATAACTGACAACTGTACTTTTTCAAATTGTCTCTCATCCCAGGTCTTTGTTATCATTTGGTTTGGCTCTATCGTCATCACTCTTAACTCCAAGCTCCTGGGTGGCACAATCTCTTTCTTCCAGAGCCTGTGTGTATTGGGATACTGCATCATGCCTCTGACGGTGGCCCTCATTGTGTGCCGGATTGTCCTGCTCAGTGGTTCAGGGAAGGTGAGCTTTGCTGTTCGACTGAGCGTGGTGACAGCATCTTTTGGCTGGTCTACCTTTGCTTCTACGGCCTTCCTTGCTGACAGCCACCTGACCAACCGCAAGGCACTTGTGGTATATCCTGTGTTTCTCTTCTACTTTGTGATTGGGTGGATGATATTGACATTTTCACCAGGAAACTGACAGGATAGTTTTTCGATGTTGGGAACAGAAACCTGAATTTCCATATTTAAACATGGAAACATGGACAACATATTCCAAACTTCATATTTCAAATTTCTTTTAGAAAAAGTCAAAACAGTGCTTCAGCTAGAGAGATGTTCATGGATGTTTTTTTGTTCTTATTTCTGTTTACTGTCAGCATTAAATACTTCCCTTCTTTTTTTTTATTAGAGGGATTAAGGAAAGTTTGCTAGGATCAGTAGTCGACTTGACACAAGACTAAGTTGATTTTCTGACTGTTCAACATTGTCATTAAAATGTATTGCGAGGTTTGGATGAAATGATGGTGTGTTTTGTGTCTCTGGCTCAATGTGTTGCAACATTTTATTGTTTTCATCCAGAAGCACCAGAGCTGCAAGTAGAATAATGGTTTGTTGCAAACAAAACGTTATTATTCCTGTGGAGAATGTACCATGGGGTACAGTAAGAACGTTATTCTTCCTGTTCTTACTGTACCCCATGGTACATTCTCCACTGTCAATATAGTTTCAGATGTTAGTATTCTAAAAGCTCACTTTTAAACATGTGACCCAAGAATGCAGTGAATATAGAAAGATGCACTTTAAGGCTCTAAAGACACATGCTTAAAGCCTGCAGGTGCTTTAAAGATGCACTAAAACAGATCAGATCTTTTGATTTTTAGTCAAGTGCATCACCACCAGCTGGCTACCCACAAAAAAAGAGCTTATTCTAAGTTTTATTCTATTCTCCAAATTACACTGTTATTGGTAGAAAGATTAGGCTTTTTCGTTTTTGCAACGTTTTTAAGTTTCACTTAAAAATGTTAATTACCGGGATGTCATGGCAGAGAGAGCTGAGTCAAAAAGTGAAACTCTTGATTTACCGGTCAATCTACCTTCCTACCCTCATCTATGGTCATGACTGAAGGAACAAGATCATGGATGCAAGCGCCTGAAATGAGTTTTCTCCGTAGGTGTGTGGGCCCTCCCCTTAGAAACGGGGTGAGAAGCTCAGTCCACTCAGAGTAGACTGACGAGAGGAACCAGTTGAGGCCTGGGCCTCAACTGGTTCCTAACATCTAGATGTTAGGCATCCTAACATCTAGCTAGTGGGTTAAATCGTTAATATCTTAATTTCACTCCTCATCCCCTTAAAACAAAAAAACATCTTTTTGTTATACTAAAACTTAAAAGAATAGATTTATTGCACATGATCCAGTTTTGAAAATCTTAATAAAACATTTATGAAGTTGCAATTTAAAAAAAGTATCTTAATATCTGCTACAAAATGCACAGGAGTTGATATTTCTTTTGCAGAAAGTCATTACAGGAAAAACGTCATACATAATTTTTAAATTAAATAAAATTTTTGAGTGCAAAAGAAAGGTAGATGGTTCTTATTTAGAGATATCATTATTCTTTTTTGAGTCTTATGAGTGTAGGGTGTTATGAATTTACATTTTTGTCCCCATAGCCATTCATAATCAGTGATGGCTCCTTTTAAAGTAACAGCTAAACATGTAATCACACCTTTAGCTGAATCATAGCAGGAGGGATTGCTATGCTGTTTAATTGAATGTTTGTACATTTTAATACATATTTTTTGGCAAAATCATATATATAATAAAAATTGCCATTAAAAATATGACAAATGTAAAGGATTGAAATAATTTGTGTTTCACTTTAAAGCTCAACTTTTGCCCTATTTTCAGCAAGTCATGGCAAAGCCCATTTGGACAGCCAAATATCTCTAATGGCTTTGGAAAGCAAAAATATCAGCGCTATACATTTTAAATCGATTATTTATTGTACTTGTTTTATTTAGAAGCACAAATGCCTAAACACTGATCCGCCATTTTGGATGTCGAAGTTGATATGCAGAACAAATGGTCCCAATTGTCCCATTTTTGCACGCTTGTAACCTGCACATAAGAACCCTTGTTCACTTGAGTGCACACTTCATAGAGGGGCGTCGGGCGCAGTGCGAGTCTTGGGCCCGGGGCGCATTGTGCTCCAGCTCGGCCCCTACAGGATGCTCGCCGCCGGACGGTTCTCAGTGTAACGCTAAAACAACTCGACAGTCTTCCGGTGTAAACATAAGGCTGCAGTTGGAATAAATTCGCCGAAAACTTGAAAATAGCGATCCATTAAAAAGCCTAAATTAATAAGAGTATATTTACGCACCAGGTTTGCATGAAGTGATGGAAGGGCCGCCGCAGCTCCCTCCTGAACTCTGGGTTTATGTGTTTAGCTATCTTAGCACAGAGGAGAAACACACGGTTCGCTCCTGCTGCAGGCACTTAAAGAAGCTAATCGACCACCCATCCCTGTGGAAGGACTACACTGTGGTGATGTCCGAACTTCGCCGCTACACTTACGGCTTCTGGCACACGTTGAATTACCGCAAGCTCACCCGGGTGGCTGTGCGACACCTGCGGCGAAAAGAGTGGCGACGTCTGGTAAAGTTCCTCCCGTCGCTCACCGCCATAGTATTTGTAGATGGCGGGCGACAATATAAAGAGAAATACATGGACAACCTCGCCCGATTTCCCAGCCTGCGGGACCTCGGGGTCCGGAACGCGACCTGGGACGAAGCACTGCTTGGCCACAGCCTAACCGAACACCTTCAGGAGCGCCTGACGCACCTGAGCGTGTGCAACGTGCGGCTGCCCAACACCGTGGAGTTCATCAACACGGTGTCCCAGCTGCTCAACCTGCGCTTCCTCCTGTTCCACCAGCAGAGTGAGGGTTACGGGCTGGACACGGTGAGACCTGTCCCCCGCAACGACTTCCACGCCATGTTGCTGAAGCTGAAGAAGCTGATCCACCTGTCCTGGGGGATGAAGGGGGAGCCGCCAGAACCGCTTCCTGACGACTACCTGAGTCCACCGAATCCAGAACAGCCAGGTCTGCCTTGTCCTCATGCCTGCCTTGTCCTCATGCCTGCCTTGTCCTCATGTTGCCTTGTCCTTGCCTTGTTCGTCCCTTGTCCTTGCCTGCCCCAGTCGCCTTGCTCATGGTCCTCTTTGCCTCTATTTGCCTTTCTCATGTTTTGCCTTTGCCTTGTCCTCATTTGCCTGTCCTGCTGATGTCTTGTCTCATTTGTCTATTCTGTTCGTGTCTCATCTCCTGTCTCATGCTGCTGTCTCATGTTGTTGTCTCATTGCTGTCTCATGTTCCTTTCTGCGCTTGTCTCATGCTCTTGTCTGTTTGCTTGTCTCATGTCGTTCCTAGTTTGCTTGTCTCGTGCTTGTTCGTCCCTTGTCTCGTTCTGCCGTCAGAGTTGGGACAAGGCATTTGCTCATGCTCTTGTTATGCCTCCTTGTCCTCATTGCGCCGTCCTGTGTGTCCTCATCTCTGCCTTGTCCTCATGTCTGCCTTGTCCTCATGTCTGCCTTGTCCTCATGTTTGTCTTGTACCTGTCCTCATGTCTGCCTTGTCCTCATGCATGTTGCCATAGTGAATTCAGTCCCATTGAAATACCGTGAACATCGTAACTAGGAGACCCAGCAGGTCAGCCGCTCTGCGTCAGAAGGATCCTCCTTTGGGGAACACGCTCATATTTGCCCTGTATTTTTTTCAGTGTATTTCTCAGGACACGGTTCAAAGCTACTAAATGTAGCTTCATATTTAGCAGACCAGAAGTCCACCTGAACGTAAGACCACATCATGGACTCTGTGGAGTTCATTTTCACCAGATAGTTGATGGACAGCAATAGAAGCCGTCTAGCAGTTTTATAGAGAGATTTTCCAGCAGAAAAACACATAAACTACCACTTTGCTTCAGTTATTTCAGTTCATAAAAATTCAACTCCTTAACCTCGGAGGTAAGCCACAGTTTCCTTTGTGCTGCAGGACTGTGTGGGTACGGAGGCCCGGCGCTGACCAGCCTGGAGCTTGTGGACTACCCCGAGACTATCCTCCCTGAGAACGCCCTGAGGAGCCTGACCTCGCTGCGGTCTCTGGCTGTCCGCTACAGGTACATCAGAGAAGGGATAGAGTGTCGCCTCAGGTCCTGGCTGACTCCACTGCGACAGCTGGAGTCACTCACCATCATCGGTGAGTGCTGCTGCCTTTCAGCATGTTTTACATTCTGTAGTTAGTTTATGCTGATATTTATATATGGATGGATAAATCACATGTACACAATACTAAAATGTTCTTCAAATACATTTTAATATATATCACATTTTTGTAGTTTGCTAGTCTGGATCATTAGCATAGCAGAGAACAAAGCTCATGTTCTTGGTCTGGAGGAACTCAGCAGGGAATTTTCATCAAACAGCATCATTCTTCCACTAAAAGGACATTTAGAAACATGTTATTATATTAATGCTGCAGTTAACTATTGTCATGACGATGATGCTGGTTACATTGAACCTAAACTGACTCCTTTCTTCTTTTTCTTCATCAACACTGTTTGAGTTTGACCTTCTTGTTCAGTGAGAGTAAACATCGGCAGAGGCCGACCTTCAGGGTCACAGAGCTCAGCTGAGTGCCAACAGCGTCTCCAGTGATTGTACTGTAAAGACCGCTGGAAGGTCCATTCACTGCTTCATCTGTGTTCCTGGCTGCCATTATATCAGGAAGACTAAAGAACACACAGGTTTTGTCAGGTCATTTCATGCTTGCATCATGCTGTATCAATCCCACCACCAAGGTAAACGTCTCATGTTGGTGCAGTGGACTTGTGACAGTCCAGATTCAGCCTTGCTAAAACACATTTGCTGTTTCCTATAAGCTGTCACTCAGAACAGCTGCAGCCACAACAAGGAGCATGAGGAGTTTGAAGCCTCAAATAGAGAAACAGTGGAGAGTCCAGGCCTCTGTGTTCACCTAGTAAGGTGAACTGGAAGCTGCTTCCTTCAGACATCAGAGACTAGGAGAGTGCAGCTCAAGCTTGAAGCAGAAACAGGCGAAAGGGAAGTTCTTTAGAATCATGTACTGGTATCATTTTTGGTTAGATACACAAAAACACTGGGCTTATCCAAAATCTGCTACTTTCTTATAGATCTGTTTCCCATGAACAGATCTCCTTCAAAGTCCTCTTGATGGGAGATTTTAGAATTTGATGTTTTCATTGAATCTGGCACAATCACTGCATTGGTTCTGAGAGGAAATGTTCTAATATTTCTGAAGGTGGGAACTCCCTTGCTACATATACAACCACCATCCCGCCCAGTGTGACCAGGCTGACACTGCGAGTAGCCATAACTCTGAAAGACATGGACTCCATTGCTCCTAAAGTTCCAGGACTGGAGCACCTGGACATTGAGCAGAACCGTTCTAGTGGAAGCCTGTGCAGACGGATCCCCATGCTCTTTCCTCATCTCAAGACTCTGAGGATACGGTGAGTGGCAACATTTGGACACTTGTTACTCGTCTACTGGAATGCACACTTCACTAATGTATAGATTAGATTTAAAGATAAAATCATGAATATGTTGACTATTGCTTCATTAAACCTTATAGTTTTATTCACAGAATGGGGGGGAAAAGTAAGAAATCATAAAATGATATTTTCAAGGTCTGTGGCTGTGTTGTATGTTGACCACAATTAAAGGAATCTAAAAGATTACCATCCTACGTTGAAAAAGACCATTGAAGATCTTATAAAATTGCCTTTGTGAGCTTTACATCATGTTAGAATGCTTCCCTCATCAAAAATATACCTGAGGTTTTGCTCTGATTCTTTCATGCATGTTTGAGAAATCCTTGAATCTCCCCTGGCAACCTCATTCACTCCTCCAGACTAGTGGCAGCAGTAATTAGCAGATGCCTCATGGAATTGGGAGTCTGCTGAGCAAATCATACAAACTACTTCTCATAAGTACTTCTCATTCTCCTAAGAATGGTTGTAAATGGCATAATGACAAGTTTTATTATGAACCCATGCTAAAGGCAGAGGCAACAAAAGAGGAGCTTCTTAAAGAGACAGAGGCCCAATTTGAAGGCATCAAATTGCAATGTCAAATTTCTTTAATGTTTTTTTTTAATATAGCATTTTATAGCAACTGAAGATAACGGTTACTTGCTATAAAAATAGCATTATGTTCTTGAAAATACACAATACTGCCACTTTAAGAACTTTGAGGTGCAACAAAAAGCTGTAACATAACTTATGATGTTCTTTGAAGTTTTTACAATCTAAACTTACCATCTTCTTAAAATCTTACATTTAAATGTTAAACAATTTAAAGTCTTTTAATGTATGTATGCTGAAGCCATTAAATCAAATTTAGCAGCTTTGATAATTTCAATAAATAAATGTTACATTTATATATCTCAGGGTTTCCCCCAGAAAACCTGCTAAACCTGGCGGCCGGGGCATCGCGGCGATCCACCATGTTTTTGTATTAAAAGATGTTAAGTTGACAGGAAATGTAAAAATCTTACTGGGTAATTATATGTTACTGGAAAACTTCACTAGTGAAACTATTTAAACCCACAACCAGTCTTAAAAACAACAAATCAAAAAATACAATTAAAATGAATATCAATTATTTGCTCTTCTGTTAAATCCAAATTAAGTCAGTGGCTCCATAAGGCCCCCCAGTGTTTCAGGGGCCCAATAAATGCTAATATTTTAACAGACCACAGATATATAAATGTAACATTTGTTTATTGAAATTATCAATGCTGCTAAATTTGATTTAATGGCTTCAGCATACATACATTAACATATTTTAAATTGTTTAACATTTAAATGTAAGATTTTAAGAAGCTGGTAAGTTTACATTGTAAAAACGTCAAAGAACAACATTCATAGTTGGATTGTTTTGTTACCACAGCAACAATCTGATGCTGTGAGCTTAATCTTTGACATTGAGCTTTTCAGTTAAACTACTCCCTCTCTCCCAGATTTCACTAATTCTAACACTGAAGCTCTTAGAGGTGCTGATGATTTTAGCAGAAAGAGGGCCGGGCCGCCCCCCCGCCCCCCCGAGTCAAATTCTGCTCCAGGCCTCATACAGCCTTGGACCGGTCCTACAGGATGATTTAAATCCGCTGCACTGCGCAGAGATGCGTAACAAAACGGGAGATTAAATTCAATCCTGCCACTGTGACTTTAGTAGCTCTTCCACTTCGTGTCTGTTGAGTTTTTAATAAGAGTCATAGAAACTGGTTTGGTTGCTGGAGTTAATAGCATGAGAAGTTTAGATATTCGCGCCACGTGCATTAACTCTGGCTGACGAAGAGGACAAAGCATTTGGTATAGTTTGGTGCTTCGTGCAACCGGAAAAATATTAGTAATAATAATAAAATAACAACATAAAACCAGTGTGATGTGAACCAGACTAGCGTGAAAGCTCCTCACCGGGCAGAACCTGCATGATGAGGTTAGCGCCGGTTCGTAAAGCACTAATGCACTGGCCAACCGGGAAGAAGACAGACCCACACGCTGATGATGACATAGAAAAATGTAAATCTTCCTGTAATGAAAACAACCATGCAAATCGCTATCAAAGCAACGACCCGCTGATAAAGCAACAATTATCAGCAGGTAAACTCAGTAGCCTGTATGATCCAGTATCTGTCTTAATCAGTATCCCATATCATTGTGGACAATCTTTGACCTTTCAATGCTGCGAATTGTGCTTTGGCCCACAATTCAGGTCCTCTCATTGTTTCAGATGTGATCTGAACAATCCCTAAAAAATGAACAGCTCTGTTTATTTTCTTCAACTTTTAACATGTTTCCCATCTCACCTGCAGATTTTTCCGCCGGGAGCCAGAGAAGGATCTCCTTAGTCTCCACAAACTGCGACACCTGGTGCAGCTGGAGCTCCTGGTTGAGCGCTCCTTCATTCTGAGGGATTACCTGAACGGACACCCGTGGCCCAGCCCCTGTGTGCAGGAGCTCATCAATGAGCTTCGGGATCTGTCAGAGAACAGGATCACTGTCATCACCACAATGCGCCAGAGGAACCTTCTAAGAGAGTGTGACTGTTTGTGGGAGGGGGACTGACCTGGGTCAAAACAAGAAGGTACACGGTTCATAAAGTGCAATGCTCAAGGACAGAGTCAAAAAAAGTTCAGAGGTCACAGCTGCAGTTGTTACCAGTTTTCCTAAAATGAAACATTTGGATTCTGTATGTATGCATTTCTTAATAAATTGAAATTCATATCAATTGCTGAGGATTCATAGTGAGCATTTAACTGATTAAATACCAGATTTCTGTGGCTGTCAGACAGAAAAGTCAAGCAATGCGCTTCAGGAGACATTTCTGGGACTCAAACTCTAAACATGAACAATGCAGCAGTCTAACTGTGTGTTGCACAATTCTTGTGTATAAAAGCCTGGGATGCATTTTCGTAAATATTCACAGTTTACATTGTGAGAGTACACAATGTAAACTATCAAATGATAGAAAACAAGAAGCATAACTTAAATTATGCAGAGGTGGGAACTCTAGTCACACGACTTGGACTT
Organism: Phalloptychus januarius; assembly: GCA_902982915.1. Classification (NCBI taxonomy): domain Eukaryota; kingdom Metazoa; phylum Chordata; class Actinopteri; order Cyprinodontiformes; family Poeciliidae; genus Phalloptychus; species Phalloptychus januarius. Next base: position 358,182 of record CADWAE010000097.1, read on the forward strand.
GAGTCAGACTTGAGTAGATTAATAAGACTTTAGACTTGACTTCAAAAAACGTTCAGACTTGGATTTGAACCAGTTTACTTGAAAATACTGGATATTTATCCAAAATCTAAAGTGTAAAACACATATTTATAAAGTGGACCCATTAATTCATTACACTCATTCACAACATGTTTTTCCGAGCAACATATAGTCACAACATGAGCTCTAAGATGCTAGCGCCTGTGTGCTGCTAGCTGATGCTGTTAAATCACATTAAGCTTGTTAAGAATAGGCTGACCCAAGGGACCTTGTCAGGGAAACCCAGGGACTTTGTCACCTGGTCAGGGAAACCAGGGACCCGGTCAGGGAGGAGAGTTTCTCTCTGTCACCATCATCATGCTAAACCAGATCCAGTTGCATCAGAGGATGGAGAGTGTAGTTGAAGACATCCGCCTCTTCCCCATGCGCCTCCCCCCTGCGCTCTTCCCCCTGCGCTCTCCCCCCTTCCCCTGCGCCTCTTCCCATGCTCTCCCCTGGCCCCCTGCGCCCCCCATGCGCCTCCTGCGCCTCTCCCCATGTGCCTCCCCTCTTCCCCCTGCGCCTCCCCCCCCCCGTACCTCCAACTAGCAGCAGCAACAATTGGAGCTGAAAGTCTGCTCTTTCTGTCCTTTGTGATGACAAGCTGAAGGCAAAGTGTCAGAAAGAGCAGGAGCTTATTAAAGAGAGATACACCCAATTTCAAAGCATTAAATAATTTTTAAAATGTCATTTCTTTTAAGTGTATATAGATTTTATTGCAACTGAAGGTAATTTGGTTACTAGAATAAAATGGCACTGTGTATTTTATGATTGTTCTTTCTAGGAAAACCTGGAAAGCAGTGCTGCATCAAATACAGAGATTGTACAACCTTCAATGTATCTTCAGCTTTTAAGAAAAGTTTTACATTTCATGGAGTAAAATGACATTTATTTTCAAGTTTTTATTCCACTCTACTCTCATTCAGATATTTCATAAGACGACACTCGGCCATTCCTGGCGTCTATACCAGCAGCTTTATTCATTCAGAATGGATTTAATTTCAAGTTGGTTAATAAAAGCAACATGGGTCGTGTATTTGTGTTTTTGTAGGTGTAAATAACTATAAATTCAGAATGCATTCTAATTTTTACAACAAATTTTGAACATTGTGATTTTCTCTAAATATGAGCATGAAAAACAATTTCCATTTATCTTTAGGATTTCTCTCAGGTCAAACAATCTCTCCACCTCCCTTGATGTTAGGAACTTCTCTGAAAACCTTTTTTGTGTTGATCCATGTACAAAATAATGAGGTAGACATTGGACATGCCAGAAATTTGAGAGCAACTATGCTTTTTATAATGAAAACAGCCTCCATAAAAAGCGGCGGTATGGTGCAGCTTAACCAACAGAACAGTACAAGGACGCGCAAAAGCTTTAAAGACAGGATCACATTTGATATGCAATCAATGACATTCTTTCTGCAAGTCCTTTATAGTGCTCAGCAAAGTAAGTTCTATTGTTTGACTGTAGTTTTAATGAAAAGCATCCCAAAGACATTTTCTTAAAGATAGGACTGAAGTTGTAGGAAGGTCTCATGAGGTCCAGCTGTGCCTCAGAACTCCAGGAGCAGCGATAGCGGCTCCACAGATCTGATGCTGATCTCTTGTTTCTGCCCATAGACTCCATGCTCCACCTTCATGCCCTCCTTTGTGCACTTGGCTGATTCTGACATGAGCTGTCTGCAGGCTCCAACTAGAATGGAGAAAAGCTGAGCCCCCAGCCAAGGCTCACATCTGTCTTTGTACTGCATTCTTCTATTGGCCAGTGGCTCACCAACCAGGGAGTCTTGGGGAACCAGTAAGACACTCCCAGGAAGGTCGAGAACTGACACAGTGTGTCTGTCTTTTCGAAAAACTTTAGTGGACATGAACTTGCTGGCTGTTGAGGAAAAGGTAGGGGTCAGTACATTTAAACAGCAAGTTTAAGTAAACAGACATTTTTAGTGATACAATGATAACTTGGCATATTAATTCATTCTGTTATAATCTTTACATTTTTAACATTTAATCAATTGAAATCTACTTTTATATCAATAAGAGGAAATGAATGGACTCGCTTAATGGGAGAAAAAGTCTGGATGAAACCTAGACTTGTTTAAGGCAACTGCCAACACCTATAAGTTTCAATGGTTACACTTAAGGCAAGATGACTGTCAGAGACAAGCAAAAATTACATATAATATTTTTATACAGATGCACAAAGAATGTTTATTTAAATAAAATCTAAAGACATTTCTTTAAGTCCAAATTTAACAACTGATGTATCTCATTCCTATGAAAAAAAGTGAATTTGAAAGATATCTCACCCATCTCATGCGTGACCTCCTCTGTAGCTCCTTGGAAGAAGCACACATATACAACCAACCCCTGTTCAATCTGAAGAGAGACACAATGAGCATTTCTGGTCAAAATAAATAGTGCATCTTCTAAAACTGAAACACGAAGGAAAACTATTAGAAAACATGTTTCATATGTATTTGGCAAACCAAAGAAAATTACTAATTGGGATTTAAGCTAACGACAGGCTACTGAGCAGGAAAACTACAGGTCAGGTTCTGTCAGAGACGAGGCACAGAGGGAAGTACAGGGGAGGAGATGCTCTGAAAAACGGAGTCTTCAATAGTTTTTTGGAGGTCTACAACACTGTGGAACAAAACATGAAGAGTGTCTGGATTGTGTTGAGCGTAGTGCCACTGCTACTCAACCGGAGTGACCAGGTTTGCATCATAAGCTTCTGTGAGGCACCTGGTCAGCTAACATCAGTGACCTAAACCCTTGCAAGCAGCTGCAGAGGGTCACATGTCAAGGTGGGAGACCTAGACATGAATACCATCATTAAACGCTGGGTCCTATATTACGTTTCCGCCATCTTGAATGTGGCAGTAGAGTGACTGAAGCTCCATAATTCATGTGCTGCTTGTTTCAACCGTTTTAGAGTCCAAACTGGATCCATTGGCATTATCTTTCAATGCAATGAAGTAAGAATGAGAGAAAACAAGAAATATTTCTTATGTAACTAAATTGGCCTGAAGTAACTTATTTTACTGGCTTAGCTAACTTTTTTACATACTGTGTAGTTTTTCTAATGAGAGGGAGCTAATGGCACATTAAAGACCAGAGGAATTTGCGAGGACGGACGGACGGACATGCACATCCAGCACATGCAGCATTAGTTGCCTTGATCCTTAAATAAGGGTCACCTGTTTCACACCTGTTTTTCCACATAATCAATGACTTCACTAATTAAACTCAGCACTGCTATTTTTTCTTTCAGTAGATTCTGCTGATTCAGTTTCACAGAATCAGCAGAATGCACATCATGACATCATGCCTGTTGGGTTGGTTTTCTAAACCTTTACTAAACCTTCTAGAAACTCACTGCAGTGTATCAAATGTCTAGTGATGTGGGACTGTTATTATTTTTAACACAACTAAATATATATATATATATATATATATATATATATATTGTGTGTGTGTGTGTGTGTGTGTGTGTGTGTAATTTATTTAGTAATATCAATACATATTTATACATATGAAATAATGCAAATATGTTAGAAACAAAGATGATTAAATAATTATAATGATATTTATAATACCAAATAATATATAGTTGGCTATTTATATGCACATGTATATACAGTGGGGGAAAAAACATATTTAGTCAGTCACCAATTGTGCAAGTTGTCCCACTTAAAAGATGAGAGGCCTGTAATTGACATCATAGGTCAGAGGTCAACTATAAGAGACAAAATGAGAAAAAAAATTTAGAAAATCAAATTGTCTGAATTTTAAAGAATTTATTTACAAATAAGGTGGAAAATAAGTATTTGGTCAAAAACAAAAGTTCATCTCAGTACTTTGTAATATCTCCTTTGTTGGAAGTGACAGAGGTCAGACGGTTTCTGTAAGTCTTCACCAGGTCGGCTCACACCGTTGCTGGAATGTTGGCCCATTCCTCCAAGCAGATCTCCTCTAAAGCAGTGATGTTCTGGGGCTGGCGACAGCAACACGGACTTTCAACTCCCTCCAAAGGTTTTCCATGAGGTTGAGATCTGGAGACTGGCTAGGCCACTCCAGGACCTTGAAATGCTTCTTATGAAGCCACGCCTTTGTTGCCCTGGCAGTGTGCTTGGGATCATTGTCATGCTGAAAGACCCGCCATGTTTCATCTTCAATGCTCTTGCTGATGGAAGGAGGTTTACACTCAAAATCTCACAATAAATGGCCCCATTCATTCCTTCATGTACACGGACCAGTCGACCTGGTCCCTTTGCAGAGAAATGGCCCCCAAAGCATGATGCTGCCATCCCCATGCTTCACAGTTGGTATGGTGTTCTTTGAGTGCAACTCAGCATTCACTGTCCTCCAAACATGACGAGTTGTGTTTATACCAAACAGGTCCACTTTGGTTTCATCTGACCATATGACTTTCTCCCAATACTCTTCTGGAACATCCAAATGCTCTCTAGCAAACTTCAGACACGCCTGGATATGTAGTGGCTCCAGCAGGGGGACACGTCTGGCACTGCAAGATCTGAGTCCCTGGCAGCGTAGTGTGTTACTGACGGTAGCCTTTGTACCTTTGACCCCAGCTCTCTGCAGGTCATTCACTAGCTTCCCCAGTCTGGTTTCCTTATTTGTAAATAAATTCTTTAAAATTCACACAATGTGATTTTCTACATTTCTTTTCTCATTTTGTCTCTCATAGTTGACCTCTGACCTATGATGTCAATTACAGGCCTCATCTTTTAAGTGGGAGAACTTGGACAATTGGTGACTGATCAAATATGTCCCCACTGTATACTTAACATATATAGATTCTTTTAACGTTTTCTGGCTGAGGAGTTGCAATGTGAATTGTGTGTCAGGTTTTAAGCCAGTTCATGTAATAAAATACAACTATTTTTTCACACATTGTCTATATTGTACATAGCACAATTGACATACTATACAAATATTTTTCCTGAAAAAAATTAAGAGAAATATGTAGCTAATGTTTGACAATGATGTATTTATCAAAGTTTATTCACTTTACAATAAAATACCTTAACATTTAAAGAAAATTATGTTTTTGTTTTCATATATTGAAATAGAAAATATACATAAAATTATGGAGTTGTGTATGTTCATGAATACACCCCTGTAAAGGTGTGTGTGTGTTCACTAATGCCAATATAAAAACAGTATATCAAATGTAAACATATGTTAAGCATATTTGAAGTCATTACAGAATCACTCACTCACCTGGACCCAATCAGCATCATCACCATCAACCGCTGGTCTGACCTTAACCTTCGCCTGGCTGCACTGCTGGATAATGGTCCGGGCCTGAAGTCTTTTCAATTTCTGATGCACAGGTTGACTGTTGATACACCCAAGTGCAAAGGAAAGCTGTATAAAGATGATTTAACATTAAAAAAGTGCAAAATACAGCAAGAGTAGTTTTGTATCCTACCCATCCACCTTGGGAAGTAGTTGAGCTTCCTGTGCCACTGCAGAGTTGCTGATGGTGAAAACAGGCCAGGGTTTGGAGCTTGGAGCCACGACTGGATCTAGACCACAGCTGGAACTCCCTTGAAGGAAACTGTCTCTCCTCTTCCTCTTTACAGAGCACTGGTCTAGCCGCTGGCTCTGGGAATCTCTGGGTTTTTTGGTCTTTTGTCCATGACTGTTATTTTGAGTTTGACTTTGTTCAGAAGGAGGATGTGGCTCTATGAGGGATGGGCCAGCTGTACTCTGCTCTTTGATGAAATGACGCACATTAATAATGTTTTCAGAGCTAATTGTTTCTTTGGGATATTTAGGTTCAGCTGGCTCCTTTGACAGACTCTGATTACTGGATTGAAGGTCACAGCTCTTGAATGTGTCAGATTGTACAGTGGTCATCATTTTATTCGGCCACATCCTGGCAACAAAGCTTGAGTTGGGAATCCTGGGTTGGAGAATGATAGCTCCTTTGTTCTGAAGTTGACAAGGGGTTTTCAGATGGATAAGTATGGGAATTCTTGGCTGCGGATTGGTGGGGAGCATACTGGAGGACACAGGGAATGGCAGTGTCTCCACAGACTGGATTAGGAGGCAAAACAAAAGTATCAGCTCCATGATCATACATGAAGTTTGCTCTAATGACAGGTTTTAAAACCTAATCACCAGTTAGGACAAGAACATGGAAGAGATTACTAGCTCAAACTACTGTATATTAGAACCCGCTAAACCTGATTATAGACAGAATATCCAGCAAGAGAACGTTGTTAGCACTCATTACAATGCCATACCATATACTGTTTAATAATATGGTTTAATAAGCATCATAACCCCTTTATGAGAATGAAAGTGACTGAGAAACACTTTAATTTGTTTAACTAAGGTTCCTCAAAACAGACTTGATGTAAAATAACTTTTTTTTAACCCTATAAAATTTGATAATGTTATTTCTTTGTAAAACAAAACAGCAAGAGTGTCGATTTAATTCTTTCATGCATGTTTGACATTAATTATTGCTCAAAAGGTCTTGCCATATAAATTTATTCCTCTGCATTTAATTTAGTTTCTTAGTTTATTCTAGCATTTTGTTCTTCACTGATTTCCATTTAGTTTTGTCCTCTCTTGGTTTATTGTGTTCTCTTTAGTTTCTTTCCTGCTGCTAGTTTTATGTTATCATTTGTATTGACCTCTGACCTCCCCACCAGTAATCTTCACTCATCATGTCATTCTCCTGCTGCACCGCTTAATCATCATGTGTTTCACCTGATTTGCCCTCATATTGATTTTCACCGGATTCTCAACCTGATTCACATCTAGTTCGTTGCTCCGTTCTACTTCCTGGTTCTCCTGTGTCAGTTTTGCCCAGTGTGCGCGTTGGGGGTTTTTTATATTTTTTTGTATGCCTGCGGTGCGGAGCGTCGGGAAGGACATCGATGAAGAGACTGACGCAAACCTTTTAAAACAATGGGAAATCACAGAATTCTTATGATTCTGACAAGTGAATCTCGCAGCAACGTCATCAGCCGGTGTAACGAACGCTGAACTGATGCTAAGCTACCATTAGCAGGAGCGGAGCTAACAAGAAGCTAACAAACACTGAAGAGAAGAAGAGCTGCCATCGATAGGACTGCAGCCAAGCATGTTCTAATGTAACACAATACAGTTTAAGCCGTATTGTGTAACATTAATGATTTAGACGATGAGCAAGTAGCTCAATGTCTAAAGCGGTATTGTTGTGCATTTAAGGTGTAAAGTTTACCTTGGAGCAAACAAAGGAATCCCAGCGACCCCCTTTTGTAAAAATGTCCGCCAGCGCCCCCTGCAGCCCTCTGAACGCCCCCGTTGAAAAACGCTAGTCTAAATATTTCTTTGTGAAATTATACATGGTGCTTAAACTCAATTCAATGCAAGCTACCTTTTTACTACACATTAAATGCTAAAGGGTTAGGATAAAAAAAATGCTAGATATTCTAGACCAGCTTCTCGTTGTCCATGTGCTGTGCTTCGTTACTAGGCGATCTGACGAGTTGTTGTTTTACTGAGACAAAAGAAGAAGAGAGAGTTGAGCTACTTTGTTATAGCCTGATTGTGATTTTTCTGAGACTTCAAGAAAATGTGCGGTGTGAATTATGCTGCGATTGTGCTGAGGAGGACAGCTGACCTCCACCTGGCAGGGAGGAAAGCAGGTGGCTCAGACGGTCCAGGTGAGCCAACGATGATTTTCATATTAAACTACTTGTAATACAGTGCTGAATATACATACGCTAATTTTAGCCAGTGTGTAGCAAATAACTTAAAAGTGTCAGAACTGCTAAGTGTTGGCGCTGCACATTCCTAATCTATTCCAGGGCCGGTGTTCTGAAGATCTGTGCTACCCGAAGATCCGTCCTACGTTGTGGTAATGCGCATGCGCACGTCCATGCCACGTCACATACTGCTTACTGAGCAGATTTCTTATAAATACGTCCTACCTGTGGAAGTTTCGTTTCATGTGTTTTATTTCATGGCAGATTATGGTAAGCTTTATTGAATTTATTTTATACTTGGCTCATGTTGCGTTTAAAGGCAACTCGGTGCTGGTGCAGCTGGAGCTGTTGACAGGTTGACAGTCATCCTTCAGTCCAGCTGCCTGCTTTGTGAATGCACCTTTATGGACAGAAAACATCTCTATTCCATAAATTTGCAACTTTTACACACAATTCCTCCATTTAATAAAATGTCCACACCCGCCTCTCACTGCAAAGGATTCTATGGCAATAGCTCTTTTGCTTTTTTTGTCTATTTGGAATTTTTTGTGTGTGTGCCCTGAAAGCACATTTTACGTCAAATATATAATAACTATTATTATAAATACACTGCTAAGAACAAGGACCATTGCCATGGTTACTTCTTCGCATGGTGACAGTCTTCCAGTTATTTACACTAATTTACATCAGTATTTATGGGTGGCGACAGGGCTGACCAGGAGCTGCGCTCTATTTCCTGCAAATTGGGATTTATAAAGGAAAGGTACGCAGGCATGTGTGTGTGCATGGTTGTATACATCTGATTATTTTTGGGCACTGGTCTTTTCACAATTTATCCGTATGCTAGTTTTTAGTGCGAAAGTTGCCATCACACTAACTTGTGTGGGGAAGCTTCTCCTGTGAACTTGTAGTGTTGTTTTCCTGGGATCTTGGAATAGACCAACACAGAACTACATTTTGGACATTTTTTGAAACTGCCTATCAAGTGACTATTTGAGTTACATTAACTTTTAGTTTGACCACTTTGAGTTATTTGATTGTCATGGTCAAATAGTCACTACACCTTTATTTTGTTTTCTTTTCATCACTGTAGCCATTCAGAGACCACTGCTCTGCTGTACAATTTGTTGTTTGTTTTACTTTTTCTTCATGAATGAAGTAAAAAATTGATACGCACCATTGTCTCCATGGACTCCAGCGTATGCTCCTCCTCTACAACCCCATCTATACAGCCACTTTCATTATCATCATTATCACCGGCATCATATTCATCACCATCATCGTCATCATCATCACCACTGCAATTATGGGAAAAAAAAGACAGTCAGATGACAGACAGAAAACCAAAGTTCAGAGAAATATAATTATAATAATTAGTTCATGTTTACTATTTTTCCAACTAAGTCAATAAAATCAATTTAGTTTTCATGCATTACTGCTTAGCTTTAACTACAGTCCTGTCACTCAAACAATGTTGTCTAATATATTTAACATGAACACTAAAGTGTTAATGTACTCTTTAAAGAGAACATTTGGCCAAAAATAGAGTGGCCAGCAGAAGGTATTAAGACCATTTTTTGACGGTCTCGTCTCGGACTCGACCGCATTTGGTCTTGGTCTTGTCTCGGTCTCGGGGCGCTGAGGACTCGGGATTTTATTTCAAGACCAGTCAAGACCGCAACTGCGGAAATATCACTAAACCTCCAGCATACTGACCAGTTTATTTAACATGTTTGTTTTCCCTGGATGCAAAATGCACCGATTAAAATCCAAGCAATAACGTGACTTGGCAATTACATGTTTCTGTTACTCCCCCTTTCCTTCCCTCGCACGAGTGAGTTTGATTATGGATTCTAATGAAAGGCAAAGCAAGCTCTGATGGCAAAGAACTCTATGCAAAGTGTCCATGGATAAAGCCCACGTCAGCTGGTGTTCGGGCAGAATTCCAACCTGTCTTTTGTATTAATAGACAGAGCCCTAGCTCTAGAGGGCACAGCAAAGACTGAATGGGCTGCCAAGCACATTTTGGCCCTACATACTGCAAGAAAAGCTTTTATGGAAGCAGAATGTTCCGAAAGGATACACAGAGCACTAAAGACAGCTGCGGCCCACAGATAAGCGAAACAAAACTGGAGACAAGGTCTTTTACAAATGAGCAGATTGTCCCGAATGGAAAGGACCAGGTCAGTGGTCAAGATGGTGCAGTATTTTTTTTATTAGACACAGAGGCACCAAGTCAGATTAAGAAAAGCTACTCATGAGCACAGGCAGAACCTCTGATTACCTGCGATGAGGAGAACAATTAAAGTCAATGACTGTATCATCAGTAAATCCTGAGAATGAACCTTTGTCTGCTCCTGAAGAAGCAGAGGTTGAGAGACAACACATTGGAAACACCACCATAGACACGGGTCAAATTTCATTCAGAAATGCAGAGGGTGTCTGACAAAAAGCCAAAGAGCAACTGTGAAATACAAGAAATATAGCTTGGACATGCTTGAGCCTGCAGAAGTGTCTCAGAACAGTCACCCAGCTGATTTATCACAGTTGGAGGATCTTCACATTCAGGCAGTTCTGGATACGGACGCACACAAGGACATTTTTGTGAGTAAGGACATTTGATGAAGCAAAGGAAAATGAAATAAAAAGCTGCAAAGAAAACCAAATCTTTGAAGAAACTTGACAAAAGTGTGTTTCTACTTGTGCATTCAGAAAGAGGCTGAACATGGATTAACGCCAAAAGCAAGGCTTGTTGCACAAGGATTTGAGGAGCTACAATTTTCTGATCTTCAAAAGGACTCACCAATCTGTGCCTCAGAGTCGCCGAGACTAGTTTGTGGCAGTTATATTTCAAAAACAATGGACATTAAAGCTGCCTTTTTTTTTTTTTTTTACAAAGAATGGAACTGTCCAGAAACATTTTCATCAGTCCTCCCTCAGAGGTCAATAGTACAGGCATGCTTTGGAAAGGTCTCTCATTTCATGGCGGTCAAAGAAAAGAGAATTAAGATAATTGTCAGAAGCATACTTGCAGGTGAAACACTAGCCATGTCAGAGGTTAATGATCATCCCACTTTTCTTTCCACGCTGTTTTCTGAGCTCAGTGCTGGTAGTACTGCTTTTGTCCACCTATATTCTCTGCGACTGATAATTTCTCCTTTGTTGATGGACTTAAGTCAACTAAGTTTGTTGCAGAGAAAAGGCTACGCTTGGAAATCAGTTCAATTAAAAAGCTGATTCAAACTAAAAATGTTAATCAAGTGTTGCGATCTCAAACAAAAGATCAACTCGCAGACTGATTATGAAAGAAGGAAGCATCCGCAACCTCATTCCTTTAGGCTGTTTTGAAGGACTTTGGATTGTTAATAAATTAATTCCCGAGTTGTTTCAGACTGTCACATTGAAAATTCTTAATGGTTGTCCCTTATTAAAAATATCTTTAATTTTTCTTTAAAGAAAAGAGAGATTGTTACTCCTTTGTTTTGTTTGTATTACAAACAAACACTGTAATGCCAGCTGCACATGTTATGGGGTTTATGCTCTTCTGTATGTTATAAGTGTTTCGGTGATGAACATGAATAAAGTTCAACAAATAGAAAAGAGAAGTGAGTTTTACTAACTTAAGCCTGTTTTGCATTGCAGGGCCTGGCCTGGTCTGGCCTGGGCCCCCTTGGCCTGGTATTGTACTCCAGCCCTGGTCGTTTTGAATTAAGCACAGTGCAATGTAGAAGTTGAGTGGGGACTGTCATGTCAATCAAAATCAAAATCTTGCCAAAGCTACCGAGGCAGCATACCTGTTTTTAGAGTTAAAAACTACAGATTTTTCCCATAAATATCTGATGTTACGCTCCCCACCTTAGCCCTGGTCTTACGTTAGTTTCCCCCGGTGGAGCAACCGAGATGCACAAATCCCCTCGTTCAGACTCTTGTCAACTTCTGATCAGTTCATTAGGAGAAATGTTACTGACATTTATCATTCAAATCTTTGCTTTAAGTGGCGCTAGTAATCCCAGTGGAGCACAGAATGTAAATTCATTCTCCACATCAATTTCAAATATTTGATTATGTACAGCCAATGCAGACTAGGCAGTTGTGAAATGATACATTCAGCCAACTGCAAATGAATAGCTCATAATTTAGGAGCAATCATTTCATTTTATTGTTTATATGCAATTTGTGGAACTATTGTATGTTTTTCTTTTTCAATGCAGGAAAAAGGAAAACATACTTTTTCCTGCACAAATATATTTATTTGTGGGACTGGCCTGGGAGAGCCAGAATGAAAATGCTCAGCTGGCTTTGAAGCCAAGTCAGCCCGGTCTGGCTGTGCAGTGCAAGAAGGCCTTGAGGGCCATTTCAGTGTATGTTTATTTGATGTTTTTCATTGCAGAAAAAAGTTGCATATATTTATCTGCTTGATCTGACGGTATGATGTTGATCCTCCTTTCAGCTTGTTGAAATATTAACCAAAAGAAAATAAAATGCAATTGAATATGTCATTATAATCGTTAAAAAAAACAGGGGTAAGAATAGATTATGACGAGAATTTTTGGACGACACACATTAAAATGACACATCGAGAAAGTCTAAACACAAAATAAGCGCTCCTCTGTCTGAGAGATCAGGGGCCTCGTGTATAAAGTGTGTTTACGCAGTTTAACATGTGAGCATGCACAAGTCAGCATGAATAAAGTGGCATGAAAGTTTGCGTAAATATACGCAACTTTTTACCTGCCGTGAAAATATGCGGCAGCCATGCAAACTTTTTTTATGTGGACAATAAACTACAAAACTCACCTAAATACACTGAAATCTGACTCCATTCAGTATCATTAAGACCAAGGAGCTTTGGACCCAGTGTTCTTTTACTGTTTAACCTTAAACAATAAAAGATTATTTTATTAACACACACAATAAATAATATAAAAATAATAGGATTGGAAAACTTCACTGAAATGTAAATTGTAAATTTCCTCAATTTTTGTCACATAAAGATGTAGCTGTAGTCTGTGCACCGAAGCGCATGAAATGCGTGTTATCTGTGGGACATTTTCAATCTCACTGAAAAAGACCAGCAGATTAACTCCAAACACCTTGATTATTTTAAGGGGATCAAGGTGTTTAAATAATCACACGTATAAAAGAAGCTGTGCCAAGGTGTGCTGCATAACTGCTGTGTTATTTTTTGTGAGGTGACCTATGTGTCCTCAAAGGAGCCTTTTAAATGAAATATATAATTATTATACTACAAGTATAAGTAGTTACTGGGACACGTGATGGCAATTTTCAGGGTATTTATACAAATTTTCATACGTACTAATGGGTGACGACAGGGTGGGCCAGCAGCTCGATTTCCGTCAAATTGGAAAAAGTATAAAGGAAGGCATGCTATGTGCATTTGCACCGTTTTAGACATTTGAATTTTTTGTGTGCGGCACCTTTTACAATTTGCCCGCATGTCAATTTTTAGTGTGAAAGCTGCACACTCTTTTATACATGTGTCCCCATGGCCCATGTAGATGTGAGATCACACTCTCCCTCTGAATCCTTCAGTTAGCGATGCCTCCAGCAGTGCCAAGCATTCCAACAATCAGCTACTTATATAAGTGTGATTGTCTTTTCCACCTTAAAAATGATCAAACCTGACATGTTTGAAGTTAATCTACTTTGCTATGTGACATTTACCACTGACATTCGAGTGAGGCTTTCCCATAGTTTTATTTTTATTTTATTAATTTTGTGTGATATATTATTGACTGAGAATATATGCGGTTCAGTTTCATCGTTTAAGTTTCCGCACACTTTACCACAAGGCCCCTGGAATCCGACTCGTCTCTGTCCCTCCCTGCAGCCAATGCACCCCACTCAACTGCTGACTCCAAGCCAGCCCTGTCTGACTGGTTTGATTGGAACCAGAGCTCTTGGGGTACCAGGGAGCAGGCTGAGACCAGGCTAGAAGTGCTAATACAAAAAACTCTCAGTCCAGGTCCACATGAGGTGCAAAAGGGGCTGACAAACACAAGGGATAAAACAGCCTGGGGTTTAATTTAATGACTTCTGTGTATGTGACTGTATGCTGACAGAATGGTGGAGGCGTTTGTTGCTATGTACCACTCTGGAGAGAAACTGACATCTTTACAGAACCAGTTTGAACAGCGGACCAATCAGGGGAATCCATGGAGAGACTGGGCGTGATCAGGGCTCATCTTAAAACGAGAGAGGGTGGTAGGGGTCAAAGGAGGGAGGTAAATAATGCAGTCAGCTCTGTACAAGAGGCAGGTTGTAGGAGCTTTTAAGTTTGATTGACTGATAAAGGTTAAAAACGAGTTTGACCGAGTCTTAGCTTACCATTTGTGTTCATTTGCATCTTAATTGGTTGTGTCTTGATATTCAACATCATGTCATCACCAAGCTGAATACATTTAACTTTCTCTGCAGTGACAAAGTTTTGGAAAGAGGTAACATTTCACCACATGAAGTGATCAGAAGTCAACAAGACTCTGAACGTTGCTTGATTTTGGTGCACACACTCCCCTCAGTTGGAGAATAATCCTGCAGCAGTGGTTCAGCTACACTCCAAAGCCTCTTTTATATTAGTGTAGTAATGTTATTGTGCTATTGCAAGACTGTTACTGGGATCGCGAGATTAGCCAGACCAATAACAAGACAACATACAAGGCAGCTAAAACAGCATTGGAACATGTGTTATTAATAAAGAAGCATAAAGTGAACTAATGGTTAACCCAAAATTCGGGCCGGGCTGAACATTTAAATTCTGCCAAATAGTCTTTTTCTAATTGAGTGTCAGTACTTCAACTTAGATACTTGCAGATGCCTTTTTAAGCCACCTTGTTCTAAATAAAATTAATTTGTTTTCAAAAGTTATTGTGTGGATTATGAGTACCAATTCACTAATAACTTTGTATTGGTGAGTACCTACGGTCTGAAGTACTTGAACTTGGTCTGAAAAAACTGGTATTGAGACACCTCTAATTTTAATTCATCTTATGAGATGCTTAAATGTTTACTATTGTATTTTGTGTTTTACTTTGTTTTCCTATGAAGCACTCTGTACATGTGAAATGCAGTACAAGTGATGTTTTCATGGTTTGTCAGAATGAGTGTCAGGACAGTTATATTCCTGCCTTCAACAATAAAATAATAGCTGGAACCAAATCACCTGTGTGAAGCATGTTGTGCAGAAGTCAGAGACTGCATCTCAGATCTATCTGCCTCTGCTCGATGACAGGGCTTTTTTCTCATCTTCAGGCTGCACCGAGAACAGTTGTTTATCCACTGAACCACATCAGGCTTCATTGTTTGCCAATAATACCTGTCAAACATCAAACTGTGAACAATGATTGCATGATAACTACAAGTAATTTCTGACATTTAGGGAAAAATAAACATGTAAAAACCTTTCGTTGAGCAGTCTGAGACACTTGTTGACATTGAGGTGGTTAAGTTCGTTGTGAAAGTCCAAAAGAGCCGTTTCAACCTGCTGCCTACTTCTCAGAACCAAGCGCATCTGGTCTCCTGTCACAATGTGCAGCTTGTCATCTGTCAACAGGTCAAATCATCAGTGTTGTAGCAGAGAAGCTAAAATAAAGGTGTCATTCATTTATTTGTTACTTGTATTAATCTTGGTGGATTTTATTTGTCCCGACTCTTAAGGATGTTTTAATCATTTTAAACTTAATGCACCATGCAAGAGACCCTGTGCATGTGGACCATAGAGGTCAAAAATGAAGCTCACAGGTGAAATTTGAACCCAAAGATGATTCCTAATGCCTACATGACTTGGCTCCTGGTACACAGCACACGAGACAATCCACTAATCACTAATACCAACAAGGGGTAGGAAGGGTGAGTTGGTGTGAGCTGTGGGATGGAGAAATGCCCCTCAAGGCCTTCTTGCACTGCAGCCGGACCCGGGCTGGCTTGGCTTCAAAGCCGGCTGAGCATTTTTGTTTGGCTCTTCCAGGCCAGTCCCATAAATAAATAAATATATACAACTTTTTCCTGCACTGAAAAAAAATCCACACTGTGGTCCCACAAATTGCATATAATAATAAAATGAATTTATTGCCCCTAAATTATGAGCTATTCATTTGCAGTAGGCTGAATGTATGTATATCATCTAACAACTTCCTAGTCTGCATTGGTTGTACTTTATCAAATATTTAAAGGTTTTGAAATTGATCTGGAGGATGAATCTGGGTTCTGTGCTCCACTGGGATTACAAGTGCCACTTCAGCCAAAGATTTGAATGGTAAATGTAATTAACATTTCTACGACTGAACCAGTCAGAAGTTAGCAAGACTTTCAACGAGGAGACTTCTGTATGCGGCATCGCTCCAGTGGGGTTAGTTGTGCAAGCTGCACCAAAGGAAAGTGCAGCTCAGAGACGGCATTCAGATGAGAATTTCTTTGTAGAAGTTTTTAATTTTGAGTCACTGTGTATTTGACACACCTGATCACAAAAGGACAGAAAAACCTTTTGCCTCAGTGATGACGGGGACCAGAATAAAAAATCATATAAAAGTCAGATATGTGTCCATTTCCAGCTCCTGACCAGACTGTTTGAAACAATTTGGGTCAGCAAATGATCCTGGAAAAGCTCCTACAGTGAGTCGAATAGAGCCAGAAAAGCTCCTACAGAGCCGGGCTGGTGGAAAAGGGGAAACTGCCTCCAATGATCATCTTCATCATAAGGAGTCCTGCAATTTCCTTTCACTCTTAGTGTGTTGCACATCTTTATGTCTACCTGAGATGATTTCCTGATCTATACTTACTCAAGAGAATTATACTGCATAGACCAGTATCCATTTTAGAGTGTCGTAGTTCCATTTTAGATAACAAAGGCCATTTACAGCTCTATCAAACCTACTAGATTAAAGATGGATAACTAAAGTAGGTACCTTAATCATCTAAAGTGGTGTGCTAATTTATTTTTCCCAGTTGCAGTAGTCCATCCGGTGTAAAGGCTGTCAAACAAAATGGATGCCAGACTTGACTAACCTATGATAGTGTATCTTTTGCAGAATCTCCTGAAGGTGTTCTTCTCTACATAGGTTAGTCCAGGGGGGTAAATGCGTCTGCTGATGTAGAGCTCCACTGCATTATATTTTGCAAAAAAGGCCTGTTCACACAGAACATTATTATTGGAATTTTATCACATAATACAATCTGTAGCAAAAGTTTCCCCACTTGGCTACATACCTCCTCCCCTGCTGGTGTTGAGGTCAAGCCGTCTGCCTGAGTTGATGGAAGATGAAGAACTGTTACAGGCTGTGTGCTCAAATGACAGAAATGAGTCACATCTGTGCCTCTGTGTGTCTCACCTTTGAGTCGTTGTGGATGTTTAGCGTGGGGACGGCATCTGGAAGGAGGGTGGTTTTTTCCCCACTGCTGTCGTAGCACTTCTCTGTGAAATGGGCCGAACAAATGGAGGACCAGAGCCGAGGATGCCAGTTGCCCCGGCCGCAGGCCTTCAGCCACTGAGACAGCAGGGGCAGATTATGGAGAGGAAACCTGGATGTTCATTAGAAAAGAAAACATGTCTATTTACATTTTAGTTGCATTGGTTCCATCAACAGTTGTGGTCGAAGAGTCAGAGGTCAATTTAAAAGCTTTGGTCTATTTACAAGTCAAAAATACACAAAACCCAGACTTTGTTCCATCTTGTGGAACATTTAAAATCTTTGTTAAATCTGGGGGATTGCTGATGTCCCAGACACCAGGGTCATGAACAAATTACACAAACACTTCCACTCCAGAGGTGCAGGAGAATGCTGAGATCAACCGAGGTTCACCTCTACTAATGACTCAAAACAACGACCAGCTAAGTATTTTACAAAGACTTCAATCGGTAGGAATGAAGATTCAGTGGTTAGAGGTCAATATTGATTTAAATATTGTAGAAATGAAACAACTCTTCTTCAAAACAACAGAGCGGTCACATGCACCACACCCTGGGACTCTCTAGAGCTAAGCCAACAAAAAAGTTTCACACTTTGAATCTGATGAGACGACTACCAGAGGAAATATGTAGACTGAAACTGAACTTGTTTATCAGTGGACCAATACCGCCAGAGAAACAGCAGACTGGCTTCACTGACAACCATTAGCCTCCATTCAGAAAAGGTGGAACCTTTCTTAATAAACACGGGACAAAGCAAAAAATAACAACAATGAATGACTGCTTCAGGAGAACAGGCTTACTGACGCCTGATTAGAATGCAACCCACTGTATATCAGGAACCAGCCATTCCAAAACTAATTAAAACATCAACTGGAAATGGAGCAACTGGTCTCCGTCCTCCTAACAGAGGAAGAACCCCTCTTTGCCCCTCACGTTGCCCCTCACGTTGCCCCTCACGTTGTCCCTCACGTTGCCCCTCACGTTGTCCCTTCACGTTGCCCCCGACCCCCATGTTGCCCATCCCTTTGCCCCTCACGTTGTCCCTGACCCTCATGTTGCCCATCCTGCCTCATTTGTCCCCCTCAGCGTTGTCCCTCAGTGTTGCCGCCCCTCAGTTGTCCCTCATGTCTTTCCCCTCACGTTCCATCCTTGCTATTTCCCCTCACGTTGCCCTCACGTTGTCCCCTGACCTCCCCGTTGCCCCTCACGTTTCCCCCCCTTGCCACCCTCCATCCGACCTCCTTGCCCCTCACGTGCTACGTCTCCCTTTCTCTATCTCCCTGTCTGACCTGCCTCAGTCCTGCCTCGTTGCCCACACCTTCACCTGGATTCAACCATGAATGATGCCAGGTTCTCCTCAGTGCTGCTCCTCATAGAGCTCACAAAGCAGACTTTACTTTATCCGAACTGCCTGACTCTGATTCCCCTGACACGCAGCATCTTTCTGCGTATCAGAAGTCTTAAATCTGGTTCCAAACAGTAGCTTTATACCTCTCTTCCTCCAAAATGTGTCTACAAGCACAACATTTTCAATTTACAATGGTTAAAATGGCTTTATCACAACCATAGAGTATAAATGTCCTGTGTTTATCTGACACGCCAGGAACGTATCACTAATCTGCCCGCCCCCTCCATCCCTTCCTCCCAACCTGAAAACATTCTGCCTGACAGGCTGCTTGGAACATGTGCATGTAGACTCGGAGATAGGAGTAGATATGGAGTTTCAGGTGAGAGGCTAAATGAGAAAGAAGAAGAGTCAGATTAACTAGTTCCGAAGAGTAACAGCACTGGTTCAGTAATCTGGTGATGTTTGGATTTTCTAAGGAGGATGTGAAATTAAATATAGTTATTTGCAAAACGTGTCGGAAAACTATTGCCAGAAAATGTAGCAGTATGACAAATTTATTTCAAAGGTCATGAAGAAATATTCCCGAATGTGAAACAATTGGAAAAAAAGGCTATGTGTGAACCTGAGACTAGCTTCCCATCAGAAAAGGTATTTAGTGCTACTGGAAATGTGGTGACATGTCACTGCGCCAAAAACACCAGCTGGCCTCCTCTCCAGTCCAGGACCGTTTGGAGCTACTTCATTGAGGTTTTCAAAGAGGGCTCCGATGTAGAGAGCTAGACATCTGTTCGGTCTTATGTGCGGTCATACAAAATGCATGTCCTTTTCCACTAAAACGTCAAACGGATTCCCAAACAAGAATATGGATGGCAAAACCTGGGCACAGGCAACGCATTGAGGAACAATGGTTGTTACTGTTGTCAATAACAACAACCCACAGAACATGTGTGAAGGACTCAGGACTATACCAGAGTACAAGAGCAGCAGCCAGCGAATCAGTGGGGATCTCTCTCTTCCTGATACATTTCTCTAGATCTGACATCAATGGTGGCAGAGGAAGCAATCCTCCTGTTCATCTAGCCCAGTGTTTCTCAAACGTTTTCAGGCTGAGGGCGACTTAACCCTTTTAACAGTCACCAACCAGCTAACCTGAAATTGCCCCTGCGATAACACGTCTTAATACATGAAATGAAAATATTAGTCTCTTAACTCACATGTTGTTGTTTCCTTTGTTAATCCTAATGAGTGATGCTGTTTGGTAAATGTGACTGGCCATGACAAAGCCATGAACACGTCTACTGCAGTAAACAGTAAAGTGTTTAGACTCCACACTTTACTCATCTGAAAGTCTGGAGTCGAAACTTTCCAATGAAGTCAAATAGCACCAGCCAACAGGGCAACATTTAGGGCTATTTGTGATTTAGAAGCACAAAGAAAAATAGACTTGAGTTGCTTTAACAGAAACAAAAATTATTTTCTATGCCATTAAATATAAAAATAATCAACACATTTCTATCAATTGTATTTTTTTAATTTAATGTAATATATTTTAATTAAAATAATAGCTGTTGGCCTGAAAGCAGAGCATCAGTCATGAAAAGCAAAGGACAGTTCTGACTAAGTGGAGTGATTCCTACTGCTAACCGTTCCAAGGAATCCAATCACTAGTGAACGACACATCAACACTCAGCAGCAAAACTTAGCTTCCTCTGATCAGATAATATTCCTCGAGTTTTTTTCTTTCCATCTGTATCTGCAGCTTTTCGTTTGAGTAACCCGGTTTTAAGCCAGTTTTCCAGTTCTTATTTTGAATATAATCCTTTGGTATGCTAACAGGGACCACAGTTTAAGAAAGACTGATCTAGAGGAGCAACATCAGCCCCTAATCCTGCAGCTCAACCAGGTCACTTCTTCTCTGAAGAGGATTAATCCCAACAAAGCCACAGGAAAAGACTCTGAGATCACATGCTGACCAGTTGGTAGGGGACTTTTTAGACATTTTCAATCTATCCCGGCAGTTTTCCACTGTCCCTGTCTGCCTGAAGTCTTCCATCATTGTCATCATTGTGCCAGTACCAAAAATTCTGCTGTGACCGGCTGAAATGACTATCAGCCAATTGGGCTAACCCCTGTGATTATGAAGTGCTATGAGAGGAGCATCCTAAAATATATCAAAGCTTCCTTCTGGTCTGGACAGGTACCAGTTTGAATATAGGAGGAACTGGTCCTCAGAGGATGCTGTCACAATTGCACTACACACAGCCCTGACACATCTGCAGCATCTTTACACTTATGTTAGGATGCTATTTGGATACTTATGTTGACTTAAGTTCAGCCTTTAAAACCAATGTCCTGGAGAAGCTCATAGTGAAGTTCCACAACCTGGGACTTTCAACACCAATGTGCCTCTGGATTAGGAACTATCACCAACAGGTGGAGAGACCAGGGAACTGAACATCATTCAACCAGGGGCCTCATGTCTAAAGACACGTACAAAAAATGTGCGGTGCCATATTTTACACTCAAGTCGGCATGTATAAAAATTGACTTTGCATCAAAGTTTGCGTAAATATACATACACTTTTTCCCTGGCAGCCAGGCAAACTTTTCCTGTGAGCAAAATCAAACTACAAAGCATCAAAACTCACCTAAATACACTGAAATCTGACTATATTCAGTTGTTTAGACCAAGAAGCATCGAACTTGATGTTTTGTTTATGATTTTAATATTTTATTGTTTAAACGTAAACGATAAAACTGAACCTCAGACAATAAGATAACTCACACACAAAATGACAAAAATAAAAATAAAAGGATGTAAAACCTCACTACGATGGAAATGGTACTTTTCCTCAGTTTTTGTCTCCAAGATGAAACACATGAGTCTGAATGCATCTATGGGGTAATTTCTTTCTCACTGAAAAAAGAAAACAGGGCTGGATCAGCAGATTAACTCCAAACAGGTGTGATTATTTTTAAGGTGATCAAGGTTTGTATGCAATCACACGTATATAAGTAGCAGCACAAAGGTGAGCTACGTAATTGTGGAGCCTCAGACTCTGATGGAGAACATTGGCAATGGAAGGATTCAGAGGGAGCGATTGATCAGAGATCATATCGATCTGCTGGGAAATGATGATGATGGTTTATTCATGTTTACATTAATCCAGACTGATCATCCTGGAGCTCTGAGCAGAACTTAAAGAAGGAGCCGTGCGGTACCGGTACCGGTCCATCTGCGGTCATCCTTCAGTTGAGCCGCTTGCTTTATGGATGCGCCTTTATGGACTGAAAGCATCTCTATTCTATAAATGTCCAGCTTATGCACATTTAGAATAAAGTCCACTTTACCCACTCAAGACTCTCTGACTCCGTCTGTCTTTAAATCCTGGCTGAATGCTGTACTGTTCAAACAGGCATTTGCATGATCTCTTTATTTATGTATTTATCTTATTTGGATTTTTTTTCTTTAAAATGTATCATTTTTATCAAAGCACATTTTAAATAAAATATATTATTATTATGAATATTTATACTGCTACAAACAAGGACGTTGCCATGGTTACTGTTTCACGTGGTAGCAGACTTTGGGTATTTATACTAATTATATACGAAATTTTATGGGTGGCGGCAGGCGGACCAGCAGCTGTGCTCCATTTCCCACAAATTAGGATTTATAAAGTAAAGGTGTGCAGCTACGCGTGCACACGGCTTCATACATCCATCATTTGTGCGCCGCATTTTCTAAATGTGTCCATGCGCCAAGTTTTAGTGTGAAAACCGCGCACTCTTTTATGCATGAGGCCCCTGGTCCTCAAAAGAGGTACGCCACACAACTGTGTTTAGTCCGGTTCTTTTTACTCTGTTCACTGTGTAGCCATACACTCTGCTAAAGTTTGCAGACGATACCACCGTTGAAGGTGGTACAGGAGATCCAGCTCCTGTTCATGTGGTGTTTACTGAACAATTTGGTGCTCAACACCAGCAATACCAAGGATGTCATAGTGGATTACAGGAGATCCAGGAAGACAGTACACCCACCTATTACAATTTAAGGGGAGGTGGTGGAGTGCCTGGACAACATTGAATTCCTGGGCATCTACATCACCTCAGAAGTCCCAACAAAGACTCTTCTTCTTCAGGAAACTGAAAAGGGCTTGACTCCCTCCTCAGTTGCTCAAAAATTTCTATTGAGTTGTGATTGAGAGCATAACTCAGTATGACTGTGTGGTACGGCCACTGCACAGACCAGGAAGGAAAGGATTTGGTCCAGTTGGTGAAAACTGGCCAGTGGATCATGAGGAGTCAGTTATCAAACCTGGACCTAATGTCCACTGGCAGACTGCAAAGGAAGGCCAGTTGTATTGCTGCTCATCCCTCTCATCCAGGTCACAAAATGTTTGTACCACTGGGAAATGGCACAGGTTCTATAACAGAGCACAACCACTGGCGAAGAGCTGCCCCCCTTCTTCCCCTCAGCCGCCTGCAGATACACTCACTGCCTAAGGACTGATTAAGACTTCATTTATTTGTTTATTCATCACTGAGGGCACCACTCCAATTTTGTTATGTTCTAGAAAAATAAAGACAAAAAAAAATCTCATGTCTTAGGAAAACATATTAGTCAGCCTAACTGAATAATAATAATCAGTTGAGCAAACTCTTTATGGCGATGAAATGGAGTGTTTTGAAGCAACAGTGTGTAGCTTTCATAAACAACTTGTTTTTTATCTGACATATTTATTAAAACTGTCACCACGTCCTGTATGGTACGACATGAAACTGATTATCTGTACAAAAAATAGCTCCTTTTCTCCCCCCTACTGCCATTTGCAGAAATACACAACTCCACCAAAAATAACCAATCAGAGGAAGATCTCAGCACTGTCACTTCTCCTTGTGTGTGTTATCATGGCCACCAATGACAGTGGATAAACAGTTAGCACACTGAGCTAACTGAGATGGGCTCTGTCCCTAATCGTGTCTATGGAAGACAGGCGGGACTTTGTGTCATGTGGATGATTACAGATTTGGGAAACGTTTTGGCTGGTAGAGCTGAGATTTGGACGGATTTCCCTCCAAACCAACTTTTTTCAAGATAGTTTTATTTTAACTGTTGCTGCTCAGGTTTATCAGTGTTCTGTTAAATTGTAAATGAAATACCTGCTCACAAACACCAATAAAAACACAGAAAAAACAACAACTTTGAAAGTATTATTAGAAAAGCACAACATGGTTAAGATTTTTCCAAGAAAATAAGTGAAATAACAGATTTTAGTTGTGCTGTGAAGCCATACCTGTGGAAAATAAGTCCAAGTTTTCTCTCCACTGGGCCACAGCGGTTGGTGCACTTGGAGACACTGCAGCGAATCATCTTCCTTTTAGATCTGTTGACACACGTCTGGCAGCTGGAGATCCAGCTGGCCAGGTCTCGACTCAGGCTGCCCCAGTAGTAGTGCTTCGAGATCTGTCTCTGGCAGATTCCCTGCCCATAGTGGCCCTGGTTGTCATGGAACTGCTGCAGGATGGAATTGACCTGCAAGACATGACAGCTTTCTTCATGTTACACTTCTTTGTAAATGCTGGACTTATCACTTATTTATTATTATTTTATTCAATCTTTTAACTTGCCTTGGAGAGTTGCTATTTTGTACATGTTGTTGTGCTTTCTTTCGTGCACAACAACAATAAAATTAATTCTGATTCAGACTTGAGGTTTGTGTTGCTGTGTAATTCTGTATCTGGATTTGCAACATTTCTTGTTTAAAATATCATTTAAAACATTTTGGCAGCCTGGTGCTTCGCGGCTCTGTGCCTATTTGAGGCCAGACATATCAACGTCCAGTCTGCACACCTTGAGTATGTAATATTAAAGAAACGCCTCCTGTTGGAAATGCTACGTAATACTGACTGATCTACTGGTATTTAATTGACCTCTTCTCTGCTGCGTGGCACTCTGAGGGGCGGAGAGACTCTGGTGTACATCAACAGTCCGTCTGAAACAGAAAATTCAATCACTGTTTTACTTCTTCTAAAATGAAATAATTATAATAATGTATGAATCAGAGATATTCTGATTTATATCAGAATATAGGTAAGTGGAGCCTGGTGTTGTCTCCACTTACCAATCAGACTAAATCGCTTGGCCATTCTTTTTAAAGCTGACCTGCTTCTTTTGCCCTGCATAGGCAGCACCCTGGTACCTAAATACCTGCAGTAAGGTGATAAACCAACAGGATAAAATGAAATTAAACATTGCACTGCTCCTCCATTGTTATTCAATGTTTATACCTGGCAATATGGTTGTAAGTAATAAAGCCTGGCTCAACAGCTGTCCTCCTGCGGTGTTCATTCATTATTCTGGCAGCCCTGCAGTCCGGTGCTGGGCCTGGCAGGCAGTACTGATGTTCCTGAAGCTGCAGGGTTGCTTCAGACAGACTGACAGGTTGAGCGCTGTGGTCCATGACTGCAGCAGTAGCAGCGGCTCCTTTGAGTTCATCTTTCCATATGTTGGAATAACTGAAATTTTCATCTGACTCCACAGACACCTGAACATCAAGGAGAATTACCTAATACAGGTTTACCAAGCATTCCTATTCCAAGTCCAATCCAGGTCTTGTTTTTAAAACCATTGTTAATATTCTGTTTTTTTATGTACAAAGTCAACAAGACATGGAGGAACTGTGCTATAATCCGACACCACAGAAAGGAGCAATCATTAATGTTATCCTTAAACGACCCTCCAAGGCCAAATGCATCATTGAACTCAGAGGAGCCGGTCAGGATCAATGAGGATCGACTCCCCCAGACCTGGATGTACAGATCCAAGGTCCAATATGGAAACCTTTATTTCAGTGTTGACAGTAACTGATTAAAGCTTTTAATTATGCTTTATCTATTCCATACAATTTAACAACGTTGCAAAATATATTTAGATACATGAAGATTAAGCTGATAAATCAGATTTTTTTTTCTTTGGGTGTTTTCCTTGGCTGATGTCTCTTTTCTGAATAATATCGAAAGGCTTTTATTATCTTGCTCTATTTTCATATGAAGTTCATCCACTGTCCTCAACAAATACCACTGTCACTTTGTTTTAAAAATATCCTCGTTTGTCTCTCATTTTCCTTTCATTTTGAAAAATCCGGCAGCTTTAATGAAGATGACTAACAAGGAGGTTTAGTTCTGGTGTTCTGTCAGACCATCGCAGGCTGTCAGGATAGTTTACATGCAATGAGTTCGGCTCTGTGCACATTAAGAGATCTGCGACATTTAGAGGAACTTTCAACAAGGTTTAATAAAAATAAGTCAATAAATTGTTTTCAATGATAACTAGATGGATGTACATGCACTGTCATGGTTTTTGAAGTGTATTTGAAGCTGCAGCCTGTTTGGTGATGATGGTCTGGCTGGTTAACCGTTGAGTCGGGATGTCATCATCCAGCTGTTAATTACAACGTGTCTGATGATGTGACTGATGTTATGCTGCTGATGAAATAAAAGCATATTGTAATCAGAGCATATAGTTCTCTGACACATATACACATATAGCCGTCAGGTTGTATGCTGACCTGACAGAACACAGGCTTTACTTTCCAACTGTTTTCTAATGTCTTAATGGGCAGAAAGAGAGCAACTCTTGAACCTGTCGGGCTCAACACTATAGATCCCATGTATTTCAACAGGCAGCACATGAATTCAGCGACTTTGACCATAAAAATATTATTAGCAATAAAACAACTATATAGGAAAATCAAACTGATTTTCTCTCATCATTGTTAGCATCTATTTTACTGCGTCACCTGCCCTGACTGATTAAAATGCTCCAGCGCCACAGTGTCACCTCATTTCCATGGGCTGCTACAGGCAGTAAGGTTGGGGCAGCATCTGGAGACAGCACCAGCTGCCCCTCCTCAGTGAGAGTAAAGCAGGACATTTCAAAGTGTCTGGAGCAGATGTAGGAGTTGGTGCGTAGTGAGGCCTCGTCCCGTAGAGCCACCTGCAGCCACTTCTTGCGCTGCTCCTCATCTTTAGGAAATCTGCAGGGTGTAAAGGAGAGCACCAATTTTACTGAATTAAAAAACAACACACAGCTTAGTGTACAGGGTTTATCGTTCCCTTTGATTTTTTTGTCAACATAATACCAATAACGAATGATTTAAATATGTATCTCCACCCAGTTTTCAAAGCATGTGGCCAGACAGAGATTTAAAGGAGCAGTAAATGAGTGGGTTAGCCGCACTTGAAAACAAAAGAACATGGAACATGTTGCAGTGGAATATTGTTGTTTCAGCTCCAGTTTTCAGTCAGAGACCTCTTCAGATTCTTTATAAAACTGGCTGCTACTGAAGATGATTTCTTCCCACAGGATCCCCATCCACTGCAACTTTTTGAAGATATTGAATGCATTTAATATCCCTTTTTAGAAATGAAATGAACTGAATTGAAGTCTGATTATTATGGAGAACATTAGCATTTTGTTGAATCAGGGAATGTAGTACTGAGAAAGGTTTTTTCTTGTCTTGTTAAAGGTCTGACCTGTGAAAGGTGAGCTCAGGGAAAGCGTAGCTGGAGGCATCGCAGCCATAAACCAGGCAGAACAGAACAGCTGGTTGGAAAGGAGGCGGAGGAGGGCGGCTGTGACAAACCGGGCAAGCTTTGACCCAGTTCTTCACAGTCTCTGTCACTCCAACCCAGTAGTACATCAGCTGGAAAAACACAAAGATCAGATCTGTTTTTAACACTTAATAGAGTTTTAGATCAGTGACACGTAATTTCCACTCACCATAATTTCTCTCACTACACGTTCTCGGCCGGCATGGTTGTTGTCGTCATGGTAACGTGTCAGAATCTCCCGAATCTCTTTTTCACTTCTGACGACACGAAGGAGACGGCCTCGATAAGGTCGCATCA
Organism: Phalloptychus januarius; assembly: GCA_902982915.1. Classification (NCBI taxonomy): domain Eukaryota; kingdom Metazoa; phylum Chordata; class Actinopteri; order Cyprinodontiformes; family Poeciliidae; genus Phalloptychus; species Phalloptychus januarius. The sequence continues at coordinate 385,660 of CADWAE010000097.1, forward strand.
AAAGGCCATCTGGAGGAGAGATTATTTTACAGATTTACTCCCAACTAGTTTGAATGATTTCATTCTTTTTGAATTGTGGACAGATGTGTATCATTTAAAATTTCCATTTAAAGAGCAGATAAAACAGAGAAGTGTGGTGGAGGGAAGATCAAACCTAAGCAGAACATTATAAAAACTGGTGAGCAACTTAAAAACTTTCCTCAAAGCAGGTCTGTGTTGAATCTTTAACAGAATGCTGGTGACTGCAGTGTTTTATTTGAGTCACCTTAGCTTTCATAAAAGATTAACAAGAAACTGCAGAAGATTAATTTGCCACAAAAAAACTCACAATAGACTTAATCAAAATCCAATTAAAACATTTAACAGCTTACCCAGCTTACTCATCTTGTCTAGATGAGCACTTGTAGCACTGTCAAATGGCATAATCCGCATTCTGGTGATATGTTTCTGCTAATAACTGTACAATGAATTTGAATTTAAACTAGAAGGAAATAACTTATGAAAGAATTTTAGCCTGTCCAGTCAATCTAATTTGAGGAGTTATCTTAATATTGAAATAAGTTGGGTAAAATGCTTCATTCACCTTATTCCCTTTTCAAGATGAATAGTTTCACTTTTGTCACGATTCTTGTTGGATTACCTTTGTAGATGAATCGTTTGCAGGCAGCTTTGATTCCCTTTTTTAAACTTTTAGATGAATTTTCTCCAAACTTTCCAGTCTGAAAAAAATGTTCCAATTTATCCAGAAACCCAAATGAAGGCATCTGGAAGAAAGTAGAGAGAGACAAGTTAAACATGTTATAACTGCAAGGCAGGACAGATCTTAATGGCATCTATTTGGTTGACAAATATCATTAATATAATCCTATTTTCAAGAAAAATTCCACTATAGCTTACCATGTTAAAATACTGACTAACAAAAGACAGTCCGACCCAAGAAGCAGGAACTAAAAGGTAAACAGCTCAAATGTCTGAGTCCATGCTAGCTAGTGTTTCACTGGGCTGGTGTGCAGAGCCATTTTACATTCAAATGTACAAGTTTCAAACTGATAACATTCCCACCTCAGAACGTGTTTCGTCCGGTCAACAACAATCTTCATAACACCGAAACCAACTTTAGGTCAAATCCCAGCACGTATTTCATTATTTTTGAGCCAAATCTTTGTCATATAGAACAGTTTTCGCTCGCTTAATCGAAAAATACATCAGATTTCTTAATAGTAACATATATTAACACTAAACAATGAATAATTTTAGCATTTGGTTCCGTGAAGACTTTAGGTAGCAGCGGTGAACGTGTGACTTCCGGTAAGAGAATTTTCAAAGGAAAAGTCTTAATGTTCCCGCTAGCATTTTTTTTTGTCGATTTTCTTTTGTTTTGTTTTTCTCTTATTCTGTTTCATTTACCTACTGTGATTTTTGTTTGTTCATTATTTTTGTATTGTCTTTTATATCAGTGTGTCACATGGGATGAACCGAAACTTTGAAACTTGCCAAGATGAGAAAAAAGAGCATCCGGCTGCAATCATCCTTCTCTGGCCACGCCTCGGGAGCGCGCATTGCTGCCAGAGAGGCGGTGTTGTGCAAAATTCTGCTCCCCCGTGAAAATCTGTTCCCCCTGCGTCGGGAGCGCGCATTGCTGCCAGAGAGGCGAGTCCGGCGGATCTGACCATTTCCACGGCGCTTCTGATCGATTCTCGGTAAAACAGCTCATATAATCATGTCAAGATTGTAACATTCAGTTTAATCTGCAGCTGCTGTTTAAAAAGAAGCAATAATAAATTAGTAAAATGAATAAATAAACGCGGTCTTGTGCGGAGGTCTTCTTACGCTGTTTGCTGTTATTATAAACGCAGAGAATCGATCTTTCTCCAACTTTATAACTTAAGCCTGACAAATAAAAGTCACATTTCCAACACGTAGTGATTTTATAATTTTTTATTCCTGATATAAGAGGAGGGAAACTGGCTGATAGAGGCTCCAACTATTAAGAAGAGACTGGAGACTTTCTGCTAAATCTCTTTCTAATGTCAAATATGACAGATTAGTGGATTAAGGACATTTCTAGTATAGTACATACTATCATACATAACAAGTTTTGAGAATTAGAAAACAGTTTCTCTTTATTTCCCAAAGTGATGGGAGAGAATGGATATTTCAGCTGCCTGGAATAATCTGTTCCCCCTTCATAAAATGGGAACAAAATAATTTACCTGCAAGTCTTTAACTATGTTTATTCATTTCATCATCAGCAATAAATACTGTAAGTTTGATAACATTTGCTCTTTATTTGCCAAAGTTATGAGGGGGGAACCAGATATTTTACCCACCTACAATAATCTGTTCCCCCTTCATAAAATGGGAACAAATTAATTTACCTTCAAGTCTATAGCTGTGCTTTTGAAACATTTGTTCCTAATTTCACAAAGGGGCCTTGGGATTTAAACTATGTTTCCATAGCTACCATATGTTAAAGTCTTGAAAGGATAAATATCAAACATAGTTTTCAAAATGTAATTTATTAACTCTACACAACATACGTAAGCTAGCACACCACAACAAACTGAGGAACCTAAGACAAACACGCAAAACACTGACAACTTTTTTCAATTGGTGGGCTTCCCACAAGCCTGATGGAACCACCTCAGGCTCACGTCACACTGGATCTAGGAAAGAAACCGAAAATTTGAGACTTTTTTTTAGAAAAATGTGTCTTTATAATTACAATATTCAATCAATCATTTTAGATTCCCTTCTAAACATATTTATACACATATACATATATACATGTGTGGATGTTTTTATACTTTTGTTGTTAACAGATTACCTAAAAGACTTGTGCCACTTCTGTGGAGAGACGGAAAGTGACACGGTCATGAACTGGGTAAGACTTTTTTTTTATTTAAAGAGTTAGTGTTAGCAAGTTAAATGAAGAGGAAAAGTTTTATATAATTTTATCCTGCATAAACAAGCTTTGATATGATCATCCAGCAGTTGGAATAGAAGGGAATCTAAAATGATTGATTGAATATTGTAATTGTAAAGACACATTTTTCTAAAAAAAGTATTAAATTTTCGGTTTCTTTCCTAGATCCAGTGTGACGTGAGCCTGAGGTGGTCCCATCAGGTTCCATCAGGTCCCATCAGGTCCCATCAGGTTCCATCAGGTCCCATCAAGTCCCATCAGGTCCCATCAGGTCCCATCAGGTCCCATCAGGTTCCATCAGGTCCCATCAGGTCCCATCAGGTTCCATCAGGTCCCATCAGGTCCCATCAGGTTCCATCAGGTTCCATCAGGCGTGTGGGAAGCCCACCAATTGAAACCAGTTGTCAGTGCTTTGCGTGTTTCTTAGGTTCCTCAGTTTGTTGTGGTGCTGCTAGCTTACGTATGTTGTATAAGAGTTAATAAATCACATTTTGAAAACTATGTTTGATATTTATCCTTTCAAGACTTTAACATATGGTAGCTATGGAAACATAGTTTAAATCCCAAGGCCCCTTTGTGAAATTAGGAACAAATGTTTCAAAAGCACAGCTATAGACTTGAAGGTAAATTAATTTGTTCCCATTTTATGAAGGGGGAACAGATTATTGTAGGTGGGTAAAATATCTGGTTCCCCCCTCATAACTTTGGCAAATAAAGAGCAAATGTTATCAAACTTACAGTATTTATTGCTGATGATGAAAGGAATAAACACAGTTAAAGACTTGCAGGTAAATTATTTTGTTCCCATTTTATGAAGGGGGAACAGATTATTCCAGGCAGCTGAAATATCCATTCTCTCCCATCACTTTGGGAAATAAAGAGAAACTGTTTTCTAATTCTCAAAACTTGTTATGTATGATAGTATGAACTATACTAGAAATGTCCTTAATCCACTAATCTGTCATATTTGACATTAGAAAGAGATTTAGCAGAAAGTCTCCAGTCTCTTCTTAATAGTTGGAGCCTCTATCAGCCAGTTTCCCTCCTCTTATATCAGGAATAAAAAATAATAAAATCACTACGTGTTGGAAATGTGACTTTTATTTGTCAGGCTTAAGTTATAAAGTTGGAGAAAGATCGATTCTCTGCGTTTATAATAACAGCAAACAGCGTAAGAAGACCTCCGCACAAGACCGCGTTTATTTATTCATTTTACTAATTTATTATTGCTTCTTTTTAAACAGCAGCTGCCGATTAAACTGAATGTTAAAATCTTGACATGATTATATGAGCTGTTTTACCGAGAAATCGATCAGAAGTGCGGTGGAAAGGGTCAGATTCGCCGGATCCGCCTCTCTGGCTGCAATGCGCGCTCCCGACACAGGGGGGCAGATTTTCACGGGGGAGCACGTTTTCGCACAAGACCTCCGGGTCAGAGTACTGGCACTGGACTCTATGAAGTATAGACTCAACGTGCACAGAAGGGTTCGAGTGGGGACAGTACTGAGGGACAATACTGACAATGTAAACAGCATAATATTAGCTTGTTGTGATGTGAATTTTATTTTTTGTTTCACTTATTTTAAAAATTAATAAAGTTTGAAGTTTGTGCGTGGCTATTATTACATATTAAACTAGTTATATATTTATATATATTTTGCCTAGTGGTCGGCGTCCAGGGGGTCCACCTTTGGAAAACATAAATGGCAAGTCCTGTAGGTCAATGTTTCCCAACCCTGGTCTTCAAGCTCACTGTCCTACATCTTTTAGAGGTTTCCCTGATTTAATGTGCCTCATTCAACTGATTGCAGCTCATCAAATGCCAGTCAATCAGTCATCGATTGAAATCAGCAGGGCTGAAGCAAGGACACATCTAAAACATGCAGGCCAGTGAGCCTGGAGGACCAGGGTTAGGAAACTGATTTAGTGTGATCAGAATTGCCTTGTTTTCCTTATCTGCAGCCTTTTATAGCGTTTCAGTTTCTTTAGTTGTCGTAGGTTCTGTTTTTTTTCTTGCATGTCTGAGTCCATGTCAAGCTTCTTTAGTGATTATAGTTTATTTTTATTAAATCTTTCTTGTTATTCCGTATTCCGGCCTCCCTGTAGTGTTTCTAGTAATGTCTGTTTGTTAGTTCGTCATTCCAGGTTCAGTTATTCTTGCATATCTGAATTTAAGTATACCTTTCTTTAGTAGTTCCAGTTAAGTTATTAAATCCTTATAGTTACCCTCGTAGTGTTTCTTATTTTGTCATTTTAGGCTTAGTCTTTCTTTAATAATTCTAGTTAGGTTATTTCTTTGTTCAGATCTTCTAGTTTCTCTAGCTCTATGTTCCTGAGTTCTTATTGTTTCTATTTAGGTTCTGTTATGGTTTCCCTCATCTCCTTCTCTCCTAGTTCATCAGATTTTCTTTACTCTTAGTGTCTTCTGTGTCAGAAGTATTTTTCAGTTCCCCGTTTCCTCCCTTTGTGTTCCCCAGCAGGTCTTCTTTGCTTCCCAGCTGCTCAGTCAGCTGCTGTGCCAACTTTTCTCACCTGCAGTCAATTAAGCTCATCAGCCCTGGTTTTGTCTCGCTCTCTACCTCCCTGTATTTAAGCCTCTCATTTGCTTCTATTCTTTGTCAGATCCTCATGTTCATTTACCTCAGTCCTCTGCTCTTCCCTGTTTTCTCCTTGTGTCTCATGGTTTGATGTTTTTAATATTTATTTTTGTTGCTACCTTGGATTTTGTAGTTTTTGTAAGTGCCCATCATCATTTCTACCATTCTACATTAAATCATCAAAAAAGCTCAGCTGCTGCCTCTTTGCATTGGGGCCCACCGCTCCACTACCAACATCATGACAGTTACAAAATCCAGTTGATGTTGTGAGTATTAGGGGAATAAACAGGAGGGAGGAGATAATTATAAATAGAATAAGAACTGGTCACTGCTTTTTCAATGGTACTCTTTTTAAGATGGAGAAACATCTTACTGGTTCATGTAATTGGTGAGATGCTGTAGAAAAGATGGAACATGTTTTTATTAGCTGTAGGAAATATATGAATCAAATATTACTGAATATGGAAATGGGTCTTAAAAGGGAATTGAAATTCGGAACGTGGTTGCTCAATTAAAGACTAATGAAGGGAAAGAAGATTTTTCGTTTAAAAAAAATACCGGGCTCATTAGGAGAATTTGAGCAATAAGTATAAGGATCCAACAGATGGCAGTAGTGCAACAATTATGGATGCAAACTGGCGTCAAAATGTAAGGAGGAAGAAGAAGAGGAAAAAGAAGAAGAAGAAGAAGAAGAAGAAGAAGAAGCATCGTTGCAAGAGTCTGCTCTCTGTTTTCTGCACTGAGATCTGAGAAGCAAAGGAAGGTGAAACATGTCAGAGATAGACAGCGGGCTGGCGGTGCCAGGCAGCGGGCTGGCGGTGCCAGGCAGCGGGCTGGCGGTGCCAGGCAGCGGGCTGGCGGTGGCGCGCACCGTGCTGCAGCAGTGTTTACACGCCAGACTGCAGCTTCAAGAAGCGGATGAACAGCTGGAGGCTCAGTACGTCCAGGTACAAATATCACGAAGCGATATTTAGATGTGAGGGAACGAAATCCTAATATTTACCTAAAGAAAACGTTTAGACGCGTTTTCAGTGAAACGGTAAATAACTATCCTGGTGAAAAATGAAGAACTAAATTTGAACATACTGTAAGTCAGACTAATCATGAGTATAGTTCAAGTTCACTTAGGATTAGTTAACTTAAGGTGTGACTTTTTGGAAAAACTCATTTTGTGCTTAGTGTGTTTTAATAGTATTTAAATTGATTTAAAGCACAATTTAAAGTTTACTAAATGTACTTTCACGTACTTTTTTGGAACAACTGAGATTATTCTTAGTATACTTTAAGTATATTACTTTCTATGTAATATAAATGTGTTTGATTATATTATATTTTGAGTGTACTATTTTTGTGATTGAATTACATTTTAAAAATAGAATGTATTTGAAGTATATTGGGAATACATATTGTATATATTAGTAGTGTGATTACAGAATGCTACAATTCCACTTTTGGTTTATCATAATTGCTAGTGAAGTAACTTTTTACTTAATGTCTTTTATTTTTTTGCTGCCTCTCTGTACATTAATGCTTCATACACTCTGCAGTACTGCAAACACATCAGGTACCACAACACAGAAGGATCCATTACATCACATTTTACAGGACAAACTAATTACTTTGTGCTTTCAATATGTTTCCATGTTGGTAACACTTTATTTGATGGGGTGAGCATAAGACTGACATGACGCTGTCATGAACATGAAGGAGCCTTTATGAGTGTCTGACTGTGGTCATGAGGTGCAATTCAGTAAATTATGAGATTTTTAATGCAAAGTTACTTAAAAAGTTGGATTAAAGGTCCATTAAGAGTGCCAACTTTGCATTAGAGTCATTATTTACAAAATAATGCAAAGTTGGTACTTTTAATGGACCTTTAGTCCAACTTTTAAAGTAACTTCTTATGAAAAGTGTCATTATTTACTGAGTGACACTTCATGACACCTGTTAGTTTGTCCCTCACAGATGTGATGTCATGTTTATGACAGTATCATAAACATGACATCACACCCCATCAAATAAAATGTTACCCACAAAAACTGAAAGTGTGAATTATTGCCACCATCTGGTCCTGAGTGAGAACTGGAGCTAATGTCATTCACTAACAGATCATATCTGAAAGTGGTGTTGATCCTATTTATTGGATACCAGGGATTATGGATCAGTTTGAGTAGATCTATATATATATGTGTGTGTGTGTATGTATTATAAACTGGTTATATTTGTATCAGATGAAGCTTTAGACATAACAGTGTTATATATTCCAAACTTGGATCACAGCTTTTACCAGTAAGGGTTTTTAAAGGACAGTTGGAACGCTGACCCAGGCGTTATTCACGATGCTTCCATCTTGAAGCTCAGTCATGTGATTCCTCCTCCTCCACGTGCTTTTACCATCTGAAGACCATTGATCAGGAAGGCCGAGTCTGGCATGATGTAAAGTCAGGTTAACATTAGGTAACCCAGATAGCACAGAATGGTTTAAACAACATTGAATCAATGTTTGGGGGTTTGAATGGGAGGTGGAGGTGGAGCAGTGTGAAAAACAACTGACATTGATTGAATATTTAGATTACTAGTTCTTCCCCAGACCTCGTCCTCAAGACAAACTGAGCTGTGTGTTTTCAGTTCAGCAAAACCCTGTTAATCAGATGTCAATCAAAATCATGTGTGCTGAATTAGGGAAATGCCCAAGACCTGTAGGGCCTGGAGGACCAGTGCTGAAAAACACTGACTGATTCGACTCTGGTATTTAATTTATTAGATTTCAACCACAAAACAACATTGATTCAATGACAGTTTCAACGCTAGTTAATTGGCTAGCATTGGATGTTTTATGGTTGATCCACCATCAGTTGTCGACCTCAACCATACATGCAACCTTTGTGATGATAATTCAACGTTGAATTAACATCTTTTGCCGACAGTGAAGCGGCTGTGTGGTTGGACCATCCCACTCATGTAAACGGTAGGGGTGGACCGATCCACACCTTGGAGTAAGTTGTAGATGTTTTCGTGTCAATATATCTGTCATGATGGGTTTAGCTACTCTTTTAACCCACATGCAAGAACACCACACAGGAGAGAGATGAACAATAATAAATGTTTATTTGCAAAAACCGAACTGAAACAGGTCAGGTCCGGAAGCCGGGCTGCTGATTGTTCTGCGCTCTGGAGAAAATGACAACGGAGATGGTGAGTTTGAGGTCGTAGGAAAACTGGTAAACTTGGTCTAGGAACGGTGAGTAGGGAGAGCTTACGTGGTTGGTGGTGGTATTGGAACGGGGAGGAAAGGTAGTAGTTAATCCGGGGTCTCGGGTTCCGAGGAAGTCCTTCCAGTGGTCCGGAGTGTAAGAGGACCTTCGGTGCGGCGGAGGAAACTCGAAGGAGCGGCGGCGGAGGAGGGCAGACAGCTAGGCTGAAAGGCGTCGGCGGAGAGAACGGACTGCCAATCTGACTTTGGGCTGGAGATCGGTTTTTAACTGTCACGGGTGGGTGTGGGAGCTCGGACATCCGTGGGGTGACTGCCCACGGCGTCACGAGGAAGTAACAGGAAGCAACGAGGAGCTACGGAGATCACCTGAGGAAAACGGAAGCCACAGGGAAACAAATTACTCTCACAAGGCGGACGGAAACAAAACAAGGAACTCTGAGCTGGCTCGGAGGGGCTGCGAGGTACCATCACTGGCGACACTCTGGCAACGAGGTACTGGCAGTCCGTCCCTCTTAATCCGCCGGTAACGAGGTGATAGTCCAACGGTGTGGGGATGACGTCAGTTCAGATGCCCACCTGCCTGCCGGCTCCAGGACTCCCTCTGGTGGAGAAAAACCCTCAAAACAACCCCGGCACCTAACAGTACCCCCCCCTCAACGGTCGCCACCTGGCGGCCGAGATGAACAGGAAAGAAGGGAGGCTCGATAATCGGAAATGAGAGTGGGGTCCAAAATAAAGGAACCAGGGACCCAGAGACGGTCCTCAGGACCGTAACCCTCCCAATCTACTAGGTACTGCCACCCCCGGCCCCGTCGACGGGAGTCCACGATCCGGCGAACACTGTAGGCGGGGTGACCACCCACATCCAGGGCGGGAGGAGGGGGCTCGGAAGGAGGGCACAAGGTGCTGGTCTGAACCAGCTTTATTTGAGACACATGAAAGGTCGGATGGATGCGGAGGGTGGCCGGGAGACGGAGACGGACAGCAGAGGGACTTATGATGGACTCCACCTCAAAAGGACCGATGAACCTAGGAGAGAGCTTTTTGGACATTGATTTAAGGTGAATATTCTGAGTGGATAACCAAACCTTTTGTCCTGGTTCATAGGCTGGAGCGGGGATCCGTTTACGGTCGGCAAACCTCTTATTACGGAGGGAGGTGTGGTTGAGGGCATCTGTGGTAATTCTCCAGAGGTTCCTGCAACGGCGAATGTGGTGACGAACAGACGTGACAGAGATAAGGGATTCGTCGGAGTTAAGCAGTGGTGGTTGGTAACCCAAAGATGCTTCGAAAGGGGATAAGCCAGTAGCGGCAGATACATGACTATTGTGGGCATATTCTACCCAGGGTAAATACTGGCTCCAATCCGATGGGTTGGTTGAAGTGAAGCAGCGAAGAGTGGATTCAAGTTCTTGATTTAGCCGTTCCACCTGGCCGTTTGACTGGGGATGATATCCGGACGTTAACACGACCTTGGCATTAAGAGCAGTACAAAACTGTTTCCAAACTAACGAAGTAAACTGAGGACCTCTGTCTGATAGGATCTCTAAAGGGATCCCGTGCAAACGAAAAACATGTTTGAAAAGGAGCTGGGCGGTCTGGAAAGCTGTTGGAAGTTTTCTTAGTGCGACTAAGTGGCAGGCCTTAGAAACGGTCAATGATGGTGAGTATTGTGGTCATACCTTTGGATGGTGGGAGGCCGGTGACAAAATCGATGGCGATGTGTGACCATGGGCGTCTCGGAGTGGGAAGTGGTTGTAATAGTCCCGACGGAGGTTGATGCAGGGGCTTGTTTCGAGAGCAGACTGTACATGCTTGGACAAACTCCTTCACATCCTTATGGATGGATGGCCACCAGAACCTGCGATTTATTAGGGAAATGGTACGGCTGGTACCTGGGTGTCCAGAGAACTTTGACGAGTGGATCCAGTGCAGGAAACGGGCTCGGACAGCTGAAGGGACGTAAATCCTGTTCAGAGGGCAATTCTCCGGGGTAGGTTCAGCGCATTGTGCTTGTTTAATTATGTCCTCCATCTCCCAGGTCACCACGGCCACTGTACAGCTGGGGGGAAGGATACTGGCGGGAGTCCTCTCAGAGTCATCTGGTGCATACAGGCGAGACAGCGCATCTGGCTTTGTGTTATGTTGGAACCCAGGGTGGCTGGGGCTATTCTCCTTTTTTCCACCAGAGGCTGCTAGGAGGCTGCCTCCAGAGGGCGTAACCGGGAGCCTGCTGAGTCGCCGCAGCTGCAGTCGATCAGCTCATCTGGTGGAGGATTTAAGCGGGGGTTTGTCAGCTCTCCAGTGCCAGAGTGTTAGCCAACATCGGATTGCTCTGAGGGAGCTGCGAGTTGGAGAGATCCTCTTCGCCCTCCGAGTCTCTGGAGCAGTTGTCCTCTCCCCTCGAGACGCCGTGGAGTGTTTCCCCCCACGGGTCGCCCGAGCTCCACAGCCTCTACCCAGCCACCTACGGGTAGCGATCGACTCCCGCTGACTCCACCCACCGAGGCGCCCTCTGCAACAGCATCCGCTCCCCCAACCTGTGCCCCCACCACCTGGACACCTCCCGGAAGACCACAGTAACCCATCCCTGGCCCAACTCCACCTACCTCAAGTAAGAGATCGTTGTCCGCCTGAACCTTTGGAATCCGTCAGCCCCTGAACTCACCATCTCTCTCCTCTCCGTCCAGTCCCCTTCCCCAGCGAATCCGGCTGGTTTCCTCCCGCTGACCAGAGACCTGTAAACTGCCTCACTTTAACTCTGTTTTGCACTGTAGAAAATAAACCATCTGATTTAATCAGGTTTTTCCGTGGTGTTTTCTGCATGTGGGTCAGAAAATTAGATTCGAACATGACATGTTACGGGTACCTGGATGATAGGAAATGGAGAGATTGAACCTCGAGAAAAACAGAGACCAGCGGGATTGTCGTGGATTTAATCTTTTAGCTGAGCGGAGATAAGAGAGGTTCTTGTGATCCGTCCAGACCAACACCGGATGTTCTGCCCCCTCCAACCAGTGCCTCCACTCCTCCAAAGCCAACTTTATGGCTAAAAGTTCTCGGTCACCCACATCGTAGTTCCGCTCAGGTGGTGACAATCAGCGTGAAAAGAAGGCACATGGGTGAGTCTTATTATCAGTGCCGGAAACCTGGGAGAGGACTGCTCCAACCCCTGTGTCAGAGGCGTCCACCTCCACGATGAATTGTCTGCTGGGATCAGGTTGCACTAAAACTGGTGCCCTGGAAAATAAGGACTTAAGTTTCTTGAAGGCTGCATCAGCAGCTGGGGACCACAGAAACTGAACCTTAGTAGAGGTGAGAGCGGTTAGCGGCTGGGCCGTCTGACTATAGTTTCGAATGAAACGTCGATAGAAGTTTGCAAAGCCCAAGAATCTTTGCAGTTGTTTGCGTGTCTCGGGAGTAGGCCATTCCAGGACTGCCTTTATCTTCTCCTCCGTTGGCCTTATCTGTTCGCCCTCAAGGATGAAACCAAGGAAAGAAACAGATGGTTTGTGGAATTCACATTTCTCTGCCTTAACGTACAGCTTGTTCTCAAGGAGCCTTTGCAACACGAGACGGACATGATGTTTGTGTTCAGCCAGGGATTTGGAGTAGATAAGTATATCATCTAGATAGACAAATACAAAAATGTTTAGAAAGTCTCGCAGAACAGCATTTACTAATGCTTGAAAACAGGCTGGGGCATTAGATAACCCAAACGGCATAACTAAATATTCGAAGTGTCCCATGGGTGTTTTAAAAGCTGTTTTCCACTCATCTCCCCGTTTGATTCTAAGGAGGTGGTAGGCATTGCGCAGATCTAACTTTGTGAAAACAGTAGCCCCATGAACAGGTTCAAAAGCTGATGACAACAGAGGTAATGGGTACTTGTTTTTGACTGTGATCTGGTTTAAACCCCGATAATCAATACAGGGTCTGAGTGTCCCGTCTTTCTTACCCACGAAGAAAAACCCTGCCCCTAAAGGCGATGAGGACTGGCGGATAATCCCAGCAGCAAGCGATTCCTTGATGTACTTTTCCATGGTTTCACGCTCTAGGCGTGAGATGTTATACAGGCGGCTGGAAGGTAATGGTGCTCCGGGCAATAAATCAATGGAACAGTCATACGGACGGTGCGGGGGAAGTGAACAGGCTTTAGCCTTGTTAAACACGGGTGCGAGATCATGGTATTCTGCTGGGACAGATGAAACATCTGGAGGATCAGCCTCATGTCTCACCGCCGGGGTGGGACCCGGTGGGACGGCCGAACGGAGACAGGAGGAATGACAGTGGGTAGACCAGGATTCGACCTGTTTCTTGGACCAGCTAAGGTGAGGATTGTGTAAGGTCAACCAGTCAAAACCTAACACAACAGGAGAGTTGGCAGAGGGGAAAACAAAAAATGAAATGTGCTCACTGTGATTACCGGAAGTCACTACGAGCAGAGGCTTGGTCTTGTGTGTGATTTGTGGCAAAAACTTTCCATCCAGAGCCGATACTCGGAGGGGGGTTGGCAACGGGATGGTTTCAATGGAGAGTTGTCTGACAAGTTTGGCATCAATGAGGGTTCATTCACAACCTGAGTCGATCATGACTGAAAGAGGAATATGCTGGTTATTGAAAAACAGTTCTGCAGAGAGAGTCAGGCGGGGAGAAAGGTTCTCGGTATTCTGACCCACCAGGTTCCCCGTTTCAACTGGTGGGTCTAATAGTTTGACTTCTTTGGACAATGAGCGATGAAGTGACCAGAATCCCCACAATACAAACAGAGACGACTGGTCATGCGCTTCTGACGCTCCTCAGGAGAGCCGGGTATGCCCAACCTGCATGGGCTCCGGCTCGTCTTGTGAAGGCGGAGGAAGGACTGGTTGAGCTGATGTAAAGGACCTGAAGTTCTGCAACCTGTGGCTCCTTTCTCGCTTTCTGGATCTGATTCTGTTGTCTAAACGAATCGTTAACTTTATCAGATCCTCGAGGCTGTCTGGTTCATCTAGGGTTGCTAATTCGTCCTTTATGGACTCATTTAAAGCATGGTAGTAGGCGCTCTTTAATGCAGACGAATTCCAATTGGAAGCGGCTGCTTTGATACGGAAATCAATGGCAAACTCTGAAACCGATTTCTGTCCTTGTTTTAAATTCCACAGATCTCGGGGAATTTGCCGTCATGTCAGGGTCATAACAGAAAACTTGTTTAAATTCTTTCAAGAAATCTACAAAAGAGCAACCAAAATTGGCGGGGTCAGGAAACTTCGCTTCTGCCCAGTCTAATGCTTTTCCTGATAAGTATGAGAGCATAAAAGCAATCTTAGCTCAGTCATGACTGAAACTTTGGGGTGAATAATTAAAGACCAAGGAACATTGCATAATGAATCCCCTGCACCTACTTGGTTCACCGTCAAACCTTTCTGGAGCGGGAGGACGGATGTCGGAAAACCTGGGTGGATCAACTGGAGCTGGATCTGGTGCAGGGGTAAAAACAGGTGCTATCGCTGGAGGCTGTTGGGGAGACATTCGCAAGAAGTTAGCGATTTCTTCCAAACGTTGATTAGTTTCAGTCTGAACAGTACTTAATTTCCTCAAAACAGATTAATGTGTTTCTAAAGTTGTTTGCTGGTCTGACAACGTTCTCCTGATGGCGTCTGCTGGGCTAATTTGTTGGCCAGAGTGTTCAGTCATGATGGGTTTAGCTAATCTTTTAACCCACATGCAAGAACACCACACAGGAGAGAGATGAACAATAATAAATGTTTATTTGCAAAAACCGAACTGAAAACAGGTCAGGTCCGGAAGCCGGGCTGCTGATTGTTCTGCGCTCTGGAGAAAATGACAACGGAGATGGTGAGTTTGAGGTCGTAGGAAAACTGGTAAACTTGGTCTAGGAACGGAGAGTAGGGAGAGCTTACGTGGTTGGTGGCGGTATTGGAACGGGGAGGAAAGGTAGTAGTTAATCCGGGGTCTCGGGTTCCGAGGAAGTCCTTCCAGTGGTCCGGAGTGTAAAGAGGACCTTCGGTGCGGCGGAGGAAACTCGAAGGAGCGGCGGCGGAGGAGGGCAGACAGGTAGGCTGAAAGGCGTCGGCGGAGAGAACGGACTGCCAATCTGACTTTGGGCTGGAGATCGGTTTTTAACTGTCACGGGTGGGTGTGGGAGCTCGGGCATCCGTGGGGTGACTGCCCACGGCGTCACGAGGAAGTAACAGGAAGCAACGAAGGAGCTACGAAGATCACCTGAGGAAAACGGAAGCCACAGGGAAACAAATTACTCTCACAAGGCGGACGGAAACAAAACAAGGAACTCTGAGCTGGCTCGGAGGGGCTGCGAGGTACCATCACTGGCGACACTCTGGCAACGAGGTACTGGCAGCCCGTCCCTCTTAATCCGCCGGTAACGAGGTGATAGTCCAACGGTGTGGGGATGACGTCAGTTCAGATGCCCACCTGCCTGCGGACTCCAGGACTCCCTCTGGTGGAGAAAAACCCTCAAAACAACCCCGGCACCTAACAATATCACACACAAACAGTCAGTAAGAATTGTTATGAACAAGTAAGAAAATGTACAGAAAGGAATCAGCACCGGCTGTCCTCTACAGTGTTTAATTTAAAACACGATAATAAAATGCTCTGACCCAGAGCTCTGATGAGGAGAGGAGGGGAAGGGGTGCAGCAAAACATCTGACATTGATGAGACGTTGATGAGACGTTGATGAGACGTTGATGAGACGTTGATTGATTCAATGACACAGTTTCAATGGTCAGAATCTGATGGTTGTTTCATGGTTGATCCACCGTCAGTTGTCGACTTCAACCAAATATCAACCAATCTGACTATAATTCAACGTTGATTTAACATCGTGTGCTATCTGGGTAAAGAACAGTTCTTCATCTCTGTGCTCATTTGTAACAAATCCGTTTCCATGTGACCGCTGCTCCTCGTACTCTGCTGTGCCAGTCCATTGTCCTCAGGAGCCTGAAATCCTACCAAGTGTGGATTTCAGTCTGATACATTAACAATGGGATTGGCTGAACTATACTTCAGCTGAAAAATTGGCACTGAACTTGTGCCCAGAGCCTCGAGTAAATTAAAATATTGCTTAATCTCGGGAGCTCAAGATGCCGCTTCACCTCTGAGTGCCACCAGAGCAGCATCTGAATATTATAAACCATCTGAGATTACCCTTACTAATTTTCAGATCAACAGAGGAATGGTGATCTACATCTGCTTCTTCAAGGGAGCCACAGATGACATCCTGCCTAAGATGGGTTAGTTTTATTTTATTTTATTTTAGCCTTTAAGAAATGTAAACGTTTCTTTAAATCCCATGTTCTTCCTCTTCCTGTCAAGTGTCCACGCTGCTGAACCTGCGGCTGTGCGAGCTGCCGTCTGGAAAGAGGGTTTCAGTGTTGGAGCTTCCTGGTAGCCTGCTGATCGTCCCTCAGGCCACGCTGGGCGGAAAAGCCAAAGGGAAAGGCATGCATTACCACCAGAACATCAGCAAGGAGGACGGCCTGAAGCTTTACAGCTCCTTCATCTCACTGTGCGAGAAAGAACTGATGGCTGCAGCTGGAGAGACGGGGAGGGAAGAGACACGGGACATATGGACAGAGACAGGTTCTACAGCTGGACACGAATGGGCCATACACACATCTGATGGACTTTTGATGCGTTCGATTTTACCAGACTGATGGAGACGGTGTTAGTCTGTGAGGTTCATGGAAATGTAAATCTTGTGTGGCCATAAAAAAAATTGTAAGAATTGTTTGGCTTTTAAATAAAAGTGAAATGTTTATTTCCCAATTTATGTTTAAATTACATTATTCTACTTTGCTAAAGTTAGATATAAACAGATTTTTTAATTAAAAAAAATGTGTTAGACAATATGAAGAGGATAATTAATGTTCACTTATTTATTGCAAATTACTGTAATTGAAAACGGCATCATTTATGAGTGTAGGCTCAGTTAACAGCTGGCAGGAAGGGGAAGAAATGTGAATTACTCCTCTGCCTTTTATATCTCTGGAGAGCAATCAGGCTTGTCCCCTAGTTAGGCCCGAGCAGCGAAGCGCTGGCGAAGGCCTCTTGTAATCGTAAGATTTCTTAGTTATTGTTTTTCTTATTTTTCCGTCACTTCGCGGCGCTGCTTGGGGCCTTTAATTCCAAATGTTTTTAAGTTTGCGAATGTAATTACCAACTTGTTCCCCAAGCATGTGATTGTATTCACATTTGATCTTCACGATAGCACTGAGTATATTATCATCATTTGAATTCTGATACCTGTCCTTCAAAACAGCCAATTTGGCCTGAATATCCTCAAGATGTTGTGATCGGGCCTTTTTGATTGAAGACTGATAGGAAATAATGTTACCCCTGAATATCACTTCAAATGACTCCCACAAAACTGAGTCAGATACTTCTCTGTTGTCATTAAAAAGAAGAAAATCTGAGATTTTGGCTGAAACATTGAGATTAAAGTGGATCTGTAGTGAGAGAGGGGCGTGATCTAACATGAACTAAGATGAACTAAGATGCTGTGATACATTGAGCTGACTGTACAAGAAATTAATTTAGAATCAATCAAAAAGTGTTCAATTCTGGTAAAACTACCATGGAGGGGAAAAAAAAGAGGATATTTGATGAGAAGGACGCTGAAGCCTCCAGATATCAACTGAAGGAGATTATTTAAAACCCACACTGATTAGTTAGAAGAAGCAACTTTATTAGAGGATCTGTCCAACAATGGATCAAGATAACAACTGAAGTCGCTTTCTAAAATTTTGTTCCTATTATTGCTTTGTGCAATAATAGTTCAAAAATCCTACAGAAACAAAATCAGGGCAGTCACAATTTGGGGCATAAATATTTCAAAGAGCAAGAGCATTTTATTATCATGTTTTAAATTAAACACTGTAGAGGACAGCCGGTGCTGATTCCTTTCTGTACATTTTCTTACTTGTTCATAACAATTCTTACTGACTGTTTGTGTGTGATATATTGACACGAAAACATCTACAACTTACTCCAAGGTGTGGATCGGTCCACCCCTACCGTTTACATGAGTGGGATGGTCCAACCACACAGCCGCTTCACTGTCGGCAAAAGATGTTAATTCAACGTTGAATTATCATCACAAAGGTTGCATGTATGGTTGAGGTCGACAACTGATGGTGGATCAACCATAAAACATCCAATGCTAGCCAATTAACTAGCGTTGAAACTGTCATTGAATCCATGTTGTTTTGTGGTTGAAATCTAATAAATTAAATACCAGAGTCGAATCAGTCAGTGTTTTTCAGCACTGGTCCTCCAGGCCCTACAGGTCTTGGGCATTTCCCTAATTCAGCACACATGATTTTGATTGACATCTGATTAACAGGGTTTTGCTGAACTGAAAACACACAGCTCAGTTTGTCTTGAGGACGAGGTCTGGGGAAGAACTAGTAATCTAAATATTCAATCAATGTCAGTTGTTTTTCACACTGCTCCACCTCCACCTCCCATTCAAACCCCCAAACTTTCTCCCTCCACCTGCCAAAGAGGGAGAGAACTAAATTCCAAAACTATCAAAACAAGGTGAGGGGAGGGGATAATAAGAAATTGTATGTGATATATATAAATTCTATCTTTATGACTTTCTTTTGTGTCTTTCAGCTGCTGCTGGCCAGTTTGATCCAAGGCTAACTGACCAAACTTACAGCCAAACTGTAAAGAAATGGTTTTGCTAAGCGCCAGAGCGGGAGGGAGGCATTGAAAGGCAACCAAAGGGACGACAACAAGAATGAAATGAAATAAAATGTTTAAGCAAAATGCCTTGTTGTTATTTTAAAGTCTGTGACCACATTTTAGGAATTTAAGTAATGTAAGCTAATTTTGAATGCCATAATACCCATCGTCCCCAGAATTATGTGTAAAGGAACCTTTAGTGGTATGTTATGATGTAAAGGTGGACATGAATCAATGATTCTTTAACTTAGATTCAATATAAGATCAACCCAAATGTGGAAGAAGATCCACGTTGAGATGATGGTTGAATCAACATTGATTCCTAACTGATTCAATGTAGAATCAACACATGTATGCATATAAGTTGACATACAGATGATGGTTGAATCAACGTTGATATAATGTCAGTTATGGTTGAAACCCTAACGTTGATTCAACATACAAGTCACCGACCACTTTCAATGTTAGTTCAATGTCTCTGCCATTGATTCAATGTTGTTTAAACCATTCTGTGCTATCTGGGAAGACACCGGCCCTTGAGGACTGGAGTCAGACACCTGTGGGAAGTAACTTCCTGAAGGACTGGTGTGGACATGTCCCCACCAAGTTTGGCCTGACGGGGACAGTCCCCACCAAGATTTCGTCCACCTTTTTTTTCTTTTTGCCTGCATGTATTTGCAGACAGTAACTCACCAGCAGCTGCATGCTGTATTTAAAGAACTAACAGCCAGTTAATGCTTTTTAAAGTTCCTTTGTAAAACTCAACGCTCAGCAATCAGTGGATTGGACATCACATGACCAGCCCACTAGAGCGCCGCATTCACTTTTGCTATTGCTTTACATTGAATCAGGAATATTGGTGGTTGGGAAATTGACACAGTCAAGCAAAGAATCTGAAAAAGGAATGCAAAGTATTGATATTGTCAACACGACTACAGCAAGTTAAGGTCGCAGAGGTCACATTTCACAGGTCAGTAAAAAGCTTTCATTAAAAAGTAAAGAAAGTGGACAGTTGGTTATGCCAGCTTAACTTTATCACCTGAACATCTTGCTGCTCAGTTCGGAGTATTTTGGTTCATCTAACACAAAAACAAGGCGACCCACATAGATTTTCTGACAGATAATCAGAAGAGCAGCCTCTGTTTAAATCAGCTGATCAACCATTGCTTAGGCGTCACTTACTGACTGCAAAATGAAAATTCTAAATCACAAATCTGCAAATGACAGAATATTCTGTTTGGTGTTTTTACAAACTTTGTTGTGTGGGAAATGTTTTTGTCTCGTTATTTTTAGTGGTAATTACTGATGAACTTGACTGTAGTCTTTGCTCTGTGCTGCGATGCTGTTTATTGGTTACTATGGCAACGAGTCTGCTGATGTCAAGCTGACTGACTGAGAAAAAAACAATACAATCACACATTTTTCTACATTTTTCCCCTGGACAAATTGAATCATTTGTTCGTAGAACGTGACAATATTCAGATCAATCATCAAATAGGAGGAAATATTTCATAAAGTACATAGGAGCCAAAGTTTGTTAAATTTCCAACCATGGCTCCTGAAATGACAATGAAGTCAAATTAAATTATTGGCCAATATAAAAGAGAAACTTGCTTTGTTCTCTCTTGTATCTTTACAGAACTGACAGAAACCAAACTATTTATAGATTCATATGCAGAGAGAAAAATATTTTACATATCCAAACATCAGCATCTCAGCTTTAAGCCACATTTTATAGAATCCAGTATCGATGGTCACTGTACTCACCTACTGCCCCAACCAGTCCCAAATACAGTTTTGCATCTTTAATAATTGCTATATTTATACATCAGATATGATGTATAACCTGTTGACTTGTAAGTCAGGTTTTGCCAACCAACTGAGGGACAGAATCACATAATTGAAAAATACAAAGTTTGCACTGACAAGGATTCATTTGGTCACACAGAAGTTACGTTTTCTGTAGCCTCATTGCTAACAGCGTAGCCTGTCTGACCTTGGCATGATGTAATGATGTAATAGACTAAAACTGCAATATACTGAAGAAATGGGTGCCTAGTAGTCTTCCAGTGAAAATATGAATAACTTTGGTGGAGTAATTAGGCATTAATTGGAGGCAGGGACACGGAGCTCTACAAAACACATGCACTCCATTACTGCATACATGCCTCAAAATGCATAAAGTCTCTAATAGAGAATAGAAAATGTTATTTTTGTGTTTCAAAGGTAGATGGTCACAAGGGAGTTAATTTTAAAAACTTACCAAAGAAAGAGGAGAAAAGTGGATCAACAATCTACAGCTTAAAACAGCAGGTGTGAAAACTAACAATGCCAGAGTTTGCAGCGACCGCTTTCTAACTGGAAACGGATCAGATCTTTAAATTGTATTTTCAGATATTTTATTGGACAGTTACTTAGAAAGACAAGCATTCATATGTAAGGTAAGTTATTATTTTTATTCCCAGGTTGGTTGTCCTCAGAGTGCTAATGTTGTTAGCAGCTAGCTCAGTGCTGAGTCACAAATGCTTGATCCCACCTGAAACTAAATGATTCTCCAGGCTTTTGAAAACTTTCTTCTGGCTCCTTGTATAATATGTCCATTTAGTTAGTTATGTCGATGGCCTCGATGGAGGTAAATCCTCAAGATTATATAAGATAATATGGATCACATCCTAAATATACATGTATTTGTTTGAGATGCCTCGTCTGTCCAGCCTATTTAATGCATCAGCTACTCATTGTCATCCATTTTTCTTTGTTTTGAACTGGAGAAGTCCACTTCCTGACCTCCATCTGAATTTCGCGCATCATCTGGGTCACGTGTCTGAAACCCAGCAATACAGCAGCTTACGGAAAGCCAGTTATAAAATGCATAAGTTAAGTGTTTAGACCTGACATTACCATGTTTTTCAATAAAGTAAAACAGAAGAGAGAAACTTCCACAGGTAAGACGTTTCAATAAAAAAATCTGCTGAGTAAGCATTTTTCCTAGCATCGTCACCACAAGGTAGGACGGATTGATGGGTAGCACAAATAGCCAGAACACCTGGTTGCAGACAGTGTGAAACACTGGAAGTACATATTAACTTGTGAATTTTATTTTTCCTTCGAATTAAAAAAAGAAAGAAAATGAAAGAAAAAAAGTCAAGGCGTGGCTATTGCTTACTACGGCGTCCCCTAGAGATATGGGGGATTGTTTTTTCTATCGCAAAAGTTTTGTGTTCCCTTGGTTTGGGGTTCTCTCACAATAATGTATTGTACTGGTCCGTTCATTCGGCATGATTGAATACGTAGTTTTCTGCTGTAATATAATATGTATGCATCTCGTTTGTGAGATATGTGAAGTTTTATAAATTTTCTGTAGCACCTGTTCATCAGGTTTGACTATGATGAACAGGTCAAACCTGGGCTGTCCTTTTCTTTCCATCCCTTCTACAATGTAAACAGAAACTTTCTGTCAGGACTAGGAAAAAATGCATCCAAAGCATTTAGGCTATTTTTCAGGCATTGTCATGATATAATAAAGTCATCTGACAGTTTTGTCTTTTTTTGTGTTGGTAATCTGAAGGGCTGTTTTCATATGCAGCCCCATCTCAAGCTTACACAGACAAACATGAACATGCAGGAACAGATACATTTTCGATCCATTATTCTAGAATTACATGTAATAAAATCCCCTGGCTCTACATATGCACTCCAGGAAAAGTATTTTATTGATTGTTCACATGCCAAACAAATTGTATAGAGAGCCCAGTCTGCTCTCAATACATACACTAACCAGTACAACCATCATACACCACATTCATAACAAATAGAACCGAAACATTTCAAAATATTTGTGTACTGATAGCAGCTCCAACTGTCAACTCTGATCTTTCCAAAATTGCAGTTTTTAAATTATGCAAGTTCTTTTTGTTTTGTTAGCGACCGACGGTAGACGAAGAAATTGAGATGAAAACAATCTGAAGTTGGTTGTTGCTGACGTCAGGCCTCATGGTCTGATTTGATCACAGCCCAGATTATACCAAGGTGAGGTCGAATCAACGCTGGCCTGTGTAAGCACGAAACCAGGAAGTGACCGAGGCAGCAGCAGATGAAATCATTCCTCCAGGATTAGCCGACGGCTGGGAAACCTGCAGAGTACTCTGGGAAAGATCCATTGACTGCAGAAGTAAAGGGAGAAAAGTTTGTCAACCAAGAGGTGCAACATGACTCATTACTTTGCTTATTCTTCTTGTGAACTTCAAATGTTTGAAATCTGTAATTTTACTTGACTTTTTTCTTCTTTTTTTCACACATAACCCGCAAACAAAGTTTTTTGGGGGGGGCCTTTGAGCCTTGAGCCTTTGAGCAACAAAAAGCAGTGCATATCTCCACTGGAGGATTATTGTGGAGGCACAACCCTGGAAGAAAACATGGTCGCTGCTGTAAAAGCTAGTTCAACCTTTATTTCACCAGGCAAACATTAAGAACAATTTATTATTTACAATGTTCGACAAAAGGACAAGGCAAGCTTCCAGCATGACAATGAGCATAAACTTTGTCAAAACTAGGTTTGTGCTATTCTAACACAGAGTTGTGATTCTCTGATTTTGCGGGATGAACCGATATGCAGAAGACTGCAGGCACGGCCTCCTGAGGATCCTCAGAATGCAGCTTGAACCACGTTTACAGATGTTGAAGCTTCAATGCGCAGGGTGACATGATCAGTCGGATGGATGAAAGTCTGACATCAAGGTGATCTTTTTTTGTCTTTAAGAATTATTTTAAGCAGTAGTTGTTTTTATTTGACAGTAACTGTCCGGAACCACCTACAAGAAGCCAACTGGATGAAATCAAATTCCCCAAGTCAAGTATTAGGAGAGCGCAAAATGACCATATTTTTCGGACTATAAGCCGCTACATTTTTCCCACGCTTTGAACCATGCGGCTCATGGTGATGAGCAGTGCCACGACATTGTGATTGAAAGCGCTAAGACCCGCCTCTTGGGTCTGATTGGTTGTTTTCTAGATAACAGTGGGAGAAGTTTATCAACATATGATCTTTACCATACAATCATGATGTAACGACAGTTTCAACAAATATGTAAAAAAATATTTTTTATTAAAGTTACATACTGCAATTTTAAGCTAAGGCTCTTTTTTTGTCCATGAAATCCAAGTGGAGTAAAAATACTGATGGAGCCCTCCAAAAGTTTATTAATTTAAGTTTCAGTTGTCAGTGTGGTAGCTCATACATTGTTCAGTCACTATGTCCGCTGTTGTGTTCAACCAAAGATCCAGTTTGCAGCAACACTCACTGAATCGCTCATTTCTGTGTTAATTGGAGTGTCAGTCCAACAGGCTGCTCTTCTCTGGCTTCAAAGAGATTAGTTACACAACAGTTCTAACCTGAGAGGGGATGTCACAGAACCGTGGACTGGGTACTGTCTCCCAGTCTGTGCCCAGGTCCGTCTCCTCATCTGTCACTGATTCATCTCCACTTTCCTCAGTCAATCCCGATGCTTCTGGCTCAACAAACTCTATAGACTCTTCCAGGTCAGAGCTCACCTCGAATGAACCAGTCCTGCAGCAAAACACATAAAACCTGAAACCTTACTGACCTTATCATGGCACTTACCCATGTTGTCTGATTGGGCAGTCTACAAATGTAAATCTCAGACAAAGACAGTGTGGATGAAAACGGCCCTTTAGCTTTGTTTCAGACAGGTGTCCCCACAGTGCATTGAACACAGTGCAAAGCACTCATTGCTTTTTTTGCAATGAGTTCTTTGCATGTTTGATTTGAAAAAGAACACACAGTTTATTATTTACATTTAGCATAATTGGAACATTGTAAAAAGAAAAAAAAGGACTTGAAATCCCAATGAAAGCCTGTCTTTCATTGCCACAATCCTGAGAAAAACAACCCAAAGACAAACTTCAGACCTTTAAAGCAAACACTGACAAGCAGACATGAGTGAACTCACCTGCCCAGGTTACTGTTGTCAAGGGAAACCAGAAACATGATGTTCCTGAGAGTGTGATGAGGATGAAGCTTTTCACTGTTGACATGCTAAACACAAAAGATCAGAAGTTATAATCAGCTGTAGAAAATGACAAGCTGCAGTCACAAGACCTAGAAATATCATGCACCTTTTCTCACTTCCCTTCCTGCATATTTTTCAAATATAGATTTTACTAGATTCAAACTTAGCCCAGTGCTTTTTATTTAAACAGCAAAATTGACCAAGTTGCAGAAAAGACATTATATAAAAATATTTACATAAAAAAGGCAAACACATGAAAGATGTGAACACAACTTAAATGAATTGACCTCATGCTGGGTCAAAAGCCAATGAAAAAAGATGGGCTTTTAAATCAGATTTAAAAAGAGACAATGATGAGGCCTGCCTAATGTGTGCTAGCACTAAATTTCAAACCCGTTGAGCTGCCACATATCTTAGAAAATTCTCATCATCCTTGAGCAATTTACCAGCAGTACATGAAACTTGAAAGTGGCTAACACATGGAAATGAAAAGCAAAATCAAGTACAGATCCAATATAAATCAAACATTATAAATATAAGTTGGCTCTGAATTTAGGATATTTACATAAGTCAAATATTAAACTCAGGCCTGTGCACTGATGGACGGCTGGGTATGTGGACTGACAGACTGACGGACTGAAGACTAGACAGTCTTCATCTGACTGAAGACTGTCAGACTGAAGACTGACAGACTGATAGACTGAAGACTGACAGACAGACAGACTGACAGGTAAACGGCCTGCAGTCTGTAGTGCTTCACAATACATTCAATTATTCACCCACACATTCACACACTGATAATGGTGAACTACTGGATTGTAGCCACCATAGACATATTAAAGAACAGACTCCTTGTTGGCTGCTCGGGCAATTTGGCGGCCATCTTGGAGCGGTCATCCCTCGTACTTTGCTAGACCAAAACAGCAGAAGGAGCCTCAACTCTGCTGTATATTTTTGTTCAGATCAACAAACTATTGATGTGAAGGACTGGGGCATAGCCCTACGACAGACTGGCGACCTGTGCAGGTGACCCCCGCCTCTCGCCTTGAACATTGGCTGGAGAGGCATCAGCACCTCCAGACCCCACTAAGGACAAGGTGTTAGAAAATGGATGGATGGATGGATTGGGGCATAACTTTTCACAAGTAACATGAACATATTATTGTCTATATTTTGTGAAAAGAATATTATTATACTATATTTATGTCCACCGGCAAAACGCCACATAAGATTAGCTCTGATGTTTGGTATAATTCTGGGGTTCGGTCCCAAGAGTTCATACATCTTAAAATGTTTTAATTATTTCCCAACACTCATTTAGATTATCTGACACAAGAGCCTAAATTAGAAATAAAACACTATTATATATTGTGTCTGCATTCCACTCAGGGCTTGTTAACCCTGCTTTCTGAATGGGGCCTTGGAAAAAGGAGACAAAACAAAAAGCAAACACAACATGTACTATGCCATGTTGGTTATTTATGTATTTTTTTTTATGTATTTTATTTCTAAAACCAGTTTTAGTGATGTAATGAAGTGATGCGTGGGTCACTTCAAGAATAGCAGCAGTATTGCTGCAGCTAAATGGAAATAAACTAAACTAAACCAACAAACAACATCTGCATAAATAATAATTGCAACAAAAAGTACACAGTACAGGTTAACACAAGATGTATTTATTGGTGGCACAGCCTAACAAAGAGGGCATATGATAACATTTCCAGTGTATTGGGGCTGACCTGTGAGAAGCAGAGGTGGAGGATGTTGGTGTTGAGCTTGTTCAGAGATCTGGTGAAGCGATGCCGATTGAGATTCTCTCCACAGAACTCGCTGAAGAAACAAGTTAATAACCAGCACTATGGAGAGCCATTTCAGCCAAAAAAGTAAGAAAATAATTAAGTAATTGGCCCCTTTATTCCTATTTATATTGATTTATTTATGCATTTATTATTTTATCTAAATCAGTGGTGTCCAAAGTACTGACTGGGTTTCTATTAGGGCTGCAACTAACAATGATACTATCGAGGGCCGGCGTCCTGCATGTTTTAGTTCTCGCTCTGGTTTAGCACCTCTGCATCAAATGGTGCTCCTTAGAGGCCTAAGAAGAACATCGACCTGCTGACCAGGGAGAGAATAAAACGTGCAGGATGCCGGGCCTCCAGGACCCACTCTGGACACTAAATGGAAAAAGTCTAAACAAATAAGGATTTGGAAAAAGGACAGTCAGAAATAAATGCAGAAATAAATAAAATAATAAATACATTTATAAATATAAATAGGAACAAAGAAGCCAATTACTTATTTCTTTATTTACATATTTTTGTATTAAATTTAGGCTGAAATGGCTCTCCATACAGTACGCCCCCAAGCCATCACATTAAACTGCACGTCCAAGGCTGGAGCAACCACAAAGTGTGCTACCTGTTGCAGAGCCTCTTGGGCAGGTTGACATCCAGGATGTGGGACAGAATGGTGACCAGCTGGGTGGCGTAGCACAGAGCAGCACTGATGGTGTGAGCTGGGTTAATGTGGTCGAGTTCTGCAGGAAGATCCATGAAATGCTCTCTTATATACAAAACAAATTCAAGATATTTAATTGAAATATTCCGTCTCCTCAGAGATGCAAACCATTTCAAGGATACACAATGACTTTCCATGTCCAATTTAGTGACTGTTTCAAACTTGAAGTTTAAATATTTGACACTTCTTATGACTACAGAATTTATTGAAGCTATAATTCATTTCATTTGAGAACAAAATATACAGGACTGTCTTCTGACCTTTGACAAGTTTTATTTTTACAAGCCACTCCAAACATTTGCTATTTATTAACCTTAAACATATCAGGAGCTGGGACTTTGGTTTTTTTTGGAGGTTCAATTTTAAGTCCACAATTCTGAATAGAGTACAAATGCATCTTTTCCATCCACTCAGTCTCCAAGTAATATGCTTGAATACACCTTTCTTCTTTTCATGTGTACTGCCTGCATGACATTCAAACATTCAGAATTGTTTGAATGTCATGGAGTATTACAGCTTTCTCTACATTTCTCCACTCGACGTGTATCTTAAGCCTATGGGTGAGTTTGAGCGTGCATGTGTATACAGGGTTTCTATTAGGGCTGATTCTAACAATGATACTAACAGTTGGCTGGTATATACCACTGGTTCCGCCTCTATAGCCCCTAATCACATCAGTTGCATTGGATGTGAAGCAAAGGTGCCTCACTGTCTGGTACATCATCATTTGGGTTGGACTCCATTAGTGACAGATTAGTGACAGAAGAATTTATCTAATCCAATGCTTCCAATACAACTATATTTCATTGACCAGAGTGACAGTGTTTGGTTTATACAAGCCATTTCTGATTGATCTTGTTCTTATTTGGCTTTACACAGGGTTGCTAAATTTGGTAGCTGACTTGACTCAGTGTTAGTTTTTTTTTAAGGTTTTATTGGCTCTAGTGGCCTTTATTTGATAGTGAATGGACAGGAAAGTGGGTAATGAGAGAAGGGGGAAGACATGCAGCAATGGTCACCAGGCCGGGACCTGGTGTTGCGGCTGTCGAACCTGCGACAGCCGCATGGAGAACTTAAACCTTCATTGTGCTTCTCCCTTGTGAAAAAGTCAGGTTTTCAAAAATAGAAAGAGAGAAAGAGAAGCGTGTCAGTTTGCAACCCTGACTTCTCCTACAGAGGTGGGTAGACTGTGTGGGATTGGCAACCATTTAGCAAAGTTATCTTAGCTATAAACTACTGCTTGCCTTCATTTAACAAGCTCTTTGCTATGAGCAGCTAGCACAACCTGTTGTGAATGCTCAGTTTAGTTAGCATAGCAAGCCATTAAAATTGTGATGCTTTTGATGGGTCAGATAGACTTAAGAAGCTGTAACAGTAGCTGTGCAGGAGGGGCCCAATTAAATTTTTTGTAATGTGGCCCAAGATTCCTGGCAGTGCCCTTGCCATGACTACATCTAGACTCTTCAAATCTGGACTTGATTATTGTCAACTGATATCAGAACATTTAAAACCAAGTGTGTGATTTGTGAAACTTCAATAAAGGGTGATTTCACCACGTTTTACACATCTAGACCACACTAGAATTGCTCTAATTCCAAAACAACACCTGAGTTTTCAAACCTGAGAGGGGAGATTTATTTTAATTAAGGGCTCAATCCATGGACAACATACAACTATTCTCAATGTATATGTTGCTAATGATGGCTGGCCTCAATTTATGTCACCAATGATTTTATTGTTCAACCATTTTGGCTGGTGACTTTAATTGCACAGTGAACTCACCTCTGAACAACTGCAAAACCTGAAAGCTTCAGCTGTCCTCAAAAATCTATGCACATATACCGGTTTGATTGATATTTGGTGATATTTAAATCCTAAGCACGGGACAATACATTTTATTCACATCTCCATAACACCTACTCCAGATTGGATTAGTTTCTTATCCCTAAGTCGCTTTTACATTCTATTCGAAGCTGTAACATAGACCCCATATTTTTGTCGGACTATGCACCAGTATTTTTAGGTGATGATCCATTTCTTCATGACCCCAGAACGCTCACTTGGAAATTCAACATATCCTTATCTGAGCAGTATATCTCTACCTCCCATCATGGAAGAGGATCGCACCTTCTTAGATGCCATCACTCCAGAAGAAGTTTAGGCTGCAATTAAATATATGCCAAACAGAAAATGTCCTAGGCCCAATGGGTTTCCATTCGCATTTTTTAAGTCTTTTGACCAGAGATTCAAATAATAGTCATGCCCGCTCTTAATGACATTCTAAATTCTCATTTATCTCACTTTGTCTGGAACAACAAACACCCAAGAATCACGTTTTCTATATTAACTAAGCCAAAGCATCTTGTGGTTTGTCTTTACCTTCGCTACAGCTTTATTACTGGTCAGCACAACTTGAAATCATATCAAATTGATTTATGAATAAAAGAAACTATTTTTAGATCTGGAATTTCAGTCTCGTCTCCTGAGCTAACTTAATTCCCTTTTCTTTATAAGTGTCATGGACCAAATAGTTCATCAAGTAACTTCATTGTTTAAACTCCTTTGCCTTGTGGAAGTATTCAGCCCCCTTGAACTTTTCAACCTTTTGCCGCTTTTCAGGCTTCAAACATAAAGATCTAAAATTTGTATTACTTTATGAAGAAACAACAAGTGGGACACAATCATCCTTGCCAAACAATTTTCAGCTCTTTCCACAGATCCTCGATTGGATTCAGGTCTAGACTTTGACTTGGCCATTCTAACACCTGGTAAGTTTATTTGTGAACCATTCCATTACAGATTTTGCTTTATGTTTGGGATCATTGTCTTGTTGGAAGATAAATCTCCATCCCAGTCTCAGGTCTTCTTCCAGGATGTTTCTGTATTTGGCTCCATCCATCTTCCCATCAACTGTAACCATCCTTCCTGTCCCTACTGAAGAAAAGCAGGCCCAAATGATGATGCTGCCACCACCATGTTTGCCAGTGGGGATGGTGTGTTCAGGGTGATGAGCTGTGTTGCTTTTACTCCAAACATATTGTTTTGCATTGTGGCCAAAAAGTTCAATTTTGGTTTCATCTGACCAGAGCTCCTTCTTCCACATGTTTGGTGTCTCCCAGGTGGCTTGAGGCAAACTTTAAACCAGACTTTTTATGGATATCTTTGAGAAACAGTTTTCTTCTTGCCACTCTTCAATTAAGGCCAGATTTGTGCAGTGTATGACTGACTGTTGTCCTACGGACAGACTCTCCCACCTGAGCCGTAGATGTCTGCAGTTCATCCAGAGTGATCATGGCCTCTTGGCTGCATCTTTGATCGGTCTCCCCCTTGTTCCAGATGAAAGTTCAGAGGGACGTCCGGGTCTTGGTAGGATTGCAGCGGTCTGATCCTCCTTCCATTTCAATATGACTGCTTGCTCAGCGCTCCTTGATATGTTTAAAGCTTGGGAAACACTGTTGTATCCAAATCTGACTTTGAAGTTCTCCACAACAGCATCTGGGATCTACCTGGTGTGGTCCTTGGTCTTCATGATGGTCTCTGTGCTTTAAACACAACCCTGAGTCACAGAGCAGGTACATTTATACTAGGTTACACACAGATGGATTCTGTTTATCATCATCAGTCATTTCGGACAACACTGCATCATCCAGAGATCCTCACTGAACCTCTGGAGTGAGTTTGCTGCACTGAAAGTAAAGGGCCCAATAATATTACACACTCCACTTTGCAGTTTTTTATTTGTTAAAAAAGTTTAAAATATCCAATAAATTTCGTTCCACCTCACGATTGTGTCCCACTTGTTGATTCTTCACAAAATAATACAAATTTTAGATCTTTATGTTTGAAGCCTGAAAAGTAGCCAAATGCTATATCTATTTCCCCCACCCTCTGTTCTTGGTCGCCATTAACTTTGAACACAGATTTACCAGCAGAGATTAGAAACATTGGTTTGTCTGCATGGTCATCTAGGGGACTGTCAAATATTATGGACATACTGGACTCTGACTCTGCTGAACCCTTTAAAAAAATTGGAGCTAATTCAATATTATACCTACAGATCTGTCATTTTGTGAGTTCTCTCCCAAAATATATGAGTTAGAAAATCTAATTGTCAGGTCTCCTATAAAGGACTTACCTTTAAAATATATAGTTTATTATCTGGCTCTGACTCCTCAGCTTATGATGCTATGAAGCTGGTGTGGGAACATGATCTAGGGCTGACGTTCGATCCAGCAGATTGGGGAGAGATTGGGGTGCAGTCTTCCCGACTTGCACCTCGGTTTCTATACATGAGCAGAACTTTAAATTCTTCTACCGAACTTATTATACACCTGCTCGTCTTCAGAGGATGTTCCCTTATGCTTCAGATCTAGTCATAAATGCAATATTTATTTTGGTCTTGCAATTGTATTCACATTTTCTGGAAAGTGGTTTATCTGATGATACAAGAGATTGTTGGTAAAGAGTTCCTACTTCCTCCTTCTGTCTTTTTAATCATGCTCCAGACATTCTACTTAATGCAGATACTAAATTTCTGGCCAAGAAATGTATAGGACTGAGAAGGTCAGCACCACAGGCCCTAACACTTAATATGTGGATATCACAAATCTCTGCTATCATCTCAGTTGAATAACTAACTCATGATCTCCATCAAATGTTCAACAAATTCTGGAGGATTTGGAACCCATTGTAATATTTTTTTACATAGACTGTGGTATCATGGGGTGGGTTGTTTTTGTTTTCTTTTGTTGATGTTTTCATAAATTTTTGAAAAATCAATAAAAAAATGTTTTCCAGGGATCATCAGCGATTAACTACCTCCCAACATTTACAAAATCAAACAAAATCCTCCTGATAGCACTGCATGTCGTGAAAACTCAGGCTACTTAGCATAGCCACTGATAACGGATAAACAGTTTTCCAGGAACAGTAAATTGTTACTACACCATTAGAACAGCGTTAACACCCTGCTCTTGGCTTTGATTGGTCGTTCATGACTGGGAGAGGTGCCTTTCTGCGGACTGCAATAGTAGCAGTCGGTGGAGAAGCTAAATAAATTTTTTTGCACATATTATCAGCTGTCTCATATCATACTGTACTAAAATACATAACAGTTTTGACAAATATGTAAATAGAAAAAATATTTTTAAAAAATCTTATTTTGCATACAGTCATTGGAAACTGTTCCCTCTGGAGCCAGGCCTGGAAGTGGGTCACATTGGCGAGCGCTTGGTGGCCGGGCTTTAACCCATGGAGCCCGGCCAGGCACACCGCAAAGAGGAGAAGCCGGTCCCCCTTCCCATGGGCTCACCACCTATGGGAGGGGCCAAAGGGGCCGGGTGCAGTGTGAGATTGGTGGTAGTCAAGGGTGGGGACCTTGGTAATCTGCTCCTTGACTACAGAAGCTGGGGACGTGGAATGTCTCCTCTCTGTATGGGAAAGAGCCTGAACTGGTGGGTGAGGCTGAGCAGTTCCAGCTAGAAATAGTTGGCCTCATCTCAATGCATGTCTGTGGTTCTGGAACCAGTCTCCTTGAGAGGGGTTGGACACTCTTCCACTCTGGAGTTGCCCTTGGTGAGAGGCACCAGGCAGGACTCCCTTGTTCTGCTGGGGGACTTCAATGCTCATGTGGGCAATGACATGAGACCTTATGGGGTGGAGTTGGGATAATTATCCCCCCAATCTGATCTGGAGTGGTGTTCTGTTGTTCATCTTCTGTGCTTGTCATGGATTGTCCATAATGAACACCATGTTCAGGCGTAAGAGTGTCTATATGTGCACTTGGCACCAGAACACCTTAGGCCACAGGTCAATGATTGACTTTGTTGTCTCATTGGATCTACAGCCACATGTGTAGGACACTCAGGTGAAAAAGAGGTGGTGTCCTGTCCAATGACCACTACCTGGTGGTGAGTTAGCTCTGGTAGAGGATTCCGGTCAGACCTGGCAGCCCCAAATGTATTATGAGGGTCTGCTGGGAATATGTCTGGCAGACTCTCCAGTGAGACAGAGTTTTAACTGCCGTCTTCAGGAGAATTTTGAAGACATTCCAGAGGGAGTGGGGGTAACTGAGTCTGAGTGGATCATGTTTCGTGCCATCTTCATCGAAGTGGCTTATTGGAGCTGCTGGTGCATGTCGCAGTGGTAACCCTCAAACCTGCTGAGGGATGCCATCAGGTTGAAAGAGGAGTCCTATTTGGCCTGTGAGATCCCATAAGCAGCTGATGGGTACTGGCAGTTCAAGAGGCATGGGTGGCTGCTGAGGCAAAATCTCAGGCGTGGGAGGATTTCAGAGAGACCATGGAGAAAGATTTCCACACAGCTTCGAGGTGTCTCAGGAGGGGATAGCAGTACACCACTAACACTGCTTATAGTGGGGTGGTGTGCTGCTGACCTTGACTTGGGATGTTTTAGGACGGTGAACAGAATACTTCAAAGACCTCCTCAATACCACTAACATGTCTTCCATTGAGGAAGCAGAGCTTAGGGATTCTGGGTCATGCTCTCCAATCTCTAGTGGCAAGGTCGCCAAGGTGGTTAAACAGATCCTTGTTGGTAAGGCCCGAGTTCCTGGATGTTGTAAGGTGTGCTGGCTGACACGACTCTGCAATATTGCTTTGACATCAGGGGGAGTTCCCTTGGACTGGCAGACCAGTAGTGGTGATCCTCCTATTCAAAAAGGGGGATTGAGGGGGTGCTCTACTTCAGTGGAGTCAGACTCTTAAGTCTCAATGGCTAGGTCTATTCTGGGGTCCTAGAGAGGATAGTCAAACCTCGGATTCACAAAGAGCAGTGTGGTTTTCGTCCTGGTTGTGGAACACTGTACCAGTTCGATACCTTCAGCAAGATCCTGGAGGGTGTGTGGGAGTTCATCCAAACAGTCTACATGTGCTTTGTAGACTTGGAATAGGTATTCGGCTATGTCCCTTGGGGAGTCCTATGTAGCGTGGTGTGGGAATATGGGGTACTGGGCCCCTTGATACGGGCTGTTGGGTCCTTATACAACATTGGTCAGAATCTGGTCCGCATTGCTGGCAGTAAGTCAGGATTGTTTCTGGTAAGAGTTGAACTCTGCCAAGGGTGCCTGCCCTTTGTCACTGATTCTGTTCAGTGACAAAGGGCAGGCATCCCAGTGACAAAGTGCCCTTCGTCAAGGTGTTGGCGCAGCCAGAATCGAGCAAGAAAAAGCAGAGAATTGCATCTCTGCTTTTTGGCAAAAGATGTGGTCCTACCGTCTTCACCAGGTCGTGATCTACAGCTTTCACTGGAGCAGTACGCAGGTGAGTGTGAAGCAGCTGGGATGAGAATCCATGCCTACAAGTCTGAGACCATGGTCTCGAGACCAGAAAAAGGTGCCCTTTATAGGTTGGGGAGTATGTTCTGCCCCAGTAGAGGTGTTTTGGTATATCGGAATCTTATTAACGAATGAGGGGAAAATGGTGCGGGAGGTCAACAGGTGGATTGGCGCAGTTTTTGCAGTGCAGCTGAGTCAAAAAGCGAAGCTGTCGATTTACCTGTTGTTCTGCGTCCTACTCTTTGAGTCATCACCGAACGAAGGAGGTCACGGATACAAGCGGTTGAAATGAGTTTTCTGCATAGGGTGTCTGGGCTCTCCCTCAGAGATAGGGTGAGAAACTCAGTCATCTGCGAGGGACTCCGACGAGAGCCGCTGCTCCTTCATGTCGAGAGGACATGGCTAATGGACGCCTCCCTGGTGAGGTGTTCCTCTTCATGAGGGAGTCTCCCCAGACTTCCCTCATGACCTGACCTAGAGCTGGGTCATGCTACCCTGCAACCTGTCTCTGGATAAGCTGAATATGATGCAGTTTAGGAGGAATAAACTAGAGGGACTGACGAAGAAGAGGCAACCGGTTTTAATGAAGGACTGCAACCCTATTTATTGAGCCATGTTGTTCAGGAAGCAAAGATGACTCCAACATTTGTGGGGAGTAAGGACATCTGTTGCCTCCAAATCACAAAATGCTAATAACACACCTATGCATATAATAATTAAAATAATCCGGTTTCTTAAGTAACTTGTTCAAGTTCTGGGTGTGACCCAACATGTGAACATTCTGGGCAGGTCATGAAACTACAATTATGTAAAATTTCACATATCGCTGTTTGGTTTCCACCAGATAGTGTACTCTCACATCTCCCTAAAGCTTGCTGTGGAAAAAAAAATTTACCAAGCACGGTTAGATGAAAACACTCAGGTTTATTCCTATATTGTGCACAATGCAGAGAGGTTACAAGACAATCAATAATGTAGCAGCTTCGAATGAAAGCTCTACCAGGCAGAGTCAACACATGGGTTTCATATCAAAGATACCTCTTACATTACACTGCATCCGGCTGTGCGCCGCTCCGCCACAGTGCAGCCTCCGCACGCCTTATTATTAATGTCAGCACTTACACTGCATCTGTAAGGCTCTGCATGGCATTGCAGTGTGCCACCCTTCAGTAGGGTGGAGTGAAATTAGAACCAATTCTATTTTTACCGGTGCTGGATCAAGTGCCAAATAATTCTTCGAAGATAACACTGCTCGAACAGAAAGCTGCACAGGCTCAACATCCGTATTTTCAAAATAATTCATCAAGACAGGCTATATTTGCACAAAATAGTACCTATATTTGTGAAAATATGGGTATATTTATATATGGTGTCAGCGTGTATGAGTTATGGCTGTGCATATGTGACGTTCATTGTGAACGTCACATATGCATCACTTAAGTTTCTCACTCAAGTCACAGCAGGGGCACCAGTCAAGGCAGAGAGAGCAGTGGGCGGCAAATATTACATTTGGAAGTTGAGAACTTTTGTATTTAATATGAGACGATTCATCCTTTTTATCCCTGGCTTTATTGTGTGAGCTCTCATTTTCTGCACATGCGTCTTGTAGAACCTCTCTGCAGTTCACCTTCTCAGCAGAGCTACAATTGTGTAAAATTTCACATAGCACTGTTTTCACATATCTCAGCACAGCTGAGAAGGTGAACAGTGGAAATTGCTCCAGAACAGCTGCAATCTGCCGGTGAAGTGGGGATTGGTGTTGAACCTTCATAGTTTATGAAACCTGATTCATGCACTGTTATCTTGTAGGTTATGTACCATGTGAACATGATACTCACTCTGTGTGTGTGTGTGTGTGTGTGACTAAATATATAAATAAATGAACAATATGGCGCTAACTAGGAGTGGACAATATTCCAGAGCATTTTGACTAAGGATAACATTTTTAACAAAAAAAACCAAAAAAAACCCCAGAAATTATAGTTATTAATTTGATAAAATTAACTCAACAGGTTTCTTTCAGTATTATATAAAACCTAAAAAAAACATAAGTTTATCTTCCTGCAACTACTATATTTAGGAAAGTATTCAGTCTCAAAGTATTAAAATAGACATTTTCCTTCTATTGTTAAGATTAAAAGAGTCTGAACAAAATATAAACAGAGCAAAAGCTATCACACACCTGTGTGACGGGATGTACATTAGAAATAATTACATCTACCTCCATTTTTCTTACTTTATTTAAAGACTTCTGTTTACTATACTCTTAAGCTGCACTTTTCCTATTCAGACTGAGGCATTAAACTGCAGTTACAGCAGTTCGCCACTAGTGGGCATATAGAACACAGTGAGCACTCCTGACCCAGGGAGCCAATGGCAATTCAATGCAGTAACAACTGATGAGCGAGGCGCTCACTGTCTCTCTTGTCTGTTAACAGGTAAATATCCATTAGCGCTGCTATTTATATTAACTGACTCTTATAGGGGACGTGAGCTAGAGCAAAGTAACCAGATATTTGTGTGAAAGTTTTGAATGAGTAATTGTTTGACCTATATTGTAAATATGCAATTTACCACAACTTAGCACAGTAAAGGCTGGTCAGCGAGGCGCTGGCCAGCCTCTGACCAACCACTCGTCTGTTCACAGTGTTCATCAAATAAAAGAACCTGCGAAAATCACACTGATTATTCATTAAGTGTGCAACATTTTTCATGGAAGTCAGCCGATAATGATCGAAGGCTGATACATCGGAACATTATCTTATTTTTTAAGCCAGCCTCCTCACCTGGACCAGAGCTGCTGCTCTTCTCTTCCACCCAGCTGTAGTAGGCCGAGCAGTCTCCGTTGCTTGGCAAAACAACTGGTGTCCCTGTGATGCTGATGCTGGTCTCTCCATTCTGGTCGTCCCAGATCCAGCGTCCGGACAGGTAGGTGGTTCTCCGGGCCTCTGCCAGCTCGGTCACTGTGCTGGAGGTTAGAGCGAGGTCGACCTCTGTGACGTCAGACAGGTCTCTGGGACATAAATAAAATGAAATCATTTAATTTCAAATGTATGCATTTGTTCTTTTCCCCTCTATATGTCAGACTTGCGCTCCAATGTTTTTATCATATGTTGTATGTGGTGTTGCTAAGTTAGGCATCATTTTAAGTGCTGCAGTTTATACCGATGTACCACCAAAGTAAAAATCAACCTACAAACCAGTGACCATAAAGAGAAAACATATCAACTCAAAGAAATATGAAGTGAAGCTTTGGATCAGGGGAGCAGTAGCATATTTTCTGAGGAGCCTCATCATCACCCCATCTCACATCCCTAATGCTACATATACAGCTCTCCCTTATTCATGCACTGATAAAATACAGTCATTTCATTTTGTGTTACACACTACATACAGCAGGTGATCATCTCAATCTCAAACAAAAGAAAATTTAATAAGATAAAAATTTGTAAGAGCAGTGGCCCTCTGTGTTAAACAAATTTTCTGTAGTGGAAATATGAAATCTGAACAATAACTTGCACTCTGGGCTGCCCAGAGGCGCAGCTGCTAGAGCTGTTGCCTTGCAGCAAGAAGGTTCTGGGTTTGATTCCCGGCCCCGGTCTTTCTGCATGGAGTTTGCATGTTCTCTCTGTGCATGCGTGGGTTCTCTCCGGGTACTCCGGCTTCCTCCCACAGTCCAAAAACATGACTGTCAGGTTAATTGGCCTCTCCAAATTCTTCCTAGGTGTGAGTGTGTGTGTGTTTGCATGGTTGTTTATCTTGTGTGTCTCTGTGTTGCCCTGCGACAGACTGGCGACCTGTCCAGGGTGACCCCGCCTCTCACTTGGAATGTTGGCTATGGATAGGCACCAGCACCTCCCGACTCCACTAAGAGACAAGGGAGTATAGAAAATGGATGGATGGAACTTGCACTGTATGCACCCACTTGGATACAGGTTAGGAGGAACAAATACTTTAAAGTAAGACAGAAACCAGGAGAAGACGGTGGAAGTAAGGAAAAAAATTAAGTATGAACAAAAAGAACAAAGGATGGAAGAAATGTTTGTGAGCCATGAACTGAATGAGGGAAGGAAGAAATGAAGGAAGAAGAATAGGACAGAATAAAACACTAAAAGGAACAACAGAAGGATGGACGAACAGTAGCAATGATGGCGCCAGGACTGGTTCTTCTGAGGCCAGGGCCGAGACTGAATGTTTAGAATGTCAAGAAATATTTCAGGAACATTGCTTTTTGTACATCACCAAAATGCAAAGTAATAAAAAAATAGTTAATTATTCAGCCAAACCTACTCCTTGGCATTAAACTAATAGATGTCAAAATGAACAAAAACTTATTATATGCAGCCATACATTAGTTAGTTAGTGACTTGAATTAAACAGCTGATATTTCACAATAGTTGCAGGGTTTTCCACAGAAATCTTGCTAAGCCTGGTTGGTGCTAGGGCAATCACCACTATGTCTTTGTGTTAAAAATGTTAAGTTACAAAAATTCAGAGGTGGATGAGCAGAGATAATTTGGAAAAACACCCTTACTGAGGCTGCAGAACATGTAAGATGATGCCAGTTGCTGTCTGCTGAACTATATTTGCCAACCTGCTGCCTTGCTTCTCCTCTTGCATATGGAAAATGTGCGTGATGAGCTCCTGGATGTGGTCTCGTCTGAGAGCCGCCAGTTGACTGAGTTTGTTGTGTTGTTCTCGGCTGCGCCTCTCTAACAGCTCCACCAGGCGGCGGTTGTGGCGATCAATTTTATCCCTTTTTTCCTGATGCCTTCCAGCACGCCGCTGCAGCCGCTGAGTTTCCTCTTGAGAGCGCAGGAGGAGCTCACGATCTGAAACAAAAGACAGAGAATAAGGAGGTGCAGATAATTTAATCACAATATTCAGACAAAGAACCCAACACTCACAGCTCTTCACCTCCTCATTGCCCCAGGCAACCGCCTCCTTTAGCTGGTCCCTCTTTTTCTTGAAGAGCATTATCTTCCATTTCTGAAAGAAAAAAATCATATATATATATTTATATGTATGTAAATATATATATATATATGTGTGTGTGTGTTTACAGTCAGGCATGTTGGTGGGAATGCCATTGTCTGGGGCTACATGAGTGCAGCAGGTGTTGGGTAGTTTTATTTCATGAACTCCAATATGTACTGTGAAATACTGAAGCAGAACCTGATCCCCTCCATCCAGAAACTGGATCACAGGCCAGCATTCCAGCATGACAATGACCCAAACACACATCTAAGACGACCCCTGCTTTATTGAAGAGGCTGAGGGTG
Organism: Phalloptychus januarius; assembly: GCA_902982915.1. NCBI lineage: Eukaryota > Metazoa > Chordata > Actinopteri > Cyprinodontiformes > Poeciliidae > Phalloptychus > Phalloptychus januarius. The sequence continues at coordinate 425,237 of CADWAE010000097.1, forward strand.
CAGACCTAAACCCAATAGACCAGCGTTTTTCAACGGGGGCGTTCAGAGGGCGGCAGGGGGCACTGGCAGAAATTTTTACAAAAGGGGGTCGCTGGGATTCCTTTGGGAATCACGTATTTCCTAAATCCCAAAAATATAACATGTAGCTTCTGTTTGTTTCATAATTATGATCCACATTAGAGTGAATTTTTCCACTTAGCTGCTTTAATCTGTTCTTGCGTTGCACAGACGTAATTGATCTTTTCTGCTTTTTTGTGAGATTCTGCTTAAAAAACGAGGCTATGAAGTTACATCACCCGCTGCTTTTTATTATTAAAATGGTAAATTTAGGTTTTCTCTACTTTTATAAACTAATACCTCTTCTATGCGTCATTTTTTTGCACTGTTGGTACAGGCAATAGGCAAACCCTGCTTGTCTGCTCGTAGTTTAAATTAGTTTCAGCTACATACTTTCAAAAGAATATTCAGATTTTAACATGCATTTTCTAAGCAGTAAATATTTCTTAGTCAGTAACTTCAGAGTTATTACACCCCTGCAGCAATTAAAGAAACCATTGCAGTTTCTTTAATTGTGATACCAGAACTGTTTCACTAAAACATTTAATTTCCTGAGATATCGTCAATTTATTTTCAAGCAAAACTCTCAGAAATAGCTTAGAGTTTATTAATTTTTGATTACGTTGTGTAGCTAAAGCTGAACACTTATTAGTTTTTTGTTTTAAATTTTTCAGGTTTGCATCGCATCACCTTGTGACCCTTCCTCAAAGTCGGATTTGGATACAAAGACAATTGGGCTGTTAATATATCACTGAGGCTGAAATCTGCACTTGGGCGGCAGCGATTCCTCAAAACAACGGACTGGCGCAGCAGAGTGCAAGGAGCAACGGTCAAACGAAAATGTGCCGGAAACAGAAGCGTGTGGGTGTGTTGGCCCAGCTTACGGCTAGGAAGATACCTATTCCGACTGCGTTTCTGGCCAATGTCCACTCACTGGATAACAAGGTGGATTTGTTACAGTTGTTAATCATAACAGACATGAACTCACCATCTCATCAGCCTGGAGCCGCCTGGCCATCACACGTAGGACACTGTGAGAGAAAATAACACCATGTCTTATATTTTTAATACAATGTGGAAAATGTTTTTTCTGTGAAATTAAATTTTGTCAAAATGCATTATTAATGCTTAATATTGACAAGCTGAACATGCATTTGTAACTTGCCATTATGTTTTACCTCTGCTGCAGTCTTTCCTTCTCTTCCTTGAGCTTCTGTAGCCTTCCCCACTTCTCAGAGTATCTATAGAGACAATCACCAAGAGCGCCTGTCAAACACCAGCTTGACACACATATAGCAGCACTGAAAGTTCACAAACTTTCAGTGCTGCTTGAAGTTTGGGAACTAGTTGAGTAGTTTAGATTTTTCTTTATTTTCTTATTACGAGCTTTTGTATATGAAATGTCAGGTTTATGTTCATCCATTCCATTCACTTGTTTCGTGGGAAATGTGTGAGTTGAAAGCAAACTACATGAAAAATGGAATCAGAGCATTTGCAAAAGTAAATGAACCACAGCTGGATTGGTAAAGTCAAAGAGGTAAAAGACTCAGGTGAAACACATGTGAGTGCTGAAATAATTAGTTAAGCAGACAAATCAAATGAGACATCATTGGGAAAAGTTTTGGAGCACATTGGTTAAAAGGGAGAGGAAACCAACCAAACCAGTGTTGTGTCAAGGCATAAAAACCAGATCAACAATGCCAAGAGGAAAGGAGAATCTGAGGACATCAGGAAGAAGGTAGTGACAACCCATCAGTCTGGGGAAAGATACAAGACCACCTCCAAAAGATTCCAGCTTCATCCATCCACTGTAAGACAAGTCATTTACAAATGGAGGGCACTAGGCATCACTGCAACTGTGGCCAGAAGGGGACAGCCATCAAAACTTACACAAAGAAGCACCAGAAAAATGATAATGCAGATAAAGGTCAACCCAAACATCACCTTCAGAGAGTTGCAGACGTCTCTGTCAGTGTCTGGGACAAATGTACATGGATCTACAAGCAGGCAAAATATTAATAGACATGGTATTCATGGGAGAGTTGCTAGAAGGAAAGAACAAAGATGCAATTTAATCTTTTGAGCACTTGGACAAGCCAGAAGCTCTCTGGAAGTCCATTCTCTGTACAGAATTAAATTATTTGGCCTCAATCAAAAGTGCCATGTTTGGAGAAAAGTCAACACTGCATTTACAGAAAAGTACTTCCTCCCAACAGTGAAGCATGCTGGTGGAAATGTAAAGTCTGGGCCTGCTTTTCTGCCGCCAGACCTGGACGACACCATATGATCCAGGGAACCATCAATTCCCAGGACTATGAACAAATTCTTGACCAGAATCTCCTGTCATCAGTCAGAATTGAAGCTGGACAGAAATGGATTATGCAACAAGACAATGACCCAAAGCAAAAGTACCAAAGAATGGATTAAGAGAAAGAAGATTCACACTCTGGATTGGCCCAGTCAAAGTCTGGATCTAAATCCCACAGAAATGCCACAGAAGATCTGAAATGGGCAGTGCATGTTGGATGTCCGTCCAACCTCTCTCAACTGACAAAGTTCTGCAAGAAGGAGTGGACAAAAATCCCAAAAAGTAGAGGTGAAACACTCATCTCCAGTTATAGAAGACATTTGGTTGAGGTAATGGCTAAAAAGGAGGTGCCACAAGGTACTAACTCAAAGGGTTCACATACTTTTGCACTTGGCAGGTTTTCTGTTTTTGACAGATAAAATACTTTTGTTGAATAAATAATGAAAATATGTTTTTGTTTTTCTTAGTGTTCTTTATTTGGAAGGTCTACTTTACAATTTGAGCTTTGGATGTTAATGCCAATGCCTGCCTACATATTTATACGCACACATACATTTGTACCTATATACACATATATACCTATCAGTGACATGCGGTGAGGTTCATAGCTGGTGAATCACTGACTTAATCGCAGTCAAATGTACAAATATAGAATCCCTACATGTTGTTGTTTACATTGGGTAATTTTGCACATCTATAGTCACGCTGCTGTGGTAGAATATCTCCATAAAGTCAATGAAACTTGGAAATATAGGTATTATTAATTTAGTGCTATGCTTCAAAGCAAAGGGAAAACCTGTTGAGTTACAACTCAAAACCACTTCTGTCTTGTTCTCTGGATCAGCCAAGCTATTCACAGACTCGTTTCTATAGCAACTAACACCACCACCACTTTATGTAGTAGTACAGTCTTAGGCTTAATGTTAATTTTAAGCCTAAGACCACTTCATTATGAAGTGATCACTGTGGTAGATTATAACTACTGCTGCTATTAGCTGATCTAACAGCAGTTTGTGGTTGTGTTTCTTTTCTGCAATCTTTACACATACAAACTGTGGCTCACAGCGCACATTTCATTAGTAAACTGAACAAACAATGTTATTTACTTATAAATGAAGTCCGGGTGACACAGATTCTACACAAAGATAGCAGTTCACCCAAAGCCAAGTGCTATCCTCGACAAAAAGTTGAGAAAAGATGGCAAGGAAAGCAGAAAAAGCCGTTTCTAGCAGGACATCCACAAAGCCTGTCTTGTCTTTCCTTTTGAAAAGAGCAGTAGTCTTCTGTATCGTAGTTGAGGCAAACCTTTCAGCTCTGGTGTTGGTCTTCCTTTAGCTATTACTTCCTACTTTGTTTGAAAAATCCACTTTAGAAAACTGCTTAATTGTAGAAATGTAGTCACACATGTTGATGGCAAAAGAAAGGAGGAAATAAATCAATCGCTGAACTTGACTTATTTACTGGAAGGTCAGCTTGCCATCTCTTACTCTGCAGGCATGGAATCACAAGACAAGAGAAGTGCCTGCCTCACCTCCAATCTGTTCTCTGCCGTTTCTGATCGCTCCTCAGCACACAAATCACATTATACACAGTTGGTGACAAAAACATTGTACATTTTATCAATAAGCTAAATTATGGAAAATCAGTTTATATATTGAATGCTTTTTAACCATTTTATTGGCAACGTACAGACAGGAGGAACATGCTCCCACAAACAGGAGCCATTGATGCAGGTAATGAGTGGAGGACAGAGGAGCCTCTAAAGGAAGAAGCTCCAGGTCTGGGACAGCCAGAAATCTGGCTTGTTTTTAGGTGACCAAATACTTATTTTCCACTCTTATTTGCAAATAAATTCATTCAAATTCAGACAATGTGATTTTCTGAATTTTCTTTCTCATAGTTGAGGTCTACCTATGATGTCAATTACAGGCCTCTCATCTTTTTAAGTGGGAGAACTTGTGACTGACCAAATACTTTTTCCACACTGGGTGTGTGTGTGTGTGTGTGTGTGTGTGTGTGTGTGTGTATATATATATATGTATATATATATACACACAGACATATATACACCTATATATACATATCACTGGCTTGTAACAAATGAACTATTGGCCTATGAAATCACCTCTGATATTTCTACTGCACTTTTGACTGACCATAGTCTTATTGCCTTTAAATTTAACTATAGTCTTCTTAAAAATGACACCTAATGCCAAAAAAACAAAGCCATTCACTAAATTCCTAAAGTATAAGATCAGACAATTTTCTATCTCATTCAGTAAACTAATTAAAAAACAACTCCATAAAGGAAAGAACTAGAAAATGTATACAACTAAATATATATTGCAATAACCCAAATCCCTCAATTGAAGACAAAAAATACAAAACCTCAAACCTAAACTGGATGAGATGAATACCCTAAAGGGGCATTTATTAGATCAAGAGGAGGGTGTTCTGGCCATTTATGTTAAATATGTTTATTTTAATTTCTACCAATTTAGTTTTTCTTCTTTTGGTGGTTAGAATGTAGTTTGGAATCAAATTCTGGTTATATATATACAAATTAATGAATTTGTATATTTTGTAATTGTTTAGGTAATGTTGGGAATTGATAGACCCTCCCATTAATTTGAACTAATTAAGAACACACTGGGTGCTTGGTGGAGGTTTGGTTTGGGCAAATGTTTGCTGTGTGACGGGAGGGTTTGGGTTTGGGTTACCCATTTTTTGACCACTTTTTGAGTTTTAAACATCGATTTAATATTATTTTCATTTGGACTAAGTTGTAAGATATTTTTAGTAATTATTTTGCCGTTATAATTTTTACAAGAAATAAACTATATATTTTTTAGAAGCTCAGAAGTGCGTGAGAATCAACCACCTGTCAACACGCATGGCCTTAGTTGGAATTTTGGGTTTTGGAAGATAGAAGGCCGCAACATTTTTTTTGGAGCTTTCTGGAACTTTTGGAGTATGGAAAAGCTTGGAAGATTGGAGGATCACATTTGGGTGACTAAAGCTTTACGGAATGGACTTGGAGGGGACGGACAAAGTTCGTCTAATTGCGATACTTTGTTGGAAAAAGCAGAGATGCTGAACTGCAAACTTAAAGGTTTGTTTTGGACATTTATCTTTTGGATTTGGAGAAACGAGATCTGTGTTGAAAATGGATGAACAAGACGAAGGATTTCAAAAGGAAAGAGAACTCTTTAATTTAATTAAAAGGCGCAGAGCCAAACTCAGCGTCCTGACAAGAAAAAGAAATGACATTCATGGTTTAATTGACGCTGGAGAATCAAAACATGTGAAAAATGTGATCTTATAGCCATTCACACACACACACCCCCACACGCACACACCCATGAACACCCCCCCCCCCCACGCACAGCCCCACACACACACACACGCACAGCCCCACACACACACACACACACACCCACACACGTTTCTCCAGGCACACACCTAGGGAGAATTTAGAGAGACCAATTAATCTGACAGTCATGTTTTTAGACTGTAGGGGGAAGCCGGAGTACCTGGAGAGAACCCACCCTGCACAGGGAGAACATGCAAACTCCATGCAGAAAGACCCTGGGTCGGAAATCGAACCCAGACCTTCAACAGCAACAGTATCAATATGTGACGCTTATTAAAAACTCAACAGAAATGGAAGAGCTACTAAAGACACATGAGCTGCATAAAATGTAATCTCTCGTTTGTTACGCATCTCTGCGCAGTGCAGAGGATTCAACTCATCATGCAGGGCCGGTCCAAGGCTGTATGAGGCTTGGGGCAGAATTTGACTGTAAGGCCTCTCTTGCTGCTAATAACATCAGCACCTCTAAAAGCTTCAGTGTCAGATTTAGTGATATCTGGGAGAGGTAGTTTAATTGGCCAACCTAAAATGCAATAAGTTACAATTGCAGTTTACTTATTTGTATTTGTGAACAAATAGACCTCAAATTCAAAGATTAAACTCAGAGTGTCAGATTGTAGCTATCCAACTATGAATATTATTCTTTGAAGTTCTATAAAGTAAACTTGTTTTTAAATCTTACATTTAAATGTTAAACAATTTAAAATATGTTAATGTATGTATGCTGAAGCCATTAAATCAAATTTAGCAGCATTGATAATTTCAATAAACAAATGTTACATTTATATATCTGTGGTTTGTGTTAAAATATTAGCATTTATGGGGCCCATGAAGCCCTGGGGCCTTAAGGAGCTTCTGATTTAATTTGGATTAAACAGAAGAGCAAATAATTGTTATTCAATTTAATTGTATTTTTTGATTTGTTATTTTTCAGTCTAGTTGTGGGTTTAAACAGCAGTTCACTGGTCATGTTTTCCAGTAATATTTTTTACATTTTCTGTCAACTTATCATCCTTTAATACAAAAACATGGTGGAGCGCGGCGATGCCCCGACCGCCGGGTTTAGCAGGTTTTCTGGGGAAAACTCTGACAATTTACCCCTCAAAAGAGCTAGTAAGAAATTGCTTTAATATCGATGCCAATAAATGACATAGAAACGATAGCATTGATTGCATTCTTTTATGAATGCAATCAAATCAAAATATTTTGGTATTGCTTAGAAAGGTGGAGCAAACCAAAAATTGCATTTCTTGAATCAATTTTTAGAGATATTATAACTTTTAAAGTGTTATTAAAAAACAAAATAGAACTCTGTTGTAATCTGATATTTTGTCTGCCAAAATATCTATTCATAGGGTGCTAAGATAGTCCCCAGTATTTACATTTTTTTTAATCTGAATTCCAGTTACATTTGAAATCTCTGAAATGTATTGAAATATATGAATACCTAACTGAAATATTAATGGAATTGCCCACTAACACATGTTAATCCTAAAATAATCCCCTTTTGTAGTTTTTTTTTTATATCAATTTTGCTTTTGTATTCCTTTTCCTAAGCCTGCCTCTGCTATGCATTCTATTGCTGGGTTTCAGACACGTGACCCAGATGATGCGCGAAATTCAGATGGAGGTCAGGAAGTGGACTTCTCCAGTTCAAAACAGAGAAAAATGGATGACAATGAGTAGCTGATGCATTAAATAGGCTGGACAGACGAGGCATCCGTACAGGACTCAGACTTTATGCATTTTGATGCTGGATCAACAGAAATAAATGGGTTGCATTTACTTCCTGCCCTCCATCTGCATTAGCTGACGTCGGTGCTATGTCATTTGAAACCCAGCAATAGAGTTACACTATTGTTAATTGCCATACTTGTTTGTGTTTATTTTGACTAAATAAAGATAAAAAAAATTGCTGATTGCCCCTAAGCTAACTGTCGTCTCTGTCACATGACTACAAGAAGCAATGATCTTTGCAGTAAACCACTGTCCGAGTGTCGAATATCCAGCTTAAAACTAACTGAACTGGGGACGGATGAATATTAAAATCATCAGAGCTTAATAGTCATATATTAATAATTAATAATAAAAAAACAAAACAAATGGAAGTGGTTCTTTAAATAACGCCTATGGGATCTTCTGTAAAGCTGTTCTCCGCCTGCCCGTTTCTGCTCCTCGGAGAAAGGTGGAGGAGTTACACAGAAAAACACAAGTCTAGCACAATTTAGCCCTCTTGATACCTTTACCTTTCACTGTTCCTCCCGTCGAAGAACACGAAGTCTCCGGCCTGAATGCACCGGGCACAAGTAAGCCTACGGCGGGACGTGGTGCACAGCGGACAGCGTTCCACCGCCACGTACAGACCCTCAGCTTCGTCAACCGATTCCACCATCACACTACCCGGGGAGGAGACAGCAGAGTGGAGCTGCTGATGAAGAAAAGGCAGCTTTGTCTCCGCAGCTGAAGGTGAGGATGAAGTCGGGCCGACCAATGGAAGATCTATTGGGGACGCCATAAACATGTAAGCTAGGCTAAACTATAGTAAGCTGTTAAACTATCACAGCTACAGAACTCGTAGCTCGCCGTGGGTCACTCCCTAGTTCCTTTTACATTCTGCCTCTCCACGATTATCACTTTTTCAAAACACTTCGGGAACTCTGAAATGAACGTGGGGCCACCGAGCGAGTTTGGGGTTTGTTTGTTTCTAAAGCTTTTCCTGCTTCTCCTCTTCTTCTTTTTTTTATGGCAGTTGGTAAACAACTTATTGATGTGCATTACCGCCATCTACTGGAAAGGAGTGTGGATCAGGATGCTACATATATATTCTCCCACAAAAAAAAAAAAAAACAACTTACGGTATATCCTTTCTAATAATTTCGTTTTCATAAGGTAATTTATTAAATAACAAAAATATTCAGAAGTAGACATTTTGTCCAAAATATCTTGTATATTTAGCTGTAATTTATTTTCTTGTGATCGACATGCTAATTTTCTTCTCTCAACAGAATATTTAGAAGAGAACAACAAAACATGTTTTACTAACTCTTCTTGAAGACAAAAATCACATTTTCCTGCTGGATGTTTTCCATTTTTAAATAATGAACTATTTAACTCCATGTGACCAAAACGTAATCTGGATGTAATGGTTTCCTCTTTTCTATTTCATCCTTTTCTATTGGACCAACTTTTCTTTGAATTCAGTATGACCTGAAACTCCACCTACCAGTTCCATCTTCTTCCCACTGTTTCTGCCATCTTTCCTTAACCTTTTGTTTAACAATAGATTTGATTTCTTCTTTACTGACTGGTAAAGAAGATGGTATCAATATGTCAATATAACTAGTTTTTGTAGCTTGTTTTGCATATTTGTCTGCAAACTCATTTCCTTTTATCCCTACATGTGATGGTATCCATGTAACAATAACTAATAAACCCATTGCCTCAATTCTAAAAATTAATAACTGAGTCTCTAATAAAAGGTCTGGTCTACTAATAGAATGATTATTTTTCAATTAATATAATGATGAACGTGAGTCAGAACTTCCTCAATCCACCCTAAAGCCAAAATGATTCCCATCATCTCTTCTGTATGAACTGAGACTCCATCAGTGATTCTTTTATATTTTCTAATACTGAATTCTGGAACAATGATTGGTTCTCCATTATTGCTATTTGAGTTTTTTGAAGCATCTGTAGAAACTTGGACATATCTATAGTACTTATTGTCTAAATATGATGGTACTGAATATAAATCTAAAAGGTTTTATTTTTTCCTTTTCTCCAACAAAGTGAAATCAACAACAGTATTAGGAAATAGAGACGGATGAAGTGGGGACTGATATTTATATGAAAAAAGTCAAACTCTTTAGAATGCTTTCTATCTCCCAACCAAAAGAATTACATCCATCCCTCCATCTTCTGCCGCTTATCCAGGGTCGGGTCGCGGGCGTAGCAGCTTAAGGAGGGAGGCCCAGACTTCCCTCTCCGCAGCCATTTGTTCCAGCTCCTCCAGGAATCCCGAGGCGTTCCCAGGCCAGCCAAGAAACATAGTCCCTCCAGCGTGTCCTGGGTCTTCCCCGGGGACTCCTCCTGGCGGGACGTGCCCAGAACACCTCACCAGGGAGGCGTCCAGGAGGCATCCTGACCAGATGCCCGAGCCTCAACTGGCTCCTCTCGATGCGGAGGAGCAGTGGCTCTACTCTGAATCCCTCCCGGATGATGACTGAGCTGCTCACCCTATCTCTAAGGGAGAGCCCAGCCACCCTACAGAGGAAACCCATTTCAGCCGCTTGTATCTGGGACCTCGTTCTTTCGGTCATGACCCAAAGCTCATGACCATAGATGAGTGTAGGAACGTAGATCGACCGGTAAATCGAGAGCTTCGCTTTTTGGCTCAGCTCTCTCTTCACCACGACGGACCGGTACAGCGCCCGCTTTACTGCAGAGGCTGCACCAATCCGCCTGGGGACCTCCCGTTCCCTTCTTCCCTCGTTCGTGAACAAGATCCCAAGATACTTAAACTCCTCCAATTGGGGCAGGATACCTCCACCTCCCCCCCGACTCGGAGAAGGCACTCCACCCTTTTCTGGCTCAAGACCCTTGGATTTGGAGGCACTGATCCTCATGCCAGCCGCTTCACACTTGACTGTGAACCGCTCCAGCGAGAGCTGCAGATCACGCTCTGATGAAGCCAACAGGACCACATCATCCGCAAAAAGCAGAGATGCGATCCCAAGGCCACCAAAACGGATCCCCTCAACACCCTGGCTGCGCCTTGAAATTCTGTCCAGGGACCTGACAGCCCGTATTAAAGGGCCCGGTACCTCATACTGCCCTATTTATTTTCCCCAAATATCATAGATCTCCGGTGTCAAACTCAAGGGCCACTGCCCTGCAACTTTTAGATGTGCCTCTGCTGCAGCATACCTGAATAGAATAATTAGGTTATTAGCAAGGCTCTGGAGAACTGATTGACACAAGAAGGAGGTAAAACCATTTTATTCCAGTGTTTTGTACCTGTGGCACATCTGAAAACTGCAAGACAGTGCCCCTTGAAGCCTGGAATTTAACACCCTTGTTATAGATGATAAAGTCTAAAGTCATTACAGGAAAAACTGAAACTGTATGAAACTGATATCTTAAATCTTTTTGTGGGAGTGGGATATTAATCTATTTAGTTCTTATTTTCTTTAGAGATATCAGCATGACTTTTAAACAAATGTTTTCTTCTCAGGCTAGAGGGTAAGAAAATTTATGTAGTCACAACATTCATAGTTTCTCTTGAAAAGGATATTTTAGTTCCATTAGTCTTTTTATTTTTCACAATGTAGCGTTAGGCCTTTTTCCCCCATTTTTTTTATATATGCCGTATGTTTGTCCTTAACTTGATCTTCGTTGGCACTTAGCTCCACTTAATACCAAACTAACTTTTAGCCACATAAAAGACGTGTTTTTTTCCCAAAGTCTCCAATTAGTCAAATCGTAGAATATTAAATTGAATATTAGTACATTTTAAAGTGTATTTTTTGCCATCCTGGAAATATGGCAAAGTTCACAGAGCAAGTTGTCAAAAAAGAAAAGAAAACAAAAAAAAGTTTTCAAAGGTAAAGTATTGAAATATTTGTTTTAACTCTTCTGAGCATGTGTGATTACATCAAATTTTGCTCCATATTCATCAAATCATAACAAAACACATTTGAGCAGTCAAATGTCTCCAGTGGTGACTTTGGTAAGCAAAAATAGCTTTACTGTACAATTAAAATACATTTTTTGTTGCAGTTGTACTTTTTAGCAGCACAAATGCCTAAACAGTGACCAGTCCCGCCATTTTGGATGTCGAAGTTACGACGCAGGGGCAAACTGTCCCAATTCTCAAATTTTTCCACACTTGTAAGTTGTAACCTAATCAGTCAAACCCTTATGTTCACTTCAATTTAGTCCACACTTCATAGAAGGTGTGGACTAAATACTGCAGGCTGAGTACTGGGACTGGGCCCAAGTATAGAAGTCTGCCTGGATATGTGCAGGCTTAGCAGATGTTCGGAAATAGGACCTCAAAGGGGTGAGGTGAAACACAGATGTAAAGAATTTGGACACATTATGCACTCAGGCCCTTCAACATGAACATACATTCGAAGGAAACAAGGGCTGAACAAGGTTTGAGGGTGTGAGTATTGGGACGGGGAATAACTGTTTACATTATTTTTATTGATTCATCGTATTAACAACCGTATTCAAGTATGATTTAAAATAAATTTCTTATTTAATGGAAACACTTCAATTGCAAAATTATTATTATTTTGACATCAGCATAATATAGACAAAAATTTGCACACATTTTGTAAAGGAAACACATCTGGGGACACACTAACAAGAAGGTGTTGCTGAGAGACAGCAGAAGCTTCTACAGAGAAAAGGTCTGAGTGCATGATTGGTTCCAGCTGTGCAGCTCTGTGTGGCAGCGCTGTGTGTGCAGAAACAGACCTGACATCTTAATTAGGCCACATTTTGGAGGATCATGGATGATTTGGCACTGGAACGCTACTTTGACGATTCTATTGCAAATGTGAGTATGTAACCCTGTGCTGGAAAAGTGGACTTAAGAATTTCTTTGCTGGTCCTGGACCTGAACTGGGTGGGAGACTTAAGTGTTTTCACAAACCAATCTTAAAATTAAAACCACATTAGCATTTTGCAGTTTAAAATGCAAAAATAAATAAATGAACTAGCTTAAGATTTAACTATATGAATTTATTGAATGACTCATTTAGTGTTGTACTTTAAAAGATCTAACAGAGTTTTTTAAGCAAAATAACAAAATTCTGTATTTGAAATACCTTGGAGTATTAAAGAGCTTGTGATGTTAAGCAGTCTGACAAGTTTTACAGGGACATTCGATTCACTTACACAAATATAAGAACATTGAATGATTGATTAATTTCAGTAATGTATTTCAAAATGTGAAGCATACAGTCAAGACAAACATTGACATATTGACCATTTATTTTTAATTTCTTATATTTACCTAATGAAACAATAAAATAACATATTGCCTGAGCCACACTTTTTCCTCCCTATTCAACACGTTTATATGCTTACATTACAGTACTTTGTGTATAGATAGCTTTTTGATATTTCTTACTTTCTTTGTGGAGGTTTGTCTTGTATAATATTTCTGTTTTCTTCCAACCTGAATTTTGTGTTTTCTTTAGTTTAAGTCATAACCACTGAAATGAACAGATGACATATACGTAATGCTTCGTGGAATGAGTTTAACATATGGAATTGAAATACCTTTTCAGCGATATTCAAATTGATAGAGATGCACTTGCCTGCAAATTTTTGGCATTCTGGATTCAGATAGATATTTTGCTCAGACATCTAAAGGTTTGGTTTACATCAATGACAGAGTCTCATTTAATGTAGTACAATATTAGCTAGTAATTTAATCTTAGGTGGAGTCTAAAATGAATTGTAATGAGGAGATTAATGAAATGATGTTTAAACTTTAGATTGGAAATTGTAGTTGAAAACCCAGGTCAGCTGACAGCTTTGCCTGGGCAGCATTTGGATCCAATAAGCCCTCCTTGCAATAAGGTCTTATTGGACCTTCTTGCTCACAGCATTTGGTAACTTTTAGAAATTAACTATGGGATTTCCAGACACAAACGGACAAAATGGTAATGGCCAAACATCAGGACATTATGATTGATAAGCAACAGAGGACAGCCATTGTGTTTGATGTAGTCGTCTCAAATGATAGAAGGAAAAAGGAACATGAGAGACTGGGAAAATACCCAGCACTTGCCCAGGGAAGAACTAGAAAGCCTGGGAGGTAAACGGAACTGCAGTGCCTGTGGTCAACTTGGAGCACTCGGGTCAGTGGCACCACACTGGAGAAGTGGCTCCAAAGGGTACCTAGAGAACCATCTGACATCTCCATCCAGGAGAATGCAGCACTCTCACTTTTTCCCCACGATTAAGGGCAGTTTTAAAGAAAGATCATTGAAATGGTTTTATATAACTTATATGAGACTTTTATTTTCATCACCAACAGGCTTATTTTGGAAACAATATTGTTGGCCATAATTTGATAGTGTTAGGTCCCAATTCTGGTACCCTCTGCTGCCCTGCTGGCAGCCCCACAGTAACCCTTCTTCACTTTGTTTTCCTGCAGGACCCGAGCTACACTGTTGAGGAGGAGCTTGATCTTCAAAGCTCTCTTAAACAGTCACATGCATCAAGCACCAACTCACAGAATTCATCCAACATATTGGGTGAGACTGAAACAAGTGGCAGGTTGGGTAATGATCTAGACCTCAGCTTCCTACCTGATGACCTCACCAATCAAAGCTCTAGTAGTACAGGTACTAAAGCGGTATATTATTATCCAATTAACGGTTGTTCTTTTTTAGTTTGTAAGGGCATGTTAATTCAGGAACAGTACATTTTACAACACATCTGTGTCACAGACAAAGATGAAAGAATATTAGCTCCAGAGAAATACTGTGTATTCTGATGAGCAAGTCCACCTCACATAGCATTTTTTTTATTTGGCCTAGAAGAATATAAATGAGCAAGACAAAAAAATGCTATGCAGATACGAATAGCTAATAAATAAATAAATGAACAACTTTAGGATAGTTGTAGGTGATAATTTGATAAATAAAGTAAAGATTTTTAGGATATTCAGCATATTCTAATAATATGAGAACATTTCAGAAGAAATTTAAAAGGAAACTGCCAAAACCTGCCTGTCAGTTAGAACCCAGCATTCTGATGCAGAGATGAGCAACAAAGAAAGAAAAATGTAGTCAGTAAGTATCATCATTGTGTTGACAAACATGGACTTGTTCCATTCCTCTAACTGAGCCACTGACTGCTAGAAAGACTTTTAGTTATTTCCAGTGAAAAAGAAGATGGTGTCTTGCCAGTGAGGAACACTAAAATATGTAATCGATTAGATAGTAACTGGTTGTAATAAAGTGGAAGGCCAAATATGGCACCCTGGGTGCTGGGATTTTACAATTTTTTTGTAGAAGAAAGGAAGGAACCTCCCGTCTGCCCCAAAATTCTAATAAACTAAAAATAAAGAGAAAAGGAGATACACTGATACACTTTCAGACTGAATAAAACCAACTTATATCGCCATAGGACTTACAAATGCCCCATCCCAAACATTGCAAAAAACAATGCAAACTCCACAGGGATTCAGATCCCTAAAACAGGTGTTTATGATTTTTACCACAAGAGTAGCAGCCTGCAAACTTAGCAATATGTGACAACACGACACAACTAATCAAGACCATTCCAGATCAAACTAAGAACCACAAAAGGTAAAGGAAACACAGGCCCCGCTGCAGATGCCACTGTATGAGCTAAGAGAGCATGAGGCATCACAGCATAATCACAGCTTGATTTTATTAAGTAAAATCCTTCTCATCTCCAGAGGTTTCATAGTCGACCCCAGAACAGAACCAGCTTTCTTTTTCAGGCTGTTGAGCCTTTCTAGGTCTCTGGCGCTGATTCTGCTGCCCAACAGATGATGGCAGAAGAAATGACACTCTTCACTACAGAGTTATAGAAGATTTGCAGCATCTTGGTGCAAATCTTGAAGGATCTTTGCTTCCTCAAGCTGCTCTGTCCCTTCTGGTAGATAACGTTTCTGCTGTGTCTCCAGTCCAGTCTATTATCCAGCCTCCACCTGTGTTTTTGAAACTTTTGTCAGGCTGAATTGTGTTAAATGCAGTGGAGAAATCAAAGAACATAATTATCACAGTGGTGCCTGCTTTGTCAAGATGAAAGTGGGCTTGTTGAAGCAGATGTGTGATTGCACCATCAACTATAACTCCATGGTGAAACGCAAACTGCAGGGAGTCCTGATGTTGTGTTGTTTGCTTACTGACAGTGGGCCAACAGGAGTTGATGACCTTCATGATGTGGGATGACAATGCAACAGGCACAGTCATTGTTAACTGATGGATGAGTTTTCTTTGGTACCGGCAAGATATCTTCCACAACAGTAGAACCTTCACTTAGGTCAGGCTAAGGATTGCAGAGACGTTGCAGAATCCCACAGAGCTGTTCTGCACAGGCCTTCAGGACTGTAGGGCCTACACCATCTAGACCTGTAGCCTTGTTCTAGTTCAGTCTCTCCAGCTCCCTCTTCACCTGACTTCTAGGCACAGAAAAGTGGGAGATGGAGGCAAAGGGAGCAATGGCATGTCCTGATTTGGTTGAAGACAAATTTGTGGAAGCAGAAGAGTCCATGACTGAGGTGGAAGATAGGATGTCCATCCGTGCACAGGAGAGGAGGATGATGAGCTTGTTTCTGAACTGAACCTTTTGAAGAATGTGTTCAGCTGATTTGTTCTGTCCAGACTTTCATCTATCCAATTATCATTTTCCTTGAAGCCTGTGCTACTCTTATTTTCTGATTGTAGATTTCAGGACAAGCAGGGTTAGATCATCATGGAAGAAGAAGTTTGAGGTGGTTGAGAAATTGTAATGCCTTGGTGTTCACCTGGACAACAAACTAAGATCCTTCAAGGCCGTACTAATTTCATTGACAATGACGATAACAAAATTATTTCCTTGACGACCATTTGTTTCATGATAATAACGAGACAATGACGAAAATTACATAGCTCTTTGATGACTAGGACATAATGAGGTGTCTGTGAGTCTGGGAATTTTTCTGCCATAATCCAAGAGCACACATGTTCAGTCTAATACTTTTGCTTACATTTTTATTTTGAAAGCAGGACTTTATGACTTTCTTAACAAAACTTGTAACGCTTGTAACTCAAAACTTCTCAATGCACTCAGACTTAGTCTCTGCTTGCACTCTGTTTGCTTACCAAACACCGAACTGCCTTTTGGCACAGTCGCCTAGCAACCTCTCAGCCAATAAAGTGAAAGTGTTGTACTGGGTGCGATTGTTTCCTTCTAGTGGATGTGTCTGTGTGGCTACTATCGATTGTAGCAACCTGCCCCACCCACTGGATCTAGGGAGAAAAATGACATCAGCTTTCTGCTTCCTAATACCGAAAACATTGCTGCACACACCTCCCCCCTTTTCACTCTCTACTTCTCCTTCTGGGAGGGTGAGATGTGCTACCAGCTCTCAATCTAACGGCTAAATTAAGTCAGATGGATTTTCCTAAAACAGTGGAAACTGAACCCAGCAGATTTAGTTCCCTAAAACCCAGAGCCCTGTCCAGAACTGAAGTAAATTCAGTTTAAGCTGGCCTGTTGAGA
This sequence comes from Phalloptychus januarius, assembly GCA_902982915.1. Lineage (NCBI taxonomy): Eukaryota > Metazoa > Chordata > Actinopteri > Cyprinodontiformes > Poeciliidae > Phalloptychus > Phalloptychus januarius. The sequence continues at coordinate 442,234 of CADWAE010000097.1, forward strand.
CTCGCCTGGTTCCTAACGACCTCCATTCAGATGTCCCACCATTCTTCCCCTAGTGAATTAGCCAGACTCAGCAGTTTATAGCCAACTAGTTCCACAGGACACACCTGTTAACGGTTGCTCTTTCGCTTTATTACAACGTGCACTTGTAACTGAACCAAGTGCACGTTGGTTGGACAAGTCCCAAGAATGTGGTTTTACATATTGGACTAAAAGCAACCTATAAAACATTTCCCACCTTTTCTTCTCCTGAATCAAGCATCATAGCTATTTTGTGATCATCAAAAAACTTTAAGGTGATTCATTAATTGAATGTCCACAACATCTTTTAGATTTTCTTTACGTTAAATATTTTTTTAGTAAGGCAATTTTGCAAGGGTCAATACAGCTTAATTCAGTAGCATCAATCCATCCATCCATTTTCCTGCATCCTTGTCCCTTACTGGGGTGGTGAGGGTTGCTGGTGCCTATCTCCAGCTATCATTTCAGGCGAGAGGCGGGGTCACCCTGGACATGTCGCCAGTCTGTCGCAGTAATTCAGTAGCAGAAACAATCAAATAAGTAAAATCAATCATCTTATCTAACCTATCTTTCCCTAACGCTGACTGAGAACTAAAAAGGGAACCTTTGAGAGACAGAGTATGGAATTTTGAACCTCAGAACCAGTCGGATGATGAAGAACATGTTCCGGCAGGAGGAGGCTCACAGCGCTGATCGATGAGGGCAGGCGTCTCTACTGGTCTGATGAGCTTTCGTCTCTCCATGGATGTTGAGGTTATGCAGACCCTGGATGGTGGCAGGAAGAGTACTGATCTAGAGTTGCAGGTCTTAGGTCTTGGAGCGATGATCTCATGCACATAGCAGTCCTCAGCTTCTTGTCTTGCAGTTCTGAAGTCCCCTTCATCTTGTTTCAAGATCTTTCTGGTCTGTTGAGATGTTGGCGAGCTGGAAGGAAGGCACCAGTTTCTCTTCTTTGCCTTTGTTCTTTGTTTTTGCCTTTGGGGGTATCTATAGATATGTATCTATGTCTCTACAGATATCTAATCTATATCTATACCTATTCATGAGAGAAGTGCAATTTGAAGTCCCCATGCACAGGATAGTCTTCGGCTCTGTGGCCCCGGCACTTCTTCAGCTGCAGAATTCTTTGTCCATCTTGATCTTGGCTCAAAGCTGCCTGGAGGATCCAACCAAAGGTTCCTTTTTGCATTCACTTTTTAGAGGGTTTATCCACCTTTCTGATGTGTTTGCATTGGCTGGTACTGTTGTCATGCTTGTTTTATTGGATGTCCGCTTGAATAGAGGAGCTCATATCCACGTCTTAGAGATGTTATCACATAATATCTGTGTTCATGTCCCAAGATTACTCAAGGATCATCCTACATCTATAGCCTGCAAAGACACACCTGCTGACTTTAGTGACTGGGTCATGGGGGAACTCTACTTTTTGCAGACCACTTTAAGTTTGAATAATTTTGGTTTTTTGATCACTGTTTAAACCTGTGGATCTGTTTTTATGCTGCTTTTGGAAACCAATGTCTATTCATTGATGTTCTGCCTTTGATTTTTGATGATATTGATGAAAATAAAACCATCTTAAATGCAGCCTGGATTTACGTTTTGATCAGCTGGCGTGTCAACAATGATTCCCCTATTCTATTGCTTGGTGACTTAGTTTGTTTGACAGCCAATATTCACTCCTAAAATATCAACTCTTATTCAAAAACTACACCCTAGTATTTATATACAATAAAATAAATTAACAATTTCAACCAATCAGAAATAGAAATATTCTTATTTACAAAATAAAGGGGGCCTTTAATGACAAGATGTATTTTAACAATGTTGCAACTTGTTTTCTGTTCTTCTCTGTTGCTAAGCTGCCGGTCTATAATATCAACAACGCCAGTTGTCTTATCAAAATAAAGGCAAAAACCAAAAGCTGGAAGTTAATCATACATTAGATAAAATAAAGGCATTATGCGCTAAAAGGGAATACAACAAATAAGAAGCTTAATTTGGGGTTATTTACACAGTTAAACCAGACATTGTGAAGCTGAGCTGTGAATGCCAATTACAGCATTTATTTGGTGACTGGCTCAATTTACCCCTCAGCCATCTCTTTAGAAAAACTGACATGAAATATCAGCACATCTTTAGGTTACTTGGTTTAATACGCAGGCAAATTTTCAATGTGTTTGGTACACATATTTTAGCTTTCAGGTTGCAGTTAAGGTGAAAAAAAACAAAGTTTTCTTTGTAAGTAAGCACACTTCTGGGCAATGTTTCTTTGCCCAGAAACATTGCCTCCACTGTAAACCTTGGCTGTCCGTTGGATCTGAAACATGCAACAAATACAGGGACAGTAAAATAGAAGGAATTTATATAATTGCCTGACCAACTGAGCCCATTCTCTCCTATAATATTGTCCACTTTGTCTGTTCAGGTATTGGCTATACTACTTTCTTCATCGCACAAAGTACAATCAAAAATGTCAGAAAACAATTAGATGATAAAAAACTCAAATTACTTTCAAGCCTTAAAAATATCTGTTGACTCAAATCATAGCATAGAAGCAGAGCCAAAAAGTACCTGACCGTGATTTTAAAGTCATGTCTTCAATCAGTTACAGCAAAGTTTGATCTGCAGTAAATGCATCTCAATTAACTCGCATTTTTCTGAAAAATGTTAGCAATGACCTGAAAATAACTGCAATATACAATCAGAGATTTCACATTTCAAACTAACTGAAATCACTCCAATATTCTAATTTGTAGGACACATGGCACACTTTGTAAAAAATAACTAAACTTCACAGTTTTTTTCTCTTTCTAAGGTCTTTTATTTTTGTTTTAGTCCTAGCTGCAGCAGCCACAAATCAAAATGCTGAGCTTGATATTTTGGAGGACAGTGGCATAGATCTGGATAATAATTTGCATGATATGGCTGCAGTGAAACTTCAGCAAGTCACAGTCGATTTGGGATCGGAGAGCAATGCTTCCCCATTCTGTCCTATGACTCCAATGACCCCGATGACTCCGATGACCCCTGTGACGGAGAAATCAGGAATCATTCCACAGCTACAGTAAGTTTAGAAATATGTTCTAAGTACTTTGATGGCAACAGTTGGGGATCATATTTTTTGGGTTTGTTGACCCAGGCTGGATATTACAATTGTAGTGCAGAGACAAATGTAGATTAGGAGGTAAAAATCAGTTTGTTGGGAACATCATCTGGTGCACATATGAGTATCATGCAGAATAATGTAAAATTGACTTTTCTGAGCTTTACATCACCTTTTAATGTTATCTTCCCATTAAAAACATCTCCGGAGTATTGCTTTGGTTCTTTCATGTGTATTTGAGAAATCCTTTAATTTCCCGTGGCAACCATTCCGTTGCAGAAACCTTAACAAGAGGGAGCTGAAAATGACCCCACAGCTGATGCCACTAAATCACAGTCACTCATATTGTTTATTATATTATATAATCACATATAGGATAACAGCATAAAAGAGTAAATCTTTGTTTACATTTTTTTTAATATATAAAAGAAAAAGCAATGGATTAAAAAAGAGTTGTGTCCCATTAAAAATATATTGACATTTTTGGTTGTATAAACAGTTTAAACAGTATTTATTTAACTGAATACTTTTCTATTTGCAAAGCACTATAATCTTTTTTCTTTGCCCAGAAACATTGTCTCTACTGTAAACCTTGGCTGTCCATTGGATCTAAAATTCATTGCCCTGCAAGCCAGAAATGCAGAGTACAATCCAAAGGTACACAGTTGTGATACTCCGCCATTTACTTTCTTATTTTCAGTTTTGTGTATTTAATTTATTAATTTTCACCTTTTTTTTTTTTTTACCAGCGCTTTGCGGCTGTAATCATGAGAATCCGCGAGCCTCGAACAACAGCACTGATCTTCAGCTCAGGGAAGATGGTCTGTACAGGAGCCAAAAGGTCAGTGTCTTCTACTCATCTGGGCGAGGCTGTTGAATTTTTATCCTGGAATTGGATTTACAAGTCTTTGACTTTTTTATGTTCCATTTTAAGAGAATTTAAGAAAATGTTTTATTCTTTTTAGAATGACCAATTCAAAAGCTGTAAATGTTCCATCTGAGACAGAAGCCCATTAGTGTATTATTTTCTGTTAGCTGAAAATGTGCTGTAATAAGATTAAAAAGATGATGTAGAGATGGATCATCATCCAAATAACTGCACAGTTAACAGTACACACTGATGCTACAGACAGCAAATCTCTGTTTGTCTACAGTTTACAGATTTGGTCATTTTCATGCATCTCTAATATTATGGTTCCCTATTTAAGGAAATGTCTTTTAAGAATGGCTAAAAAGTGAATCTTGTGCCACGACGCTACAGACCTCTACATAGGAGGCCACAAGTGCTGATTATTATTATTTAAATTTTTTTGAAAAACAGCAGCCCTCGCATTTCAGTGCTGCTCCAGTCTTCCGGCGACTGCCATTCACAGACTTGCCAACTAGATGGCGTATTTGATGAAGCTCCAAAAAAATGTACTGAATGTTGATTGTTGAATGTCTTCCTAATGGCCTCCAGTCCAGTGGCAAGTCTTTGTTAGGCCAAAAATGGACCTTCCACAAATGAGTTACTGTCACTTATTGTTTGGAGAAGGGTTTGTGAGGGCTGAACGCATCATGTGTTATTATCAAGGGAATGTAGATAATGTATGATATGTTCTTATATTATACACAGGGAAATGCTGGAGGAGTTACCCAATAGTTCTCAGTATATTGAGAACTATATACTGAGTGATGTCATCAAAGTACCACACCAACATGTGTATGGAAAGATGCATGTGTGATTCGGAGCCAACCTTATGCAAATGTCATGGAATTGGAATTTGCCTTTCTGCCATGCTCCAACCACCAGGCATCAAATCAACCATGTCATAGAAAACAAAACAAAATAAAGGCAATAAGTGCAAAAAAAGGGATACAATCAATAAGGAGCTTATTAGGGGTTATTTACACCTACACCTCCATGTTTCAAGTAGTTAATGGAATCATTCTTCCATGGCAGCACAGCAGTGTAAAAGAATAGTGTTTTTGTCCTCCAGCATTGTGCACATGCTCAAAATTTCCAGATATAAACAATAATCTGCAGGAGATCCTTAAAGCAGTTTGGCTTCACCCACTATTGACTACAAAAAATGTGGAAATTTTATGTGGGGGAAAATTTTTGGTGACGTTTGTTTAGTTTTTGAATATGCTAAGACCTCCAAATAGTTGCATGTAGTGCTGCAACTTTTAAAAAGGCTTCAAAAGCTGTGTTTGGCCTTGGTCTCTTTTGTGTGTTTGAGCGGCTGCATTGAGGAGCAGTCCCGTCTGGCAGCGAGGAAATATGCCCGGGTGGTCCAGAAACTTGGCTTCCCTGCCCGGTTTCTCGACTTTAAGATTCAGAATATGGTGGCCAGCTGCGACGTCTGCTTCCCCATCAGGCTTGAAGGATTGGTTCTCACCCACCAACAATTCAGCAGGTACATTTATGAGCTTCCTGTTGTAAACCATCACCAGACTTTTACAAGTTCATTCATACATAATTGGATCCTTCGAAAATATAAACATTTAATCAACAATAGAGACCCTGTAAGAGTCCAGCTAAAATCGCACTACCAATCAGTAGAGCAGACTGATTGCTATTAAGAAAGGCAGATGTGTTACAGTTGTTGAAATAGAACAACTGTCAAGTTTATTTCTCAGACAAATCTTCGTCTGCCCTTACTAAGCATATAGGGAGACGTACAATAGGTCCTGTGTGGTGCCAAGAGTGAAACTTACTGATACAATTGATGTGCAGGTTTGAATCTTCCCAAAGGCGGTTAATTTCCCTGCTATTTTGCCCAGGAACACTTCCATAGATCAAAGTTATACAAACACATTTAGAGTAACTTCTTTCAACAACTGAAGTCTAAGCAACATCCTGTTTTTTAGGCGTTGAAACGAGAAACTTCTGCTAGGCCTCTTCCTGTTCGATTCTTTGTACATACAGACACTTCTCTTATCACTTTCTGCTAACAATTTAGTTTGTTTTTTGCACACATGGTAACTGTTGAACAAGTATGTATCAGGCTTCAAATAAAAGTATTAATACCTTGATTTAGTTGTTTCTCTAATGTAACACTAAATGAAATCTATTTGGGTATAAGTTTATGTATGAGCTTCACTAAGCTTTAAGAAACTATGTGCATCCTTAAGGGGTAAGCTTCCTATGTTAAAACTTAGCAAAATGAGAAGCATTAAAAGAGTATTTGCCCCCTCATAAAAGTTTAGGCACCCTGGTCAATTTTGATGCTTATGAGGTCAGGAACATCAGGGAGTGGTCAGAACTAATTTTAATTTAACAAACCCATTTAGAACCCTCCTCTTGGTTCTGATTGGTTGATTTTGGTCAGAACGTTGCATTACTTTAGCTAACAATAGTAAATCAGGGAGGAGATGGAGGACATTGATTGTTTTCACAGATTATCTGTCTCATAATAAACACGACACGGTGACAACTTTAACAAATAGGGAGAAAACTTTTTTTAATTAAAGTTATACTGCAGCTTCAGTAAAATGCAACTACATACAGTGGGGGAAAAGTATTTAGTCAGTCACCAATTATGCAAGTTCTCCCACTTAAAAGATGAGGCCTGTAATTAACATCATAGGTCGACCTCAACTATGAGAGACAAAATGAGAAAAAAAATTTAGAAAGTCACATTGTGTGAATTTTAAAGAATTTATTTACAAATAAGGTGGAAAATAAGTATTTGGTCAAAAACAAAAGTTCATCTCAGTACTTTGTAATATCTCCTTTGTTGGAAGTGACAGAGGTCAGACGGTTTCTGTAAGTCTTCACCAGGTCGGCTCACACCGTTGCTGGAATGTTGGCCCATTCCTCCAAGCAGATCTCCTCTAAAGCAGTGATGTTCTGGGGCTGGCGACAGCAACACGGACTTTCAACTCCCTCCAAAGGTTTTCCATGAGGTTGAGATCTGGAGACTGGCTAGGCCACTCCAGGACCTTGAAATGCTTCTTATGAAGCCACGCCTTTGTTGCCCTGGCAGTGTGCTTGGGATCATTGTCATGCTGAAAGACCCGCCATGTTTCATCTTCAATGCTCTTGCTGATGGAAGGAGGTTTACACTCAAAATCTCACAATAAATGGCCCCATTCATTCCTTCATGTACACGGACCAGTCGACCTGGTCCCTTTGCAGAGAAACAGGGTTAGGGTTAGTCACTTTGTCTTGAAGCTGCTCTGTTAGTTTCTCCTCCAGTTTAGGTTTGTCTTGTTTGGATAAATTACTTTTACTTTCAATTTTTTCTGGCTTGCCCAAAAAATGTAAAGGTAGCAAGCAATCAAGCGAGATTTTGTGATTCAGTCTGCAACATTTTAATTGAATAATTCTTACAAACTAACTCGGTTAGCGGTACTGCTATACAGCTGTTAGAAGAAAAAACATCTGTTCCACATCCTAGTAACGGTGGAGTGTTACTGACCCCCTCCACAACAAGGTCAAACTGCGACACAATTAGTAAATAATACACAAAAAAACCCCACAAAACAGTATTAATTTACCTCACCGTGGCCTGTGTGCCACACATCTATTGCAAAATATTTTATTGGAATAGCAGTAAACTAGTAGAAGGAGGCAGTGTGAGCTTAACACAGGCAATGCCACATTATTAGGGCAAAGGGATTCCCAACCAATTATTTAAGACTACCATATCGTTTTTAAACAGCATGATATTGTAAAAACAATATTTTAATTTCTTTCTTTTTTTCTGTAAAAACTGATTTCTTCGAAGTATTAACATTTTTTGAATTCTTGTTTTTGTTGGTTTTATGAGCTGGAAGCCCAAATTATGTAGCAATAGACAAATATATTTGAAGTTGTTTAAAATATAACCTATGAACATTTAACATTTTGAATGGAATTATGGGAATTAAAGAATTTTTTCCATGATATCCTAAATTTTTGGATATCATGGAATATCCAAAAATATTCCATGTATATAATATAATTCAATATATGTCAAGAGTATCTAAAACACCCAACAGCAAATCACAACCTGAAGGGACATGCTCAGAGAAAACCACACACCATGAGAAACTCAAATTGGATCTGTCATCCTACAATTTTCAACCCTCATTTCTTCCCGTTTTCTTAAGGATGCAGATTTTCTTTTACTTGTTAAATCTTAAAAACACGGCATAAGTTGGCAATTATGGTATCATTTGCTATAAACTGTGAAAGATACAAACTGATCTCTTAAATTATTTTTAAAAAATTAACTAACCTTAACTATTGTGCTCTTATGTGTCCGAGCCTAATCCAACCCGACTAATTAATTTTAACTAGAGGCCCTAGGCTGAATTAAATCCAACTCATTTTAACTACAAGTTTACTGCTTTCATTATTAGACTACCCTTTGAGTAAGCAGTGTAGCCTCTCCCAGCTTTTAACAGCTTCCAGTTCCATTTTGTCCATTTCGCCCCTCAATTTTGAAGGGAAAATACATAAAAATGTTTGAGGAGTAAATCAACCTTCTTCAGTGACTCTCATCCACTACACATAAATGTTGTAGAATAACTTTGCAAGAGGATCCAGTACTCTAAAAAGATTGTCAAGTATCCTTCTGTCTGCATGCTTCAACATTGTGAAATATTGCAGCACTTAGTAGAATAAGGGCTGTTCTAGTAGCCACGGGGGTTTGACAAGCTATGAACAGAAGGGGTGGCACTATAACTGTGCCTCTTGGGGTTTTATCGCAACAGAACTTTTTTTGTCTCACTGAATAAATGTTCTTTTTCTCATTGGTTGTATTTTCCTAAAATATTGTCCTCTGAGTAGCTCATTAGCAAACTTGAAATGTGGTGTTGGTTAATTATCTGACTCATTGGTCTTACTCTAACACACTGTGTGAATGATGTCTTCCCAGTTACGAGCCTGAGTTATTCCCAGGACTCATCTACCGGATGGTGAAACCTCGTATCGTCCTGCTCATCTTTGTATCGGGGAAGGTGGTTCTGACTGGTAATTAAATCTGCATCCATTGCTACAGTATTTTCGCTAATGTTTATGTGATATTTTGTGATCTCCAAATGCCATTGGCCTAATCTTTCTTTGTCAGTTGAGGTTCTGCAGTAACTTCTATTCACAGCCGCTCGGCTCCAGCCCAGATCCCGTCAGCAGCGGTCTGAACCGCCTGGTAGTAACGTTAGTTTAAGGTGCAGCACAGAGCGAACAGTGAACAGGCGGTACCGGCGCGTCGCCATTTCTTTATGTGAGGATATCTGATTCTGACCGACAGCAGTGGACCGACTCAGGCTGCCTGTAGCAAACTGGGCATTTAACCCAGCACTGGGGCAGCCAGTCAGAATTTTTCTCTGCATCCAAAGCTTGTCTGTGTTTGGGGATGAAGAAGGTTTTTTCCTGCCATGAGCCCTGGTGAAAAACAAATAAACTAAATATGTTAAATTTTAACATACTTCAGCATACTTTAAGTCAGACTAATCATGAGTATAAGTATACGTTCACTTAGGATTAGTTATCTTAAAGTGTGACATTTTAGAACAACTCATTTTGTGCTTAGTGTGTTTTAATAGTATTTAAATTGTATTAAAGCACAATTTAAAGTTTACTAAATGTACTTTCACGTACTTTTTTGGAACAACTAAGATTATACTTAGTATACTTTAAGCATATTACTTTCTATGTAATATAAACATGTTTATTATATTTTGAGTGTACTATTTTTGTGATTGAATTACATTTAAAATATACTAATAGGCCTGTCATGGTAACAAATTTTACTGAGCGATTAATTGTCTCAAAAATGATTGCGATAAATGATCATTTTGTTTGAAGACTTTTTTACACTGATTTAATGGAAATGACATAATAATGCAAGCATTATTTTATTTTTCAAAAGAACATTTAACACTGGAACTGGTAAAATAAAATGAACTCTCAGTGTAGAAATACACTTGAATAAAAACTAAACAACATCAAACCAAAGTGGAAATAAAAACTACATTCAACCAAAGAGTGCAGATTATGAAGTCCGTATACTATATTGCCCTCCAATAATGATTAGATTTAAATAGAGAAGATGGCATATCGACCACCTGATGCAATAGTTCCCTCCTCCCTTAAGCCCAGTTCACACAACATGATTTATGACAATCTTAGAACTTAAACGTTCTAACATTGTCGCTGCGATTCGTAACCGATCGTCCTGTAGTGTGTCGTGTTAGGAGTGATCGGGTCCAGTCGGTAGAACCTCGTGGCCGCTCCGATCTACGGGGTTTCCCCACAGGGAGCGAGAACGCAGCCTGTTGAATGTGGCAGGTAGCCAATCAGAACGCAGCCTGTTGAATGTGGCAGGTAGCCAATCAGAACGCAGCCTGTTGAATGTGGCAGGTAGCCAATCAGAAAGCTCGGATTCCCCTCCGTGCTTTCCTCTCAGAAAACACAGAGGGGAATCCCAAACAGCTGACGGCGCAACCCTGAGTGCAGCAGACATCAGAGACGATATGTGGAAACAACATTAATGTTTGTTCAACATTTGGTGCAAAGAATATCCAGAGAAATGACCAGGAGAGGAGCTGGAGCCAAACTAGGTTCTAATGATATTCATTCAGTCAGGACTTTCTGCTGACACCAGCCACATGCATTGCAGTTAGATTGTAGTAAAACGTTGATTAATGCCTGCTTTTGAAATGACTTAACTGGATTTTAGCCATTATCTTGTGCCCATTGTTGGACACCACATCGGCCTTGGTCTGCATGTAGCTCTAATGGGGCTCCAAAACGAGCTAAGAAGTTGTTGACTAACGTTCTGGCAGCTGTTTCCGCTCCTTGCTTGGTCTGGAACTGGGAAAGCCTCAACCCACCTCGTAAACTGATCCGTGATGACAAGAATATACTTATTTCCAGAGCTTGAGATGGTAAAGGGGCCCAATATGTCAAGGTGCAATCAGTCCATAGGTGCTTCTGCCTGGTAACTTTGTAGCTTAGCTATCTTCGAGGGGCTATTTGACTTCAGACCTTTGCACTGGGGGCATTGTTGGATGTATTTGGAGAGGTCACTTCCCATGCCATACCAATGGAAGCTCTACCTGAGAGGTTGAAAGGTCTTTGTTTCACCTAGATGTCCTGACAGTGGTGGATCATGGCAGCCTGCATGACGTCCATTTGCAATGAAGCAGGGACCAACAGCAGGAGGGAAGGGTTTAAGCTATCCACATTCTGCCAGCGATAATATAGGACCCCTTGATGGAGTTCTATCTGTGGCCAGCAGAGCCAGTATTTTCCCACTGCTGGACTCTCGATCGCAACTTCATCCTTTGTTGGAAGACTCCCTGCTTCCTTCCAACTGTGTAGGATGGAAAGTACAGTGTCCTCTTTCTGTGCTGCCAAAAGCTGCTGACTGCTAAGAGTTTGCATCCAATTTATTTGGGGGATTTGAGTCTCAGCTTCAGCTTGGTGCTGCTCCTGTGTGCTGTTTCCAACTTCTTCCACTGTCACATGCCTTATGACAAGTGGGACAACATCCTCAACATCTTCCTCAAATCTGGCCCACTGTTTGTGAAATCTTTGACAGTGAGCACATCCTCTGCACGGGAGCTCTGTTACATCATTGCCCGCTTGATAGCAGTCACAGTTTGTTGACCCTTCTGTAGCCTGTCTTAGTGCATCAGCATTTGAGTGTTGCAGAAAGTGGCGAAACTGTCATGTGTATTTTACGATTGCCAACAACTCTTCTGGATTGTCCACTGAAACCCTCACAAAACATGCTCCAAGGCTCCGGGTGCTTTACATAGGCCAAAGGGCATCCTAGTGTATTCATAGAGGGTTTATCACCCATAGCGGGTGATAACTGCTGTTTTGCAGTGGTCGTTTGGTTCTACAGCGATCTGCCAGTACCCACACTGGAGGTCCAGGGTAGAGAAGATGGTAGCCTCTCCCAGCACATCGAGACACTCCTCCACCTTTGGCAGTGGATAAGCATCCTTAAAAGTGAGGTCATTTAGGCGCCGATAGTCCACACATCAGTGTACTCCCCCATCTTTTTTATGAACGAGAACCACTGGTGAAGCCCATTCAAAAGACTATGGTACCACTACTCCAGCTTCCAACATGTCCTTGAGATGCCTTTCGTCTTCACCTTGGAAGCCCAATGGTGTCCGTCTGACTGGCTGCCGCACAGGTCTTGCCTCTACAATGTTAATCTTGTGAGTAACAGCAGAGAGCTGGCCACGGTCTGTATCATTGGCTGCAAAGAGAGACTGGTATTTTAAGAGTAGCTCAATTAGTCTCACCTGCTGATCTTCACTGAGAGCTTCACTAGATGATGTACAGAGAGCTTGAAGGTGTTCTGGTAGATCTAGAGCATTTTTCTCCACTCTTCCAACCTTTGGTCCATTGGCTGTTCTCTTCCATGGCCATCGTTGGTTGTTGGTCATCTTCCAAATCCAGCATTATAAGGGGGTCATCAGGGAAGGTTTCAACCAGAATGCCAACACACACTCCATAGGGTAATGATGCTTTGGTATTTGAAAAATTACAAAGTCGAACTGGAACCCTGGAGTCCATGTAGATGGCAACACTTCCTGATGAGACAGCTTCTGTTATGTTAAGTGGTTCCAGGACAGCTGGAAGCCCAGGTTTGGGTTTATCAACTTTTCCCCAAACAATGCATTCACTCTCTGGTGGTAGTGTAACATTGTTCTCCAGGAGCACACGAGCCACAGAGTAATCCTCCTCACTTCCTCCAATGACACAAGCTGGGATTGGTTCTTTACCCACAAATACTTGGCAACCAGCAAAGACTGTCATCTTGGCTGCCTGCATTGCATCAAGGCCTAGGAGCAGAGCATCATGGATCCGGCCAACAAAGACAGTTGAACTTGGATTTCCTGATTCCTAACGTTACCTCCAATTCACCCAAGGCAGGCATATTGCTTCCCACTCCTGCATTACGGAGAGATGTTTTGTTGAGCGGCTTCTTTGCTTCCTGTGGCAGCATGTTGTAAACTTCTTCTGAAATTACTGTGGCTTCTGCACCAGTGTCAACAGTGAATTTACAGGTAGGCCATTGACAGTCATTTCAATTTGCAAGCTAGGACCCTTTTTAGTTGTACGTCCGAGCTGTGGGGCGGGGTGCTGAGCCTCCCTACTTTCAACGGCCCTGTGGGATTCAGAAGTAGGCTCTTTGGGATTGGTTCTGCACCGAATTGGACTCGGTGATCTTGAACACTCTCTCATCATATGCCCAGCTTCACCACAATGAAAACAGATGGGCTTGTTCATTTGACTTGGGCTTGGTGACCGGGCTCGGGAATTTTGAGTAGGTAGCTGACGTGATGCCATCTTGTCACTTTCTTGCTCTTGTTTCCTGTTGGCATAGACTGATGTAGCAGTTCCAAAATCAGCTGACACAGTCTGAAGGCGTTCTAACTTTAAATTTAGCTGCTCCACTTTGCCCATAAGCATCTTAAACTGATCCTCTGTTACATACTTTGTGCTCTGGAGGCGTCTGCAGATGGGGCAAAAGTCATCAGGAATATTTTCACCCTCATCAGCCCAGGAAATATGCGGGCCCTTCCTTCTCCCATCTCAGCCTCACGACCCAGAGTTGCTTTAAAATTGTGTTCATGGGCTTCAGCGAGCTTTTGTGCCTCAGCCAATGATGGAGGGTCACGATTCATTACTTCATAAGCTACTTTTTGGTTCCTTAGGCCTTTCAGGAAGATATTGGTTGCCAGCTGATCCTGGAGTAATAAATCTGTTCCTGGATATGCCAAACTCACCAGGCGTCGCACTTCCTCTGCAAGCTGTGCAGCTGATTCTTTGCACTGACGCAGCTCTCCCAGCTTCCTGCGAACAGTGGTCGGGGAATCTTTTACTCCAAATCTTTGAGTAAGCTTCTCTTTGAGAAGAGTATAGTCTTCACGGATGTGTTCAGGCAAGGAGCAGACGTAACATATTGCAACCCCACAGAGACATTCATGAAGCTTATCTACTCTCTCTGCCCCTGTCCATCCACATTTACTAGCCTGACGTTTAAATGGAAGCAAAAACAAGTCCCAATCTATCTGCCGTCATATGTTGCCAGTTTAACTTTGGCTGCTTCATGCAGGGGTTGTCTTGCCACCTCATGCCGACTCTGTCTGGCCAAATCCTCCATATGTATCTTGTGAAGCAGGATGTGTTGCATTACACAATGTAAATACATTGCTCAAGACAGAATGAGAGTCGCTAAATGTATTATTAGTAGTTTTGAAAAAAAAAAAGTCACTAGAGGAGCCTGAAAAACCAATAAACATAATGACAAAGTGAATAAGTTGACGAGTACTTCTTTGGTCCTGATCACACCCCTACCCATCCCTATGCTCAGCCCCTCACTCAGCCGTATCTCTGCCATGGGCAGGGTTTAGCTTTCAGAGGTTAGTTACACTTTATGGCTGTTGATTATTTTTTATCGGTTTTATGGGCTGGCATAAAAGAAAGATAGATAGATATTTCTCTGACTAGACAGATAAATAGCCACACAGGTACACCCACTAGAAAGAATCAAACACATCCAGGACATCACTTGCATTCTATTGACTGAGAGGTTGCCATGAACAGAAAACGTTTTGCAAGCGAGCAGAGAGGTTTGAAAGTGGAAATTTGATCTGAGCAGAGAGAAGTTTTGAGAGCAAGGAGAAAGGTTTGAGAAAGTACAGTGAAAATTTGAAAGAGAGCAGAAGTTTGGAATACAAGTATTGGATGTTTTGAGAAGAAAAGACATGTAATACTGCTTTCAGACTCAAAATGTGTGATGTCAAATTATGGTAGAAAAATTCCCCCATACAAATTGCAAATTTATGGACTAGAGATGTTTTCTGTCCATAAAGGCGCATTCACAAAGCAGGCAGCTGGACTGAAGGATGACTGTCTCGACCTGTCAACACCTCCAGCTGCACCAGCACCGGTATCCCACGGCTAAGTTCTGCTCAGAGCTTCAGGATGATCAGTCTGGATTAATCTAATCGCTAATAAACCATCATCAACATTCCCCAGCAGATCAATATGGTCTCTGAACAAACTCTCCCTCTGAATCCTTCTCTTGGCAATGTTTTCCATCACAGCCAAAATGTACGCAGCTCACCTTTGCAAAGCTACCTCTATAAGTGTGATTGTCGTTTACACACCTAGATAGCCTTAGAAAGAATCAAACCTGAGCTGTCTGGAATTAATCTGCTGACCCAGCTCCGCTTTTTCTTTTTCACTGGGAATGAAAATTACCCTGCAGATAACATGTACATCTTTATCAAATATGAGGAAATTTACTAGTTAGATTTGAGTGAGGTTTTCACATCTTTTATTTTATTTTGTGTGCGTGTTATGTTATTGAGGATAAATGTGGCTCAGCTTTGTCGTAGCTCCCACACATTTTCACAGCAGGTAAAAAGTAAACTTATACATTCATTTTTATACATGCCAAGTTGTGCATAAAATATCACTTTTTTTTCAAGATTATTCAAGATTAATTTAGGTATTATTAGACTTTATTCAAATAAAGCTCACATGACCAAAGAAAAAGGGAGAGAATAAAGGTGCTGGAAGGTGATTGGTGCATGAACTAAAATACATTTTCAAACTTGATTTCAGATGGAAAATGGTGAACAGCAACTAGTTGATGATAAACTTAGTTCAGAATATTTAGTTTGTGATCTATGAGCAAAATTGATTTGTTTTAACCTGATTGTTTTGAATGTAGAACTAGTTCTTGCTAATGTTAACGATGTTCGGTCACAACCCTGCTTTGAACTAGACATATGTCAGGCATTGACATACAAAATTCTTCAAAAGTTGATTTGACTTTTGTTATAGAATGTCATTTATATAATTTTACTTGTGAATCTTATTTTCAGGAGCTAAAGAACGTGCAGAGATCTACGAAGCCTTTGAGAACATTTATCCCATCCTGAAGGGCTTTAGAAAGCAATGACAGCATTTTTGTTCTTGTGTAATTAAAATGATAAGTGTGTTCAATGGTATGTGGATATGTTAAATTCAGTGTCACACCATTCCTTTGGCTGAAAAACTGTGAGATTTGTTTTAGAGCATGTTGACTTCCCTCAAACAAAATAAATATTTCCTTTTAAATGTTGACCTACATTATTTTTTGGGGTGGCAAATTTCAGCCCCATTGAAAGACATTGGAATTCTTCTGAATTCCACAAAATTCAGCAAAAACGTTGTACTTTTTGACAACTTACTATTTCTGCCTCCTTCACTTCACGCTGTGTTCACACTGCAGCCTGAAGTGACCCACTTCCAATTTTTCTGACGTAATGCTGCCTGTATCCAATCTTTTTATGACAGTCTGAACAACACAGGTCAGATTCTTTTAGAATGCGACCCAGGCCACTTGATGCGAATTGGATATGCATCATGTATCTGATGCATATCTGATTCAAATTTAACCTAACGTCCAGGTCGCATCCATCTGACTTGAACGTCACAATACTTGACAAATGTCACTGTTCTGCATACTAAGCAAGCGGGAAGACAAACAACAACTATGACCAAATACAATAAGGATTAAGTTGTTAATATGCTGCTCCGGTCGGACAACAACTTCAAATGTGTAAGCTATTCTCCATTGTTAGCATCCATGTTTACTTCTGCAAACACTGAGCTCTACTTCTTTTTTATGGCGGTTGGCAGAACCCTGAGAACGCTGCGCCCTCTACTGCGCATGCGGGACACTTTCAGGTTGTTAGGTCACTTCAAGCTGCAGTGTGAATGCAGCCTTAGAAATTCCATTCAACTTTTAAATAACTTGCCAGGTATTAAGTTATCTTCAAATGACTCAGTTTTTAAAATCTTTGTCTATAATCACGATTTAAGTTTTGTGCAGATTTTTGACCATTTTCACATTTACAATGCAATCCAAGTGTGCAATTATGACAGTGCACATAATGTTTTTCCAACTTTTTTATGTTTTTTGACAAAATGATGGTGTTTTTATATATATACATACATTACTTATCTACAAAAATAATTTGTGCATCAAGCTGTAGTCACAGGTGTCTGCTTTGAGTAAATATTAGTATACTTGCTGTCAGATTCTAATATCCTACAGTCATATGATTTCTTTCAAACCCTTCAGGAGCTCCGGCTTATCACACCTTTGCCTGCGCCTTTTCCTATTTCTTCGCTCTGCTCTGATTTCAGCTTTCTTCTACTATTTCTCATTTGAGCTTTCTTCTTTATTTCTGGTCTTAGCCTGCATCTTTCTTATAATATGTCTGACTTCAGCTTTCTTCTGTTCATTCTTTTTTTTATGTTTTGTTCAGCTTTCTCTATTCTGCAGCATTAATTCTGCAGATGTATTCTCGTGGCTGTTCAAAAGAAACAACAATTTTTCTAGTTTTGTGGTAGAGTTTTTATCAATATTCAGTATTGATAACCAAGTTTAGCTTGAAGTTATAAACTTGAAGAATAAAATAAAGGATTACTTGTTCTTCCTTAAACAAAGTACAAAGTTTTATTCTTGAACTATGTTGTTATAACGAGTAAAATATATTCCACTTTACTTGAGGTAAAAAGAGCATTATTAATGACTGTTATAACAGACATTTTTAACAATGTAAACTTTGCATTTAAAGTGTCCTTATTTTGTCGAATGAATTAATGACAACAGTCGCAAATATTCATGAAAACGTCTTCATTGTCATGACAGGTGCCCTGTTTATGGCAGTGTCATGTCAGTTTTATGCACACCTCGTCAAATAAAGTGTTACCCATTTGTGTTCAAGAAATTTTATTTTTATTTTATTTTTATTTTATTCACATCATGATACATTTAAGTAATAATTTAATTATGTACTTATTTAATTTTGTCAATTTTATTCTTCCATACAAAAACAACAAAAACTTTTCTTTAAATCAAGCCATGTTTCTGAAGGTCTCATGCTGCACTGGCTGATGCAGCAAACTAACACATTAGGCAAATGCACATTTTGCTTAGAGTTCAGGCCTAAATAAAAAATAACTACTTTTCACATTTGTCATTGGTCATGAAAGAATTGGTCATGGTCGGTAAAATTATGATTATTAGTTTATTTTTAACATGAGCGCTAATTTGAATGACCGTAAAATAAATGTTTTAAAGCAGCATTCAGTAAAGGGATCTCGGTTTATTTTGAAATAATGCTCCGGAAGCCAGCTTTCTGCCTGCTGCGCTGATTTAAAGCCCCGTGACGTCATCACGTCATTGGCAGCTCTCCAGCGATTCATTTCCCGGGTATGACTCCCTTCCTCTCGGCTATCCTCGCTGATAGTAGCGGCATCACGCTCTCTCAGGGAGGGAGTCTCCTCCCTACCTCTTCGGCCTGAAGGGCCCTCACTAGCCGCCGGCACCCGGAGCCCAACCGAAGCCGGCTTTTCATCTCCACGAACAGGTTATGGATGGAAAGAACCAGCGAACCACAAGTGGGGATTTCTGAGAACCCCGGTGCTCAGGATTCAGGATTTGAATGTCGCGTGTTCTCCTCTCATCATATAATCATCCACTACAATGTCACGTCCAAGGAGACACAAGTGAAGGACCGGCTCTTCTCCTGAGAGCTTTGCTGAATGTCCTTCTCTTAATCAGGTTCAGACGCTTTCAGCCAATGTGATGAACTGCTCCAGGATGAACTGAGCCGGACGTTCTAATTCCATCTGAACGACACTGGGAGCGGATGCTAGGGAATGGGACTTGGACAGGTGATCAGAAAATATTTGTGATTTGTGGATGAGAACCGGTCACTGGTTCGGATTCCTTGCGGAAAGACCCCGTCAGAGAAGGAGGAGGCAAGGGCAACTGCGGCACCCGAACCGACAACCGGGAGGGCGGCTGGGGGAGCTGAGGGGGGCATCGAGACTGAAGAGGATGAGAAGATGGGTTTACTTTTTGGACTCTTGTGGCTGTTTACCAGCTTCCTGCAGGGCGTGCACAGCCAGGGCGTGTATGGTAAGGGCATCATTGATATTTATAACGGTCCATATTGCGCCAGCACTGCAAACACCGCACAATATTACCGACTGCAGCAGAACACCAACGCTTCTCTTAAAATACCACCAACACCAGCATGACCTTGTGAGGGATTTGCGTGGTTGTATTGAATGAGTGTGTGCGCATGTGTGAAGGTCTGCACACTCATATTTTCTCTATCCATCCTATGTCTTTATATACATATACATAAATCTCTCATATTGCCCCAGTTAGGTATAAATCAATCTTTTTTGCAGGCCAAGAAGTGACTACTTCCTAAAAACTGGGTATGGTAAAAACCCCTGATTTTCACAGACAGGTCTGTATTGTGATAAAGTTTCAGGTTTTCTAATTAGCGTCTTTGTTTCAAACAATGTTTTAACCAGATTTGTTAAAAATTGGGTTTGAAGTATGTCATGGGTAATACTAGACCTTTTGATTCAATGTCTTTCCATATTGGAATGTCATTCTTTGCAAAATAATATTGTATGGATCTCAGCCCAATAATGCTGGGTTATGATCTGTCCTTTTATCCGCCCATTGTGATATGGGAAGTGTACCAAAGTTAGTCAAATTCTAGTCCCTTTCTTTCTGTAGATGAATTCTAAAAGTAGCCTTCTCATTTAGGAAATCAAAAAAGTCATCAGGTGATGTGAGAGGGAGTACTGTCAATTTAATGGCATTGATTCTGCTCATAAGTTACAATGGCAGGAACATCCACCTATGAATCCACTCTGTAATTTCATCCATTAAACATTCACAATTTGACCCAGTAATACGGAATTAGATGTAATTTGTAATTCCTTGTAATTTGTAACTTCATTAAACTGAGATACACTAAACTGTGAAAAGTATTCCCTCATCTGCCTTAACTCGCATATGAGCTTAAGTGACATCCCATTGCTGATACATATGGTTTAATATGACATTGGTAATCCCTTTGCAGCTAGAACAGCTTCAATTCTTCTGGGAAGGCTGTCCACAAGGGTTAGGAGTGTTTATGGGGATTTTTGACCATTCTTCCAGAAGCACATTTGTGAGGTCACACACTAATGTTGGACAAGATGGCCTGGCCGTCAGTCACTGCTTTAATTCATCCCAGAGGTGCTGGGTTGAGGTCAGGACTATGTGCAGGTCAGTCAAGTTCATCCACACCACACTCTGCCATCCATGCCTTTATGGACCTTGTTTTGGCTCTGATTCACAGTCATGTTGGAAGAGGAAGGGGCCAGCTCCAAACTGTTCCCACAAAGTTGGGAGCATGGAATTGTCCAAAATGTCTTGGTATGCTGAAGCATTCAGAGTTTCTTTCGCTGGAACTAAGGAGCCAAGCCCAGCTCCTGAAAAACAACCTTACACCATAATCCTCCCTCCACCAAACTTTGCATTTGGCACAGTGCAGTCAGATGGTGGCGGCTTTACACCACTGCATAAGCGGGTTGCATTGCACTTAGTGATGTATAGCTTGGATGCAGCTGCTCCACCATGGAAACCCATTCCATGCACATTGTTTTTGAGCTAATCTGAAGGCCATATGAAGTTTGGAGGTCTGTTGTGATTGACTTTGCAGAAAGTTGTTGACCTCTTTCCATCATGCGCTTCAGCATCCGCTGACCGCACTCAGTCAATCAGTTTACGTGGCCTACCACTTGGTGGCTGAGTTGCTGTCGTTCCCAAACACTTCCGTTTTCTTATAATACAGCTGACTGTTTGTAAAAACAGTCTGCATGTTTGTGTGCTTCATTTTATACACCAGTGGCCATGGAAGTGATTGGAACACCCGATTCCCATAATTTGGATGGGTGAGCAAATACTTTCGCCAATACAGTGTATTATCTTTGGTGGGTTTCTCCTTTCTTTCTCAGAGAGAAGCAGCATAGCTGATTTGCTTTTATTAACATTTTATTAACATTAAATGTTTGAATGGCATCCAAAAAAGCTGAGATGCAAGAGAAATAAAATGACATAAACTGCATAAAATGCCAGTTTATGTTCTTTATTGGAGGAATATAATTATTTCAAAGATTTTTTGGTATTGAAGTTGCTAGTGGTTCAATAGCTAAAATGAAGAGCAGATAAAGGGAATTATCTTTTGATATTGTTGGGTAATTAAATATTTCTATGTTAAAATTTGTGATTTAGGGTTTTTTCAGGTTAAAAATTTCATACGAAAGCCAAATGTTTTTAATACATAAAAAAATAAGGCCATTCCACCTTATCAAACGCTTTCCCAGCATCTAGGCCATTGCTTCTCAGGCTCCTGCTCTGCTCTGCATGTTATAGATGTGCTTCTATTCCAGAACAGCTGATGCAAAAGATTGGTAAACCATCTGGACCCAACCAGATTTCAATAGCTTTACTAATATCTTCTTTAAAATCTTCCTCCATATGTTCCTAAGAAATGGATGAAATGTCCAGTTCATCAAAAAATCTACTTTTGATCTGTAAGTTTTGAGCTATTTGAGATTTATTTAATTCCTCATGATACATTCCTATTTCTTTATTAATTTCTGGAGGGTCTATTATTTACTCTGTCATTTAATTGAGGGTATGTTTTTCCTCACTTCTTGTCATCCATCCATCCATCCATCCATCCATCCATCCATCCATCCATCCATCCATCCATCCATCCATCCATCCATCCATCCATCCATCCATCCATCCATCCATCCATCCATCCATCCATCCATCCAGATTGATTTTTATTCCCTGATCAAATGCACTTGTTTTAACATGAGAATATCTGGTCCTGCTTTATAAACTAACAATTTGTTATCATCCGCTCTAGTTAACACTAGCTCACCCTTTCTCACTAGCTCTTTTTTCTCTGAAGAGTTATTCTTCAGAGAAAGTTATTCTTAAAAACTTCTCATTGAAGATTTAGCATTTTCCTTGATTCAGACATGGTATAAATTGTTATATGTTGCCTTTAAAAATCTTGGAATGCATTTCACTTTATACCTGCTGATGTTTGAATTGTGTTACCACTGAAATAATTTAGCAAATTTCCTTTGCTAAATATTCAATAGATCCTCCATCTAGCAGTGATTCTTGACTAAAGTGTGAGGATTTGGTTTTCTCTGTTATCTAGTCCCTGTGTTGTCTTGTCCTCTCCTTGATTGCCCCCAGTTGTCCCTTGTTTCCTCTGATTGCCTTCCTTGTGTACTTAAACCTGCCCGTGTCCCCTGTTCCCTGTCGGATCCTAGTCGTGTGTCCCATTCCAGTCTTGTTTGTCCCCAGTGCTACCAGTGTCTCGCCTCATTGCTCACCTGTGCTGCCGGGACTTCTGTACTTTGTGATCATCATTATTAAAACCATAGTTTCTCACAACCACCTGGGTCCGCCGCGCTTCCATCCTCACCACAATAACCACAATTCATGACATAAAGCTCCATCTTGCCAGATGTTTCATGAGATTTCTTTTCATACAATTAAGACAGCATGGGCTATGGTCTGATATTTTATTGTTATCATAATAACAGTTTTGTATTTTGGAGATAATTATTTTCTAATATTAGGAAATAATCAATATGAGAGTAAGTCTGGAATGTTGCAGAGAAGCAAGAAAAAGCAACATCATTTGACTTCAGATGTATACAAGACGTAACTTTAATAAAATTACCAATGACGTTTCTGCTTTTGGTGTGCATCAGGTCAGTGCATGTAGATCTCTCTTCTAAGATCTAGTGTACTGCTCTCCTGGAAAGGATGCTAAAGTAAGGAATAAATGTGTATAAAACTGAGGCTCATCCAGATTCTGACCATATGATCAGATTTAATTCTATTGCTAATAGCAACCCTTGAACAATCAAATGCCTACCAGATCTATCTGAAAATGTTTGAATCTTAATTGTACTGATCCAGCAAAGCAGAAAACTCAGATTTTCTGCTAATACTAGCATCAATGCTACTATTAGTCTCCATGCCAGCTCCATCTTCCAATGTTTCCAATAATTCCAACATTCATACTACTAGAAAAAGAAAAGAAAATATAAACGATACAGATCACAAACATGATCAAGTCTCCAGAGTGTAACACATCTCAAAATTCATGGTTGGTTTTGTCGGAGAAGACTCACCTGGACATCAGATTGAGTAGCTAGGAGTTGGTTGGGTCCCACAGACCACACTCATGATATACCTGTTCGCCTCCAACTTACAATTGGCTCTTGGAACTGATCCAGTATGTTTTAGTGACTTGTATGGAGTCTCGGCAGGTCCGGTAGCTTGGGGGGGCATTGCCCGCCCACAGAGTCAGCCGTGTCCCCCTGGACTGGAAGCTGTTTGTTGTTTTTGTGGCCAACTCTCTGTTATTCCTTTATCGATTTGACACAGTAGGAGCTTCTGCATTTCCCATATCTGTGGCTTGTGTCACATTTTTCAGCAGCTAAAACGGCTTAATCCATTGTTAACACGTCGTAACCTGTTTTTCCGAGTTGCCTTTAAACGCAACATGAGCGTTCAGACGCTTGCGCCAGGTTTACACCTGTGCGTCAGCAAAGGAGACCTGCTGCTGCTGTGCAGAGCTGCTCAAAACGGAAAGAACTGCACAGTTCCCCCCCCAAACTAATAATATTAGCTAAAAGATGACTAGCTAATACTCTAAGTCTGTAGGCTACTGATGTTGTTGTCTATGTTCAAAAGTGGGTAGTACTTGTTACATTCACTTCAGTGACTCTTTTGAAAAAAAGGTACTTATAATAGTAGTTTTACTGCACTGTACCTTTTTCTGTTCTTGAGTAGTATGATTGATTTTTATTTGCTAAGGCAACCGATTGATATCTTCCATCATTTTGTGAACCTTTCACTAAAACTATTTTACTACTATGGAATGTCCACACTTCTCTCACATTTAATGTTTTTTTTAATTAATACAATTTAGAAGGAGCCAATACAGCTTGATTCAGTGACATAGAAAAGAAAAGCTAGCTAACATATCTATTCCCACTGCTGGAGCTCAAGGAGTCTAGTGAAAGATTCTGGAAGAAGGATCAGGCCTTTCATACCCCAGTCATCTTCAGAGGGTGTGAAGAACTGCAGGTGATTGTCAGGACTCTCAGTTTTGGGATGGGGAATTTTTGTGTTTTTTCTGTTTAATCAGTTATGTTCTAGTTCACTGTAGTTTAGCCCTTCATGGTCATTGTAGCTTCATTATTTGATGTTACTTATGTTGGTCAGGTTTTTCTTGCTCTTAGTTTCCTTATTTCAGTCCTACTCCAGGTTTAGTTATTATTTAGTGTCAGAGTCTATTTCTCTTCTTCCTCAGTGATTCTAGTTGGGACTCTAGTCCTTTGGGGTATTCAAGTTTGTGTGATCCTCAGTTCTTATTAGATCAGTCTTGCTCCTGTTCTACATTTTCTGCCTGTGTCTCTATTCATCATGCTTCTTTCATCTTAGTTACTCTTAGTGTTAGAATTATTTCACGTTCTCCTGTGTTCCCCTTGTGTATTCTTCCCAGCTTCCCTGTGTCAATTTCTCTTCCCCCCCTCCTGAGCCTGACTCGTGTTCCAATTACTCACACCTACACTGAAAAAACCCCCAAAAATGTAGATTTTATGGTAAAACACCAGCAGGTTGTAAAAAACCCCCAAAAAAAGGGTAAAATCTCATTTTTGTTTTACGTTGAAACACCAGCAGCTGGGGTTGCCATGATTCCACGGTGGTAAAGTTCTGTCAACAAAAACTGCCAGTATTTTACCGTGTTTGCTAAAATAATGTCTGGCAACCATAGCTGTCAGTATTTTACCTTATTTCCCTGCCTGCCCTGCTTGCTCTGTTTTTGTCTTGCTTTTTCTCTATTTCTGGAGCCTTTCTTTGCACATCCTGGTCAACCGGTCAACTGGTCTCTCAATGCAATTGATCAAATTTTCTCAACGAGAAGCCTGGGCACAGGAGAGCCTCTTTTCCTGCGGGGACACACCCGGCAGGATACACCCTGGATTTATTCATGATAACAGGATTTCTGCTGTTTGGAGCTTGCGGATACCTGGATTATCAACAAGTTTTTGATGGGCTTGGTGGAACTAGCGAACACTCAGACTGTTGGTGTGGACAGAGACGCAAGTTGGATGCAAGTCTTGCTGAGACTCGCAGCCCAGCTGAGAACTCTAACATTCACTAACGGGATTTAATCGATCTTGGAGGAGTTGCTAGTTTCGGTTCAGTGGAACGGCCAAACTAATTTGGATGACTGAGATGTATTAGTGAGACTTTAGGGAAGATTGAAATTTATAATCTACCCAACTTAAGACATTCTGTATCTGAATTGCTTTTCCCGTGTTGCCTTGGAAGGGTTGCATGTTTCAAATCTCCTTGAAGATATGCAAACATAATGCTCCTGCTATCCATGCAGCTGTGGAGTTGTAGTTTTCATATCGATTCCTGATTGCTTTTGCTTTAATACGGTCGTATTACTTCACGATGAAGTGTGTTGGTGATTTTTTTTTTCGTTCAAAAAGTTGGATTTTTCTGACTATAAGCCGCACCAGGCTACAAGCTACAAGCGGCGGTATCTCTGCCGCTCTTGGTTTTCCACAAGGACGCAGCCCTGCGTCTCCATCCTGAACCATGGATTTGTTCATGCCGAGCTTACATGCAGCGGCTATCGATCCGTACCGCCAGATCGATAGCCTTCAACTTAAAAGCTGCATCATATGAACTTCGTATTGTTTCCATGAAGAGGGGATATGAGTTTGAAATCATTTCTCCGTCATGCCTGCTGCTAGCATGTGCTTATTCTAAATGAAAATTGGTGCTTTCTTCTTTGATTTCCAATTTTGACTTCCAATGATTCAGTTCCTGCTAAAGAGCCCCTGGTGGTTGGAGAAAATCCACAGAAAAACTGCACCGGGCCATAAGCCGCAGGGTTCAAAGCGTGAGAAAAAAGTAGTGGCTTTTAGTCTGAACAATATGGTATTTCAATAGGAAAAATTTAAACAGTCACCACTTCGCGGTGACCCCGCAATAAACGAGGGATCACTGCAGTGGCGCTTGGTGGTGATACCTGAAAGGGAGCTAATACGATATATAAATATATGTTTTTATTTAAAAAAAAGTTTTTTTATTCCAATAAGAGAAGCATCCAATTTGAAAAATAAGGAAACCTTCTATATAACCTTATGTTGTTGGACTTCTGTGCTCGCCACGGATTGTCCATAACGAACACCATGTTCAGGCATAAGGGTGTCCATGTGTGCACTTGGCACCAGGACACCCTAGGCCGCAATTCGATGATCGACTTTGTCATCGTTTCATCTGATCTGCGGCCGTATGTCTTGGACAATCGGGTGAAGAGAGGTGCGGAGCTCTCCACTGACCACTACCTGGTGGTGAGTTGGCTCCGGTGGTGGGGGAGGATGCCGGTCAGACCTGGCAGGCCCAAACGTGTTGTGAGGGTCTGCTGGGAACGCCTGGCGGAATCCCCTGTGAGGCGGAGCTTTAACTCACATCTCCGGCAGAACTTTGAACACGTTCCGGGGGAGGTGGGGGACATTGAGTCTGAGTGGACCATGTTCCGTGCCTCCATTGTCAAGGCGGCATACCGGAGCTGTGGCCGTAAGGTTGTCGGTGCCTGTCGCGGTGGCAACCCTCGAACCCGTTGGTGGACCCCTTCGATGAGGGATGCCGTCAAGCTGAAGAAGGAGTCCTACCGGGCGAAGCGGCATGCGGCTCGGGTGGTTGCTGAGGCAAAAACTCGGGCGTGGGAGGAGTTCGGAGAGGCCATGGAGAAAGACTTCCGCACGGCTTCGAGGCGATTCTGGTCCACCATTCGGCGTCTCAGGAGGGGGAAGCAGTGCAACACCAACACTGTGTATAGTGGGGATGGTGTGCTGCTGACCTCGACTCGGGACGTTGTGGGCCGGTGGGCAGAGTACTTCGAAGACCTCCTCAATCCCACCAACATGCCTTTCATTGAGGAAGCTGAGCCTGGCGAATCTGGGTCGGGCTTTCCAATCTCTGGGGATGAGGTCACCGAGGTGGTTAAAAAGCTCCTCGGTGGCAGGGCCCCGGGGGTGGATGAGATCCGGCCGGAGTTCCTTAAGGCTCTGGATGTTGTAGGGTTGTGTTGGCTGACGCGACTCTGCAGCATTGCATGGACATCGGGGGCAGTTCCCCTGGATTGGCAGACTGGGGTGGTGGTCCCCTGTTCAAAAAGGGGACCGGAGGGTGTGCTCCAATTACAGGGGGGTCACGCTCTTAAGCCTCCCTGGCAAGGTCTATTAGGGGGTCCTGGAGAGGAGGGTCCGTCGGATAGTCGAACCTCGGATTCAGGAGGAACAGTGTGGTTTTCGTCCTGGCCGTGGAACGCTGGACCAACTCTACACCCTCAGCAGGGTCCTGGAGGGTGTGTGGGAGTTAGCCCAACCGGTCTACATGTGTTTTGTGGACTTGGAGAAGGCGTTCGACCGCGTCCCTCGGGAAGTCCTGTGGGGGGTTCTCCGGGAGTATGGGGTACCGGGCCCTTTGATACGGGCTGTCAGGTCCCTGTACGACCGGTGCCAGAGTCTGGTCCGCATTGCCGGCAGTAAGTCGGGCTCGTTCCCAGTGAGAGTTGGACTCCGCCAGGGCTGCCCTTTGTCACCGATTCTGTTCATTACGTTTATGGATAGAATTTCTAGGCGCAGCCGGGGTGTTGAGGGGATCCGTTTTGGTGGTCTTAGGATCGCATCTCTGCTTTTTGCGGATGATGTGGTCCTGTTGGCTTCATCAGAGCGTGATCTGCAGCTCTCACTGGAGCGGTTCGCAGCCGAGTGTGAAGCGGCCGGGATGGGAATCAGTGCCTCCAAGTCCGAGGCCATGGTCTTGAGCCGGAAAAGGGTGGAGTGCCTACTCCGGGTCGGGGGGGGTGTTCTGTCTCAAGTGGAGGAGTTTAAGTATCTTGGGATCTTGTTCACGAATGAGGGAAGAAGGGAGCGGGAGATCGACAGGCGGATTGGTGCAGCCTCTGCAGTGAAGCGGGCGCTGTACCGGTCCGTCGTGGTGAAGAGAGAGCTAAGCCAAAAAGCGAAGCTCTCGATTTACCGGTCGATCTACGTTCCTACACTCATCTATGGTCATGAGCTTTGGGTCATGACCGAAAGAACGAGGTCCCGGATACAAGCGGCCGAAATGGGTTTTTTCCGCAGGGTGGCTGGGCTCTCCCTTAGAGATAGGGTGAGAAGCTCGGCCATCTGGGAGGGACTCAGAGTAGAGCCGCTGCTTCTCCGCATCGAGAGGAGCCAGTTGAGGTGGCTCGGGCATCTGGTCAGGATGCCTCCTGGACGCCTCCCTGGTGAGGTGTTCCGGGCACGTCCCACCGGGAGGAGGCCCCGGGGGAGACCCAGGACACGCTGGAGGGACTATGTCTCTCGGCTGGCCTGGGAACGCCTCGGGATTCCCCCGGAGGAGCTGGCCCAAGTGGCTGGGGAGAGGGAAGTCTGGGCCTCCCTCCTTAAGCTGCTACCCCCGCGACCCGACCCCGGATAAGCGGTAGAAGATGGATGGATGGATGGATGGATGGATGGATGGAAACCTTCTATATGTGAGAGACACCGAATTTATTATTTTATTTATTTTACTGTTTATGTGTATTATAGTTCACACGTATCCCACCCAATTTGTTTTGTTTATTATAATAAGTTCATTCTTCATTGTAGTTTGTTCATTCCTTCAGAACTTGGTTTTTAAATGCCACAAACGGAGGGGGCGGGGCTAGACGCCTGTCAATCATTCTGAACTGTGACAGACAGTTACTCTGAATGGGGCTGACAGAAGTTAGCCCTTCAGACAGATCCCGGGATTTTACCCAGGCGGTTTGACACCAGGTTTGTTGAAAATTTAACAAAATGTGATACATTAATTCTAAAATGTATTTAATTTTAGGTAGTTATTTTTAAGTTGTTTATTTTAAAACTTTATTCTAAATGTCATAGAGGGCTTAGCCTTACTAGCCCATCATACCAGCCATCCCTGGATCACTGCATATTTTTTCCAGTTCCACAATGCATCTAACCTTATGAAATGTTTGTCCACTTAGTCTGGTGACTAAGTTACTGAGCGCAACAGCGTGAAGATCTGAAAAACTTGTCCCTTAAAGCTCAAACAAACCAGAACAGTTTCTGTGATTCTTATTAAAAACTCAACAGACATGAAATGGAAGAGCTACTACAACCACATTAGCAGCAATAAATTAAATCTCCTGTTTGTTGCACATCTCTGCAGTGGATTTAACTCATCCTGCAGGGCCGGTCCAAGGCTGTATGAGGCCTGGAGCAGAATTTGACCTAGGGGCCCCTTTTGCTGCTAAAATCATCAGCACCTCTAAGTGTTGATTATTTTAGATTTAAGTGTTAGATTTAGTGTTAGATTTAATCTGGGGGAGTTGGAGGAGTTTAATTTGCCAACCTAAAATGCAATAAGTTATAATTGTAATTTATTAATTTGTATTTGTGAACAAAAACAAATTCAAAGTTTAATTCTGAATTTATTTCAAAGTTTAAACTCAGAGTGTCAGATTGCAGCTATGGTAACAAAACAATCTAACTATGAATATTGCTTTTTGAACTTGTACAAAGTAAACTTGCCAGCTCCTTAAAATCTTACATTTAAATGTTAAACAATTTAAGATATTTTTATTTATGTATGCTGAAGCCATTAAATCAAATTTAGCAGCATTGATAATTTCAATAAACAAATGTTTCCATGATTTATCATCATTGGGTCACCTACAATACCCAATAGTCAAATGATGACATCACTTAAGCCACGCCCCCTGAGAACAGGAAGTGTCATGTTTTACTCTGAACGCTCTCTCTCTGACCTCTTTCACCTAATCAACATGAAACTGTGTCCAGAGACAGAAAACATGTTGGTGTCATGTGGATTACAACCCCCACTGGCTTCGATGGAGCAGGTGGGCGTGGCGGCGTGGCGAAGTGACCTGTAACGCCGCTGACATACGTTTGGCTCTAACTTCCACAGTTTTGAGCTGGGCTCCACCAAACTCCCTGGGATGGACAATAATCCGCCCCCGGACACGAATCCATAACAACCGTTGCTGGGCGTCGCCTAAATTTTCAACAGCACCCCCTATAAATTTTTAAATGATCAGCCCCAAGCCATGCTTTAACCTACACTTATGAAACTTGGTATACATGTGTATCTTCTCAGGACCTACAAAAAACTCTCCTGGAGCCATGGTCCAAACCCAACAGGAAGTCGGTCATTTTGGATTAAAGCCGCCGTGACGTCGTTTTTATTGATGTTGTATCTAATCAAATTACTTCTACAGTGTTTCACATACATACTTAAAAATTACTCAGCACATATTAGAACAATAGATTGTCATGATGTATGAAAACAATTATCGTACATCAAAGCGTGTGTCCGTGGCTGAGCATCAAATATCACTATTCTTCATCCAAATAATTAAAGTAATCCTGCGGTTTTTTTTCTTTCCACCAGGTGGAGGCATTGCACCACAAATGGCAAAGAGACCGCAGTCTGAAAATTAAAACCTGCCAAATTCAAACCTTCGCTGTTTGCATATAGTCGGCTGTAGATCACGCATGAATGATCCGAAATGAACCAAACTTTTTCAGATTGACTTGTGAATCTCTGCAGAGCCCGATATAATTACATTCAAAATTGAATCCACTGCGCCCCCTACGTTAATCCATCAGCTGTATCTCCTCTCTACTTTGGCCGATCTAAACCAGATTTTGTGTGCTTTGTCGTGGAGTGCTGCAGACTGCGTAGATGCGTGTCCCCTGGTGGACGAACGGGGGAACTACGGGAGAGCGTCAGCGGTGCGAGAGCGTCTGCGGTGTGAGAGCGTCTGCGGTGCGGGAACCCCTGCGGTCGCAAGGTTAAGCCGGAGCGGCGCTTGGCTGCGAGGGCCGTTCGAGGCTGCTCGCAGCTTTAATTATTTTTCCGTCACTTCGCGGTGCTGCTTGGGGCCTTTAACGGGCACGAAAACTCACCAAACTTGACCCAAAATTGTCCCCGTAGGAAAATTTTCAGAATCTGGTGGAACCGCAACTGGGCGTGGCCAAACGGCTCTACGGCGCCCCCTAGAGTGAGTTGGGGGAAACCGTAGGTCGTAGAGATTTGAAACTCGGTACGTAGGTAGATCTCCCCGAATCAAGAAAAAAAGTCTCTTGGAGGTACCCCCAAGAATGCACAGGGAGGCGGCCATTTTGGTTCAAAAGTCAAATTTTGCCCATTTTTCACTTTTACTCACGTCGAACTTTTACGAACTCCTCCTAGAGATTTCGACCTATCGGCTTCATTCTTGGTCAGAGTGCAGTAAAGGCATAGGGCTTTAAAAGTTATCAAAAAAATTGACTTTTCACATATATTCAGGGGGCGTGGCAGAGCCGTGAACTTCGTTTGAGCCGCCACAACAAACGAAACGCTATAACTTTCACATAAAAAGCTCAATTGGCACCAAACTTGGCATGAGTGAACTTGGTGGGATCCCTAACCATCCTATGTCATCACAGTCTGACGTCATCTAAGCCCCGCCCCCTCAGAACAGGAAGTGACTTTTTTTACTTGTAAAGGTCCATCTCTGGTTCTCTTGACCTAATCAAGATAATCTTGTGTCAGATGACAGATAACAAGTTGGTCTCATTTGCTTTAAAGCACCAAATGTTTTCAGTGGAGGGCGTGGCCGTGGCGGCACGGCGAACTGACTGCTGATGGCGCTGCCATACGTTTGGCTTCTGATTCCACATGTTTCAGCCCAGATGCACCAAACTCACAGAGATCCTTCCTTATCCACCCCCAGACAGGAATGTAGTGTAATATTTTGTGGGCGTGGCCTAATCCCTCCACAGCGCCCCCTAGAATACTTTAAAAACTTAGCCCCAAGCCATGCTTTATCCCACATTTATGAAACTTGGTTCACATGTGTACCTTGTCAGGACCTACAAAAAAGTCTCTTGGAGCCATGGTCCAAACCCAACCGGAAGTCGGCCGTTTTGGATCAAAGCCGCCACGATCTCCATTTTATTGACGTCGTATCTGATCGAACTCCTCCTACAGCGTTTGACCTACAGACTTCAAAATCACTCAGCACGCACTTGAGACATAGTAGGTCAAAAGTTATCAAAGACTTTTTTGTACGTGAAAGCATTTGGGCGTGGCTAAGTGTCAAACTTTGGCTATTTGTCGTGAAACATCAAGGCGCAATAACTTCCACGGACAAGGTCAGAACTGCATCAAACTTTCCATGTCTCATTATAGACCAGTGCTCATCACATTAACATGGTCAATTGATGACATTGCTTAAGCCACGCCCCCTTCCAACAGGAAGTCCCCTGTTTTTTCTGCTGGATCTCTTACTTTTATTCTATTATTCACATTGGTTAAAACCTTTGCAATGCTGGCTGCTGGCTAAACACAATTTTATGGAACGGCGCGATAGCTTAGGCGGTGGCCAGACAATAGGCGGTGGCCGGACGGTAGGCGGTGGCCGGACGGTAGGCGGTGGCCGGACGGTAGGCGGTGGCCGGACCGTAGGCGGTACGCACGCTTCGCTGCTCGGGCCTCCAACGCCGCTCGCGGCTTTAATTTAGTTTGTTGTTTTTAATATCTGCTTCACAAAGAGCGTTTAATTTATAGTTAACATCGGTGCTGTAAATGATCCGGTATGAAACGGTAGAACCACGGCACTTTTGAATTTAAATCAGAAAACCGGGATTGTTTTTGTTGTTTTTAAAAGGTTCACGTCAGTCTGCTTTTCTCCATCGATCCGCTCCCTGACCGCCTCGCAACGTATGGGGTAAAAAAACCCCAATGCGCACATTGGGCAAAATCTGACACAGGAGAACCAGGAAGTAGAACGGAGCAACGAACTAGATGTGAATCAGGATCGAGAATCCATGGGTCTGTTGAGATCACATCTAGTACTAAAGAAGAAATAAATTGTACAGATGATAACTATAAGAAACCTATCACTTATTTATGTTTTTAATTAGATTTGATATATTTATTTCTTCAGTATTATTTTTCATGTCAGTGTTAAAGTCATGAGGCTCTTCAGTGACTCCATGACACTTTAATTTGACTCATTAGGATTTGATTAAGAACCAGCTTTGTTCTTTGTCATTTCTGTACAGTAAAACTATTAATCTATATTTCAATAGACAGGACTAAATAAAGATGTAATCTCATATTTATATGGCATTAAGAGGCTCTGGAAGTTTAGTTTCTCCACTGAAATCTCTGGTTTCAGTAAATGCCATGTGGATGAAATTTTATAGCTGACACTGTGATGTCCCATTCTCCTGAAGGCAGCACAGAGCTGCACCACAGAAACACCGAAGAGAAGAAGAGTTATGATTAATATAGCTGCAGTTCTATCCGTGTTTTAATGTTGCAGAGCTCTGTCTTTTGCAAATAGTTCAAAGCTTAAACTGATATTGTTGAACATCTTTTATCTGGTCATTTTGTGCAAGATTTAACAAAATCATAAAATTACACAGAACAAGAATAGCTTTTTCCACTCTGACCGGCGGCTGTTAGGCCGACAGATTTTAACTTGAATGTTCATTGTATTTGTCGTAGACGCCTGTAAAACTCATTTCTATTCACATGACTTTTTTTGTTCTCTGGGAAATAATTTTTCATGATAAAGACAGAAACAACCATAAAAATTAAAACATCAACAATAATAATAGTAACATTAATAATAAACTAATATTCAGTGCCAGTATCCTACATCTTTGATGGGGGGGCGGTGAGGGACCTGGATAATGGATGGGGGGCGCTGGCCATGAAGGAAGAAGGAATATATGAAATGCTTCATGGCTGAAGGATTTCATATATGAAGGATTTCATGGCTGAAATCCCTGAAATTCTCTATCTCCACGAACGCTTTCTATCTCACAATAGAGAGCGTTCATTTTATAGAGTTAACACCAGTGCTGTAAGCAGTCCGGTATGCAATGGCAGTACCAGCACTTTTAAATCTCCCTTTTCAGTTTACCGGGATTTTCTCTGTTGTTGTAGCAGGTTTACGTCAGTCTGCCTTTCCCCATCGATAGACTTTCTGCCAGCTCTGCACCGTAAGGGGGAAAAAGATAAAAAATAACATAAAAAAAAATAACGTGCACGTTGTGCAAAACTCAAAGACAGAAGAACCGGGACATAGAACAGAGCAACAAGCTAGATGTGAATCAGGGAATAAAAACATAGGATCCAATGCAGAAGAGTGAAAAATCAAGAGCGTATATGTGTAACAGATCAGGTCAGACGCATGATGATGAGGCAGCGCAGCAGGTGAATGGCATGATGAGTAAAGATGGTGAGAGTAAAAAAAAAACGTTAAAATAAAACTAATAACAGGAGAGAAACTAAAGTTGACATAATAAACCAAAAGAGGATAATACTAATCAAATGAAACTAAATGAAAATGCAAGAATGAACTAAAGTAGATACAGAGGAATAATAATAATGAATACAGGGAACTGTATGGCAAGAACAAACAGACACCGTTTTCAGATAAAAGATAAAATAATATTGCGCCATGGGTTTGTTGAGAACACTGGTACTAAGAAGAAATACAGTATATTTTACAGACCATCATAGCATACTATGAGTTCCTTATAAGGAACTTATCCTTTATTTATATTTTTAATCAGATTTGATCTATTTCTTCAGTATTATTTTTCATGTCAGTGTTAAAGTCATGAGGCTCTTCAGTGACTTTTCACAGTGACTTCAATGACACTTTTAATTTGACTCATTAGGATTTGATTTAGAACCAGCTTTGTTCTTTGTAGTTTCTGTCCAGTAAAACTATTAATCTATAACTCAATTGATACTGTAGGTCTGTTGAAAAATATCATCCATGGTTCTGTCCCATATTTGTATGGCAATGAAACGATCTGGAACTTTTGTTTTTCCACTGAACGCTCTGGTTTGCACAGTAAATGCCATGTGGGTGAAAATGTATAAACGATACTCTCATGTCCCATTCTCCTGAAGGCAGCACCAGAACTTGACAGAAACACTGAAGAGGAGTTCTGACTGATAAAGTTGTCAGAGCTCAGTCTTTTTGCAAAGTTTCAAAGTTTAAATAGTTATTCTTATGTGACTTTTATCTGGCCATTTTGCGCAAGATTTAGCAACGAAAATCAGAAAATGTCACAGAACAAGATTTTGTTTTTCACTCTGAAAAAAAACCTCTACTGGAGTTATTCAACGACATGCCATAACTAAAAGAAGAAACAGTTCATTTGGTCCTACTTGAAAATAAAAGTTGAGTAAGAGTAGCCATAAGCTGCCTGTGCTCTCTGAACACAGCAGCAAAACCAAGCGCTTTGGCAATTCTCCCAATTTAAAATTGGCCTATCAGTTTTAAGTTGAATGTGATTTAATTGCATCTTTCTTATAAACCTTTAAAAGTGATTTCTATTCTCTTGCCTTTTTTGTTCTTTGGAAACTAATAATTCAGTAATGTGTTTCTCTTTTAAGGATTTTTGATGGTAAATACAGAAACAATACAAATCAAGACAGCAACAATAATGATGGGGTCACAGGATGGACCAGCGCGAATGAGAACTCCCTGGAGAAAAGCTCTTTCTTCACTTGATCATAATCTTTCCTCCAGTTTACCAAAGTGGAACACATATCTGGGAGATACATCACTAACTTGCCATCGTAGGTGATGGGATCACTCTCCTGGGACAGCAGAATTGAGCAGTGGGCGGTCAGGATCCTGAACTTAGTTGATTTATTTTTGATTTGATTTTGATTACAGTACAGTATGTTGGAAATAGCAGAGAACATGTATGGAAGACCACTGCAATCCCCACTTGCTGACAGTGATAGTTAAACAAATGCTTGTGCTGCTGTCACTGAGTGCCCATCTGTCAGCAGCTTCCCAGCTGCCAGCAGCACAATAAGCTCTACTCTCCTGTGACGTGGAGGCCTGTGTACGTCACAGATGACCTCTGGGGAAAGGTCATCATGTAAGTCTGAATCGCAAACATCATATAGAGTAAGTGGAAAAAATCATGTGGACATTTTTTTTAAGTTCTGCAGAAGTTGGTTGGAAATTAGGGGGCTGGATGTATAAACTGTTGTAACTTCTGTTTTCCTGTGCCTTCCACATCTCTCCAATATTATCTGGGCCACTTTGGAGCAAGAGGAGGTGTATTATATAATATTCAGTATCTGTTACATTCATTTAGCTGACATGCCTGCTGAGTCACTTTGAAATAAACTAGGCTTTTCACTGAGCTCTGTGTTTCTGTGTGTTCCACAGAATTTTTCAATGAAGCCCAGTTGGAAAAAAAAAGAAGCTTGAGAAGGGGATTAGGATGCAACATCTGAGCTTTAGTTAAATATATTTAGAAAGTGAATTCCAGTTGTTCTGTTTCATAATATATCAGAAAAAACATGAAACTATACTTTTTTTCTGTGATTTTGCTAAGGAAAGAGGCTCTGTGGCACTGAACACTAAGATGAGAAACATTAATGAAAATGATACATTTCATGATTCACTGCACTGCTTTGATGAGCTGTCTTATTCTTTCAGAGTCATCAAATTCTGGCTGCCTCTCTTATAATGTTTCTTGGGGATGGGATCTGGATTTATGGTAGAGAGAAATCATGATAATTATTGGGTAATTTAGGTCAGCATCATTCACCACTATTTCCTGACCATATAGCGTGTGATGGACAATGTGCTACATATTTATTTCAAAGCAATATGTAAGTGTTAAAATAATAAAAAATTTTACTGCTGCATGCAAAAAGTCGAGTTTTAAAGGGGACATATGCAGAATCCATTTTTTAGTCCCTAATAGAGATGAATCAATTTTTATTTGTATGGCACAAAAGGCATTTCAAAGTGCTTTACATCATAAAAACACAAAGTCGAGCAACACAGAATCAAAAATTGACACATTACATTTACCATTGTTAAATTCTTAAATCTAGACTAAAAACCCACCTGTTTGGAATTGCTTTTGAAACATTATCAATTAAGTGCTCCAGCAGTTTTGCAATATTTTAGAAGCTTGGTCCAGATTTGTGGTGCATAGAAGCTGAATGCTGCATCTCCACGTTTGGTTCTGGTTGTGGGAATGCAGAGCAGAAA
The DNA here is from genome assembly GCA_902982915.1 of Phalloptychus januarius. NCBI lineage: Eukaryota > Metazoa > Chordata > Actinopteri > Cyprinodontiformes > Poeciliidae > Phalloptychus > Phalloptychus januarius. The sequence continues at coordinate 479,393 of CADWAE010000097.1, forward strand.
AAGAATCAGAAGTATTTTACAGTATTTTAAATTCTATTCTCTGAGCTTCAGGGAGCCAGTGGAAGGATTTTAGAACTTCTCTATCTTCCTATTTTTAGTGGGAATGTGAGCAGCAGCGTTTTGGATCAGGTGCAGCTGGAAGATTGATGAAATCCGGGTGTAAATTTTAACTTCCATTCCCTTATTCTCTGATTTTTCCACTCCCCTTGATCTATCAAATCTCGCGATAGTTCTAATATAATATCAACAATTCTCGTGAGACTATGGAACAGCCAATCACTGCAATCAGGGTTACATGTGCCAACGCAGCATCTGCTGAAGCGGGGAAGCTGCAGGTCAGTTGAGTGTTGTGCCATTTTTTTCACTTGACTTCTGCACGACACTCACATAAATGTACTGAACTAAAGGAGCCAACTAGAAAATTCCTGAAGAAATTTAACCGGGGCCTGCCAAAGTGTGCCCGTCGGTTTGGAACCAGCGTAATGCTAAGCTTAGCTGCAGTATAGTCAATAGCATGTGAAGAATCAAAAGCATGTTGACTAACATGGACTTATGCAATTCGTTATGTTGAAATTAGTGTATGAGCTCCAATTAGCCAAAATGCTAATGCTAGCCTAAATGCTGTCATTGCCAGCATGTGATACCCCACATGCTATTGTGGGGTATCACTAGCATGATACTCCAAATGATAGCTTCATTTTAAATGGCTACACTAATCCAATGTGTAACAGTGGTTGGGTTAAACCAGTTGTATAATGCCCAAAAGAGCAATTACCTGATGTAATAATCTGAAGGCTTTTATTTTGAAATTTTCTGTTAGCTGTATTTTAAATGACCAAACTAATCCAATGTGTAACAGTGGTTGGGTTAATCCAGCTATGCCAAAAACAGCAAGTAATTCTAAATGCCAGCTCAGTCCTCCTCTGTAGTAACTGAAAGTTCCGCCATGTTGTAGTTCTGACATTCAGTCATTGTAGTTCTAAAGAGCAGCTCAACTATTATGTCAGTAAGACATGACAGCTGCAACATGGCCGCCTTCAGAACAACATCATATAAATTGAGGTAGTTTGACATTTCATCAACTCTGTCAGGGTTTTTAACTGACAGTGAGACTCTTTCAGTGATAGTGTTGACAAATCTCACTTAAATGTGTAGTTTATTCATTTTAATGTATTTTACATAAATGGCATTATTTTATTTTATTTTTTTTCACATTGAATCGGTTAGGAATCAATGTTGATTCAACCACCATCTCAATGTGGATCTTCTTCCACATTTGGGTTGATCTTATATTGAATCTAAGTTAAAGAATCATTGATTCATGTCCACCTTTACATCATAACATACCACTAAAGGTTCCTTTACACATAATTCTGGGGACGATGGGTATTATGGCATTCAAAATTAGCTTACATTACTTAAATTCCTAAAATGTGGTCACAGACTTTAAAATAACAACAAGGCATTTTGCTTAAACATTTTATTTCATTTCATTCTTGTTGCCGTCCCTTTGGTTGCCCCTTTGGTTGCCCCTTTGGTTAACCACATTAACCGTACTGGTCCCAGTTTGGGCAGGTCAATGGCTAAATGGTCTGTTTGAACAATTGTGAAATGTTTCATAAACAGCATATCTACATATCTACAAACATGTTCAGAAGGTGTAGACTACAATATCAGTCAAACAGTCATATGCTGTGATCACCATTATACTTTGATTTAATAGCAGTTAGATTACACTTTCTTATAGCAGCCGTATCGGATGACATCCTGACTTGGCAGTTAACCAGTCAGACCTTCATCAATGAACTGGCAAAGCTCTTATGTAATGTTCACAGGTGGTGGAGGTTTGTTGTCAGCAGCTGCTTAAGGTCATTAAAAAGTAACTTAGCTCCTTTCCAAATGAAGTAGGCAGTCATGTCACTAAGTTATGGTTCCAAGGAGTTATCAAAATCTGATTTAAAGTTACTTTTTCAACATAACTAGGCCATCACTGCTTATTTCCCTACCAAGCTGCAACATAAGCACAACACAATGCAGTTAGTTAACAATAAATAGGCTAAGATAAAAGTCGATTGGTCACACTTACCACAAACGTCCTGAGAGTTGAATAATTAAATTCAGAAACAGGTTGCACCGAGCCAGCTGCAAAGGGTTGATGTGGTTGGAACATACCAGTCGTGTAAAATGGGGGAGGTGGACCACCTGACTCCTTGTAGTGATTCTACGTTGTGTTTTTGTGTCAACATATCAGACACAAATAGTCAGTCATAAGATTAACAGACAAGTAAGAAGATGAACAGAACAGAATCACAACCCAATGTTGTCACACATAGAGCTTAAATTATAACGTGATTAACCCTCACCAAATATAAAAGTAGTTTCACCCAGAACCAAAGGAGGAGGGGAGGAGAGTGGAAAGGGGGAAGGTTGAGGGGTAGACAGGCCAGGTGAGGGGTGGAGGTGTGAGGGGGTGTCTTTGGCAGGTGGAGGGAGAGAGTTTGGGGGTTTGAATGGGAGGTGGAGGTGGAGCAGTGTGAAAAACAACTGACATTGATTGAATATTTAGATTACTAGTTCTTCCCCAGACCTCGTCCTCAAGACAAACTGAGCTGTGTGTTTTCAGTTCAGCAAAACCCTGTTAATCAGATGTCAATCAAAATCATGTGTGCTGAATTAGGGAAATGCCCAAGACCTGTAGGGCCTGGAGGACCAGTGCTGAAAAACACTGACTGATTCGACTCTGGTATTTAATTTATTAGATTTCAACCACAAAACAACATGGATTCAATGACAGTTTCAACGCTAGTTAATTGGCTAGCATTGGATGTTTTATGGTTGATCCACCATCAGTTGTCGACCTCAACCATACATGCAACCTTTGTGATGATAATTCAACGTTGAATTAACATCTTTTGCCGACAGTGAAGCGGCTGTGTGGTTGGACCATCCCACTCATGTAAACGGTAGGGGTGGACCGATCCACACCTTGGAGTAAGTTGTAGATGTTTTCGTGTCAATATATCACACACAAACAGTCAGTAAGAATTGTTATGAACAAGTAAGAAAATGTACAGAAAGGAATCAGCACCGGCTGTCCTCTACAGTGTTTAATTTAAAACATGATAATAAAATGCTCTGACCCAGAGCTCCGATGAGGAGAGGAGGGGAAGGGGTGCAGCAAAACATCTGACATTGATGAGACGTTGATGAGACGTCGATCAGACGTTGATCAGACGTTGATCAGACGTTGATCAGATGGTTGTTTCATGGTTGATCCACCGTCAGTTGTCGACTTCAACCAAATATCAACCAATCTGACTATAATTCAACGTTGATTTAACATCGTGTGCTATCTGGGTGTAGTCTTTATTTTCTAATTTATAATGTTGAAAGTTCTACACAACACAAAAGTACATAACAAAAATGAACTTAATAAATCTATAAATGGGGTGCTGTGGTGGCGCAGGGGATTAGCACAACCCACATATAGAGGCCTTAGTCCTCGACGCGGCCGTCTCAGGTTCGATTCCCGGCCTGGCAACCTTTGCCGCATGTCTTCCCCCTCTCTCGTTTCCCTCTTTCCTGTCCATTAACTATTAAATAATGGCCACTACAAACAAACAAACAAACCTATAAATAAACTGGATGTATTTAGATGAAAAATAACCAGCACGTCTAGTGGTTATAAAACTAAGCTGCAGTGATTCGAAGATCTAGTGATCTGCGATCGATTATTTCGGGCTTTCAATTTCAGTGCTGCAGACAGATATAGTAAAGCGTTGCCTAAGCTTAACTGAGTTTAAAATGTGTTTTCTTTCATGTTAATTGTCCCGTTATGTTTGTGTATAATACTTGAAGAGTTTAACCTCCTTAGATATTAAGTTTTGAGAATTTGTTTATCGTTAATGTCTCGTTTGGTTTTGTCTGAGTAGGTGAAGGGAAATGCGGTGTTTCTGCTCTCCATTATAAATCAGGAGACGAGAGCTGAAACATTGTGTCCATATAATTTCATTATTCCCCTTCACGGGTAAAGTTTTATTTATAAAGTGTTACTTTAAAGCTGTGTTTTAAGTTTATTATGTTTGTTTAATCCACAGGGAGCGTTTGTGATAGCCGTTATAGCCGTTGTTATAGACAGCTATAGCTATATCACTCGCTTTAGTCCTGTTAACTGCGTCCTGTGTTATACTGTGTGGAATGTATGTTGAAGTGTAATGTTTAAAACTGTTTGAAATATTATTATTATAAATCTGGAGACGAGAGCTGAAACATCGTGTCCATATAATTTCATTATTCCCCTTCACAGGGGCGTAACACACACTCCTCTCGCCCTGGACAACATGACAAAAGGGGAAGGTCTAAGACTTCACCGAGAGCAAGAGATGAAAAAAGCAAGAGACGAAGAGCAAGGGGGCGCTATTCCCTATCTTAGCAGTGGTCTCCCGTTTTTATTTTCTTTTGAAATCTGTGATATCGTCACCTTTAGAACGAGTGCCATGAGTTCACTCGTTATGGACTCAACACACCAGGGATAGCACCGCTCCCAGTCATTTATTTCCTGTGGAGGTTTCATCGTGAGGCGACAGTCACTTGCCCTCCAGCTGACCAATTAGTGGAAGAAAAAACAAGCATACATAAAAATACAGCCTGCACAGCTTCAGTGGCACCTGCCACTAAAGTGTTGCGTCTTTGGTGACAGATGCCACGAATACTGTGACAACCTGTGGCAGGTGTGTGTTTAAAAGAAAGTTTTTCTTCAGAATGAACTGATTTGTTGAATATTTAATATTCAATCTGCCACAGAAGCCGTGGCAACTGACACAACTAAGTTATGGCAGCTGTGGCAGCGGATACCAGAAGTGCCACAATAGTTGTCACTGCCATGGTTTGAGCTGGCTGTGTCTCCAGGGTGTCATGACAAAATAGTAACTTTGGCTTAATTACTGGAAAGAACAGAAGCTGATAACAAAAGTTTCTGGAAGGTGTTTTTCTGCTTTACCAAAACTTCTATAAACTGGGTTTTATCAGAAGAATATTTTATTACAATATGTACTAGCAACAGAACAAATTTGAAACTTGTCATTACTAGCGCTTGTGGTATGTTGAGTTCACCCCTGGTGGCGAAAATTAACTTTTTTCATCGCTCCCTGTGTGTCAAGCTTGTTACTAAGTAAATGAGAGGGGAAGTAACTCAATGCACCGAGTGAATCTTTTTGTCAGCGATTCTCTTTAGACAGTGAAACACACACCAAAAATAAACAAGCAATTATTATCACCCTCAATTTATTTTTGAGCTTATTTTAAATTTTATTGAGAATAATTGAGTTAATGCTTATTACAACAGACATATTCCAGGTTTTGTTGAATATATTATAAATTAATAAAGTATTAGAGGACGGCTTGGATAGAGCGCTAGAAAAGGTTATTGTTGATATTTAGAAATGTATCTTTTTTTTAAAAAAATGCTGATATTGAGAATAAAACATGTTTAGATGACATGTTTTATGGGACTCCCAGAGAACTGGAAGTCCTCTCTGTTTTGGAATGCCCTACAAAACATTACATTGCACTCAGTGAATCACATAAGTCACCTGCATGTGTTCAGGTATAAAAAACCAGCATGTTACTGAATATTATGGTATGAATACATGTACCATTCCACCCCTATTTATCTAATTGTCTTTAAAGACTCATGACTGTAGAAGTCGGACTGAAACAATCTGTTGATGCAGAACAACCGCATACTGAAATTATACAGATAGTTATTAAACATGTCACAGATTTTTAAAATAAAATGCTCATGTTTAACCTGCTACTCTATTTGTTTTGCTGTTCACAGCATCTCCTACCGTGCGAATTGTCCATGCAGGTCAGGCCTGTAATGTGCAGGAAGAGCAACATAGCGAGAGGGTTTACATCATCCGAGAGGGAGAAACTCTGGATCTACAGTGCCTTGTCACTGGACACCCTCGACCACAGGTAATTATGTTCTTGATGTAAATGTTAGTTTAAGTAAACTAAAACTAAAGGCAAAACATTTGGGGCACTTTTCAGTTACAATTTGAGTGAATACGGTATGATCTGAGGTGACAGGAGACAGAGACAAACTTGAAAAGCAGTGTTAGGTACACAAGTAGAACATTCGGGTTTTATCATCAAAATACGACCAATTTAACGCCGGAGTATGATTATTGGAATAACTGAATAGCATCTGAGGTAATTAATGAGTCAGGTCAATCCCAAAGTTGCCAAGGAAGTTTGATCATAATGTTTACTTTTCTTCTCAAAAACCTAATGTCTTAAGTCTTGTTAAATTTGGACCTTGTTATCCATAGCAATGGATAATAATGAAAAGAAATTTATTCTGGAAGTTTTTTTGGTCATAGATGTTCTGTTTTCCACAGCTTCTTTTTTGGGACTATGAATGTTTTAATAGGTCATACGATCTCATCTCTGCTTGAGCTGCAGAGATAAAATCCTTTCCATCAATCATATTTGCACTTGACTTATCCTGAGTTAACACAAAAACAAAGTGGAGCAGGAAGATGTTAAATGAAAGCTGGGAGAAGTTTAGCTGCTTATTCAAATGGAGCTCTAAAAACGAAAGCAGTGAATTCCTACTTCAAATAATAAGTCTCCAATAAGACTCCATTTTTAAAGTCATCAGGGTGGATAGAGCTCAGACATAATGTCTATGGACTCAGTCCGGGTCGGGTTGGACTTTTTAGGTACAATCTAAATATGAGGCCAGATTCTCCAGGTGTGGACCAGGAGGAAGTCGCGAGGCTGCATATTCAGACCGCAACAGGTGAATCGCTGCTGGCGTCACATAATTTAAGACTTGATTCATTTCATTGTTCTGTCAGTGGTTTTTATCACTGCGGAGAAAAAGTTTGATATGTTCATCTGATTGATTGTGTGATGAAACCTGGATTGTGGGGATTAAATTACTTCATATTTCTTAAGGTCAACTACAACATGCTAAAAATCGAGTCAAAGTCGTCTAGTCGCGGTGACATCATAGTGATGTAAGCGCAAAATATTCACAGCAACTTAGAGGCTTTATCAGCTATATTCACAGCAAATACTGATAAAAAGTCTGCTTTTACTAAGTCTTTTATGTAGGATTACAAGAAAGAGAAACAGATCATCATCACGAACTTCTTCATGAGCAGCGGAGAAAAGTCTGAGAAGGTGCACAAAGTCAGGTTGGACTTATTTTTTTTCAAAACGGGCTGATACTGATGATCGCTGGAGCCACACACATAGGAGTCAAATGATCACACTGATACAAACAAACCAAACTTATTATGAACGGATCCCATTGGGTTCCATCCATTTTCCTGCACACTTGTCCCTTACTGGGGTCGGGTCCCGTTTGATTACACTTAAATAATAGACGCCTTCTGCTGCTCCTGCGCCCCGACGCGGAGCAGGACTCCGCTGACTCAGCAGCAGCAGCACGTTCCGCTGACTCAGCAGCAGGACGCTCCGCTGACTCAGCAGCAGGTCGCTCCGCTGACTCAGCAGCAGGTCGTTTCGCTGACTCAGCAGCACTCTTTGTGGGATGAACTGACATGCAGCCGGCGGCAGAGATTGCCTCTATCAGATCCTCCGAATGCAACTTGAACTTTGGTTCCAGGTGTTGTCAAACGGTATTTTTAGAAGAGCATAAAGCTGCCAGGTTAGAAGCTTCAATACACAGGGTGATGCTGATCAGTTGGATGGATAAAAAAGCCCGACATCATGACTTATTGTTGCACAACACTCCGGTAGTCTTTTTTTTTTTAAATGTTTTCGGCACGTGTTGCGTTTATTGGACAGCAATCCGACAGGAAGCAGGCAGAGAGAAGGGAGCAGGGGAGAGAGGCATGGGCCGGTCATGTTGGATTCCAATTTTCTGACCCACATGCAGAACAACTCTCAGAGAACAAGAATCAGTAAAATGAAGCTTATTTTAAAGAAAGACCAGAAATGAAAATGATCGGAGGTCTGGTCCCGGGGAGCGTCAAAACAGGAAACTCTGGATCTCTGAATATGGGGAGAGCAGAGACGGTGAGTTCAGGGGCAATGGGAATTTGTGGTGTTGATAAATCTGGTGGATCTTACTTTGTATTGCATTCGTCCAGGCCGGGTGGAGGCCACTGTGGTTACCGGGGTGCATCCAGCATAGAGGATGGCTGGGTGGTTGCGACTGCGTAGAAGGTCGGACCGGTAAATACTGGAGCGACCTTTTACTGAATCTCCTTTTACTGCGGAGCTGCCGACTGGAATGTCTGATGAATGGTTTTACTGCAAAGAGGCGCTGGGAACTCAGGCACGAAGAGGGAGTTTTCTGAAGCCACAAGCCTGGCTTCTCAAAGTTAGGCCACGGGGAGCACTTGAAGACATGACAACAGGAAGTAAATCACTAGAGTGCACTAGGATCCGTCAGAGAGAAAGCTCTGCAGTGACTCTGCACCATTACTGGCTAACACTCTGGGGTCAAAGTGTTGACAGCTCCTTCCTAAAATACTCCTCCAGATGAAGTGATTGGAGCCAGGTGTGATGATCCACCAACTACAGAACACACCCTCCAAGCCAGGCAGCCTCAGGACGCCCTCTGGTGGATAAATAGAAAAACAACCTCCCACACCGCGGATCCCAACAGGGCCCAGCAAACCAAGGGCGCGAGTCAGACTCCTGACTACCCGGATCTACAGTCTCTATAAGCGGGGCGCCGTGCTAACCACAGGGCCACGCAACGGCCATATTCCAGTAGCCCTTGTTGGAAATTTCAGTTTCTCTTTGGTAAAATATTTACATTTTTATACAACTTGAACTATCTGGCAAACTCACCTAGTTCACCTTTTCTCATTTTCTTGGCATAATCTGATTTGTCATAAGTGAATTTTTAGTCTTGATTGAAATAAACTTTGTGTTTTTAGCTGTTTTGCAGTTTTCCCGAAGTTTTTCCAGATTAGAAGCTGAATGCTGCTTCTCCTTGTTTGATTCTGGTTCTGGGGATGCAAAACAGAACCAGAACCAGAAGACCTGACAGGTCTGGAAGGTTGTTACAACAACAGCTGATCTTTAATGCATTGTGGTTCTAAACCGTTCAGTGATTTATAAACTAACAACAGTTGATTATTTATTCTTTTCTTTGAGCTACAGGGAGCCAGTTGGTGGGGGACATTAGAACTGGGTGATGTGCTCTATCTTTATGGTTTTATTCAGAAAGCCAGCAGCTGCAGCTGGAGGATTTATTTTAGGCAGACATGTAATCAGACATGTAATCAGAGCAACTGAAGATAAATGTTTCTTTAGATCATGGGTCACCAACACAGGCTCCCGGTCGCCAGCAGAACTAAAAATAGCTATTGTCATTAAATTATTTAATTAATAGTTTTTACCTTGAAGTAATAACATTTGTTTATTTTTAGAATAAAAAAGAAGTAAATTATAAAAACGTTTAAAATAAATTGCTTTATGGATAAAACTCTTTTCTAAGGTTAAAGTTCAGAATTATGCGCAGACATCTGCAAGGTATTGGGGGCCAGCAGCACCTGCAGCTGTAGCGGCTGTAGCCGCTCTGCGTAGCTTCAGATTTTCCTTTAAGAGAAAAAAGAAAACAATCATTTCTATAATTGTTCTTATTTAACTGTCTTTACTATTAACAAATTGTGGAGAAAAAAAAAAGATCTTTTGTGTCATAGATTTGCTCTATGTACAAACATCTATGTAGAAACATAGAGCACATCTGTGTGAGTCTGCGGGGGTCAAAGGGCATGCCAAAGCCTAAATCTTATTGGTCAGTTTGCTTTTGTTTGACTTGGCGCTTTTTCTGTGAGCTAAAAATGAATGAGCGGAGTTTGATCCTCCCGTACTTCTAAGAGCGACTGTTTGGATGTTCAACTCTTTACTGTGTGCGGTTCTGACTTTACTGAGCGTTGCACTAAGACTGTGGGTTAAACAATTTAATCTAGTTGAAATGTTCCCCAAAAGAGTAGAAATTAAGCAAACATTGTTGCTTCACCTTCTCTCCTCTGGATGTCTGACACCACCTGAACCTGGGAATCAGTGTGTTCCTCTTTCTGTGGATCACACAGTAGGCTTCGCTGCCATGTCTTTATTATTTAGCATCGTTTGTATGAAAAAGGAAAAAAGAAATAAAAAGGCCTGCTGCTTTTGTGGTTTAGGTTTGTGCTGGTCCTGTGTGACGCACATTATGTGTGTTGGAGAGGTGGTTGTGCTCTGACAGGTCTGGTGCAGTGATAGTTTTGTGCTGCCCTCCAAACTGCCGGACTCGAGGTTCAAACTCCACTCATTAATTTTTAACTTACGAAAAAAGTGCCAAACCACCAAATTAACTAACCGATAAGATTTAGCCTTTGGCGTACCCTTTGACCCCCACAGTGTCAGACAGATGTGCTCAATGTACAGTATCTTTTAACACAAAAGATCTTTTTTTCCTCCACAAATTTGTTAATAGTAAAGAGGTTTAGATAATAAAACATACAAAAAATATTCCTTTCTTTTTTTAATTTAAAGGAAAATCTCAAGGTACACAGTGCACACAGCCGCAGCTGCTGCTGCTGCAATAATCAATACTCTCATTCACTTGTAGGCAATTTAGAATCACACAGAAGCGCTCCAAAAGGAAACCAAACTTAAAACTCTGTGAACTAAGAACTTCTGATCACATAATAGCAATGACCCATAGCTGCCAGGATAAATCATTACTGATAGTTATTGTGAGTGGTCCTTAACATTAATATGATCTGGCAGCGTGTAATCTTATGTAAGTTTATGTATTATTGTTAGAAAGGTTTATATAAGAACATTTATGTCTGTATCAAACAAGGAGCCCTTCGTATTACTCTATACCCATGAAGTTGCTCCCAGTCTCAAAAAGGTTGGTGACCCCTCCTTTAGGTCACAGTTTCCTAACCCTGGTCCTCCAGGCTCACTGGCCTGCATGTTTTAGATGTGTCCTTGCTTCAGCCCTGCTGATTTCAATCGATGACTGATTGACTGGCATTTGATGAGCTGCAATCAGTTGAATGAGGCACATTAAATCAGGGAAACCTCTAAAAGATGTAGGACAGTGAGCTTGAAGACCAGGGTTGGGAAACACTGACCTTGAGCTTGTTAAAGGATATTAGTCTTTTAATAATGGAAATGTTCCTCAGATGATAGAGGCTGATTTTGTTTTTATGTGACTAAAGGTTTAAGTCCGAGTTCATCACTACACCAAAATTTCAGGCCTGATCACCAATTTTTAGCTACAATAACTGAAGCTGTGCACCAACTCTAGAATTTATGTATGTGTATATATATCCCAAAATAAATTTTTTAAATAATCACCATTAAGTATTATGATTTATATGGAAACATTTATTGGTAATATATGTAGTGTTACATGTATGTTCAATATATGTTAAATCCTATGGAAATGTGACATATGCACACACACGCACCCCTATATATCACACACACAAATATATATATTCTAAATGAAACATTTATGTAAGGCTTCAAGTTTTGACTGTGTGTTTTATGACTTTTATGTTTTCATGGTGTGAAACATTTTGAAAACTGCATTGTGCTGAAATGTGCTGTACAAATAAGCTTGATTAATTATATAATAAAGTTTATATATATATATATATATATATTCCAAATGAGCATGCACTTGTTTTCTTTGCATTATTTGATATCTGAAAGCATATCAAATTTCGTTATTTTGAACATTTCTCATTTTCTGCAAATAAATACAAAATATTGGAATTTTGTCAGTAGTTCATAGAATAACTATGTTCATTTTACACAAACTTATATACCTATAAAAATTAAAGTCTAAAATAAAAAAATAAAAATATAGTGGTCTCTTAATTTTTCCCAAAGCTGATATGTATGCGTTGGGGTGTGTGGGGGTGTGTGTGTGTGTGTGTGATCACACTCTGCTTTGTTCTGCAGATGCGTTGGACTAAGACAGCAGGTGGCGCCTCGGATAGTCAAGGAAAGTTGTCGTTGAAAGGTGGAACTCTAAAAATTGAGAACATCAGTCGCCACCAGGGAGGGCGCTACTACTGCAAGGCTGAGAATGGACTGGGATTCCCGGCCATACGCTCCATACGAGTGGATGTCTACTGTAAGCACTCCAAGCAAAAAATACCTATCTAGTTCTGAATGAATGCAATTCAAACATTTTAGTCAAAATATTTTTAAGACTTCAGATAACTGGACCTCAGACAGTGCCTATAAAAATCTCTAACCTTTTTTTAATCTTAGAATCAATTATAATCAAGAAACAGTGGGTCTTTTTCTTAACAGATATTTACAAAAAAAACTTGGTCAAAATGAAAACTGATTTCCTGATTAACCAGAAGAAACCATACTCAGTAAATTACTCAATTAATTTGACTATCCACAATCCTATTAGAATTTTTAATGCATCTTTATTAAGCAAGCTTTTAGCTTCCGCCTGGACGGAAGATGTCGTCTTGCAAGTTTGTTTCTATGGAGTGAAAATAGTCTCAAATGATTCGATTCGTGACTCGTAAAACAGGATTCGTAACTCGTAACAAGGGTACTGATCCAGTTACGACTGCAAAACTGCTTTTGAGACTCATTTCAGCCTCCCTGATTTGTGTGTAGATGGTGCGTTCGCATGCCAGTAAAAGCTCCGTCATCTGAGTTTATTTTGGAAGTTTTTTTTCCATAGTTCAACACGTATTTCCCTCTCTGCTTGTCTCGTCTCGTGGCTTTTGTGAAAAATATATATGTCATTAGACCCACATCTAATTTAAATATATATGTTTATGTACGATTCCTCGTTTGTGACTGGTACAACTGTAATTACATGAGTAAAAGATTTGACCACTAGGTGGCGGAAGTTTATTCTGCCCTGGCTGGAGAAGCGTTCAGTCAAACATTCCAGAATGGCGGGTCGGGTCGGAACCAGTAATCGTGGTGGTGGTCTACCCTCAGAAGGGTAGTCCGCTTACTTCTGAGGGTAGAGCACGGCCACCATTACTGGGCTGACCCGCCATTCTCTCCTTTCGTCTCAGTTTGAATATTTTTCCCACTCTGAGCAGAATAAACTTCCGCCACCTAGTGGTCAAATCTTTTACTCATGTAATTACAGTTGTACAGGTCACAAACGTGGATTCAGATATAAACAATATTACGATATTGAAAAGTAGATGTGGTTCGGGACATGCGGTTCTGGAGGCGTAGCAGCAGGACGGCCCTGTTCCAGTGTTAAACCCATCAGTTCGGTCACCTGGTCTCGGTTCCGAGACCCGATGGACCCATCCCTCAGAGTTTTACCTGCAGCCGAAATATCACCTTAGTTCTGATTTAGTTTGGATCACTCAGATCTGTGACCCGGACTCTCCAGAACCCATTATTATCCCGTTTACTTGTAAAATTAGAGGTTCTGTTAGTGCGGTTCGGCGCTGACAGGTCCGTTCTGCCGCTGCAGATGGCAGAAGTAAGTGGATGTTAAAACTTGCAAGTAGGCTGTTCTCCGGCCAGAAGGCTGATCATTGGTGCTGATCATTGGTGCTGATCATTGGTGCTGATCATTGGTGCTGATCATTGGTGCTGATCATTGGTGCTGATCATTGGTGCTGATCAGACGCACCTGCAAGTCATCAACCTCTTCAGCCAGAAAACAAAATGAGTGGTCCTCCAGTGCCTGACTGTTTACCTTGCCTGGCACTCTGAGCCTCTCCATGTCTGAGCTCTCTGAGCTTTCCAGCACTGCAACTTGCCTTTGTGATCCCCTCATATGTATCATCAGCAGTCCTCTGGGTGTTACCTTTTGTTGCTCCCTGGATTCTTTCTCGTGACATCAAAGTTTTCATGTAATAATCTCCTGATTCAAGTTACTGCACTGGTGACTTGCCTCTTCTTCCAAAGCAGTGCTGCTACCTGTCTGCTGTCCATCTCTACCACCACCTGCAGCCACCGCAGCTCTCTATACATGTACAGACATGTATAGAGAGACCTGACACACATGCATATGTGTCAGGTCTACACATTCATGGACCACTCCCCATTAGGACCCAAGCCCCAATGACTCTTCAGTCTACTTCAACCCCGCCCCTGGCGGATAACCCCCGTCATGGCAGTTCCATTTCCATCCACATCTATTTCAACCATATCTTCGCTCACTTTTTCTTCTCTTCCCCCTTCTTCAGTGATCCAGCCTGAATCCAGGTCTCCCAGTTCCCGGACAAAAGATGGACAATATTCTTTAATAAACTTTATTTTACTGATTTTCCATCACCTGAGTGTCATTCTGCAATTGGGTCAAAGGATTCGCTTCTAACATGACACTTTCTGGTTCTTCCTGTTATATCTTGTGGCATCCCTATCTCCTAGTTGACTTTGGTTCCTGGTTTGTTTGTTCTTCTCTGGCTCCTTGCAGTTCTTGTGATTTTTGTATGCTTTATTTTTTTGTTTGTTTTCCTTTTTTCATTAAATCTAACACATCAGCTCTATTTCACCATGCTGCATTTGAGTCCCCATCATTAATACTCACCGTGAGATAATTAGACTTAAGTTCTTCAAATCACTTTAAAAATGAACTCCCAGAGGCATATAATAAGGTTGTGGGGAGTGGAAATTGGTGCAATATGAGAGCTCTCAACCCCATCAACAAAATCTCCTAATGTACTACTTGACACTGGTGAATATTTGAAGCAGGACTGTGAGCGAATATGGCAACCAGACAGAAATGAAGTGTACAAATGTATCTATCACAGGGGTGGAAATTGGTACCCACCACTGGCCAAATGTGGGTAAAAATATGAAGTGGCATGTGAATTCGAGTAATGCAGTTGCTACCGTGGTGAGTTGGCAATTTGAACAGAAAAAAAAAATTATTCAGATTGAACTCCTGTCCTGTCTACATGCCGACCAGCTGGAATGTAGACTGATGGTCTACATAAAGTTTTTTTTTTCAAAACTTGATTTGGTTTTTAACAAATTGTACAGCCATATGACTCCCAAAAGATTGTGCATATAAAACTGGTTGTACAACTTTCTTTATAACATAAATGTATGAACTTGATGAGCAGCCTCCACTCACAACAAGGTAACATTATATATATATATATATATACACACATATAAATAAGATAAAATAACCGCTTTTACAAATAATGCATGTCAGTGTTGCCATTTCCATTGAGTTAGTTATGCACATAAGTGTGTAACAAGAAAAGAGAAACAAGAAGGGAAATAAGGTGGACCTCCAGAAAAAATAGAATATATATAAATATGAATAAATAAATTGATTTTAAAAAATAGAAATAGACAAATACTATTAATGGTAGCTACTCTAGTATAGAGGGAAAGATAGTTTCTCTTGAAAGCACATGCAGTGGACGCCAAGTGAGTGTAAAATGTTCAGAACCATGCAGTGTCATCCTAATTTTCTCAAGTTTAAGAAAATAGAGAATATCTCTAATCCAGTGAAAAAAAAGAAGGTGGTTTAGCTGTTTTTTATTTGAGCAATGATGATGGCCATAGCAACTAGAGCACTTCCTTGAGACGGAGTCAAGGGAGGTATTCCAGAAAAAAACAATGAATGGAGTAATCGGGTCAATTTTCCTCCCAACCACATTTAGGGTTAGGGCAGGGGTGTCAATCTCCAGTCCTGAAGGGGCGCTGTCCTGCAGTTTGTAGATGTGCCACAGGTAGAAAACACTGGAATAAAATGTCTTAATGACCTCCTCCTTGTGTAGAAGTTCTCCAGAGCCTTGCTAATGACCTAATTATTCTATTCAGGTGTGCAGCAGAGGCATGTCTAGAAGTCACAAGACACCGGCCCTTGAGGACTGGAGTCAGACACCTGTGGGTTAGGGTAACCCTTACCCTACATAGCAGAAAATATCTCCATCCAGAATGTATTGAGCCGGGGCACAGCCGAAACATATGAATCAGATCCGGAGGGGACTGTTGGCATCTGTCACATTCTGAGGAGACAGAGCTATAAATCTTAGAGAGACGGGATTTGGTATTAATACACACGATGCACCAGTTTGCATTGAATAAGACAGTGCCTAGCACAAATTGAGGACTTAAATACAGAGCTCATCTGATAAGTTCCCCTCCATATCCCGCTCCCAAAGACTTCTAATTAATTTTAAAGATCTAAAAAGGCATCAAGGCGATTAAATTATACAGAAATGAGACAGAGCCTTTTAGCTTAGTAGTAGATTAAAGCAGGGAATCCAGCTCAGAGTACGTCAGCAGATGGGGAAAAATGGGGAAATTACTGCCAGTGAAGCTGCAAATTTGTAGATATCTAAAAGAATTATGCAATGGAAGAGCAAATCCATCGCAAAATTAGAGCAAAGATAATGTCTGTGCAAAAGGGCAAAGACATCATCAATTAATAAGTCCTTCCAAGATTAAACCAAGTTGTAAAAGTTTTGTCCACAAGTGTTATGTTCTTCGGGCACATTCAAATCAGTTTGTTTATTTCTCCCCGATTGTTTTGTGTATAAACTTTAGTTAAATAGTTTTTTGTTGATAGATTATGGCGTTTGTGGTTATTTAGGTAATTGGTTTCGTTAATTGGTGGGCTGCGTTGCGGCTATAAATAGGCGGGGTTTTAACTTCTTGGGGACCACCTTCCATCCGCCCAGCTCCACCCGAGTTGCGTCCTGACGCAGGGTGCGTCACCTCGCCAGGCTTTGCATCCTCCAGCCTGCCATGCGGCAGCTTCGGTTAGCTTTTTGTTTGTGTGTTTCTTCCGTTGTGATTTTGGCCTGCTGGGACCGGTTGTCCTGTTTTCGATTTTTCTTTTGTATTAGATCTTTTTTGTTGCTTAGTTCCGGTACTAGCAGGGGCTTCGACGGCCCTGTATCGGGTCGGCCCCCTGCTGTTCCGTTTTGTTCTGTTTGATCGGCTCACCAGGTCCACCTTTCTGTTAATACTTTTGGGGTTTTGGGACACGGGAACTGGAGATCATCTAATTCTTTCTTTCTCCACAGAGAGGAAAATAAAAAAAAAAAACAGAAGAATTGAATTATGAGAACAAACGAATAAAACGACTATTTATTTTTGAATCATCGTCTCGTGTCCTTAAATATGTTGTGTCCTTGGCCGTAACAACAAGTGAGGGCGTAAAGATATAATTTACTGCAGTAGGTGCATGAGAAGAAGTCTGCAGGCCAAAATGATGCCGGAATCCAGAGCTTAAGAGAAGTTCTAACTCTTTTGGTTTTTGTGTATGCAATGGTGGAAGATTGAATTGGTGATAAGGCCATAAGAGACACGAGTTTTACAGAATTTGTCTCCATAACTAACCAGTTGTGAAGAGGGGAGGCTCCCCAATTAAGCCAGGCTTTAAAAACTCTAATATTGGAGGCCCAGTAAGTGATTGGCAGAAGTCTACTGCCTAGTCTTTATCCATGATAAAAAAAGTGTCACACAGACCAATTTTTTAACAACATACAACAACAGGCTTAGCAAAACCAGTTCCACAATGCACCAAAGCATATGAAATATTTGTCCATATTTCATATGGACAAATATATTTGTCCAAAATATATTTTGTCACCAGACAATAACTCTGGTGACAAGTTATTGTCTGGTGACAATAACTTGTCACCAGAGTTATTGCGCGCAGAGGTGAGAAAATCTGAAAAACTCGCCCCTAAAACCTTGCACAAACCACAACAGTTTCTTTGATTCTTATTAAAAACTCAACAGACATGAAATGGAAGAGCTACTAAAACCACATTAGCAGCATTAAATTAAATCTCCTGTTTGTTGCACATCTCTGCAGCGGATTTAACTCAGAATTTGACGTAGGGGCCCCTTTTGCTGCTAAAATCATCAGCATCTCTAAGAGCTTCAGTGTTGGATTTAGTGAAATCTGGGAGAGAGGGAGTTGTTTAATTTGCCAACCTAAAAAGCAATCAGTTATAAATGCAGTTTACTAATTTGTGTTTCTGAACAAACGGAGCTCAAACTCAAAGATTAAACTTATAGCATCAAATTGTTGCTATGGCAGCAAAACAAAATTAATATTGTTCTTTGAAGTTTTACAAAGTAAACTTGGCCGCTCCTTTAAATCTTACATTAAATGTTAAACAATTTAAAATATTTTAATGTATGCATGCTGAAACCATTAAATCAAATTCAGCAGCATAGATAATTTCAATTAATAATAGTTGTTTATTTTTACAAATTAGCATCAGCCTTTTTTTCTGTTCTGTTTCACCTTTAAGATCTTTAGCTCCAGTTTGTACTAAGGTAACATTTAACCAGTTAAAAAAAGATAGTTCTTTTGACTAAGGTGTCTTAGTCACCTCTCTCACTAGACTCTTTCTTGCATGGTTACTCAGTTTGTTGAGACGTCCTGATCTCCCTATTCCTCCCATTTCTTCAGAATGGATTGAACTGAACTCTAGCAAATGTTTAGTGCATTAGATATTTTTGTATCCATCTTCTGATTAATGCTAACCCTAAACTGCTTTAATTGTTCCTTTGTGTTCATGCAACAATGGAAGCTAGTGAGTTAACCTCTGAGTGGACCTTACAGTGCGGTTATCAGGCACCTGATAACTGAGCCTTATATTCAATCACTCCATGTTCAGTGATCTCAGGTGATCTCCGTGACTGTACTGGAGATCGCCTGAGATCTCTAGGTGATGGCAGGTTATGTCATTGTGCACTCATTTGTACAATGACTTAACCTATTGAATTAGATGTGTTAATTAAAGAGGGTATATTTCTTTACACAATTGCTTATTTGATGCAAAATAATTGTATGTTTTTGTAGAAATCAGTTTTTGACATTAGTTTTTTGTAATTTTTTTGTCAAAAAGCCAAAGTCTGTTGATCACAATTAATTTGTAAAAACAATGAAAAGCTCAAATCATTCAGTTGCTGAATAACTGAAACAATTGAAAAATAAAGTTTTCTTTGATAGTCTTCCCTCTTTATCCTTTAACTATTCACCACATCTCTTTATCCAAAAACCTGCCCCCACAGACTTGGATAAACCAGTCATCACTGTGCATCAGAGTGATGACGAAGCAAAGGAACAGTTCTACTTTGAACGTACCGTCTTTCTTCGTTGTGCTGCCAACTCGAATCCTGCTGTCCACTACACCTGGACAAGAGACAGAGAGGTGCTGGCAGAGGGCTCTGACTCAGGGGTGGAGATATACAAGCCATTTTTCACACAGGTAAGGAGCCAACATTACATATCATCTGAACTCCAATCCAACATTTAACATATCAAAATTAAGCCGCTAGTTAAAGTGGGTTAAAACTTACACAGAAATATATAATATATCTATTTATTTATATATATGGAGTGAAGGTGAGTTTTATCTTGTTTTCACTCTTCTGCTCACAATTCATTGTGTTTGTCTTTAAATGTCATTTAACATGTTGGTAATATTGTGAAGATTCCTTTTTTGCATCCAGAGGTTCACAGTAGTTAAGTTACAGAATTTCAATTAAAAATGTAATTTTATTGTATTTCTTCCTCAAATATTTTATGTCACATTACTCTGAACAAGATCCCAAGATAGTTGAGCTTCTCTAATCAGGAAAGGATGTCTTCCCTGATCTAGAGAAGGTACTCTGCCGTTTTCCTGCTCAAGACAATGGCTTTGGATTTGGGTGCACTGATATTCATCCTGGCCACTTCACACTGGCCAGGATGAAGGATGCCCCAGCAAGAGCTGTAGATCATGGTGCCAGGCAGTAGATCATGCCTATAAATTATGTTCATAAATGTTATGAATAGAATCTGTACGGCTTCCCTGCTTGAATGGGGGGCCACCACCCCAATTTGTTCTTGAAAGGGAAACTGTTCTTGGTGGCCGTGTAATATTACCAAGTGATTTCAACCAACATGACCCTACAACATCCAGAGCCTTAAGGAATCACATCCATCCCCATAGCCTTGCCACTAAGGTGTCATGAGGCAGGTTTTTGGTTGGACCAAAAAACAGACTTCATTTGGGAGCACATGCAGAAAAAACAAGAAGTACAAAGAATCAGAGAAGCCAGGCCAAAGCTCAAATAAATAAATTTGACCATACCCACGGTCAAAAGTGACCAAGTAGACGTGAGGATCTGGCGATTTGTGAATAAGAGTGAAGAACTTAAATACCAGAGAGCTGTGAGTACGACAAAAGGCCTGGGTGTTAATTGATTACAGGTAAGAGTAGTCAGAGCAAGAGCTAGGCTGAGGATGGGAGAGAGAATGTGGCAGAGGAAGCTAGAAAGACACACGAGGGAACACAAGAGAACAAGGGAAAGAGAACACAAGGGGGCAGGAAATCATTCTAGGACGAAAGTAACACTAAGACCAAAAAAAAACATGATGAACTCGAGAGACAGACAGGAGGGGAAACTATGAAAGAACCACGCAGAAACAAAGCTGATCTAAAAATTATAAGAATCACAGAACTAGAATAACTAGAAGGACTAAACAAAGAAATAACCAAACTAGAATCACTAAAAAATGGCAAAGACTTAGAAATAAAAGAATAATTAGATCTAGAGTAACAAGATAAGTTGAAAAATTACGATTGAAGAGCCTCCCAAAAGACCCAAAGTCCCCAGTCTCTGCTTACTTAATGGAAGACATGCTGGTGGGACTGGGGAGGTCTTCAAAGTACTCTGCCCACAGACCCTAGACGTCCCGAGTTGAGGTCTGCAGCACACCATACCCACTGTAATCAGTGTTGGTGCTGTGCCACTTCTCCATTCTGAGATACTGGATGGTGTGTCAGAATCGCCTGTAGGCTTAGAGGCAATTCTGACGCACCATCCAGTGTGCGGCCATGGAAAATGACTGTCGCACGGCTGTGTGGCCCCAGGTTTTCCCTCAGTGACACCACATCAGGTATAGGGACCCAATGGGTATTGGACTCTCATCAGTAGGATGTCCCAATTGGATTCTTTCTTCAGCCTGATAGCATCCATCACCAATAGTCCACCAGCTGGTTCGAGGTTTGCTGCCATGACAGGGACAGATAACCATAGCGCTGATAACAAACTTGATGATAGAGACATAGAACGTGGCCCACTTGGACTCAGTTGCCCCTTTTCCACTGACTCTAATGACTCCACTTGGCCTGCTTTGCAAGCATTTCCACTACTGTATCTTCCAGTCCAGTACCTGCTTTTTCTGTCTCTTCTCTGGAGCCTGGTCAGGGCCGAGTAGGTACTTTAATATGACGTAAACATATTGCTGTTCACTGATTGACTGGAGGTGTGGTGAGACATACAATCAAAGAGAAAAGAAAAACAAACGCCACCATATTGCAAACTCACTATATGAGGGAATTGATGTGTTATGCAATCTCAAGCCTTAAGGATTTGACCCACATCTCAATATTATAGGTTTGTCTGACAGTCACTGACTGTCAGAGTTGGGTACCGTCTGTGTAAATTTGTGGTGAGACCAGCGGATGGGCAGGGCCGTAAAGCAGTCCCTGAGCCCCCGTTCTGGCGCCACTGTTCCAGGCTAATGTTGTAGGCTTATTTTCGATATGAGCCTGCGTCTACAGAGGGTCCCTGTGATGTGGAAAACATCCTGCAGGACTACAGACCTGTAGCACTGACCTCCCACATCATCAAGTCCCTGGAGAGACTTGTCCTGGAGCAGCTCTGGCCTCTGGTCCAATCATATTGGACCCCTTGCAGTTTGTATACCAACCCAAACTTGTAGATGAGGATGCCATCATCTTCCTGCTCAACCATGTATATAATCATGGTTGAGCTGGACGAATTCTAAATTGTTATCACTGTGAGAATTATGTTTTTTGACTTCTCCTGTGCATTCAACACCATCTGTCTCGCTCAATTAATGGTGATGCCATTAGTTTAGCACCCAGTCAATAAATTGTGGTCTATTTGACTGGCAGACTACAGTACATGTACCTTGGACACTGTGTCACAAAGTTGTCAGCAACACAGGGCCTCCAAAAGGGACTGTCCTCTCTCCCTTCCTCTTCTCCCTCTGTAACTTTCCCAGCAGACCCTCACAACACGTTTATGCCTACGAGGTCTGACCAGCATCTTCCACCACCACCGGAGCCATCTCACCACCAAGTAGTGGTCAGTGGAGACCTCCGCACCTCTCTTCACCTGAGTGTCCAAGACATACGGCCGCAAATCTGATGAAACGATGACAAAATCGATCATCGAACTGTGGCCTAGGGTGTCCTGGTGCCAAGTGCGCCTGAACATGGTGTTCGTTATGGACAATCCGTGACGAGCACAGAAGTCCAACAACAGAACACCACTCGGGTTCAGATCGGGGGGGCCTTTCCTCCCAACTACGCCCCTCCAGGTCTCACTGTCATTGCCCACATGAGCGTTGAAATCCCCCAGCAGAACAAGGGAGTCCCCAGGAGGGGCACTCTCCGGTACCCCCGAGATGGGGGGGCAACAAGTATGCCCACTCCTGCCCACTCCGGCGCCTCTCACCGCGGGCAACTCCAGCGTGGAAGTATGTCCAGCCCCTCTCAAGGAGACTGATTACAGAACCAGAACCATGCGTTGAGGTGAGACTGACTATTTCTAGTCGGAACCTCTCAGCCTCACACACCAGCTCCGGTTCCTTCCTCACCAGAGAGGTGACATTCCAACCGTGAGCCAGTTTCTGCAACCGAGGATCGGACCGCCAGGGTCCCCTCCCTCGGCCACCACCCAGCACACTTCGCACTTGACCCCTGTGGCCCCTCCCATAGATGGTGAGCCCATTGCAGGGGGGACCCATGTTTTCCCCTTTGGGCTGAGCCCGGTCGGGCTCTATGGGCAAAAGCCCGACCACCAGGCCTGGCTCCTGGGCGGGCCCCGGTGACCCACGTCTGGGGGAGGGAACACCATGTCCAATGCTCTTGTTAATCATCATGGGTCTTCGGGCTGCGCTTTGTCTGGTCCCTTACCTAGGACCTGTCTGCCTAGGGTGCCCCTACCCGGGGCGTAAAGCCCCATATAGCATAGCTCCTAGAATCATTGGGACACTCTAACACTCCACCGCGATAAGGTGGCAGCCCAAGGAGAGGAACTTGTTGCTGAAAATGTGCTATATAAATAAAATTTCCTTTACCTTTAACAGAACCAGCACTGTGGTTCTTCCATAGTCTGTGTTTATATGTGTCATTGAACATTTTTGTTAAATTTAGTACTGTAATGAGCACGAAAACCAGACTGTAAGACATCAAAGCAGTTGGTTACTGTGAAGCTACCTAACTGTTGAAACAGCTTTTTTAATACATTTGCTGATGAATGGGAGGCTGGAGATCAGCCTGTAATTAGTGTTGTAGTACTTGAGACAGGTCTTGGTATAAACATATATATATTTTTTTGACCATTCTTCCAGAAGCACATTTGTGAGGTCACACACTAATGTTGGACAAGATGGCCTGGCCGTCAGTCACTGCTTTAATTCATCCCAGAGGTGCTGGGTTGAGGTCAGGACTATGTGCAGGTCAGTCAAGTTCATCCACACCACACTCTGCCATCCATGCCTTTATGGACCTTGTTTTGGCTCTGATTCACAGTCATGTTGGAAGAGGAAGGGGCCAGCTCCAAACTGTTCCCACAAAGTTGGGAGCATGGAATTGTCCAAAATGTCTTGGTATGCTGAAGCATTCAGAGTTTCTTTCGCTGGAACTAAGGAGCCAAGCCCAGCTCCTGAAAAACAACCTTACACCATAATCCTCCCTCCACCAAACTTTACACTTGGCACAATGCAATCAGAGAAGTACCGTTCTCCTGGCAACTGCCAAACCCAGATTCATCTATCAGATTGCCAGATGGAGAACCGTGATTTGTCACTCCAGAGAATGTGCATCCAGTGCTCTAGAGTCCAGTGGCGATGACTTTACACCACTGCATCTGACACTTTGCATTGCACTCCTCACACGTTTCTCCCATTATACCCTGTTGATTCCCTGCTGTTTCTTTCCCTGGATTCTTGTTTTGTTCTACTGTGGCTCCTGTGTTCCCTGTGGTCTTTGTAAGCTTTTTCTTCATGGTTTTTTCATTAAACCACCAAAATCTATTTGATGCTCTGCCTGGTGCATTTGGGTCCACTTTAAAAATCACACAACTTGACACATTTTTGTGGATGTTCTTGTAGCACCTCTGTGATTTGAGCTGAGAAGGGATGAAAGCAGTGTAAATTAAGGTGCTGCAGAATGGATGTGGTCTGTCTGCAAAGTGCTAGCGAAGCAGAGTGGAACCAGATGCAGAGTAAGCAAGGGGTTAGATCCTCCCTCTGGCTCTGATTAGTTGTTTCTTATTGAGATGTGCATGTCTGTATTTGTCACTGGGAAAAGGCAGAGGAGCTGAGTTTTTTCAGATTATCTGTCTCATACTATGCCTACAAGACATAATGACAGTTTTAACTAATATGTAAAACACAAATATATATTGTTCATAAAAGTTACATAACCCACATTCAAGAGATTAAACTGCAAAATCAAAGAGTACCTCCAGCAAACAGTATGTATGGAGGAATTTTTCTGCCATAGTTCAAGTGCACACATTTTGAGTCTGAAAGCAGTATTACATGTCTTTTGCTCTCAAAACTTTTAATGCTTGTACTCCAAACATCCTCTTTCTTTCAAATATTCATTGTGCTTTCTCAAACCTTTCTCCTCAAGCCAAGAACTTCTCTCTGCTCGGATCAAATTTCCATTTGCAAACCTCTCTGCTCACTTGCGAATCATTTTCTGCTTGGAACAAAAAAGTATCGCGCCTAGCAGCCAGTCAGCCGAAAGAATAAAAGTGTTATACTGGGTGTTGAATTATGGCAGAAAAATTCCTGAGCATGATTGTCATTTTGAGGAAATAAGCATGAAGAAAAAAGTGACTTATTTTTCAATAAAATGTCTCACACAGAAACATAATGTTTTGACATGTGATTCTTTTGTCAGGGTCAGACGAAGATCTTGAAGCTGAAAAATCTACGTCTGCAAGATTATGCTGACTACACCTGTTTTGCTTCTGTGAAGAATTCCTGTGGCATTAGAGACAGAAGTACCCACTTCATTCTCAACAACAGGACAGGTAGAAAAGCTGCATGTGTATGTTTTTAGTGAAATATTATATTCCTATAACGGGGCAAACCTTTTAAAACGTAAGATTCTGGATTTTCTAAATTCCAATTAAAAACTCTTATTAGTTCTACTAAAAATGAATTTTATTTCATGTTTTGATACCAGAAATTCACATAATAATTCTGCATTTTAGTTATCTCAATGATCATGTAGCTGTAACAAAAGACAGGGAAACAGAGAAAATAATTAAACTGTTTATAAAGAAAAAATAAAATACAATCTAGCAAAATAGGGAAACATCCTCACCGCAGCTGGCATTGCCAAAAGCAAGTAGATCAAGCTGACACTACTGCACAGAAAAGATGTACCAGGTGGGCAAGGCTAGGGCTGTCCAGGAGCAGCTCCTGACACCCTGGCTTTTATAGCCAGAAGATGCTGGGCCCTTGTGGATCCTGGATGTGGTAAATCAGGTGCACCTCAGAGAAGAACAATAAACAATTAGCAAAATAATGGATGAATCCATCCATTTAAAGGGGAAATGACATTACACTCAGTTGCAGAAAGATTTCTTTATTTGTCTTTTAAACTAGGAATGTGTGATATAAACTGTATATGGTTGAAAAAAGTAAAGAAATTTGGCCCACGATAGAGAGCTGCAATCTACAGACCAATGAGTGCATCCTCATCTTACCCCCACCGCCTCTGCCTCCTCCCTGGGTAGTCAAATCAGGTTAGTGGTCAACCAAACACTCAGAAATGTTCCCTCAAAATGTTGTTAAACTGTGCGGATGTTAGAGAAAGAGTCATAATGTTATTTATAAACTTTAAAGCACTCAGTCTTTCCAGAAGTGGGCACTCTATTCACATGACTTGGACTCAAGTCAGACTTAAGTTATTCAAAGACTTTAGACTTGACTTAAAAAAAAAATGTCTAGACCTGGACTTTTACATCAATAACTTGGACCTTGAATTGGACTTGAACATGTTTACTTGAAAAGACTTGATATTTTACCTAAGATCTAAAGTGTAAAACACATATTTATAACGTATTTATAATTAAGTTCACTCATTCCATATTAACAGAAGCAGACAGTCCCTGCTTTTTCCACACCGAATCAAATTAACAGGATTTAAAAGTAAAAAACAAAACAAAACAAAAAAATTTAAAAAAACAAGAGACGAAAAGCTCAAAGCAGATATGCTCCCATGAGTCATTTCTTTTGGGTACATTCTTATTAAGTGTACAACAAAGTATCCAAAAAAACAGAATGCAACATGTAAAATCTGCAAGAAGAGGATCTCAGATTTAGATACAACAGCTTCCAACATTTGAAGTTGCACAAAGAACGGTAAGCGGTACTTTTCCTTTGCTAATCACATGACGTTAGCTAAAGTCAGGTGTCTAACTGACTTTCACTTGTATTCTATGTTTAGTCATGCTGTATAAATCCGGTGCGTCAAACACGTCAACATTAGTGTGCAGCAGGTTAGCTCAGGTTTGCTGGTGGACAGTGGCAGAGCTAGACTTTTAAATTTGGGGGGCTAAAGGGAAACCAAAGCTATCTCTGGGGGGGCACAAAAGATATGGATGGATAGCAGTGTTGTAGTACTCGAAACCGGTCTTGTTTTGAGATCATTTTTTGACGGTCTCGTCTCGGACTCGACCGCATTTGGTCTTGGTCTTGTCTCGGTCTCGGGGCGCTGAGGACTCGGGATTTTATTTCAAGACCAGTCAAGACCGCAACTGCGGAAATATCACTAAACCTCCAGCATACTGACCAGTTTATTTGTTAACATGTCTGTCTAATTGTCAGTAATAGAATAGCGCTACATGAATAAAAAAAATCCGATGGCGACAGCTAATTCAGCAGCGCTTTGCTTTCACAGACGGTGGGGACTACGTCTAACTTTTTTCGACACTTAGAAAAGAAGCTCAAAGGAAGGTAAGCTCTGTGGACGTGATGCTAGCAGAACTAGCTGTACAGAGACACATAGGCATTTGTGATGAAAAGTTGCACTGAATTATTGTGCGGAAGTGTTGACTGACGTGACACGTATATGGGACAACACTGTGTCCAAAAGTCTGCAATATAGCAATGTGACATTCAGGAACAGTCCGATTCTCCTGAACTTCTCTTTACTAAGAAGATAGGACTGGAGCCTCACTGAGAGCCGTTTGTTGTTCTTGTAATGCTCTGCGTCACTGCAGTAGCTATTATTTTATTTATGTATATTGTTATTGCACAATAGCCAGCCCCACCTACTTCCTCATAATTCTCACAACCTGAGTATTGACCAGCTCTTTGTCTAATGGGTCTGGAAAATCTCTAAACCTCCGAGTCTTACCCTAAGATAGGTTCAGGGGAGATAATCTACTTAAGCTGGTGTCAAGAGAGACTCATCTAGTCTTTAACTACCTTCATCCATAAAGTTATGACCCTTTTCAGTTAATGATGCGATCAGCTTCATTAACAGAGCCATGCAAAAGCTGCAAAAATTATGCTTTTTGGTTTTTGGAGCATGAATAGCTCATCTTCACAGAGGGTAGGACCTACTGAGTGGCTTTTGAGTCCAAAAACAACTCAGTAATGGTAGCTCTCTCTTTGTCAATAACGAGCAGTTGTTACAGACTCGACAATTTTAGTGGCTCAACATAAGCCCCAAGGACATTATTTTATAAACACTAGAAAAACGTCTGAAGCCACCACATTTCTAGAATTATGCTCATGGATTTTGCATTATTTGGAAAAACCATACTCAATAAAAGACTCGATAAATTAGACTGTCCACAAATCTTATTAGAATTTTAATACATCTTTATTAAGCAAGTTTTTTAGCAGCGGTGAACGACAAACGGCTTTAATTACGAATGAAACACAAATTTGATATAAAAGTTTAAAATCACACTCAATCTTTCTGATCACCTTTCCCTATACTGTCAATCAATTAACTGAGTGAGACTTTGGGGTGCAGAGCAACTCATACCCAGATGGTGGATGATCTCAGCAACAGGAGGCTTTGGTGTCCTTGGTTTGGGTCTTGTCCTTAATAGGAGAATCCTTTTCTGAATGGAAGCAAAACTGAACTGGAGGTTGTCTTCTGGAGACTCAGTCCTTCATCAAACGATGGTCTATATTTGGGTTGAGTGCAGGACTGCAGACGAATCAGGAACGAGGGATGTGGGCTATTGGGTCTTGTTCCCTTTTCAGCAGTGCGGAGTCTTCACCTATCTGTGGTTCCAGGGCACGGCCCTCCATTGATTCTCTGTCTGCATCTTCCAAGGATCTGCCAAGATTTTATTGCAAAACATTAATAATGAATGTTCACAGATCCAAAAGAGACTGTATGCCAGGTAACTATAATGTTCCTACTGCAGATTTCTGAAATAAACCAGGACCATCATTTATTCCTTTTGCCAGTAATACAAGATAGTCACCTGTGTTTTTGTATCCAGGAGTTTCAAGGGTGGGCCTTCTCTCTTCCTGTGGGGAAAAGGGAGCTTTGTCCTACAGTGAAAGAAGAGATCTTTTGCCATTTAGAATTCAACATTTTAAATGTGGATTTAAAAATGTTTTCCCAATATTATTAAATGTTTTGCAGCTCTCAAAGAAGAGAGGAAACCCCTCCAAACTATATTTAGTGCAATATAAAGGAGTGGAAAATATGAAGAGTGCAATAAACAAACTGTAACTAAGTCTTTAGCTTTATTTAGTATTATTTAGTATACATTTGTGGAACCCTGAAACAGGATGAAAATCAGCATGAGAAAAACCACAAGATGAAAAAATGTGACAGGCTTCAGCAGTTTTCCAGTGGCCTTAATGTTTTTTCTGTTAATTTCTTCAGAAGAGATTTACAAAGGTTTCTGCATTTGCAGATTCTAACACAAGGTCACTGCACTAATGAGTCAGGCAGAACTGCAACACATTTCCCCCCCAACCCCTAAACAATCTCAGTCCTGTTTAAATAGACCGAGGCCCTACCACTGATTAAACAGAAGCAAAACATTTACAAATAAAGCTACACAAATTGCTTAGAAAACTTAACACCCACATTATACAACTGACCAACAACTGTAAAAGTTGGGAAGGCAGCCTGTTGAATACAGTCAAAATAGGTTTATATTTTCCAATGACAGTCAGCTGTTCAAATTTCACAATAGCAAAAAGTTGAAAGTGGAGTTTTTGAAATGCCATCCATCCATCCATTTTCCTGCACCCTTTTCCCTTATTGGGGTCAGCAGGGTTGCTGGTGCCTATCTCCAGCTGTCATTTTGGGTGAGAGGCGGGGTGCACCCTGGACAGGTCGCCAGTCTGTCGCAGGGCAACACAGAGACACACAAGACAAACAACTATGCACACACACACCAACACCTAGGGAGAATTTAGAGAGACCAATTAACCTGACAGGCATGTTTTTGGACTGTGGGAGGAAGCCGGAGTACCCGGAGAGAACCCACCATGCACAGGGAGAACATGCAAACTCCATGCAGAAAGACCGGGGCCGGGAATAGAACCCAGAACCTTCTTGCTGCAAGGCAACTGCGCCACTGGGCAGCACTAGTTTTTGAAATGCTAAAACATTTTTTAAAAATGTAGAAAGGCATCATGACACATGAAAATACTTGTTAAACTTAAGTCAGTATTTGTTAATGAAGTCATCTGTGTGCAAAATAAAAACAAAACTTGAAAACAAACTCAAGATTTAAGATTCCCCTTCCTAACATCTACAATGTAGCGTTGGTGTGTTTTCCTTAGTGCGTGTGTTACTCACATCTTGAGACACAAGACAAAGTGATGCATATGACTTTTTAGGATCATCTCTGCCAACAACCCTCACAGGGAACTGACTGGAAGGTTTTGCCAGTTTTTCATATGATCTTGATGGTCTCACTAGTGACAACAATGGCCCGGTTATTGAACTTTGTTGGCCTGATTACAACTTATAATCCTGACTTCCAACATAAGCTACAGAACTGAAGAAGTTTATTTTTGAATGGGGTGAGAATCTACATCTACTGTTGTGCATTGGCTGTCAAAATCATGTAGATCACTGTTTTCTGCTTTTGGTGCTAAAAAATGGTTACTGCATTATTTTTGAAAAATCTGAAAGTGTTTGGAGAAATGTGTCACTTCTAAAAGAAAAACAAGAGTCAATTTGGTTAATAGTTTACTGGTATATCTATTTACGATCGCTAAAAGGTGGATTTATATTCTGTTTCTGTAGGTATTAAATTTTTTGTTTTGATAATACAACAGACAACCTTTATCATGACTAGTTTTTTCCTCTTCTGCCTCCCCAGCTCCTCCCTCTGTTAAAATACTTTTGGATGATCCTGTGGTGGCAAATCCTGGAGAGACGATCACTCTGGTTTGCAAAGTGATGGGTGGACATCCTTTTCCAACACTAAGATGGTTGAGGTTGGAAGACGAGGAGCTACCAAGGAGAGCCATTGTCAAAGATGGTACACTGACAGTCCCTGTTATTAGTGATGACGATGGAGGAACTTACACCTGTATCGCATCCAACAACGTAGGAAACCCTGCTAAGAAATTCATCACCATATTGGTCAGAGGTATGACAGTAACATTTTGTTCAATCCAAAGAATGTTGTTTGAACTATACAGTAAACTAGGTTTAGCACCTTCTAAACATCTATCTGTAGGCACCAGTCCTTTGATAGGTGGGTGGATATTGGGGCTAATTTTAAAAAGTAGATCATCCCAGTTTCACATTGTACTGGGACTTAAAGTACATTACAAGTAGGAAACAACATGTTCTCTGTATACATGTTCAGTGGGAAAAAAAGTATTCAATCACTCACCAATTGTGCAAGTTCTGCCACTTAAAAAGATGAGGCCTGTAATTGACATCATAGGTCGACCTCAACTATGAGAGACAAAATGAGAAAAAACATTTCAGAAAATCACATTGTCTGAATTTTAAAGAATTTATTTGCAAATAAGGTGGGAAATGAGTAGGCCAAGTGTGACCACTCCAGCACCAGGTCATCACATCCAGCTGGTCCATCTGGGGATCGTCTAAGACCAGCAACACACACAGCTGATGAGGCTATTGGTCTGAACAACAGACTCATCACACCTCACACTGTCCGTAACCGCCTATGAGTAGGACTGTCAGTCCGCTACAAATGGCCATCCCATCATGTTATCAATGCCGATATGAAGATCAGTAATAACTGAAAATATATTAATAGTTAATATATAAAAATATATATATTAACTGTATTAGTATATTTAATCAAATATACTAATGTATATTTAATATACATTTTATTAAAATGTTTAGTTTTTATACATTTTAATAAAATATTTTCACAGGAATGTTGCCATGTTCTTCATGCTGCAATGCATTCTGGGTAAATGACATGTCATGGTTCAACTGCCTGGCTCCTCCAGCCAAAACAGTGATGAGTAACATTATGAAGCCTTTCCAATTTGAACCGGAGCGTTGAAATCGATCAGAAATAACAAGAGGTGATGATGAGGAGGAGCAAACAGAGGAAGAGGACAGAGTTGGCCGTAGGAGCTGCTGCTGCCTTCAGCTTCGTAATCCGTGATCCGTTAAGAATTTTTATTGCTTTGTGTCCGGTCGGATACCAGCTGTTTAGGGTCCGAACTTCGTCCAGTGCTCTTCAATGAGCTTCCAGCCCAGCCTGTCTTAGCACGGCTAACAAGGCACTTTGTATTGCCTTGTTCCTGAAAGTGGGTTATATAAATAAAATTACCTTTACCTTAAGGTAACGATCACATCTTAGAGCCGTTGTTAGTTTTGCTGGTTCACATTGACTCAAAGTGTTCTGGAGAAATGTCGAGGGCACACATCAAGTCCTTAGGAAGTTGATTTCCACCGGTTCTCACACTGCCATTTTCTTTCTTTCATGTGGGAAATTATCCAAATTCACCAAATTTTTTTTTCTTTTTCTTCTTCTTAGCCAATAGTGACAGAGTGTGGCCATCCATCAATTTTCTATACTCCCTTGTCCCTTTGTGGGGTTGGGAGGTGCTGGTGCCTCTCCAGCTAACATTCTGGGCGAGAGGCGGGGTCACCTGGACAGGTCGCCAGTCTGTCGCAGGGCAACACAGAGACACACAACTATGCACAAACACTCTCACACCTAGGGACAATTTAGAGAGGCCAATTAACCTGACAGTCATGTTTTTGGACTGTGGGAGGAAGCCGGAGTACCCGGAGAGAACCCACGCATGCACAGGGAGAACATGCAAACTCCATGCAGAAAGACCGGGGCCGGGAATCGAACCCAGAACCTTCTTGCTGCAAGGCAACAGCTCTACCAGCTGCGCCACTGGGCAGCCCACAGAGTGTGGCATTATCTAAATTGACACCAGTCAAACCCAATATGATAAACAACTACTTAGCCTTCCTGTGTTTACTCTGTAGACTCCAGAACAGAATGGACCAAAACGCATCATCAACCCATGGGTGAAAAATATAAAAAAGGATGTACATTTTTGAAGTAATTATGAGTTTTGGTGTATCACGAACAGCAATTCTTTAGTTCAGTGATGCCCAAAGTGGGTCCTCGTGGGCCGGCGTCCTGCCTGTTTCAGTTTTCTTCCTGATTTTACGCACCTGGATCAAATGATGGCTCATTAGAAAGCTTAAGAATAACAAGCTGAAAAGTTGTTACTACCACGATGGAGAGAACTAAAACATGCAGGATGCCGTCCCTTGAGGACCCACTTTGGGAACCATGCTGCTTTAGTTAACAGGAAAATGACTTATTTAGGCCAATATGTTCAGCTAATCCTGAATCCCATGAAACGCACTACTGATGTGTTTAAGAGTGAGAAAGTAAACAGAAATAAACCAAGATATTGGGAAGAGAATTATGCAGCTGCACAATTCTGCTTTAGGCTTGTGCACAATTTACATATGCTTGATGCTCTGTTTAAACAACTTTATGCAAGTATAGACAGTTCTGTATGCCAGAGGTAAATGGGTTTGGATTTAAAATGTGCAGATTGGCCCCAGAACAAAAGCCAAAGATCTTGTGTAAATGCTGGATGAAACTGGTAAGGCAGTGTCGTCATCTACAGTTATGAGGTGCCGTACAAGCCATGAAAAATATACGTTGCTGGTCATAAAATTAGAATATCATGAAAAAATTTGTTTAAATCAGTAATTCCATTCAAAAAGTTACATTTTTATATTAATGTCTTTCATAGACTGATATATTTCAAATGCTTCTTTCTTTTAGTGCTAATGAATATTAGTGACAACTAATGAAAACTCCAAATTCAGTATCTCAGATAATTAGAATATTGTGAAAAGGTTCACCAGTGCAGAGCCCTGATTACACACTAATCAGATAATAACTAATTTAAATAACAGATTATCATGCATAATGCTCTAATGATTAGGCCATACGTTGATTAAATCAGGAGTGCAAAACAAACTAAATTGAAGCCTACAAAAAACAAATATAATCAATCTAATATTTCCACAGTAGCAGCAGGAAGACACGAGCTTCTTCTCATCATCATCACCTCCTGTGATTTCTACATTCTGATCGATCATGATCTGATCATGAATCCCTTTAAGTCTGGTTTCTGTTGCAATCTAAAATCTCTGGAAATGCTTATCCAGATATTTTCAGAGTCTGATCTCTTGCATGTCTCTGTCCAGCAACTCAGAACAATTACAGCTTCTCCATCACCTGATCTGTTTTAGGTTTTAGCTCTTGCCTTATGATTAGAATGATCATTTCATAATCTAACATTGTCTGTACTTTTTTTATTATTTACTCCAGGACTACGTAAAGGCCGGTTCTGGATCACACCAGACCCGTACCACAATGAAGACAACATTCAAATTGGTCGGGAGGTCAAGATTAGCTGCCAGGTGGAAGCCACACCTTCAGACGAGCTGCAGTTCAGCTGGCTAAAGAATGGCCGGCCTCTCAAGAGCTCTGAGCGAATGGTCATCACCCATACTGACCCTAGCATCTCACCAGGAACCACCAACCTTGACATAATTGATCTAAAATTTACAGACTTTGGCACCTACACATGTGTGTCATCACTGAGAAATGGAGGAATCCCAGAGATCAGCATTGATGTAAATATTTCTTCAACCACAGGTGAGGTTCTCCCTGGAATTATGACTAGGTAAATCATTTTTGCTACCAAAATAGTCTTTCTGTGGAACTGAAAATAGTTTTTCCATCTTTACTGACTTCTAAGAGTGAAGCATGATTCTCCACAAAAAATGAAAACCTTTGTGCCCTTCATGAGATTGTTTGCTTAAAAATTATTTGTCTCTGCTGACTAAGCATGATGAATGCCTTTTGGTTTTATCATGATTCCTTTGGTCTGCACTCATAAGCAAGAAAAGTAACTATATAAAAATTAATTCATATTTAATTTTTACCAACCTCCATCTAGCCAGAGTTGGTGCTTAATAACTGGATTTACTATATTTTTTGCCAAACTTTTGTTTCTTTTATTTTTGTCATCAGCATGTAAACTCATATCTTAAATGAACAGGGACAAAAATGTTTTCATAAAATTTATTTATTAGAATCACAAACAAGCAGATAATCAGTTGATGTATTCGGGGAATTGTGAGAAAATATTTTATTAACTTAAGTATATAAAAGATGAGGAAACATTGAAGAAGGTGGCAAGTCAGGAGGAGGGAGAGGATCACCAAGAGCTTCTGGGAAGCTGCATCCAAACCTGGAGCTGTTTCCTCTCCTCCTGAAGAGCTGCCTGCATAAAACAATAAGCTGCATGTTAGCAGCTAATCAAATGGAAATATGTATATAATGCAAACACACAAATACGAATAGTAGTGAAAGTGTTCTGTTTGATAAATGAGGGGTACTGTCTTAAACTATTTTTCTTAATATGAATTTACATACTTACATATAGGCCTGTCGCGATAAACGATAAATCAATTCATCAGACGGTTAAATAAAAGCTATCGAGTTCCTTTAATTTATCGTTATTATCGTTTCTCCCTGCATTTTTCCATGACACTGGATGAGAAAGCTCATCTCCTGCTCTCCGCTGACCCTCCCTTCCTCATTTCTTTAGCGTAATGCCCAGATCACACTACACCATCTCAGAACTGTCGGCTGATTGTCGCCCATTTTCAAAACCTGAGAGACCAACACCAGCCCATCGTGGCCTGTGGTGTCCAACAATGGGCACAAGATAATGGCTAAAATCCAGTTAAGTCATTTCAAAAGCAGGCATTAATCAACGTTTTACTACAATCTAACTGCAATGCATGTGGCTGGTGTCAGCAGAAAGTCCTGACTGAATGAATATCATTAGAACCTAGTTTGGCTCCAGCTCCTCTCCTGGTCATTTCTCTGGATATTCTTTGCACCAAATGTTGAACAAACATTAATGTTGTTTCCACATATCGTCTCTGATGTCTGCTGCACTCAGGGTTGCGCCGTCAGCTGTTTGGGATTCCCCTCTGTGTTTTCTGAGAGGAAAGCACGGAGGGGAATCCGAGCTTTCTGATTGGCTACCTGCCACATTCAACAGGCTGCGTTCTGATTGGCTACCTGCCACATTCAACAGGCTGCGTTCTCGCTCCCTGTGGGGAAACCCCGTAGATCGGAGCGGCCACGAGGTTCTACCGACTGGACCCGATCACTCCTAACACGACACACTACAGGACGATCGGTTACGAATCGCAGCGACAATGTTAGAACGTTTAAGTTCTAAGATTGTCA
This sequence comes from Phalloptychus januarius, assembly GCA_902982915.1. Classification (NCBI taxonomy): domain Eukaryota; kingdom Metazoa; phylum Chordata; class Actinopteri; order Cyprinodontiformes; family Poeciliidae; genus Phalloptychus; species Phalloptychus januarius. The sequence goes on from CADWAE010000097.1 coordinate 515,174, forward strand.
TAAATCATGTTGTGTGAACTGGGCTTAAGGGAGGAGGGAACTATTGCATCAGGTGGTCGATATGCCATCTTCTCTATTTAAATCTAATCATTATTGGAGGGCAATATAGTATACGGACTTCATAATCTGCACTCTTTGGTTGAATGTAGTTTTTATTTCCACTTTGGTTTGATGTTGTTTAGTTTTTATTCAAGTGTATTTCTACACTGAGAGTTCATTTTATTTTACCAGTTCCAGTGTTAAATGTTCTTTTGAAAAATAAAATAATGCTTGCATTATTATGTCATTTCCATTAAATCAGTGTAAAAAAGTCTTCAAACAAAATGATCATTTATCGCAATCATTTTTGAGACAATTAATCGCTCAGTAAAATTTGTTGTCGTGACAGGCCTAAAAAACACTATGATTACAATAGGCCTTCGCAGCGCTTTGCTGCTCGAACCTAATTATTTTTAGTTTGGCTACAAAAAAAGTTAAACAGGATTTAATTGACTCTCCTGTTACTAAACACGAGTTCAACAAAAACTTGGTGACAATATTACATAAACTAAGTTTCGGAAGTATAATATATCTGAGTGACAAGGCTGTCACAGTTTCAGAAGCAGATGTCACGAGTGAGGAATGAATGAAACATCAATTAATGAGCCTTTGGTAAAAGCAAAGGACTGAGAAGCTTCTTTGCTTCCTGAGGCTTCAATTGGCCATCATCTCTTCAAGGTGGGGTTGTCCCTATTGCTTGTCCACAGAGCTCTGTGCACAGCCAGACACTTAAGGAAGGACCTTTTGTGACTTGTCTGCCTTGTGCATGTGTCAATAGTCATCTTATGGACAACTGTTCCCCATGTGTGTATAACCTACGGAACTTGACTGGGACCATTTAAAGACATTTGCAGGTGCTTTGAGTTAATTTGCAGTGGTACTTGGTGTCTTCAATACTGACCCTTTTAACAATATTCAAATTTTCTGAGATACTTAATTTGAAGTTCTCATTAGTTTTCTGTAATAATCGACATAAAACAATAAACATTTGAAATATATCAGTCTATGTATAATGAAGGAATATAATATACAAGTTTCATTTCTTGAATTACATTATTGGCTTAAATCATTTTTTTCAGAATATTCTAGTTTTATGACCACCACCTGTATTTTCACACACTTTTTAGCATACTAAATATTGAATCTGAGGCTAACATATGAATGTCTTGGGCAAGCTCAAAGAATGTTTGAATTAAGATAATTTAATTTTAAGACTTATAGAAAGTTATTAAAGAGAAACACTTTTCTCTAACAACTTTCCATAAATCATTATTAGTGTGATGTAATTTTGTCATAAAATTACATCACACTAATAATTTGTCACTTTGAGTCTCTTCCCTTCAAAAATGTCATACAATATCCTAATGACATTTTTCAATCCCTTACCTATTGTAGTGTATTCTGACGGTTCAAACACAGCCAGCGAGTGTCCAAAAAGCTCAGAGAACCAAACAGAGAACTGTATTTGTTTGGTAAATAAAACCTTGCTTAAATAATTTCTTAATGTGGGAGAATTCATTACTTGGAAGACACTTGGTGTTTCAGAATAGTGACCACAATCATGTTTTTTTTTCTCTTTTCAGTTCCTCCGGAACTTTCAGTCCCCAAGGGGCAATCTCAACTCATAGTTCTGGAAGGAGACACTGTTGACCTACAGTGTTTGGTCTCAGGAAAACCCAAACCCATTATTATGTGGTCTCGGGTTGAGGAGAGTGGGCAAACTGCAGCACTAGCACCTATGATGCCTGATGGCTCAGCACAGATGGAAAGCTACGATGGCATACTGAGAATCTACAACGTGACAAGAAAGATGAGCGGGGCGTACCGCTGCCAAACAAGTCAGTACAACGGATTTAATGTGAAACCCAGAGAGGCCCTGATTCATCTTGTGGTGCAATGTGAGTAATCCACACTCAGCACACATTCAAATTCAATTAAAGAAACACAATGAGGAAAATAAAGATTTCCACATAACTACATAGAATACTTTGTCAAGTTTTGTGCTCTCTTCAGTTGTCGTCATAGCGTGTTGTTGGTTGTTTGTGGACCCAAATGCAGAACAATGGAATGGTGGCCTAAATGTTGACAAAGGAATTTAATAAAATGATGAACAGCAACAAACTTACAAAATCACAGGAAGCCAGGGCAAAAACACACGCAAACAAGTAAAAGAAACCAGCAGGTAGACATTGGGTAGCACAAGGAAGTGACAAGAAGGACAGGTGAGGAGTGACTGAGAATGAGAAGCTTAAATACTGGGGAGGTTGAATGTTGAGCGAAAGACCTGGGTTGATGAACTGATTTATTTCAGGTGTGAGTGGAGGGAGCAAGAGGCAGACTGAGGAGAAGGAGAGAGAAATTGGCAGAGGAGGCAAGGGAGAGTACACAAAGGAAATAAATGTAACACTGAAGAATACCAACACTAAAGAAACAATGAAAAAGTACAGTCACAAAGAATAACTATAAACAAGAAATAAATACAACTGGAAACACCAAGAACTGAACCAAAGGAAAACATGAACAAAGGAGATCTAACCAGAGTTGGCAGAAGAGGAAGGGACGAAACACAAAACAAACTAGAGTTCGACAAAGGAAAAGGGACCTTGGAAAGCAACAAAGGAGCAGGGATATTGGAAGGCAATGAATGAACAGGGACCCTTTGATAGCGTCCTTGGAAAGAGCCGGTGGAGCAGCGTCCTTAGAACCAGGGACCTTGGAGGGGACTCTGAAGAAGAAGATTCTGAAGGCGGTTGGCCGTGAGGTCAGAGAAACCCATAAAGATCATCTGGAGGTTGGCGGTGCAGTTGGAGGGACCCATGAAGACAATCTGTAGTTTGGTGTTTTGGCCGGTGGAACACTAAAAGACAACAATTTGTAGGTCGGGTTGTTGGCCGATGGGACCCACGAAGAAATCTGGAGGTTGGTTTTTTGGCTGGTGCAACCCTGAGGTTTGCAGATCTTGGAGGCCAAATGCAGAAGAGTTTGGTGCAGGCAGGACTGCTGCTCCACAGGAACCTGAAGTTTAGGAGCTGTCATCTATTGAAGGGATTTAAAATCCTCCGAAGAAGTAGTAAGTAAGGTGTAACCTATGTAGAGGCTTGGGAGCTGGAGAAGGCAACCCATTTACAGACAATGATGTTGGTTGGTCCAATTTTTTCAGTAATGCTTTGCTGATTCAAATCTAGTAAGCAGATTAAAGTTACTTATCCAAATCCCTGCGTTAATGTGCGTCACTACATTTGTCATTTTCTCTAATATTTTAATTTTACTTCCTCTATGTGTCTTGGGAAGTGACTGTGTTTTTATGCATCAATTCAGTCACATTATCAGTACTTGCAGTAATACGGTGCGACAAAAACAATGGCGGGAGAAGAGAGATATGCATTTTGTTGCTGGAAAAACAGAAATTACTTTGAGTTTCTGTCAGCAAACAATGATAATATCAAAGTTTGTTGTATATTCTGTGCTGGCAGGAGTGTTGTCTAGCTTAAAAAATATCACATCATATTTGAAGAAACATTTGCAGTTGCAACACGGGAAAGTCAAACTGTTAGCGCAAGTCACGCCAAGTGATTTGAGAGGTGGTCCCCCACCACCAAAACAACAAAAGCTTGACTTGAGTATAAAACCAATAAATGAGGGAGCACTAAATAAGTGGGTCAGGTGTTACGTAATAGACGAAATGTTGCCCTTCAAAACGGTTGACTCGCCTTCGTTTTGTGCCATATTACACCAACTGTATTTACTACTGTAAATGCCGATCTGCCTCACGGAGCATGCAAAAGAAGTATTTATGTTTAACAAAGTGAAACACTTACTTTTTCTGTAAAAAGAAAATATTTTTAGTGAAGTCAAGAAAGACATTTTTGTTTTGTGCAAAGCAAGTATTTGTTTATTATGCTGAAGTCTAGAATTTTTTTATGAAAACATGTATTTATGTTTAGTGCCATAAAGCCAAACCATTAGTATTTTTTTCATGTTTTTTTCTATCCCTGAAGCAGTGTTTTCAGCATGTACTTGAGTACGGTGGCCCTTAAGTGCAAAGCACTACAACATTAACAAAACGGAAGAAGTACGTCCCAGTGGGAAAGCTCAGAAATCGTCGATTGGACGACAGCTTGTTTTACTTTTGAACTGGAAGTTATTCTGGCTTTAACGTGTTTTTTAAAAACATGAACGTTCTCGGTGATCCAAACCTTACTACTACTATTCAAGAGTATTTTGAGTTAGGGCATAGATATGAGGTGATACTGGACATGCTCCGGACCAACCACCAAGACCTTTTTCACGCTTCCGAGTTTAAACGTGGTGTTTGACAACTTCCGGTGGCTATAGCGTTAGCACTAAAAAGCTAGGAAATGGCTCAGTCTCGCTAAATAACCTACTCATAGTAGTAATGACACTGCAGACAAACTAAAGCCATTTGTAAATATATTTACAAGCTGCCTGTCATGTAAACTGAAAACATTAAGTTATACAGTAGCTTAACTAAAGCCAGGTATAAAATAAATTCAATAAATCCATCCATCCATCTTCTACCGCTTATCCAGGGTTGGGTCGCGCAGCTTAAGAAGGGAGGCCCAGACTTCCCTCTCCGCAGCCATTTGTTCCAGCTCCTCCAGGAATCCCGAGGCGTTCCCAGGCCAGCCAAGAAACATAGTCCCTCCAGCGTGTCCTGGGTCTTCCCCGGGGCCTCCTCCCGGTGGGACGTGCCCAGAACACCTCACCAGGGAGGCGTCCAGGAGGCATCCTGACCAGATGCCCAAGCCACCTCAACTGGCTCCTCTCGATGCAGAGGAGCAGCGGCTCTACTCTGAGTCCCTCCCGGATGACTGAGCTTCTCTCTCTAAGGGAGAGCCCAGCCACCCTGCGGAAAAAACCCATTTCGGCCGCTTGTATCCGGGACCTCGTTCTTTCGGTCATGACCCAAAGCTCATGACCATAGATGAGTGTAGGAACGTAGATCGACCGGTAAATTGAGAGCTTCGCTTTTTGGCTCAGCTCTCTCTTCACCAAGACGGACCGGTACAGCGCCCGCTTTACTGCAGAGGCTGCGCCAATCCGCCTGTGGACCTCCTGTTCCCTTCTTCCCTCGTTCGTGAACAAGATCCCAAGATACTTAAACTCCTCCACTTGAGACAGGACACCCCCCCTGACCCGGCTCAAGACCATGGCCTCGGATTTGGAGGCACTGATTCCCATCCCGGCCGCTTCACACTCGGCTGCGAACCGCTCCAGCGAGAGCTGCAGATCACGCTCTGATGAAGCCAACAGGACCACATCATCCGCAAAAAGCAGAGATGCGATCCTAAGACCACCAAAACGGATCCCCTCAACACCCCGGCTGCGCCTAGAAATTCTATCCATAAACGTAATGAACAGAATCGGTGACAAAGGGCAGCCCTGGCGGAGTCCAACTCTCACTGGGAACGAGCCCGACTTACTGCCGGCAATGCGGACCAGACTCTGGCACCGGTCGTACAGGGACCTGACAGCCCGTATCAAAGGGCCCGGTACCCCATACTCCCGGAGAACCCCCCACAGGACTCCCTGAGGGATGCGGTCGAACGCCTTCTCCAAGTCCACAAAACACATGTAGACCGGTTGGGCGAACTCCCACACACCCTCCAGGACCCTGCTGAGGGTGTAGAGTTGGTCCAGCGTTCCACGGCCAGGACGAAAACCACACTGTTCCTCCTGAATCCGAGGTTCGACTATCCGACGGACCCTCCTCTCCAGGACCCCCGAATAGACCTTGCCAGGGAGGCTTAAGAGTGTGACCCCCTTGTAATTGGAGCACTTCAATAAAGCTTACCATAATCTGCCATGAAATAAAACACATGAAACGAAACTTCCACAGGTAGGACGGATTTATGGGTAGCACAGATCTTCAGGACACCCGTTTTCTGCAATTTCATTACTACTGTGAGCAGGTCATTGTTCGGCGGTTAATTAGGACAAAATATGTTTAAAATATTTTAGTTTAATAACACGTTTTCTTACTAAACTTTGCTAAATAGATGTCGGTGCGATACTATGTGAGATTGAAGCTGTGTAATAGCTGTGTAACATTAGTGTATATTAATCATATATCATTTCAGTGACCTGCACAGTTTGGTGGACACATTGTGGCTGTGCTGCATTTGATCAAGTCTGTCATACAACGTAACAATAAAAAAGAGTTGCGATGATAGCCATCTACCGTGCTACGGTAGGAAAATCTGATGAGGTAGTGTAGATAGTCAGAACACTGGACCTCAGCAGCTGCAAACAGAAAAGACAATAACTGTAACAATCTTGAACCAATACAACAAAAGAAAAACAATATCATCCCAAATAAACTTAACAGATATATAAAGAACCAAAAGGGGAACAAACACAATAAAAAAAGAAACAAATTAACATAGAAAATAAAGATTAGAAGCATCAGGAACGGGTGTGGCCCTCTTGCCACCCCACAGCAGGAGGCGAACTGGGCACCGATGCCACACCCCAAACACCGCATCAATCAAGGCGGCTGAACGCCACCACAGTCAGACTTCGGAGAGAAATAACCGTGCAGAAATCCAGGAGACAAAAGAGCAGCAGCCGTCCAAAAATGGAGGAGAACTATGAAAATGAATTGGTCACTGTTTTAACTGGTGGTAGGTGTCCACCAGAGATTTGCTGGTGGACACCTACCACCAGCAAATCAGCAGCATCCACCACAATTGGCGATCCATGGTAATGATCGAGTAATCTCTCAATTATTCTTACGGTTAATCGAGTAATTGAATAAAAAAAATCTAATAAAATCTAACATAGCAGCAGCGTTACTATGAAATATCAACATCAGCCCAATTTTTCATATTTGAGCTTCCCTAACAATAACCTTTCTGCAATTTAGAAAATTAACTTGTAACAATAACAGCTCACTTTCTAAGTTAATTTGAAGAAAAGTTATACAAAGATCTCAAGTTATATTCAAGTTAATAAAGAGGCAGGCTCACAAATATGTTTATAAAAAATGTCTTTTGGTTCATGGATTCATCTTCAGTCAGTTTAGCAGATGAACTCTGACCTTCCCAGACATTTATAGGTCTCGTGTTCAGCAACAATAACGATGGGATTTGACACCGGCGTTCATCACACACAGAAACTCATCTACCAGCTATGTAACGTCACGATGCGCATCGTCACCCATTGGTGGCAACCAGGATGATATGAAATTCATTTTCCGGTTAGTCAGTAAATCTACGCCACTATAGACGCCTGCAGTGTCTCGCCATTCACGCTGAACCAGCAGCTCCCAGAGGAAAAAAGCTGTCGTACTCCAAGCATCGCTCTGTCAGTTTAAGGATGCTTATTGGTCCCCCGAAAAACTACATAAACCCGACATTATCATGAATTAATAAAATCCTCCCAGGCAGAACTTGATAATAGGGCGTGATATGCTGCTAACACTTAGCTTCCATCAACAACTCAGGCAGAAGTGATAGCGCTGTGCATTGCAAAGACCAACCCGACCGGAACACGGTGCTAAATAATAAAACATAACTTAATGAAGCTTCAAGGGAGTCGAGGAATCGTTTCAGACAGTATAAGCACACGTATACACTGTTGAGAGGATAATTATTAAACCTTTAGCTCGTTGTCTCCTCTCTCGTTCCCCGGGTCGAGGGTCTCCCGTGCGTAAAGGTGAAAGCACATACACATCAATCTACTGTTCCACTGCAGACACATCCAGAGTTTATTCAGACAAGCAAATGCATCAAATCACACCAATAAAACACCAGAATCATCAGAACCTCAAAACCACAAGACAGAAACTGAAAGAAACAGAAAAATGGACAAATACAGAGACCAATACGTCTCCGGAGAGCGCCGGTGCCGCCGCACCCCAACAATCTGATTAATTCTTTCAGCTCCAAAACTTTTATAGGAAGCTATGTTCTCTTCTCTAATGTATGCAGTCTGGGAGGGTCCCTGCTCCCCTCATTAGAATAAGTTTCAAATTTCAAAGGGAAGTTGCTCCAAATGTTTTATGACTGTCGTTGCTGGGCTGGTGAGTCCTGAGAGAAGCAACATTCCACACTTCTGTGTGAGATCCTAAATTCTCCAGGTGTCCACACAATACAGATGGGTTCAGAAAAAAGGTTATCTTAACACAGGCCTTGTGAGAAACTCCTGAATAAACATATCCAGGCTGTAAACTAAAAGTGACGCGGAGGCTGGCAGAACTTCTCTCCCAACCAGAATATCCAACAGTTCAATCTGGATACAAGAACTGGCACAATTATATTTTACTTGTTGATTATCATAGACTAGCACATATCCAAATTAATATGTAGAATTGTTAATATAAAACTACAGATTAGACTCATTTGATCAAGTCATGTACATTATGTCTAAGAAAAATGTTCTGCTGATCAGACTGTTGATTGAGCTAAATTTAACTAAATGTTAACTTAAATTTGAGGCCTAATCAAGATAGTATTAGTCTGTCTAATATTTAAACATGTGCTTAAAGTTAAAACTAGCATAATTGAATTATCATTTCCAACATTCCTCCTTTTGATCTCTTCAGAAAGAGATCACCAATAGAAATGATCTGAATCCTAAGACATTGTACAGAGAGGCTACCAGCCTTCAACCAAAGTGATAATCTGTTATCTAAAGAATTAAACCTTCATTTGGGGGATTCTCATTGTGCAGTTCCCAGCAGCTCCACTGCCCGTTTTCCCTACAAACTTTATTGGCATCATCTAATAAGGAAATGGAGCTGTTGGGGACTGCATCCCCTCACAATGATTCAGACCTTAAGTTTTCTCCAAATGGCAGTTACAGAAATACTAAGGCAGAAACCAATAGAACATTTACACATGCAAGATTGCATTATCTGTTAGAATCAGCTTAGTCATCATTATTGAAAGACACACGAAATCAGACATCAACATTCATGAACGTATAAGACTCTGAAATAAATGTTCCCAATTATCAAGCCCACTGTCATTTCTTATCATGTAAAATTATTATCAAATTGCATAAAGAAGTTAATTCCCAGAATGAAACTTAACCAAGATATCCTGCACATTATACTTAATAACCACTTGCCTGTGAAATATGATTAATAATATAAAAAGCTAGTAATATACCTTAAATCAACATCCCTCATGTAGAATTTCTCATGATGAAAAGACAAGCTTATTTTATCTTAAACCAATAATTATGATGTAAATTATGATTGATTATAATAACTTTAAGCAATGTTACCTTGACTACCTGTAAAAATTATGATTAGAACAAGTTATGCATCGAAAAAACAATCCCTGTGGAAGGAAGGGTTATTTACAAACTGACTGTGAACAATCCCTTTTTTAAAAAATATTCTCATTTTCTGTCTCTGTGTTCTTTGATGTTCCTTAAAGTGGAAATGCGAGTTCGTTGACAGGTCGCAAATGAAATGAAAGTTCTTCAATAATTCGCAAAGAAAGACGAAAGTTCGCAAAAAGAAAGAAAGCGAAGATCAACAACGATCCACTTGCAGCTTGATCCTCGGGAAACCTAATTTCCTTGTCAGGTTTTAACACTCAGGTGTTGTACCTGAGTGTTCGTTGCTCACTGAGAGGGTTTATTATGCCTCTTATCTTGTCAATGAGTTTAAGATATAAAGCGTAATCTCCTCTTCTCATTTAATGACATCAGAAAAGGATTATTATGCCTTTTCCGTGCCTTGACTCCAGAACGAAGATGGTTGAGCCAGGAAATCCTGTTGTATTTCTGGCTGGGAGCGCAGAGCCGACTGCGTTCCAGGTTGGAGCTGAAGACGCTTCTGGACACCAGGTTGAGACTGAAGATCCTCCTTTTGACCCTGTAGTGCAGCTTGTAGTTCCTTGTTGGCGGTTTGGCCTTCAGCTGGTTGCCGAATGCTGAAACAAATTTTGTCTAGTCGTGTTGGTCTTGTCCGTTGAGTCATCCTGGTCATCCTATCTAGAGCTCATGTTAATAAAATTCCTAATGGTCATTACCATAAGAGAAAAAGCATTAGACCAATTTAATAAATTTTGTCTGTGCACAGAGTCGCCAATTGATGCTCCAATTTATTCTTATTTTGTTCTTTAATTCATGCCTGTGATAGACAGTTCAACAAGCAGGCTTCACCCAGTTTTATCTCCAGCTGCAGCAGGTCCTTAGTTCTAAGAATAGGTCCCATTGTCATATGTTAGTATATACATTTATTCATTAGTATTAGTAATATTTAATTATTTGTTTATTTATTTACTCTGGATAATAATAATGTTTAATCAAACCTTCAATCAGCGTTGTATTCATTTTGTTCTCAGGAAAGAGAGTTTTGTATGAGCTTTCCTGTTTTAAAGCTTCTATGCAAACTGTTACTTTTATTTCTTGGATTGATTATTCTCCTGTCAGTCATCCTCTTCTAACATAACCCAGTAGTGTAAGAGAGAATTTAGTGTTTAAGCTTATTTCAGCCTTGATCGAACCGTTGATACTTTTATCAGTGATTACTGATTAATCTGCTGTGTCACCGTATTTCTACAAAATATATTTCCATTGAAGAAGTTTTCCAGATAATGTTTAGATGCTCCCACAGCTGTGATAATCAATCAGAAAAAAACCCGACGTGTGGAATGTGTTTTTTTCACCAGCTTGACCCCACAGCCATACTAATTAAAAGTCTTGCCTGCCATAAAGTCCTCCCCTCCAAGAGGTGAGAATTCTTGGGGGATCATTTATTGCCATTTGGCAATCAAGATAAGATCAGACTTCAAGTGGGTATTTTCTTACTTTGACTACAAAATAAGTGAAATGTCAAACCAGTAAACTTAGAGGTTGAGGAGACTGCTTCTTTATTCCTTTATTTTAAACATACTGTATTTTGTCTCCCTTTTTAAATATACAAGCCACAAAAGGAAGTTACACTTTTACAGGCTGCTAAGCCCAAAACTTCCTGTCAATTTTCAGAAGCAGTTCCATGATTATTAATTTTCTCAATCTCTACTTTAAACCGATTGTAATTTGAATCCTCATATTTCCTTGAATAACCTGGTTAGACAACATATCACTATTTGAAGTGAAGCAGCATAAATGCAGCAATCGAGTGATCAATCTCATGTTTTAAGAAAACCTACTAAACTATATTTAGAAAAAGTCAGTTTATGTTAGAAGTAAAGTTATTTCATGGAAGCATATAATGTAAGTCAAATGCATTTAAAAATCCTTCGTCAGTAATATTCAGCCTCCGCAGTCGAAACTCTACAGATATATCAATTAGATGAGGAAACCTCAAATGAATCAGTATGGTAAAAGATGAAGTATTCAATCTGAAAATATTAAAATTAGCTCAAACATATAATATCATGACTTCAATGTCACCACAATATTCCCTCATCACTCATGTAAAAAATATGTCTATGTTTCAAATTGTATTATAAATCAAAGCTATATTATCACCTTAAATATGAGTTCTCATTTGCTTTTAAGTTATGTTTGTTCCTCCGGTGAATTTAGTCAGACATAAGGTAATCTATCCATATTCCAGTTGAAGCCTGATCAGCTGACTCCAAAGATATTTAAGTATGACTGTAAAATTTTGTGTTTAATTTTAGTCCCTTATATTCTGAAGGGCAAAAAATATATAATCAAAAACTGGGACAGAAAATGAGAGTCATCTGTTTCATATATATTGCCTAAATTGTGAGCCATCTGGTTCTTCCTTATACCATTTTGTTTAATAACTAAAGTCGTCCCGAACGAGGCAGATAATTCAAAAATTCTGCCCTGCAACCTTCCCTCATTTCACCCACAAACTATGCAGAACAGGGGGGATGTAACTGCCCACCTAACCCGGCTAGCATGCAAACATCGAGGTCTGAACCCAGAGGAACAATGAGATGTCAACCAGGTGAGGGAGGACCCTATTTATACTGACGCCAGCGCCTCAGCCAATCAGGTTCCAGCACATGTGTGGTGCGTTCAAAGCCTACAGGGCATACTGCCACATAAATATTTTACCCACAAAGAGTTACAAGAATTTATACAGTATCACAAGCAAAAGTACACATTTCATTGTGCAGAATGTGAATGTTTTAATGTGAACAAAAATATATGTCTCTTACATATAACATACTATGCATCTTATGAACAGCAATGTTTTTTTTTTTCGTTTTAAGTGGGGCAAATCACTTATATTAAAAACAAACTAATGAAAGTTGCTGCTGTAATCTGATTGTTTTAATAAGCCAAGTAACTTGCTATGATCCCAGATTCTTAACAGTTGTAATACTGGTGTGTGGACATCCAGAGGTCAATTTTAAGGCATTCATTTTCAATGTCAATGTTTTTAAAGAAATGTGTGATTAATATACAGCATTTTTCTGACAACTGAAATTGTAGTTACTTTAGTGTGCTATAAAATAGCACTAAGTGGCTGGAAAGTACATAATATTGCCCCTGTAATAACTAGTTATGATTTTCTTTTTTGTATTTCAGTCACTCCGACTGTGAAGCCTGTTTACACTGAGGTACGTCAGGCCCTTGGCCGAGCATTCAGCCTCACCTGTAACTTACTGCAAGCTTACCCAGCTCACCATCTGCAGTATGAGTGGAAACTGGGCTCACGCCTGCTCACTGTTGGTCAGTTTAGTGACCAAAGCCATGACACCAGTTACCATGTTAAAGCTCTGAACCGAGAAGGCTATGGCGAGTACACATGTGACATCACCAATGAAGCCGGGGCGGGTCGGTGCACCTTCCTGCTTACAGGTGAGCCAGTTTGAATGATACGATTATAAGTTTTTAATAAAAGACATACAATCATGTCTGCGTGTAGGGATGGTGCAATAAACAATTCACCAATTAATCACATGATAAATTAAAATGAGCTCAATTATGAAATGAGGGTGAGAATTTTCAGGTACAGCTTAAGGGAAAGGTGGAAGATCAGATTTGATTGAAAGTTTCTGCTGTGTTGTCTGTGAAAGAACATTTTGCGATAGTAGCTGTTTGGTTAAGTGAGTCAATGTTGATTGTGTTTTCAAAGATTATAGTGAAATGATCAGACAATGTTACATCAGTTACAGTGACATTGGAAATATTCACACCCTTACTGATAATGAGGTCCAGTGTGAGACCTCGATTGTGTTTTGCTTGGTTAATATGCTGAATTAGACCAAAATGATCAAGAATATTGCACAGCTTTTTTGACCCTTTGTCAGCATGAATGTTGAAGTCTCCAACAGTTATTAAATAGTCATAATCAAAGTATATAAGAGATACAAGTTCATTAAAGTCAACAAAGAAGTTTTCTACATATGTTGTAATTTTGCATAAGGTTAGTGTCTAGTTTATGGCCTTTTACCTCAATACCCAGATATTCAAAAGAGGTCAAATGACCTAAGAGGACTTAATTAGAATTGATGAAATTCTTAGATATGGAGGCCACCCCTCCTCCTATTTTGTTTTCTATTCTCACTTGAAAAATTGCCGCTACAGACTGATGACCTGTTCAGGGTGACCCCGCCTCTCTCCCGAAACGTTCGCTGGAGATAGACACCAGCACCTCCCGACCCCACTAGGGACAAGGGTGTACAGGAAATGGATGGATGGACTTGAACATTTTTAATTAGGGGGCGTTGATTCGATTAGTACAGGCGATTCAGAATTGTCATCCAATCATTTTTCAGTCAGGAACATAACATCACCATTTTTGAATAGACCTTTAGCTAAAACAAATCCTATATTTAAAAGAGCCATTTTTAGCAAGTTGGTGGCAGATAGTTCCTTTAGACAGGGAATGAGTCTGAGGTTTGAATTAAGATGGCTGTATTTTACTTCTCTGTTTTTTGTGAATTTTCTCATAGTGATCTGGACATGTAATGTCATCATTCATTGTACTGGGGGGCCAGACATATTCTGGAGGAAGACAGGTATAAACAAACAGTCTGGGCCCCAGGCTTCAGACCTTAGAAACCTTAGAGACCTTAGACTGGTGAATTCTCTGGGGAGTCAGAGCCAGATGGCTATGATGAAGTAAAGTCTGCTGCATGATCACCAAGAAGCGAATTACCAAGGAGGAGAACATATTGGTTAATTCCATCCATAAATTTGACACACTCAGGTCCTGGAGAAGACATTTCTTCAGAGGTGTTTTGTGACTTCAATGAAGGAGTTTGTTCCTGATATGTGGAGGATTGAACCTGGGTTGAACTCAGTATTCCTCTCCAGAAAAGGAATCTTTGTTTCTGCCTGTTGGAGTCTTTCTATTATACTGTTGTTGTTCTCGGTGTCGCCCAGAGGCATCTGGCCCCTCAGCTCGGAAGGGGGAACAGTAGATTAAAAAGTAAAATGTAAAAAAAACCCACTGTCCTTCGGTTTGAAGTGATCCACTTATGATTCCATACATTTTTTTTATGTCTTCTTGTTTAACTGGTGTCTCTATTTGTCCCCCTCTCTGATCCATGACCCCTACATCTCCTCAGGGAAAGCCTACAGACCAGAGTTTTATCATGATACCTACAATGCTCTGTGGCAGAACAGACCTCAAGTCTACGGTTTCAAACTTCAATGGACTCAGATGGAGCCCAATTCTGTGGATCGAATTATGGCCTATCGGCTTGGCATCAGGCAGGTGAGACTATCAGATCATACATAAACTAATACTGCATTAAATTCAGCATAATTTTAACTACTTATCTGTGATTTTACATAATATAGGAATAGAGTTGCAAAGGTGTGAAAATGTCCATTACCTTTTGTCGTGGAAAAAATGACTTTAGCAAGAGTCTGGATGAGAAGAAATAAGAAATTTATTAAAACCTTGCAAGGTGAGAACAGAAATACAGAATCACAGGAGTCTGTCAAGTCTGTTCTGACCAACAGTGGATCTGGCTTCCAGATCCACTGTTGGTCTGGTCCCACTGTCCATAGGTTCTGGTCAGAGAAGAGAGAGACTTGATTGGACAATAGGTGTGAATCGCTGATCGTTATGTACCAAGGATTCTGTGGAGCCCAACACAGATGGTCTGGCTATTTGTCTATTGTTAGGGAAAGAGGGCTGTTAAAAGGCCAGCCGCACCGTCTCTGTGCTGGGGGAGGAACACCTAGAACACCCTGTTACCATATAACAGGTAACAATACCTGTTATATGGTAACAGGTATTGTTACCATATAACAGGTAACAATACCTGTTATATGGCCCCGTAGAAGTCTAAAGGAGAGCAGCAATATTCTGATAAGATCATGCAGACACAATCTAAAGCACAAAAGGGGTGAGAGCACATTATAAAATTTTCCATTACATTCCCTTCTTTTGATTATAATAAACATTGTTTATATTAATCCCACAAAAGATAATAAAAATGTTGATAATTTTGGAAAACGTCAATGCACAATCGTATGTCCTTCACAAAGAAGATCCAGAGGGAGAACCAGTACAAGCTGATGATCGCTCATCGTAAGAAGTCATCACAGAGTAAAGGTTGTTTTACATTGGCTCAGAGATTCAAGTGTCTTTGCGTCATGAAAATTGGAGCATGTCTCTGGTAGGAGCAATGGCAGCAGCAACCACATCCCTAATTGAAGGAAGATGATGCTGATTAAGCTTGTGCAGGCCTTGCACAAACACATGGGCTCCTGCCAACAATTCTTCTTATGATCTGGCAGGGGTTTGAGGGAATTTCTTCCGGATGTCTTCTTTCTTTGGTGTCAGAGGTTTCTAGCACTTGAACACACCGTTGGAGTGAAGTTTTTACTACCCACTCTCTTGCTGCAATCGGGTTGGTTGATGTCTGGTTGGAGGTCGTCTCCTGGATCAGGAACTTCTCTGCGCTGGCTTGTATGGATCCATCTGGCTTTTTTCAGCAGCCTGAGTCATGAATAGCTCTTGGCGGGTTCTTTGCCAAGTCACTCGTGCTCGTTATGGTTCTTCTTCACCATCGTCCAGTCAGCGGGTTTCAGTCAATGCAAAGGCTTTTGCAGGGGTCGAGTGAAAGTGAAAGTCTTACAGCTTTCACAGCCTGTAAGACTTAAAGAACAGTGGAGAGGTCGTACAGTAGGATAACATTGCATTATCCCTAGGCCTGTCATAAACGGTAAATCAAGTAATCGGACGATTAAAAAGCTATCGAGTAAATTTAATTTATTGTCATTATCGTTTCTCCCAGTATTTTTCCATGACACTGGTTAACGTCAGTGCTCTTCACTGACCCTCCCTTCCTCATTTCTTTAGTGTAATGGCCAGTTCACACTACACTGTCGGCTGTTTGTCTGCCCATTTTCAAACACTAGCTAATCGTGGTGTGTTGTGTCCAACAATTGGCACAAAATAATGGCTAAAGTCCAGTTAACTCACTCCAAAACCTGGCACTAATCAACACTCCACCACAATCTACCTGTAAGGCATGTGGCTGGTGTCAGCGTAAATTCTAACTGAATGAACATCACCACAACCCACCGATGTCACGCCAACGATCTGAAAAGTTACCGGGTTTATCAACTGGTAACAGCTTGGCTTCAGCTCCTCTTCTGGTCATTTCTGTGGATATTCTTTGCACAAAACGCAAAACAAATACCAATGTTGGTTCCACACATCGCTGTTTGGGATTAGCCTCCGTGCTTTCTGATTGGCTACCTGCCACATTCAACAGGCTGCGTTCTCGCTCCCTGTGGGGAAACCCCGTAGATCGGAGCGGCCATGAGGTTCAACCGACTGAATGCGATCATTCCTAACATGACACACTACAGGACGATCGGTTACAAAGTCACAGTGACAATGTTAGCATGTTTAATGTTGTAAGATTGTCGTAAATCATGTAAAGTGACCTGGGCTTAAGTGGCCGGGGGGGGGGAACTATTGCATTAGGTGGTTGATGCCCATCTTCTCTATTTAAATCTGATCATTATTGGAGGGCAATATAGTATACAGACTTCATAATCTGCATTCCTTGGTTGAATGTAGCTTCCACTTCCACCTTGGTTCTATGTTGTTTAGTCTCCACTAAAGTTCACCCCTTTGACAATGTAGACTGAGAGTTCATTCCATGTTTTGCTCTTTGTTTACCAGTTCAACATGTTCCACTGAAAACCACGTGCATCTATCCTTGGCAGGACACCGCCCGCACTACCATGCCATTCCCATCAAATCAGTGCAAAAGGGTCCCCAAACAACACCATCGTCTATCGCAATAATTATTATTATTATTTTTTAAGACAATTAATAGCTTCTGCAAAATTTGCTACTATGACAGGCCTAATTATCACAAACAACAAGGGGGGAGTGGCCTGTTCCCTTAAAAGGATTCTTGCCACAGTCTGTGTGGCACAAAACATGCATGATTTACAGTATCTTCTGCATAACTATAAATGTGTGTCCATTTGGTAAGATAGGAAAAGAAATGGTTAAGCAAACAGTGATTCAACATCATGGCTTCTTCACACCATATGAGACGGTTGGGGGTTACCCTACCCTAACCCTAACCCCCTGCAATCTGCCACAGACACTTCTCATCTGTAGAAACAAAGGGCTGTTAAGGACACAAAGCAGCAGGGTCTTGGTTTAAGAGGGGTGACGCTCTATCTTTTGTCTTTTGCAGCAGAATCCGCTATTCTGTTTTCCAGTAATTCTGAAAAAGCCAAAAGGTAATGTGCAACTCCAAATGCGCAACATGAAACTGGAAATTGTCATGACTGTCCTGTGGAAAGTTTGCAAGCTTCAATGAGAGAAATAACTTCAGCCATTTGTACAGAGAAGTGGGGAACTGAGCATCCCTCCCCAGTTATAATGTGACCTACAAACGAATCAGACATTTTCCTACACTAATTTCAATTCTAACAAAAACACTTTGGGTCCATAATCATGCCAATGTTTTATCTTTTTTACAGAGAAACTGTTTCCTACTTTGAGTGGTGGGGGGTTCGCTTTGAGATGGGGTTGCATGGGACAATATTAGCAGTGATTGTCCATTGATAGCCTTTCAACTTGACAACAAACTGAACAGATTGTCATGGACAGACAAAATTCATTTGAAAGATTAACACAGCGTTTTGTCCTAAAGTGGAATTTGGAACAAAATTGGTGCTTGAGGTTGTAGCGTTCCTTATATATGTTAGAGATCTGTATATCTTTTAGAGTTTCATTATTTATTTATTTTTTGTTCACTGAATTGATTGGATACAAGCGGATACAAGCGGCCGAAATGGGTTTTCTCCGCAGGGTGGCTGGGCTCTCCCTTAGAGATAGGGTGAGAAGCTCTGCCATCCGGGAGGGACTCAGAATAGAGCCGCTGCTTCTCCGCATCGAGAGGAGCCAGTTGAGGTGGCTCGGGCATCTGGTCAGGATGCCTCCTGGACGCCTCCCTGGTGAGGTGTTCCGGGCACGTCCCACCGGGAGGAGGCCCCGGGGAAGACCCAGGACACGCTGGAGAGACTATGTCTCTCGGCTGGCCTGGGAACGCCTCGGGATTCCCCCGGAGGAGCTGGCCCAAGTGGCTGGGGAGAGGGAAGTCTGGGCCTCCCTCCTTAAGCTGCTACCCCCGCGACCCGACCCCGGATAAGCGGTAGAAGATGGATGGATGGATGGATGGATGAATTGATTGCACTTATGTTTGTTGTATCTTGTAGAAGAGATAATTGATCTAATTTTATGGCCTGGAGAGTTTGGACAAAATCCTAGTCAGTGGGTTTTGTCAGGGCCTCTGATCTCTTCTTACAGGGAACAGAGGAGTGCAACCATAAGAAGTTTCACATGCAACAATAATGCCGGCAGCTTTAAAGGAATGTCCTGTATTGCTTCAGGTTTTCATAGGCCTAGTGTTTGTTAAATTGTCTGCAGTTGGATTTGGAAAAGATCACAAATGGTTCACAGTATTTTTACACCTACATCATACTTGTTGGTCGCATTGATGACAACTTAGATTTAAACTAGGGCTGGGTTTAGGGAATGGTCAGTTTTAGACAAGAACACTTCAGTAGAAGTTTTAAAATCTGAGGTCAGTCCTACAATTTTATAATATTCAAAGCATTATCATCAGGTCAAAGGTCAGAGGGGTCCAGTCAGTTACAGTCACACATAGTCTAACAAAAGCCACATAGTCTTCCAAGGCCTGTTGCCTGGCTCTGCAAGGGACACTTGGGACATCAAACAAAGACAGCTGCGCAGGGGACAGACAGACAAAAAGGGCAGCAGCTTATGTTGCCCAAAACACACATGAAACAGACAGTTTTCAAAAATAATTTGAAACCATGTCTCCTCAAAATCTGCATCAGAACCATCTGAAGCACAAACAGTGCAGTGTGAGCCCTCAGCCTGCATACAATCAGAGGAAGTGGAGACTCCGTCTCCAGCTCCCTGCAGGAGCCATGATGTTTGCTCAGAAGCAGGAATCTTCCATTGATATGCGTATGCACCTGTACAGGTGATTGCTGGGCTGCAATACACAACTCTCATGGAAGGTTCAATTTGCAATCTAACGTTGACACCTTCAGAGGTGGATTTAAGAATGATTACCAGTTAGCCAGTGACTATTGCCCATGTGATCAGTGGGGCTTAAATTTAACCACACATAAAATGTCAAACTAGAGACCTGTCTGGGGTTAGTCAGGTAATGAATGGGACATAAGTCCGACCAAAGAAATGGATGTTTGAATAGGGACCCATCTGATGTTTGGTAGGAGATGGGTATTGTAATTTTTTCCCTTCACTGTTTGTCCTAAGGCAGCCTCACCGTCTCTGTGCTGGGGAAGGAACACCTAGATGGTAACCCTGCTGTTATATGGCCCCGTAGAAGTCTACAGGAGAGCAGCAATATTCTGATAAGATCATGCAGACACAATCTAAAGCATAAAAGGGGTGAGGAGCACATTATAAAATTTTCCATTACACCTTTCCAAAAAGGTTCCAGGTTTTGTGCCCTTGTTTTTTTACAGAGTAAAAAAACTCTGTAAAAATAATAACTTTATGATAATTTTTAAAGAATCATAAATGCTCTCAAAAACTCCTCATAAGCCTTATCAACATCCATCCATCCATCAATCCATCAATTTTCTATATTCCGTTGTCCCTTACTGTGGTCGGGAGGTGCTGGTGTCTATCCCCAGCTAACATTCCGGGTGAGAGGTGGGGTCACCCTGGACAGGTCGCCAGTCTGTCGCAGGGCAACACAAAGACAAACAGGACAAACAAACATGCACACACACACTCACACCTAGGGACAATTTAGAGAGGCCAATTAACCTGACAGTCATGTTTTTGGACTGTGGGAGGAAGCCGGAGTACCCGGAGAGAACCCATGCATGCACAGGGAGAACATGCAAACTCCATGAAGAAAGACGAGGGCAGGGAATCGAACCCAGAACCTTCATAATTTTCTTTATATATTAATAGCCAGTCTTGCTTTTAAAAAAAATTCTAAGTGCTTCTATACATTCATCAGTCTTATCAATATGAACACTGGCCGGTGATCACTGAGGGCATTTATTGATAATCCACTTTCTAATTTCCTTTCTAACTCATTTGAAAAAACATTGTCAAGCAATGTGGCACTGAGAACTTTAATTCTAGTGGGTCTTTTTGGAAATAAGTTAATACTGTACACCATGTTAATGAAATCTTCTGTATCTTTGTTTTGATTTAATAAGTTGCTTTCAAAATTACCAACTGTTAGAATATGTTCTCATCTTCGAGTTGTTTTGTGTTCTGTATCCTCTCATGTTGTGTTTGTGTTCATGTTGTACTGTTGTTGTCCACTGGGGGCAATGTGGGGAGTTCCTGTGTAAGCAGCTCTGTTTTATGAGTAGAGAGTAAGTTGTTGATGAGCTGACTGTTGGACAAAATAAACAAGAACAATCACAGCTATCTAACGGAAAGAAGTGTGGTTTGTTAAAATGAGTACAGAACAAGAAAACTCAACGCCAACAAACATTATCCACTGCACCCAATTATTCACATTAGTAAAGTGTTCCTCTATCCAGTTCTGAAACATGCTTATGTCAGAACGTGGTGTTCTTTAAACACATCCGATGATTTTATTTTCTGTCCCCACCCCCAGATTTCTCTCAATTGTACATGGATATTATCTACAACAGTTGACATTTCTTCCCACCTCTTTATACTTATAATTTACATCCACTTTGTTTTTTCTGTTCATACAGATCAGTTTATAACTGGTCAAAATCCATGTCATTATCACTGTTTATCCAAGTGTCTGATATTACCATAATATTGAAGAGATAGAAGAGGTTGGGGCTTGTCACTTTTCACACTCATATTTCTTGGAACCAAAATGTTGGGTTCAAGTCTTTTTTCCCACATACAGAACACAATCAGGACAACAGGAAATCAGATAAATAGAGTTTATTTTGACAGTGATAAAATGTGAAATTGTGTGGTTCTTGTCCTGAATGGAAGTCGGGGTCATCGGTACTCTGAAGATGAACACAGTAGTGGATTGGTGGTGGATGGCCACCATGTCCCTACACTGCTGTGGTGGTGGAGTCATGCTTTGGGCTGAAATCATGGGGAGAGAAGCTGGTTGGCCCCTTTAGGTTCCCTGAAGGTGTGAAAAGGACTTCAGCAAAGCATAAGGACTTTCTGACTGGAGGACTGGCAATTGGGTCCTCTTATGCTCTGACAGATGTGGTAGGTCAACTGCAGGTGTGTCTGATCAGGCAACAGATCTGTCTTCCAGTGGAACAGCAACTCTCTGGCTCCCTCTGGTGGATAACTGAGAGGACAGAACCCACACAGACCCAAAAGCCAGTTTCCCAACAGTTGTTAAGCTGCCGTTGAAGTAGACAAATCTGAAGTTGTAATTCAAAACTTACATGAACTATATACTACTAAATGTAGCATCACACACCAGTGAAACAAAGCACAAAATAAATAATCAACTTACCTTTATGAAAATACATCGAGCGAACGCGTGTTTGCTGATAACTGATTGAATGTGATATCCTTGGACCTCACAGCTGCAAGCCAGGCTAACTTGTGTCTCCATCTTATACTTCATGGACAGGAAACCTGAAATTTTTACACTGGACTTTTCCTTTTTACTTGAACAGCCTTTGACACATCACCAACAAGCCAATGTTGAATAAAAATGCACAATCTCTTTGAGGTGAAATGAGATCTGAGCAACACTCTCAGAGCTAGGCAGCTCGGAGTAAGACTCACACAATGTAGACCCCCCATTGATTGAGAGTGAGAGAGAGAAAGATATATATTATGTAGTGACTATGTTGTCTTTGGTTGGGTGAACAAAATCCTGCGTGCGATCAGTAGCTGTTAGCGATCAGTAGCTGTTAGCGATCACTAGCTGTTAGCTATCAGTAGCTGTTAGCGATCAGTAGCTGTTAGCGATCAGTAGCTGTTAGCGATCAGTAGCTGTTAGCGATCAGTAGCTGTTAGCGATCAGTAGCTGTTAGCGATCAGTAGCTGTTAGCGATCAGTAGCTGTTAGCTATCAGTAGCACGCTGCTGGTGGATATTTGTGGATTAGGAAGCAGAAAGATGACATTGTTGTTTCTCCCTACATCCAGTGGGTGGCGCCATAGACATAGATGAAGAATAGACGCCTCATAGACCGCTCTTGCCTATTGTCCGCTTCCGAGATTTAGGACCGCTCCACTCAGCGTTATATGTTTGACAGGCACAATGAAATATCAGTGCCTTTAATCGATCATAACTCATTGAATACTAAACAGATTTTCATGATTTTTTTGCTGTAACCTTATTCAAGCAGCTATCATAGCTACATTTACAAGGAAACTATTTTCTTCAGTATTTTTGATTCACAGTTGAGCATATTTAAATATTCTCAATGGGGAAAACAGAATAAATTAGAATAGAATATTTTGATATTGATGGATAATGACCATTTAAAAAGCACACAACCAGTCATCATTTTTTAAATATATTATCTAGTAATACCAATACATATTTATAGATATATACAAACACAAAATAACTCAATCATAGAAAAACAAAGATGATTAAATACTGATTAAGACTGAATAACATAATATATGCAGCCGTATTTATATGGGTCAATATTTTCCAGCTAAGGAGTTTGTAGCTTAAGAGAGATTCAGCAGCTCAGATTCATCTGTGTGGTGCAGTGAATCTGTCTCTCCTTAAAGACGTTTCCACTTCTTCCTCACATCGTCTTTATGAAACCTTCAAAGCACAAATGGGAGCTATCTTACTTTTGACAGAGTGAAAGAATTACATACAAATAACAGCCGTTGCCACTTTGTGTCTAATAATCCAAATCATTGTTAGGGAATAATTCAAACTTTTTAAGATTTACAAAAAGAAGAAGAGGGGACAAGTCAGGAGGGAGAGTGGCAGCAGAAATCTGTAACTTAGATGCATTTAAGGTAGGGCTTTCTCTGTTCTACCTTAGATGATGATCAAAATATTTAGATATTTTACATCTAAAAATAAAAACATCTTAAATGTTTTTATCAACATTATGAAAATTTGGATGCTTTTCTCATCTTAGTGATAAAATTTAGATGATAAAAATGTTATCTATAATTCTTACCATCTAAAATGATGATATAGGTAGCTGTAAGTTGTTGCACCAATAACTATTGAATTAAAACATTTCTTTAAATGTAGAGTCCTTCGAGGCCCTGACATTTGTCCATCTACTTCTGTGTTTGTCTCAGATGGATCAGACTCGCTGGTGGGAGCAACAGATTTCTATTGGTGGACCCATCCAAAAGGGCCAGCTGCTGACTTACAACCTGACGGAGCTGATCAAGCCTGAGTCCTACCTGGTGCGACTCACCCCTATCACCCGATACGGTGAGGGGGATGCTTCTGAACGCACAATCACATACAGCGGTGCGTTATTGTCTTATACATTGCTAATTATAACGATATTTCTTTGTTTGATGTGTCATTTTATGGATAATATTTTTTGCAGTTTCAAAACTTTAAAAAGTCTGAAAATGTCATTATATTTGAGAGGAAGGGCCTGATCTACAAAGATTCAAAATGAGTCAGCTGCTGAGTCACTTGTAGCTTAATAATCCCAAACTGCAGGATTAGTGACTTTGAGCTGCAGTAGTCCTGCAGATCAGTCAGCGTTATATGGAACTAAAACAGTCTCATAATTCATAATTGCACAGATCAAGATTCACAAATGCATACAAAGGCTATTATCTTGGTCTCAGGACACCTTCCCTGCCAATGATTGCAGAAAAGCCTAAGCTGCTTCCTC
Organism: Phalloptychus januarius; assembly: GCA_902982915.1. Lineage (NCBI taxonomy): Eukaryota > Metazoa > Chordata > Actinopteri > Cyprinodontiformes > Poeciliidae > Phalloptychus > Phalloptychus januarius. The sequence goes on from CADWAE010000097.1 coordinate 539,436, forward strand.
GGTTTACTGTTTAACAGCCTGGGAAACAAACCCAGGCTGTTAAACAGTGACTTTAATCACAAGAAATTCAACTACATAGAAAGACACCAGCCTGGCGCTATTAGCATGCAGAATCGCTAGCATAGCTCAGTAGCACAGCTTACTCACTTCGATCACTAGCTTGTGATGACAGTTGCACAATTAAATCGATTAACATTAATAACGATAACATGGAGATAAATAGCTAAACACATTAGATAGATATTTCTCTTACCGCTCCTTTGTCGCTTCCAGAAGCCAGGCTGACGTCTAAACTGTCTGTGCTCCTACATGGCTACAGCATGTTGGAATGGGTTAATGTGATTGGCTGAAACAAAGGTTGGGTCTGTTCATTGGCTGAAGCAAGAAATTTATCTGACTGGTTGCTGATAATCCAATCAGATAGACCATTTATTTAAAAAAGGCATTGTGTGTGTGTGGGGGTGGGGGTGTGTGTGTGTGTGTGTGTGTGTGTGTGCGTGTATTGAGAACTCAGGGGAGTCTCAAATACACACACAAGTGTATTTGCTGTGCAAAACTCACAGCCCAGAAGTAGAATCAAGATATAATTGTGTTTGCATGAAAAATACAAGTGTGAATCTTGTTCTCTGCATTTTTGAATTATGAGACTATTTAACTCCATAGCATTGCTGGAGGATATTTTTATCTATATTTTATTATTATTTTATATTCTTAAAATGTTCCAAATGTTTGAGAAGCAACGTCTTCTGACATTGTATCTATGCTTCCTGCTTGCTAGAGACCACAGACATCTTTGCATGTCAGTTTTCACCTCCTTTTCAAATGTGCTAAATAAAGATGGAAAAACCAACAGCCACAGTCTGTAAATCATTTCCTCATCATGCTCCTAGTATTTAGGAGCATGATCAGCATACGCGTTGCATATTTATGAAAGCAGACACACTCAATTTATTGCTTTCTATTGTCTCTTTTATTCTTTTGCTGATGCAACTCAGTTTATATATACAGTGCAAATTCACAACAACTACTGTCTCAAGGAACTCTACAGAAAAAACAACAATTAAATTAAATCATACTTCAGTTGAAACCAGATATTTACATACACTGAATAAAAAATCATACATGTTCTTTTCCAGTGGTATTTTTTTGGAACTTTCCTTAAATTCAAAAGTTTATATACAATTGGTCAGTATCAAGGACATCTGTCTTTTAAACTGTGACCTGGGTCAAACCTTTTGGCTTTCCAAGCTTCTCACAATAGTTTGCTGAAGTTCTGGCTCATTCCTCCTGACAGAAATGGCAGGCCTTACTTACTCATACGCATCTTTTCAAATCTTCCCACTACTTGTCTGTAGGACTGAGAACAGGACTTTGCGATGCCCGCATCACAAAACGTTAACTTTGTCTTTAAGCCACTTTGTAACTTTCAATACCAAGGACAACACCACAAAGATATGAGAGTCTCTCATATCTAGTTCACCCATGATGCAATGGATGAACTAGAATAAGCTGGGGTGAGTGCCAGTGGCTTGGGAGATGAAGACTCAGAGTGGGGGTTCGAGAAAATGAGTTTGTTTCATATATTTTTCAAAGCCCACATAGGACCAACCCAGATGGAACTTGACAGAAAGAATGAGGACTATTGAATGGAAGGAAAGAAATGGGATGAGGCTGGTGGGATGGCATAGAAGGAAATGCAAAGAGGGTGAAAGAATGAAGGAGATAAAGTGAAATGGTTGAGTGTAGGGGAAGATGGCAAAATGCAGAACACAATGTGCAGTATGGGTGATCGGAGTACAAATAGGCTTTTAGGGAAATTAGAGTTGTGGCTTTGGACATAGTACTGCTCCCAAATCTTAAATTAACATCTTTAAGTAATCCAAGTTGAAAATGTTGGCCTAGATATGTTGTAATTTGTTCATGTTCATGATAGTAAAAAGTTAATAGGCCAATTGTAGCTCCTATGGAAAGAAGACCAGCTGAGAGAAAACCAAAGGTTAACAGTTGTTTGTGTTTTTTGCAGATCATGGTTCTACAGGCTTTAGAAGATTAGGCCCTGAAATCTAGCAGAAATTGAAAATGTGTAGGTTTTCCGATGCTTATATGTAATTGATATACTGTGGAAAACCAGAGCAGAGACACAGGAATAGTAATTGAGAGTAAATGCAAACATCATTGCAAAAATCTATGTTCTGTACTGAAGGTTTTGACTTTCTTAATCCCATCGGCAACAATTGCTGCCAGACATTTTTTCTAACTTCTGGCTGGAAGCTCTAAAAGAATTGTTTTGGCTTTTGGTAGCTAATCGAAGTTTTAAAACAAAATAATAGACGGTGTCTACTCTAAGCAACATCAATTTCATGTACCTAGTGTGAAAGGTCACATGACCAGACTTGTTTACTTCCTGCCTGTAACGCTGGAGGTAAAGGTCAGTCTTGTGACTGACTTGTACAAGAGGAAGTCAGTAAAATACTTTAATAAAGAAATATAAATAACATATTTTGTAAATATTTCTTTACTGATATGTAAAGAAATTGTTATTCCTCCTTCCATTTTTTAATCATAAGAGTAAATGTAAGGATGCCAACAATTGTTGCTGCAATATAATACATAGCCAGAAGGATGCTATGTGTCAATGGTTTTCTGTTTATTCTATATGCGCTGCTGTTCCCACACAGCATAAACCGTTTTAGATCTTCTAGACCTGCAGGAGCCTCAAAATGATGTCTTCTACATCACTGTCGTTCCCACAGTTGAAAGGCCTATGCACCGAATGACCACTACAAGATGATGCCACGGCCCAGATGCAGATTAGTTCATCGTAACGTTTTCACCTGAGGTTGCCTTATTGATGAAATAATGTGGCATTGAATCTTTATATATCTAAAATATTTCTGAACACTCTTGTAACCATCTTTGTTATAATAGGCCATTATGTCATGATTTTTCTTAGGTTTTTATATGTGTATATTTGTGTAATTTAGACTGTGCAGTTTCCCACTTTCAACAATTGTTGCCGAGTTTAAAACCTACATTTTCACTAACGTAAACAACTTAAAATGTAATAATTCATAAATATTATGTGTTAGGGAGGTCTAAGGATGGAAATGCATGCACTTATTTTGCAGGTAAAAAATTGGGATTAAACGGATTAATTATCTTTGATCAAAATAAATCCCAAGCTAAATTGAATGTTTCTGGTTCTATGCAGTTTGTCTGATTGTGCTGTTTTCTGCTCTTCTCCAGCTCCTGTTAACCCCCATCTCAGTAAGTATCTGTCCCCAAAAACAAACATTTGCAGGAACGGTTTCTCTCACTCTCCCCAGTCTGCCTTCTGCTCGCTCCTCTCACACCTGCAACCATTTTGCTCATCAGCCAGGTCTTTTGTTCAGTAGTTCACAGCAAAGAGAGTTCTGTTTGAAGAAACAGTTTCTTTTTATCCAAGAGACCAAATATTGCCTCTCTAAACTCCATAATCCGATCAATAATTGTAGAATATTTATCCCTTTTTTATTAGTAAAATTAACTGCCTCTGTAAATAAGCTTCTTGCATTTCCAAAATTACACCTCTTACCATGTCTGGTGTGTCATTGATGCTTAAGAACAAATCAGTAGGTTTCTTTATTTCTTGAATACTCTATTGTCTATTTGTCTGACAGTAGAATATAAATAAATCTCAATTTCTCAGTGACGTTATCCCCAAAGGCAACTTGTAAAAAAACTAAGCAGCAATCTGATAAAACCAGAGTTCTATTCTGGAGTAAAAATTATGGAAGGGTGAAAAATCTGAATATTGCCACTCAGTGAGATAATAACCTCCATGGGTCTATTAAAATGAATGTTTTCATAAAATTTTAGGTTAAAATCCCCTCACATAATTTTATGTTAATTCATATCTGGTTCTGCATTAAACAGGTCAACATAAATTAATAGTATCTTTCGATCCAGGTATTAAACGTACTACGAAAGTAGTAACGGAAAAATGGAAGTAATCTAATTAATCTATATAATGTCTTTCACTTGGTGACGGAATTGCTGACAAAGGAACTTTTCAGTCATATTTTGATTTATGGAATCAAAAACAGTTTCACAATTCAGTAATATTTTTTGTGAAGAATTATCACATAGTAGCCTTTTATTGTCTAATTTTATGTTATTAAACATTTCAGAAACAGAAAACGTAACTTCTGTGTGACCAAATGAATCCTTGTCAGTGCAAACTTTGTATTTTTCAATTATGTGATTCTGTCCCTCAGTTGGTTGGCAAAACCTGACTTACAAGTCAGCAGGTTATACATCATATCTGATGTATAAATATAGCAATTATTAAAGATGCAAAACTGTATTTGGGACTGGTTGGGGCAGTAGGTGAGTACAGTGACCATCGATACTGGATTCTATAAAATGTGGCTTAAAGCTGAGATGCTGATGTTTGGATATGTAAAATATTTTTCTCTCTGCATATGAATCTATAAATAGTTTGGTTTCTGTCAGTTCTGTAAAGATACAAGAGAGAACAAAGCAAGTTTCTCTTTTATATTGGCCAATAATTTAATTTGACTTCATTGTCATTTCAGGAGCCATGGTTGGAAATTTAACAAACTTTGGCTCCTATGTACTTTATGAAATATTTCCTCCTATTTGATGATTGATCTGAATATTGTCACGTTCTACGAACAAATGATTCAATTTGTCCAGGGGAAAAATGTAGAAAAATGTGTGACTCTAACCCTATTCCACTGCTTGGTCAGAAACAAGTAATCAGAGTCAGGAGGCGAGTTTTATCGCTCAGTCACTCTGACAGTCGTCTTTGTAGATAGTTAGATGGTTGCACTTTGTGCACTGCACCTGCAAATTTTTTTGTATGCTTTTGTCTAAATTAGGTGATTTTATATTTCCGTTTTGTCAGCTCATATAGCCAGTACCATTTATACCTCAATCAAAAAATTAACAGCCAGTCCAAGTGATGGGTATCAGTGATCGGCCCCTCATTGGTCATTGGAATCAGCAGCAACAATTTTGTTTCTTGAGATACACTTAAATATTCCTCCTTCCTGATTTTCTAACTTTGTATTGTTTAATAATTTTAAAGGTGTTTTTACTTTTTTCCAAAAGAAAAATAGTGTTTCGTTTTATAACCCTTATAATGTATTTATCTATCAAAATTATTAATCTTTGTTTGATTCTAACCACATTCAATTTGGCCACAATTAATAAGTGCATGTATAATACTGGATTTATGTTGTTAAATTAATCATCAGATCTGTAAAACGTCTCAGACTTCAGGAAATGCATGTTAAATACTTTACTACACTAATCTTTATTGTAGTGTCTTAGGAGTCTCAGTTTAACTGTATTGTGGTCTTTTAAACTTTACTTGGCAAGTGAACTCTTTCATGATCATTCAAGCTGGATCCACTATTTGATTTTTTTTTTCCAAACTTAAGCTTTTCTCTTTTAATACAAGACCTGGTTAATTTAGATAGTTGCTTCCCATAAAAAATAAGAAACTTTATATTTCCTTAGGTTCAGAAAAATGTGTAAGGAGGGAATAATTTGTCATAATGATTCATCCTGTAAAAATGTTGCCTTCCTAAGAAAATGGCCTAAGAATTTATTCATTTTTCTTACAAAAAGTTTTTTTTTTTTGTCAATTAAAAGGGGTTGATATTTTTGCCCCACAGGCCATTATTTTAGAAAGGTGATAAAAAGCATGTTTATTCATTGCTTAGGATCATATTTGAGTATGTCTGTGTGTGTTCAGGGGAGTTCCACTGTAGCTTTGAGGAGGAAGCGTTATGCTCATTCTCTCAAGACAAGTCGGATGAGTTTGACTGGATAAGACAGAGTGGCACCAAAGATACATACACACCGAATACAGGACCAAGCTCTGACCACACCGGCTCAAGTCAAGGTACACACACACAGACAGATACATCTCTATCCAACTGTGAACTTTGTATTGACTTCCATTTATTTTAGAAAGTAATTTATGCCTAACTCCATAAAAAACCTGTCTGCTTGAGACTGGAGTGGGAGATGGTGCCTTAACTTGTGCACTGCTTTGTTGAAAAAGAGCCGAGTTGAAAAGAGAAGGTCTTGATTATAGTCTATGTTTCTATCTTTAGCAATGAATGGTGCTCCAAATTAACTTCCTCCAGTTGATATCTAGAACACCCACCAGTAAATGGGAGAGTTCAGTACATCAGAACTTATTCAGGAAATGTATTTTCATCTCCTCTTCTCCATTAACTCTTTCAGAAAAGCCAAACACCAGCTCAAGCAAGCCCCTTTTTCCCTCAAAATGAAGGAAATCATTTCAAATTTTGATATTTCTATTACTCTTTTCTAACACAATACTTCAAAATGTGCATAAGAAATGCTGATAGAAACATGGCTTAAAAATAAAATAAAATCCCAGCCAGCATACTTAGGTGGGTCCCATATGGGGAAAAGGAGGGCAGACAATATGGGCCCCACACGGGTTTGTCCATGGTTTCCCTGGTGGCCCCACACGGGTTTGCCATGTGGGGCCAACAGTTGCGGTGGCCCTACAGTGGCCCTACATGGGCAAACCTGTATGGGACCCATATTGTCTGCCCTCCTTTTCCACATATGGGACCCACCTAAGTATGTTGGCTGGGATATTCCAGTCATAGGAAACCCCAGGACAAACCCAGAACCCTTTGAGAGAATATCTCTTTTGGTCTCAGTGTCATCGTTTTGGGAAGCCATTTAACATACATGCAGAATCAAACCCGTACCCTCCGTCTCTCACCTCATCTGAGATTCATATACATTTTTATTTAATCCTTCACTTTACCCTCCCCCATCCTGTCCTTTTTGCTATTGTGTTAATTCATTGTGAATATATTTTAATTTAGGTATGTATCATTATTTGAATTTTGCTCTATCCTGAACAGATTTTGTCCTGTCAGTTAATAATTGTGATGTTAATTAAAAAATCCAAAATAAAGTATTATATAAAAAAGTCGAGGAAGGAAAATGTGTGATTCAGGAGACGTGAACAGCAGCTGGATCAGCGGCTTCTTTCAGAGAGAGTGTTAGATATGGAAGGTCGTCAGGTAGGTTCTTGAACGAAGTTCTAGATTATCAAGCTTACATTTTGCTGATGAAGTAGGAGCCTTGGAAGGAGACGTTGGGTTCTGCTAGTACATTTCTACTGATGGTTCGATGAGGTTGGATCAGCATGGATCAGAGACCAGTGAGGTGATCCAGAAATTAGCCACAAAACAGTAGAGTGTTGGAGAGTTGGCAGGCAGGTGGGACTAAGCCTGAGGATCCTGGACCTAATGCCAAGAACATCCACAGAACCAGACACTGGCAGCGTAACAGGAATGACTCAGACCAGGCGGCAGACCTCAAATACTGAGAATTTGAAGTCTGCCGCCTGTGGGCACATTCGCCTGTGCCCACAGGCGAATGTGCCCACAGGTATTGAAGAACATAAAAAAAAAATCACACAATGGCTTAGGGTGCTAGAGATTACCAGTCAGGTGCTGAATGAACCTTCAGCAGTTCTTTATCTCCAGGCAGCAGGCTTAAAGATCAGGCAGCAAAGATCCTATGAGGAACAGGAGGCCTCACACAAACTCACACAGCAGAACCCAACAGTCAGGTTTTCTCATCTTGTATTGGAGCCCATACATAGTGGTAATTTAAGGTATTCAGCCCCCTTGCAATTTTTTACTCTTTATTTCATTTTAGCCATTTTCTAAAATAAAAAAAGTGAATGTAATTTCTTGTTAATGAACACTCAGCATCCCATCTTGACAGAAAAAACAGAAATGTAGACATGTTTGCAAATTTATTGAAAAAGAAAAACTGAATTATCACATGGTCATAAGTATTCAGACCCTTTGCTCATATTTAATTCACATGTCCATTTCTTCTGATCCTCCTTGAGATGGTTCTACTCCTTCATTGGAATCCAGTTGTGCTTAATTAAACTGACAAGACTTATTTAGGCAATGCACACACCTGTCTATGTGAATCCTCACAGCTCACAGTTCATGTCAGAGCAAATGAGAATCATGAGGTCAAAGGAAATGCCTTGGAGCACAAAGACAGAATTGTGGCAAGGCACAGGTCTGGCAAAGGTTAGAAAAGAATTTCTGAAGCACTCAAGATTCCTACGAGCACAGTGACCTCCAAAATCCTTAAATATGAAAGCCCACATACTTTTTGCCAAAAAACACATCAAAGACTATCAGAAATAAGATTCTCTGCACTGATAAAAACAAAGATTTAAGTTTTTCCATGAATTCTGAGCGGTATGTGTGGAGAAAACCAGGCACTGCTCATCACCTGCCCAATTTCCTAACTGTTTCCTAACAGTGAAACAGGCTGGTGGTAGTATCATGCTGTGGGGGTGTTTTTCAGTGGCAGGGACAGGATAACTGGTTGCAATTGAAGGAAAGATGAGTACAGAGATATCCTGGAAGAAAACCTCTTCCAGAATGTGTTTGCATTGTTCGAGGTGCCTTTAATCTCAATGTACAGGGACAAATAATAAATTTAGTTAAAAAATTCAGCATGACTCCATACTTTCAGCAAAATGTAAGAGCGACGCTCGCTGTATAGAAATGACTAGATATTCATTTCATTACTTTCTGGAACTGAAAAAAGTTTGTCTGTGTTAGACTATAGAGATTTTTTTTATATGATTGCTCCTTCACAATGTCTTAAGATGCTTGACTCTGCCTACCGCTCTTCTCTGATGTTCATTACCTACTCCAAAATGTCAACAGATCACTGGTTCATACTCAGGAGTGAGATGGCCTGTTCTGGCTACCTGAAGGAGCTTCCATTGTTTCAATTTGATGGAGTCCCGCCAGCCTGCTGCAATTGTGTGGAGAAATGTTGACTCATACTTTTCGCTCAAAGAATTTGCTGCTTCTTTCTGTCCCTTTCACTATGACAGACTTGCACAAAAAGGCTTTCATTCTTTCTTCTACCATTTTGGAGCTTGTTACAAGAAACCTTTAGTGATTTTAAATCTAAACTAAAGTTCTAGGCCAATTTTATGATATGCCCAATTTTTTTGTTTGTTTTTTGTCGCTTGATGTCTTCCAAAGTGTAAGAGGGTTTTAATCTCAATTAGGTATTCTGGTTTAAGGCTACAGTAAGTAACTTTTTCAAAACTGTGAACTTGGCCTGAAAATGTGAACAAGCTCCGCCGCCCCCTTGCTCTCTGCTGTGTCATGCAGGCCTCCTTCCAGAGCCGCACTTTGGATCTAAATTTGTTTGGCAATTCAATCAAAAAAGAAAAATCCCAAAAATAAGTTTGTGGTTAAATCCTTTTGAATTGTAATATTTGAATTTTAAACAAAGAATGTAAAAAAAAGAAATTATTTAAAACATCTATTTTTTCCTCATGAAGTGAAAAAGTTACTTGCAAAACAAACTTTTATTTGTGCATGTCAGATGTTTTTGGGCCAAAGTTTCTGGTTGCAATTCTCAAACTTTTTGTCATGTTGATGTCTTTTGACCCAGATACAGAACACAAACAGGATACCAAGAAATCAGATAAAGTTTTTATTTCGGAACATAGATGAATTGTGAGATGTGTGGTTCTTGTCCTGTGGGTGGAAGGTCAAACTTGTCAGAACACTGAGAGTAGTTAGAGACAAAAGGTAAGTTGGAGGTTAACTGGACAGATTGCATTTTGAGAAATGGAATGATCTTACTTGGTTAGTAGATTAATTTCTGCCACTGAGAAGTGCTGTGGGGATTTGGTCTCTTTGCAAGACGTTCTTGAGATGATCCGGGTTCTCTTGACAGAGAGTCAAGAGTCTTCGTCTTTAGGTGGGGCCTAAAGACGAAGAGTTCTTTGGAGATGGATGGACGAGGCTTGCAGTGGAAGGCAGACAGGTAAGTTCTTGTGAGGAGGAGTGGTCTGATAAGCCAGCCGTGAAATGAGGAACTGCCAGAGAATCTTCTGCCAAGAAGGAGCTGGACTCAGGCAACCTCTGGGTAAGAGCCACAGCATCGTGACAGGATACAAGAATGCACGGAACTCGGGCTACACAGTGGGTAAACCCAAGACACAATGAGGAAAAATCTTAGAAGAGAAAAACAGGTAAGTGTTACAAGAAATAATCATTGAAAACTCAGGGACTAGACTCAGAGGGGCAGAGAGTAGCATAACAGGCAAACACTCAGGCGTCAAAGTGATGAAGTAGATTGATCACAGGTGTGCTGATGCAAACAGCTGGTATGCCTTCCAGGTAGGAGCAGCCTCTTGGCACCACCTAGTGGAGGATGAACCAAGCAGTAGACAACAGAGACTCCCCACAAAGACCCAAAAACCCCAGTTTCCAGCACTTTTGGTTTTGAGGCTCACTCTTTGAATTTTTAGCAATCAAAATTCAAAGAGTTTTGATTGCTAAAAACAGGAACATCCTGGGTGGGGCCTAAAGACGAACGATTAAGACGTGTCCCTATTGGTCAGCGCTGATTAAAGCGGGTGACTGACTCTCTCACCTCAGAACAGTGGCTTGAACTGCAGGGTCAGCTGCTTCGCTTCGGTGATGCGACACAGAATGTGAAAGGTAAGTAATCCTCACAAAATTACACCATTTAACAGCTACTAAAGTGTCCAGCCTTTCTTCACAGAAATCTTATACAATTTATGACGACAGTCATAGATCTTGTTCATGATAGCTAATGTTAGGATTAGATAAAGTGTATAAAATAGGCTTGTGTAATATTCGCCTGTCTTAATGTTGAATTCGTTTGCAGAATATAAAATCTATCTGGCAGAAATATGTGATAAAAATGCATGTAATGCGTATGTGTGTGTGTGTGTGTGTATTGCCTAGCATTGAAGCTAAAGTGTGAAAACACACCAGACCGCTGCACCAGTGTGTCATTAGGTCCACAAGTGACTGTACGAACAGATTATTTACCAGGCACATAATCAGTGCTGTGAATGAGGGGAGATGATGGAACTCTTCAATATATACCCAGATAGCACACAATGTTAAATCAACGTTGAATTATAGTCAGATTGATTGATATTTGGTTGAAGTCGACAACTGACGGTGGATCAACCATGAAACAACCATCAGATTCTAACCGTTGAAACTGTGTCATTGAATCAATCAACGTCTGATCAACGTCTGATCAACGTCTGATCAACGTCTGATCAACGTCTGATCAACGTCTGATCAACGTCTGATCAACGTCTGATCAACGTCTCATCAACGTCTCATCAACGTCTCATCAATGTCAGATGTTTTGCTGCACCCCTTCCCCTCCTCTCCTCATCAGAGCTCTGGGTCAGAGCATTTTATTATCGTGTTTTAAATTAAACACTGTAGAGGACAGCCGGTGCTGATTCCTTTCTGTACATTTTCTTACTTGTTCATAACAATTCTTACTGACTGTTTGTGTGTGATATATTGACACGAAAACATCTACAACTTACTCCAAGGTGTGGATCGGTCCACCCCTACCGTTTACATGAGTGGGATGGTCCAACCACACAGCCGCTTCACTGTCGGCAAAAGATGTTAATTCAACGTTGAATTATCATCACAAAGGTTGCATGTATGGTTGAGGTCGACAACTGATGGTGGATCAACCATAAAACATCCAATGCTAGCCAATTAACTAGCGTTGAAACTGTCATTGAATCCATGTTGTTTTGTGGTTGAAATCTAATAAATTAAATACCAGAGTCGAATCAGTCAGTGTTTTTCAGCACTGGTCCTCCAGGCCCTACAGGTCTTGGGCATTTCCCTAATTCAGCACACATGATTTTGATTGACATCTGATTAACAGGGTTTTGCTGAACTGAAAACACACAGCTCAGTTTGTCTTGAGGACGAGGTCTGGGGAAGAACTAGTAATCTAAATATTCAATCAATGTCAGTTGTTTTTCACACTGCTCCACCTCCACCTCCCATTCAAACCCCCAAACTCTCTCCCTCCACCTGCCAAAGACACCCCCTCACACCTCCACCCCTCACCTGGCCTGTCTACCCCTCAACCTTCCCCCTTTCCACTCTCCTCCCCTCCTCCTTTGGTTCTGGGTGAAACTACTTTTATATTTGGTGAGGGTTAATCACGTTATAATTTAAGCTCTATGTGTGACAACATTGGGTTGTGATTCTGTTCTGTTCATCTTCTTACTTGTCTGTTAATCTTATGACTGACTATTTGTGTCTGATATGTTGACACAAAAACAAGGTAGAATCACTACAAGGAGTCAGGTGGTCCACCTCCCCCATTTTACACGACTGGTATGTTCCAACCACATCAACCCTTTGCAGCTGGCTCGGTGCAACCTGTTTCTGAATTTAATTATTCAACTCTCAGGACGTTTGTGGTAAGTGTGACCAATCGACTTTTATCTTAGCCTATTTATTGTTAACTAACTGCATTGTGTTGTGCTTATGTTGCAGCTTGGTAGGGAAATAAGCAGTGATGGCCTAGTTATGTTGAAAAAGTAACTTTAAATCAGATTTTGATAACTTCTTGAAACCATAACTTAGTGACATGACTGCCTACTTCATTTGGAAAGGAGCTAAGTTACTTTTTAATGACCTTAAGCAGCTGCTGACAACAAACCTCCACCACCTGTGAACATTACATAAGAGCTTTGCCAGTTCATTGATGAAGGTCTGACTGGTTAACTGCCAAGTCAGGATGTCATCCGATACGGCTGCTATAAGAAAGTGTAATCTAACTGCTATTAAATCAAAGTATAATGGTGATCACAGCATATGACTGTTTGACTGATATTGTAGTCTACACCTTCTGAACATGTTTGTAGATATGTAGATATGCTGTTTATGAAACATTTCACAATTGTTCAAACAGACCATTTAGCCATTGACCTGCCCAAACTGGGACCAGTACGGTTAATGTGGTTAACATCCATGACCATGAATGAACACTATGGAGTGGAATATCAGTGCATATATTCACTATCAAAACAAGGTTATGTCTCTGCTGTGTTGCTAAATGACATGATATCCTGCTGCTGTGTAACACTGTGCCTTCTTGTCTCTGATGTAGATTTGCTCGGCTGGCTCTAGTAGGAGGCACCAATTCAGCCAACATGACAAGAACAATGTTGACGACTTCTATAACAAAAGCCTGGCAAGACATTTCAACTGGGCTGGGAAAAACATGGCTGTTCCCAGAGTAAAAAGCCTTTCTAGGACACAATCCTGCAAGAGTGCATGTTAGGTGAGCTTCCTCCACTGGAAAGGGCTTTACATTTTAATTTTAAGAAATGAGACTGTTGATGAATCAGAATCTGACTGTGCTGTTAGTGTGCCATATAGTGGATAATTGTAACCCAACTCCAGAACCTGGACATGGGAGCGGATAACATCCCTCAACAAGGTGAGGGGAGGGGATAATAAGAAATTGTATGTGATATATATAAATTCTATCTTTATGACTTTCTTTTGTGTCTTTCAGCTGCTGCTGGCCAGTTTGATCCAAGGCTAACTGACCAAACTTACAGCCAAACTGTAAAGAAATGGTTTTGCTAAGCGCCAGAGCGGGAGGGAGGCATTGAAAGGCAACCAAAGGGACGACAACAAGAATGAAATGAAATAAAATGTTTAAGCAAAATGCCTTGTTGTTATTTTAAAGTCTGTGACCACATTTTAGGAATTTAAGTAATGTAAGCTAATTTTGAATGACATAATACCCATCGTCCCCAGAATTATGTGTAAAGGAACCTTTAGTGCAGGGGTGGCCAACCAGTCAGAGACTAAGAGCCACTTTTTTTACTGTGTTACTGCAAAGAGCCACATCATACACATGGGCACACATTAACATCATCCCATGCCTTAATCATGTATGCACACCCAGAGAGAGACAGACACACACAGGCCTCTGCTCAGCCAGGTTTATTGAATATGTCCCACACCAAGATAATGACAGTTTTTAACAGTTAACATTGTGTGCACTGTCTCACACACATAAACTCTCAGTTCAAGCAAGTCCACAAACAGAAATATAACTATTTTAACGTTTTTCTCTTACTATGCTGCTTAGTGAGACTTCTGGCATTTCTTGTTCAGGAACAACCCTCCTCAAATCTGGCTTGTATTCCGTTGTTGCCACTCGAAGCAACTCTTTCACATGAGTGTCAGTCAGAACAGATCGATGCTTTGATTTCACATGTTTCAGGGTGGAAAACACAGACTCGCAGACGTACGTTGACCCAAACATCGACAGTATCTTAAGCGCAGCCAGTTTGACATTGGGGTATTTTTCCATTGGCACACTTTTCCAGAACTCAATGGTTCCTTCCCTGAAAACAGCTTTCAGTTGATCCTCCTCACAAAGGTCGATCATCTCCAACTCAGCCACAGCCTCATCTGTGACGAGCGGGGTTTTCAAACAGTCCGTCTCTGCATTAAATGGATCGACGAGGAGCGTAACGGAAACAAATTATTTACAACTCAAATGATCTCGCGCATCTGTCATCATTTAGAGTACGTTATTATTCTTCTTCTTTTCAACTCAAACCGATTCAACTAGTCAGCGCGCCACCTAGGGGGAATAAATGGCAGCGCCAGCCAAGCATTTTGACGCTTGTCGTGAAATCTCCTGAAGAGCCGCATGAAACCAGCCAAAGAGCCGCATGCGGCTCGGGAGCCGCGGGTTGGCCACCCCTGCTTTAGTGGTATGTTATGATGTAAAGGTGGACATGAATCAATGATTCTTTAACTTAGATTCAATATAAGATCAACCCAAATGTGGAAGAAGATCCACATTGAGATGATGGTTGAATCAACATTGATTCCTAACTGATTCAATGTAGAATCAACACATATAAGCATATAAGTTTACATATCAACATTGATATGTCAGTTATGGTTGAAACCCTAACGTTGATTCAACATACAAGTCATTGACCACTTTCAATGTTGGTTCAATGTCTCTGCCTGACATTGATTCAATGTTGTTTAAACCAGTCTGTGCTATCTGGGTATTTTCTTCCAGATGCAAAATGGAAAAACCAAGCTGGTAGATCACAGGCCAAACTAGGATATTCACGTTATTTTTTTTTTTGTGTGTTAATTTGTGGGTGTGTGTCTGGTATTTAGCTTCATTTTGAATTATATGTAATATGCTCTTTGCTGTGTTATGTTATGAAATTAAATTGGTGTTCTCCTAATTCCCTTTTCTAGTATGACAGGCAGCGTGCAGCTAAAGCAGGCCTACGCTTGTAGACATTAATTTTCCAGCTCCAAGAGGACCAAAATATGAGGGAACATCAAAACCAAATGTTTATTTATTTTATAAATTTACATTTTAGAATTGCAACCAAAAAATTCTGACATATGGAAGGGTTTATGTTCTGCAAAAAACTTTTATTTCATGAAAAAAAAAATTGGAATTTTAATTTTAAAAATGAGTTTTTTTAAGCAAAGATTTTTGGTTTTAAAAAAATATCAGCACAATTCAAAAAGTTTTGATCACAATTTAAATTTTTAATTGAGATTTTTTTTGATGGAATAATTGTGAAACATATTTAACGCCATACCGTAAAGAGAAGACCTGGTGCTCCACTATAGCGGATAAACATATATATATGTAAATATATAAATATATATGAACTGATATACACACACACACACATATATATCTATATATCTATATATAGATATATATATATATATATATATATATATATATATATATATTCATACTCATATGAATATTAGTACACATTTTAACATTGTACTCTTTTTATAAATTATAAATAGTGAGTAAAGTAACATAAAAGCAGCTACAGTGTGTATATTAGTTAAGATTTTAGATAAGGTTTGCTAACTATCTAGGCAACATGTCAAGACACTGAATTAGCAATTTACATTTTTCGCTTTACATGGTGTGGCATTTCATCTGTATGTTATGCGACTCCAGTTTTGACATGGAGAAACTCTGGATCAATCTTGAATCCTTTGAGAGCTTTTAGCTCTCCATCTATGAAGTGCAGCTTCAATGTTTACCCTTGTTTTATTTTGGGCTATGTCTAATTCTCTATTTTAAGCTTGCCTTTCATAGGCCTTCTTTTGTTTACTTGACTTGGTTTTTGGACCAGGTACTACTCCTAAATTAGATGTTTCCATGAAATATTGGTTTATTACTCCACAACTACCACAACAGCAGCAGAAGCACACCACTAGCTTCAGCTTGAACGATGGGTGAGCGTGTGCGCTGTGCGGGAGTGGGAGCTACGTGTACACAGCTATGAATGATAGAACAAAGACACTCCTCCTGGCTCTAATCGACTGGTTTTGGTTCCAAAGCGACATATTTTTATAAATGCTACTGGCGGCACAAAGAGGAGGCAGTGGGATTAGGATTAAAAACCTCTGCTACCACATAGAGTTCAATGTTGTTAATTGCAGTCTTCACTGTCTTCATGTGTTCATACACAGCAATAGACAAAAGCATTGATACAGAAATTCTATTCTAAAACTGAGATTTATTGTAAGTCTCTTGTTCAAAATTAACTAAGCTAAAATGTTTCTCTTCTTTTCATTTGTGACAGATTCACATAAAGCAAATGTTACTGTCTTAACTGCTGAAGCATTAAGTGAAAATTAGACTGTTGTGCACCCTCAGGCTTCTACATGTTCATTGAGACATCCAAGCCCAGGCTGGAGGGTGACAAAGCCCGTCTGATGTCCCCAACTTTCAACATAAACACCAAAAGTGTCTCCTCCTCTTCAGCCAGTAACAATCCCACCTACTGCTTTACCTTCTACTACCACATGTTTGGGAAACATATAGGTGAGAAGGCAAGAAAATATTCATTCCTTCAGGTATGACGCATGAGAAAATTGGTTTGCAATACACTTCCTAATCTCACTCTTTATTTATCTTGTAGGAGCTTTGAATATTTTCTTGCGGTTGAAAGGTCAGATGCTCACAGATACCTTAGTCTGGAGTCTTACTGGTAACCAAGGAAACTACTGGCAGCAGGCAAGGGTTAACATCCATCCAACCACAACCTTTCAGGTACAGTGCATATCTGGCTAGTGATAAAGTGAGTATGGTTAGTTACATGGGGCAAAGACCTTAGACTTCATGCGTATTTTACATAAATATTTGGAATTTATATAATTTTATTCTTTACTAAATACATTAATTAACATCTTGCTGAGCCCAAAATCATTCATACATCTATATGTTCAAAATATTTCAAATCACCAACATGTGTTTTCTGATTGGAACTGATATTGTATTACAGTAATTCAACCAGAGTTCGTTTCGAATCTGAATTTCTCTGTTGAATGCACACACACCTTCCATCATATACAGTGATTGTAGTTACACAAAAAGAAATCTGTCTGAAAGTTTCAAGGGCTGTGTACAAGAGATATCCTTAAAATCCTAGTTTTGTTTAACCTTAAGATGGCACCAACCAAGCATTTAAAGACTTACAAATATCTTTCTCTCGGTTTTCATGATTTTTTGAATAGAGACAAAATGTAAGTGACCAGGGACAACTTTGAATTTATTTTTACAACACTTTTGTCTCAAGACCCCAGCAGAGACACCAGTCCCATTCTTTGCCCAAGGAATCAGCGGTTAGCCTTTCAAAGCACAAGCGTGCCAAATCCCCATCAGGCACCAGCATTGGGCTTCACAACCAGACAAATTACAGATCCATCATCAGGGGATATATGAGAACCATTCCCAACCAACTGAATGGAAGGTCAGTGCCACCTTTCAGAAATGAAAATAAGAGATGGCCACTTTGGCTTCTTTGGGCCATGAGCACTACATTCTAGTCAAGTCCAAATCTCATCATTCATGCACAGGGTTGGATCAGAGTATCCAAAAATTATACTATAATAAGTGTAGCTTTATTTCAACACAGTTTTACAAAAGTATAACTAAAAGGCGAGCATTCAATAAATAACTTCAACTTTAATTAATTTAAAATAACAACCCATACCCAAAGGACATGGTCAATCGCCTTCTTCAAGTCCACAAAGCACATATAGTCTGGTTGAGTGGACTGCCACACACCCTCGAGGACCCTGCTGAGGGTCTAAAGCTGGTCCAGTGTTCCATGATCATCCCTGAGTAAACCTTGCCCAGGGAGGCTTAAGAGTGGAGCACACTCTGCTGTCTCCCTATTTGAATATGAGGACCGCCACCCCAGTCTGCCAATCCAGGGGAACTTCCTCCGATGTCCACGCAATATGTGCAGCATCAATCATCACAACCCTAAAATATCCAGAGCCTTTAAGAAACTCCAGATGAATCCCACCCACCCCTGAAACCCTGCCACTGAGGAGCTCCTTGGCGACCTCATCCCCAGAGAAAGGATAGCCTGACCCAGAGTCACCAAGCTCCTCTTCGGAGTATTCCGCTTCAAGCGGAATACTCTGAAGACTTTCTCAATCCCACCAACATTGGTGTAGTCCCATTGGCCAAAAAAGACTCCTTCAGGCTGACAGAATTCCTCATCAAAGGTTTGAGGGTTGCTGCCACGACAGGCACTGAAAATCACAGCTCTGATAACAATGGAGGCATGGAACATGGTCCACTCTGAGTCAATGTCCCCAGAATTGGGAGTTAAACTCCATTTCATGGGAGACTCAGCCAGACGTTCCCAGCAGACCCTTACAATACATTCGGGCCTTCCAGGTCAAACTGGCATCCTCCACCACTGTAGTCAACTCACCACCAGGTAGTAGTCAGTGGACAGCTCTGCACCTGTCTCAACTGAGTGTCCAAGACATGTGGCTGCAGATCAGGTGAGACACAATAAAGTTGATTATCGAACTGCGGCCTACGATGTGCTGGAGCCAAGAGCACATATGGACAACCTCATGCTTGAATATGGTGTTTGTTATGTACAATCTATGATGAGCAGACAAGTCAAACAACTGAACACTGCTCGGATTCAGATTTGGGAGGCCATTCCTCCCAGCCACAGCCCTGCAGGTCTCACAATCCTTGCCCTCTTCGGTGTCAAAGTCCCCCAGCAGAAGAAGGGAGTCGCCAGGAGAGGCATTCTCCAGTACCCCCTCTTAGGATTCCAAAAAGAGTGCATAAGCACAGTTTGGTGCATAAGCACAAACAACAGTCAGAACCTGTCCCCCACTTACTTGTATGTGGGGGAAAACTACCTTCTTCACCTGAATGTTGGTGCCTGAACTCCAACCCTTCAGGCACCAAGATTGGGGGTAAGAACTATGCCCACTCCTGCCTGACGCCTCTCACCAAGGGCAACTTCAGAGATTTCTCATGTACATTTTTTACCCGACTAATCATGTAAATATCCAATTAATTCTCTGAATAATCAATTACTAATAATCATTTGTTACACTCCTCTCAAGGAGACTGATTCCATAACCATAGCCATGCGTGAATCTTGATGCACAGGATGAGATTCACAAATGCACGAGATTGTGCAGCTAAAACATCCTTCATAATTCACAAATGCACAGATCTAAATTCACAACTGCACAGAACGAGATCCACAAATGCATGGAACAAGATTCACACTTGCATTTTTTATGTAAGCACAAATATCTTGATTTACAAGCTGCTTCTAGCCTGGGGGCTGAACTGCATTTGTGTGTTAATTGTGAGACTGCCCTGACATCTCAATCCACAAATGTATTTTTTTTACAGGGACTGATCAGCAACCAATCAGATAGCTTCCTTATTTCAGCCAATCACCCCACGTTGAAGCAATTTATCCACAAGCCAATCACATTAGCTGATTACAGAAGTGCTGCAGCCATGTCAAAGTGCAAGAATTAGCTTATATGCTATGAGTAGTGGAAATGTACTTCCATTTACATTTAAGCAACAGTTATCATTTCTGGTTGCCTCTTGCTCCAAATGTTTTTAGCAAGAGCTGTACCATGAACAGGACAAAAAGTTAAAATATCTGTGAGATAATGATATAAAAACTGAATCTTTTTGTGTGCGGTTGTGTCCAGTCCACAGGTACTGTACAATCCAGGTACAGGTACAATCCACTGCAAATTTTTAAAAAGATTTTCCTTCTGATATCAAGGTGGCAATGAACCGTAGCCAAAGCTTAGTCACTAAACCTAACACATGGGTAGACGCCCAGCATTTCAAATTGAGGATATTGAAAATCCAGGATCAGAAATAGGAAGACTGTAGTTTAAAGAGATGTGTACATGATTTGTTCAGTTGAATAATCTGTTGGAGTAAAATAGTGCTCTCTGGAAGGAAGAGAGCAAGTTGCTCCTCCATGTTGATAAGAAATCGGGCCCATAATAAGGATGAGGAACTGCACCCAATAACAACCAAATATTGGGCAATATTTTTTCCCCCAACATACACTGGCTTATGAATGAAATGCAATGAGAGGCTGCACAAAAAACCCCAGCACATATAGCAACATTCACACACAAGCCAGCAAAGGCAGCGAGATCCGCAGGTGTATCTGTGGCTATGAGAAATGTGTGCAGTAAGTCCGTGAACCCGTACAGCCAGCTTCTCCCAGGCAACAGTCTCTGATATGGTGGCATTGTCTAAGTGCAAGTCCTTGAAGTGGCCAGCCATAAGATTGCACGGATGTCTTCAGAAGGGGGGAGGAGATAAGAAAGAGCGTCTTGTTTACATATCATCCAGGAGATTTGAGAAAGGCAGCCAGCCAAAGCTGACACGGGGGAGCCAGTTCAGATAGACAATATTCTTTAGTTTGCACAGACTTTAATTTTTCTGTCTGCCCTAAAGTCTCACTGGTACATCTCTGTTTATTCCAATCATCCAAATTAGTATGGCTGTTCCCGCCGGGCTGAACTATAAACTTCTCCAAGATAGATTCCATCTTGATAGTGAGCTCCAGGGCCTGGCTTGTGAATCTTAGCAAGAATCACATCCAGCTTATGGCTCTAGTTCCACCGCATGTTAGTCTGAGTGTTTGCTAATTGGCCTGATCTATCACACAGATCTGGCAGCTTGACAAGGGCCGAAGAAGCTGCCGACGTCTTCCAAATTATCCGCCAATTCCAAACAGCAGAAATCCTGTTATGAATCCAAATACAGATTCTCCATGTCGTCTAGGTATAACCTGGACAGACAAATGTCTTTATAAACATCCCAAGAGTCAAAAATGTTATCAACCAGAAGACTAGGCAACGGAGAGCCTGTTTGTCCTGTGGGGACAAGCAGGCACTAGAGATTTTCTGAAGCCTTTCACTGGATTTTCATCTTGGTCAACATTGATGCTATGTTGCGTGTAGAAGGAGACCCAATCACAGCAGGCAGAAGACGTAAAATGTCGAGAATGTTTTAATGAAGAACTTTAACTTACAAAAAATGCAATAATTCAGGGTGCAAGGAAATCCAAAAAAAAACAAAAAAAAAAACAAACTGGAGGGTAAAATGGGTAGTAAGAAGAGTAATGAGATGGACTGGTGAGGTGTGGCTTAGATATAGAAACTTAAGTACTAGAAGGTAGTAAATGGAACAATGGATCTATCTAGATGATATAACTGATTGCAGGTGTGAGTAGTTGGCACAGGAGGTAGCTGAGGGGCGGGGAGAAGATAGCACAGAGCAGCTAAGAAGATATGCGGTGGAAAACAAAGGGAGGAAACACTTCTAACGCTAAAAAAACACTAAGACTACTGAACATGTTTTAAACTAGAAGACAAAAAGACATGAGGGAAAACATGAACAAACCTAAATAGAAAGAAGGCTGATCTAATAATAAGAACTAAAGAACTTAGGGTAGTTAACTAAGGACTAAACAAAGAAATCACCTAACTTGAGTCACTAAAGAAAGATGGACATAGATTCAGACAAAAAGACTAACTAAACCTAAAGTGACAAAATGAGAAAACTAGAAACACTTCAGGGTAAAGCTACAGGGACTTACAAAGAAATAACTTAACTGGAACCACTAAAGAAAGGTAAACCTAGACTCAGACATGTAAAAATAACTAAACCTGGGGTGATGAAATAACTAAGAAATAAACATTACTAGAAACACAACAGGAAGATTGAAGTAAGGAATAACTAGAAGGACTAAAGAAATAACAACTACAATAAAGAAGAACTATATACATAAACTCAGACTTCTAAGAATAACTGAAACTAGAATGAAAAAAAAGGGACTGAAAAGAGGAAAGCAAGAGCAATGTAAACTAAACAAATTACATCGAAATAATAAAACTAAAATGACAATGAAGGTGTGAACTAAAACATAATGCTGAATAACATGAAAGGAAAAACCAAACCCAAAAACCCAGAGTCCTGACAGAATGGACATCAGACATAAAGGCGCTTACTGTCACTCTTGTCTGTTCACAGTTTTCAACAATAAAAGAACAAAAATCACACTGATTAAATTATTAAGGGTGCAACACTGATTAAAGTAGTGGCCAGAATTAAAAGAGTTGGTCATTCAAATGTGTTGAGTGTTAATGAACGTGATAATGCTGTTAAATCAGTTGTGAGACTTGTGCAAGAACAGGCCCTGTTCTGACAGATGAAGTTACTTCAAAGAGAAGATATCCTTCCAGATTTGAGTCCTCTCTTCCATTAGAATCCATGAATAGAAGATGGTCTATGTTTTGGAGGATGATTACAGTAGTCATCTCTTAGCAAATGATTTTGCCTATGGATAGCCATATCACTCATCTCATTTTGTCCTATTGTCACTCTCAAGTGTGTCATCAAGACAGGGGACAAACCCAAATGCAGCTCAGAACAAATGGGTTTTGGACTGAATACTCTGTAGCTCTCAGTGAAGGCGGATGTTTTTTCCTCTGCTCCATCCCTACACACCTTCACCCTGCGTGCTCATCTTTTGTGCTGCTTTTGTGGAGCCTCTCTTTGCACATCCTCTGTATCTATAAATTATAGATCTGGTCAACTGGTGCAATCAATGCAATTGATCAATTTTTTTCAGTGAAAAGACTGGGCAAAAGAATGTCCACTTGTCCAGCAGGGACATACTCAGCGGGATACATCCTGTGTTTATTTGGATTTATGATGACAGTATTTCTGCTGTTCAGAGTTAGCGGTTACCTGGCATATTGATAAATTTTTGATGGATTGCTCGAACTAGCGAACGCTCAGCATATCAGTGACTGATATGCTGTGGGACAGAGGTACAAGCTGAGCTTCGCTGGCCAGCTGCTGACACTAGGACTCACAAGCGGGATGGAATTGATCTTTGAGAAATTGCTGGTTTCGGTCGGCTGGAATGGCCATACTAATTTGGATTATTGGAATCAGCAAAGATTTAAAGGTGAAACTTTAGGGTAGATTGACATTTAAAACCTAGCTGACCTGAAACATATTGTTTGTATCTGAACTGGCTCCCCGTGTCATCCTTAGGTGGCTGGCTATCTCAAATCTCCTGGAAGACATGTAAAAGACGCTCTTTCCCATCTCCTCTCCCTTCTGAAGACATCCGTGCAATTGTATGACTTGACCCTTCAAGGACTTGCTCTTAGATAATACCACCATATCAGAGACTGTGCCTGCATGAACTTCCTGCAAATGCATCTCATGGCCACAGATACAGACTTCTTGATCTCACTGTCATCTCAGGCTCATGTTTGAATGTTGCTATCTGAATGTTTCTACGTGTGTCTATTTTTCCTGATGTATCAGTCTTTGCCCTGTCTATTTAGTTCATTACTTTTAGAAATTGTGGCGTACTCATTACTTTAGATTGACATTTAGCTACTTTAATGAACTTTCGAGTATTTATTACTTTAGACCATCGGTACCCAAACTTTTTGAGACCAACTGGCTGAAATGCCAATTTACAATTGTAAATTCATTTACAATTTTTACATTTAAAAATTGTAAATGAAACTACAGTGGTCCCTCGCCATATCGCGATTCACTTTCTGCAGTCTCACTGTTTCGCTGATTTTTTTTATGCAGCACTGCACTTAACATGTACCGTATTTTCCGAACTATAGAGCGCACCTCACTATAAGCCGCACCAGGCTACAAGCCGCTGGTATTTCCGCCGCTCTTGGTTTTCCACAAGGACCATGGATTTGTTCGAATCCATGGTTTGAACAAATTCCAACCATGGATTTGTTCATGCCGAGCTTACATGCAGCGGCTATCGATCCGTACCGCCAGATCGATAGCCTTCAACTTAAAAGCTGCATCATATGAACTTCGTATTGTTTCCATGAAGAGGGGATATGAGTTTGAAATCATTTCTCCATCGTGCCTGCTGCTAGCATGTGCTTGTTCTAAATGAAAATTAGCGCTTTCACTGATTTTCTCCAACCTGGTGGTTGGAGAAAATCCACAGAAAAACTGCACCAGGCCATAAGCCGCAGGGTTCAAAGCGTGAGAAAAAAGTAGTGGCTTTTAGTCTGAACAATATGGTATTTGAATAGGAAAAATTTAAACAGTCACCACTTCGCGGATTTCGTTTATTGCGGGACTTTACCCTTTTCTCTTTCTTTTGGTTTTCTCGTTTTGTTTGTATTTCCTTCTAAGTCATGTAAAGCAATTTGAACTGCCTTGTTGCTGAAAATGTGCTATATAAATAAAATTGCCATACCTACCTTATCTTTGTGGGTGCAGTAGGTTGGTGGCTCAGATTATTCATAAATATGTGCAGCATTGTGCAGCAAGCTCAGATGGCCAGTGGAAACCCAGCTTATGCTTAAATTTCCAAAGAAACATTTGGAGGCATCTGCACTGTTTACCTGGATGGATTGCTTAGGTCCTTTTGTTGTTAAAAGGAATCTTAAAGCCCATAAGAAGTACTGCTTGGTATACACACGTCTTGTGCTGTTCATATTAAAATGTTGGATGATTTATCCAAAGACTAATTTAATTATGGCCTCTTTTCATTAGCTTAAGGGGAACTGTGCGGCAGATACATTCCGATCAAGGAAGAAATTTTGTAGGCGCAAAAAATTAGTTGACATGATGTGACAGTGAACATCTGGAGTCTTTCTTGGCAGGGAACCAATGTGAGCCTATTTTTCATGCTCCATCAGCAAGTCCTGCTGGTTCAGAGCTTCAGTTATGAACCATTTGAAATTAGTTAGATTCGACCATGTCTCAAAGTTTGGGTAGACTTGATGATGCTTCTTTGAGAATTTTCTTTTATGTAGCAATGGACCAAATGTTCATTGCTTATATGTTAATAATCGTCCTTTAACATTAAAAGGAATAAATTATATTGGTTATTTTAAACCTCTAACACCTAATTTTGATTAAATGAAGTCTGAGACTGCCTTGCCTCCTTTAGGATAAATTATTTATATATATATATATATATATATATATGCTTATTTTGTGCTTTTCTTTCTTTAAGTTATGCCACATAGCCTCACATACTATTTTTGCCTTGTGTTGTAAATTTGCTCTTACTGCAGGTTTTTGCTGCTGTGACACCTGAATTTAAGGATATTTCTATTCTATTCTTTTACTGTAGGTGGTGATGGAAGGAGCCAGAGGCTCGGGTATTGAAGGCAATATCGCTATTGATGATGTTACCATTGAGGAGGGCGAGTGCAAAGACTCTCCATCTAACAGTGAGAATCTTCACATTGTGGATTTTATATTTTGATATAACTATTTAAAATGTCAAATTCTAAAATTAACCATAGAACCAATAAATCTGTCAGATTTATCCATTACAGTATTTTTTGTTCAGAGACTCATGCAGATTGATGAAATATTAAAATCAGATTAAATAAATTAAACAATACAGGATTTATCGGGCTGGAATTGTGAGAGAGCATGAGACGTCCTTTTCACACATGGATTGTGTGAAATGGAGAGGCCAGACCTTAACCCAATTCAGAATATTTGGGATGTGATGGAGAAATAGTTGTGCAGCACCCAAACTGTACTATCATCTTTGATGCAAGATCTTGGTGAAAAATTTATGCAACACTGGATAGAAATAAATCTTGTAACATTTCAGAAGGGTATCAAAACAATACCACAGCTAATGTGTGAAAAAATCAAAGCTGAAGGCAGTCCAACAAAATATTTGTGTTTATGATTTTCATTTTTGGTCATTTTTCTATTTTTTGGCCAGGCTATTTATAGCATATACACATACATATGTATGTATGTATATATATATGTGTGTGTGTGTGTGTGCATTCCAAATTACTATGCAAATAGTATAATTCGCATATGGTCATTGCAAATGATGGTCAGTATAATTTTCAAGTCATGAACTATTACAGTATAAATCACATTTTACTGAACAAACCTCCCAATGAGAGCAGTATTTTTTTCAAAAATAAAAAACTCAAAATGCACTATTCCAAATTATTATTTTATTTTAATCAAAAACACCTTAACAGACCAAGTTACATGTTAACATAGAACCCCTTCTTTGAGATCACCTGCACCATCCATCCATCCATCCATCCATCCATCCATCCATCCATCCATCCATCCATCCATCCATCCTCTTTGCAGGATGTCAGAATACCTTCCCAGAGCTGCTATTTTTCATATGAACAGATCTTCTGCTTGATACTCCAAAGGTTCTCAATAAGGTTGAGGTCAGAGGAGGATGGTGACCACACTATGAGTTTCTCCCCTTTTATGCTCATAGCAGCCAATGACACAGAGATATTACTTGCAGCATGAGATGGTGTCATGCATGAAGATGATTTTGCTACTGAAGGTTCGGCTCTTCTTTTTGAACCATGAAAGAAAATGATCAGTCAGAAAGTCCTTATGCTTTGCTGAGGTCGTTTTCACACCTTCAGGGACCCTAAAGGGGCCGACCAGCTTCTCTCCCCATGATTTCAGCCCAAAGCATGACTCCACCTCCTCCTTGCTGACATCACAGCCATGTTGGGACATAGTGGCCATCCGCCACCAATCCACTACTGCGTCCATGGGGACCATCCAAGGTTGCACAGCAGTCATCAGTGAACAAGTCTGTTTGAAATTTAATCTTCATGTATGGCTGGGCCCACTGCGACCGTTTCTGCTTGCGAATACTGGTTAGGGGTGGCCGAATACGAATAGTAGGTTCACAACAAGCTTCTGGAGGATCCTCCGACTTGAGGTTCCAGAGGCACCAGCAGCTTCAAATAACTGTTTGCTGCTTTGTGAGGGCATTTTAGCAGCTGCTCTCTTACTCTGATGAATTTGTCTAACAGAAACCTTCATCATTATGTCTTTATCTGCTCAAAGCCCTGACACACAATACCATCTATAAATTTAACAGCACAACATAAAAATTAATCTTTATGACACCTAAATCCAATTTGCATAATAATTTGGAACATGGTGTATATATATATATATATATATTCCAAACATATTTGCAAAATATATTAATAGCTGGTAGAGCTGTTGCCTTGCAGCAAGAAGGTTCTGGGTTTGATTCCTGGCCCGGGTCTTTCTTCATGGAGTTTGCATGTTCTCCTTGTGCATGCGTGGGTTCTCTCCAGGTACTCTGGCTTCCTCCCACAGTCCAAAAACATGACTGTCAGGTTAATTGGCCTCGAAACTCTCCCTAGGTGTGAGTGTGTGTGCATGGTTGTTTGTCCTGTCTGTCTGTGTTGCACTGCGACAGACTGTCAACCTGTCCAGGTGGCCCCGCCTCTCGCCCAGAACGTTAGCTGGAGAGGCACCAGCACGGGTTCTGCTTTCATATTTCAGGGACTTCATCCAGTACCCAACGATTAGTCATATTAGTGCTTTCAAAACAGAGCTACTTTTGCCCTCTGACATCAGATGTAGGTGAGTATGGCAAAGCGTCACACCAAGTTCAAAGACAACAGTAAGTCAGAACCCAGGGAGACAGACAATTTTATTCCCGGCAGGCACCAAAGGAATAAAAAGTTCAGTTTTCTTGTTAAATTCTATACAATAAAATGGATAAATATGTCCTCAGTTCCAGATAAAATTGTTCATCTTCAGTTAAAGACTCTTAAAAAGCTGCAATGCACCGTGTCAGATCCAGGAGGAGGAGCCGTCTCGCCCCGCACCTGGGACATAACACAAGATTTATAGGTATTTAGGTTGGCATTTTGTTGGTGAACATAAATCCCAAAATATTCTATTAACAATATAAGTACAGTAATGTGCTCATATTATGAAAAGTTATACCCCTAACTCTCACATCAATTGTCTGCTGATTTCAACAAAAACGTCCCGGCCAGTGCTGAGCCATCTTTTGCTATTTTGGTTTATCTAAGAAGGGAGGGATAACCACTCCATGATGGCAGCCATATTTCCTGCGCCTGAGCAGCCAATGGGGGGGTCTACTCATTATTATGTGGGATGTTGGCAGTAGAACTGTTTGTTGTAGCACGGAGATTGTAAGCAGCTGGAAGAGAAGCTGAATGCAATGCCTTTCTCTCTGTGTGTGTGTCGAAGGTGAGCTACTGTCTAGGCTTTGATGATGCAGCCACATGGGACGCCTGAGTAGGAATGCTGTGGCGCAGGTGTGTTCCCCAGAAGCCCAGTGCTGCCTCAGATTGATGCTGAACTGAATATTACAGTATGGTATTCAGATTGTGTACCATAATCTCCCAGAGCATGGGTGATTACGATGAGGAGTTTGTCTCATAGCTGAAGG
The DNA here is from genome assembly GCA_902982915.1 of Phalloptychus januarius. Taxonomy (NCBI): domain Eukaryota; kingdom Metazoa; phylum Chordata; class Actinopteri; order Cyprinodontiformes; family Poeciliidae; genus Phalloptychus; species Phalloptychus januarius. The sequence goes on from CADWAE010000097.1 coordinate 568,000, forward strand.
AGAAGTTTAAAGGCAGTTAAATTGCTTACAAGAGCAGTCTGAATCAGAGAGATTGAACTTAAGAGTGAGGTTACTGTTCATGGTGAGTCGAAATGTTTAGAAGCTTGGAGGTATTTTTATGGTTGCAGAAACAGAAAGGGCTGTGGTATGGATGAGCTGAGCATAAATACGCTGCTTGGAAAATTAGAGTTGTGGTTTTGGCTGTAGGCAGAGGGCTGCATCCTAATAAATCTGCTGGGTTTATTAGGATGCAGCCTTACACCTCCGAACCATGGATTTGTTCATGTTGAGTTTATGTGCAGCTTCTCTATTTCCCTCCTGTACTGCCAGATCGATAGCCCTCAACTTAAAAGCTGCATCATATGTGTTTGAAGAAATTTCCCTGTTGTGCCTGCTACTAGCATGTGCTTGTTGTAAATGAAAATCAGCACTTTCCTCTTGTTTTCCAATTTTGACTTCCAATCAGAGGAGAGTACTTGAGTCACATGACTTGGACTTGAGTCATTAAAATCAAGACTTGAGACTTGACTTGAAAAAATGTTCATAGACTTGGACTTGACTTTGACTTTCACACCCTTGACTTGGGACTTGACTTGAAGCTGTTTACTTGAAAAGACTTGATATTTTACTCAAAGTCTTAAAATTTAAAACACATTATTTATAAAGTGGCCGCATTAATTTCACTCATTTCGTATTAACATGCTCAGACCGTCCCCCTATTTCTCCACACTCGGTATGTATGTGGAACAACACATACATGCGGAGTGTTTCTCCACATACACTCCGTATGTATGTGTATGTGGAGCACAATCAATCAAATTGGATTGTGAGCGGGTCTGGATTAGAAAGCAGGTTCTGTACCTGAACTCAGGGAAGAGACATCATAATGATTAACTAAATCAAAATCTAGTAATTTTGCTATCCTTCAGAAATTGTTGTAAAAGTAAAAAGAATTATACAATAGTAAGGATCCTGAAGGTTGTGGGTTGTTCTGAGTGTTTCTGGATGGTAATGCAGCTCATTATTCTGTGTCTTGCTTACTGATTCTGGTGGCTGGTAAGCTTGATTCATCAACATGTTTTTATCAATACTGAGATGTGAAATTGGCTGTAGATTTAACTTGGACTGACAGATATTTATTTTACCATCACATCCAAATTCAAAACCACTGTGCTTTATTTGGAATGCGTGCATTCCGTGTTTGATTTTAAAAACATACGGTTTATTATTTACCTTTAGCATAATTGGAACATTGTAAAAAAAGAACAAAAAAAACAACTTGAAAGGACTTGAAATCTCAAGCTCCCGACTTGAAACTTGACTCCACTTTTGCCTGACTTCACTTGAGAGTTGACTCGGACAGTGACCTGGTCCCACCTCTGCTTCCAATGATTCACTTCCTCTTTCCTGCTAAAGAGCCCCTGGTTGCTGAAGAAAAATCCACAGAAAAGCCGCACCGGGCTATAAGCCGCATGGTTCAAAGCGTGGGAAAAAGTAGCGGCTTATCTTCCGAAAAATACAGTAATTTAAGTCACTCTGTCATGATTTGCAGTGAGAGGTGGTGAGGCAAACGCAGCGGACCCACGTTGTAGAGAATGAATGATGAATTTAATGAATATGTCAGAGAGACAAAAGTCCAGGTAGCACAGATGATTGGAAGGCTAGTGGCTCTATGCCAGTAGTGACTGGTAACTTAATAGACATCTGACAACAGACTTGATGTGACAAGACAAGGATCCTACAAAGAACAAGGAGCACAGGTGGGTTTAAATACACAGGGAGACAATCAGGGGAAACAGGAACCAGGTGTAACCAATCAAGGGGCAGCCGGGACTCCACAGAACACAGAAACCTAAATAAACACACGGAACCCCAAATCCCTACACACTTCTTAAAGCTCATTTTTATTTTTTAGCTTTTCCATAAGGCCTGACATTATAATTTACTTGTACTGCCTATTTTAATTTTTGTTTTATTCTTATGTGATTTATTTGTGCTTTAAGAATACTGTAGAGCACTTTGATGCAGTGAATATCTGTTTTTAAAGTGCTTTATAAATAAAATAGACACTGACATAGACAATGACATTGATGTTAATACAAAATTTCTAAGAGTTGGACAAGGACTTAAAGGCAATGACCGTGTCCTCCTCTGCCAGAAATTCAGCATCATTGTTTCCAGCTACTCCTTTTCCTTCTGGCCTCATCTCCAGTCAGAAATTGGCTGGAGATGATCCAAGTCAAAGCCAGGAAGCCCAGACTGTGCTGGAAGCAAGAACTCTGAGAGGAATTGCAATGTGAATGTAACTGAGAATGTTCTGTGTTTGGATGGTTTTGACTCAGTTAAACATTTTTAGTTATCAAAAATATTAACATTAACTGCAGATTGCTCATTAAAGGTAATGATTGATTTATCACCTCATTTTTATCATGTCTAAAAGAGAAAGGAGAAAAAAGCATCAAGCAAAAATAATGTTTCCATTAGTAGACTAAAACAACCCCACCATGATTCATTTCCCTGTCTGAGTAAAACCTTCAGAATAAGATGCTATAATCGCAGATCTAATGATCTATGATTGATTACTTTAGTCTTGCGAGTTAAAAGCTGACAGACTGATATAGTGAAGGGATCCATAAGTTTGATTAAGTTTAAATTGCATTTTCTTTCATGTTACTTTTCTGGTTATGTTTGTGTATAATATTTAGAGAATTCAACCTTCTTGGATTTTAAGTTTTGAGAGTTTACCAATCCTGTCTCAATTGGTTTTGTCTGAGTTGATACAGGGGAACACGTTGCTTCTGCTCTTCCATTACAACCGAGTCCACCTTGCTGCAGCAATCACAAAGGGGCGGGACGGACCACATGGTAGTCTCATACCTTACTTGGAAAAGGGACCATTTCCCACGCGGAAGTGAAGGGGGCGCTATTTCCTACATTATCCCTGGTCTTCCGTTTTTATTTTCTTTTGAAATCTGTGATATATCTTCATCTTTAGGAAGAAGTTTCACTCTCAGCATGTATTTAAACTTGTCTCTATTATTTACTTCAGCACAGCTGTTGCACTCACGAAACAGACAAGAGTTCTTCTTCAGTTCCGGCAGCTTTATTTGCCCCACGCTGTGTATTTTTTTTTGGGATAGTTCTCTCAGAAGCAGCCGGGCACAGACACACAGAAAACCATTACAAAGTTTCCTATTCCAGAGCTACAACTTTTAAAACTGACTGTTTTCTGTTGTAACGTAGCACGCAGCTCAGATTCTGTAAAATGTTTGCGGCTGAACAAAAATACCTAAGCAAATAAAATACATAAACATAACTACATAACTCCTGAGTTTTCAGTCTTTTCGGGTCTGCTACTGCCTCTTGTGGCGTGGGGATGGTAACACAACTAATATAACTACATCAAGTAATGAGAATAGCACAAAGTCTTTATTATGTACTATTAAGTCCAGCATTACTGGGACCATTAAAAATAAATTCTACAATAAAAGAGCTAATTAAATGACATATTATTTATACATTATATATAGATAAATAATATCTATATATCTCCATTAATTATAGGAGGAATAAAAGAAATGAGACATGAAAAGCAACATGATCAACTATAATAAAAAACATTTACAATGTATACATACAAAACGCAATTGAGCAATAACATTGAGATCATAAAAAGCTTTAACCACCCCTAAGCGAACTAAACCTCCTTGAGGTCTGATTGCAGCGACAGACTGGCGACCTGTCATGGGTGACCCCGCCTCTCGCCCGAAACGATAGCTGGGGATAGGCACCAGCAACCCTCCCGACCCCAGTAAGGGGTGTAGGAAAATGGATGGATGGATGGATGGATGGATGGATGGATGGAGGGAGGGAGGTCTGATTGCAGGCGTCCGTTGGCTGCAATCAGACGGCAGCCATGGGCTCCGTTCCCCTCCACTTATGTCACACAAACCGTGCGTTTTTTCTAGAAGGTGAGCTGTTTGGTTGATTTAACACTTCAAAACATTCGCTAGCTTGATTCTTTTAGGGATTTAAAAGAATCTTAAATATGCACTTTAAATGCTCAAAGGTTGCCATGGCTATCTGCATTGATCTTTCTGTTTTAACATTAGCTAGCATGTTATCTGTGTACTGCAACTGTTAACATTAGTAAATGAGATGTGTTTAATGACTCATAAGCATTAAATGCTGGTGACTCGATGGCAAAAAATGGCCCAAATGTCGAATGTTAGTTACTAGCTAGACGTTTTTTTCAGTGAAATATGTTGTGTCCCTCTAAGACAAATACACAGAATGTTTTTTTTCTAAATGTAAGTTTTTTAAATTCATATTTAGCATGCAAAGGACAAATAAAATGTCTTCCTTTTTTGGTCACAATTTGACAGACAATTAAAATGTAGCTGCATCCATCAAGGCGGATGATAAACTAAGTCTTCAGAAATTAATGCAGCAGGTTGAACCGTCGGCAATGTTAGGTGCAGTGGCAATGGCAGAAATAAAACCTCAGGCAACTACACATGGCGCAAAGCTGCATGTGGGAGTTGCGCCGGGTGAAGAGAGGTGATTTGTGCTGGTGGCGAGTTGTAAATGATTTCATTAGTGTTGCGTTTTCTTGTTCAGAACTCATGTTCACAGTGAACAGATAGCTGTGTTCACTTCAGTGCTAACGTTCAGGTTTAACTTCTTCTTTCATTGGCATAATATAAAACACAAAGTGACAGGATACAGAACTTGCAGCTGTTTCTTTCAAAGTAAATTTGAAAACATGAACACATAACACAAAATAACTCAAAGACAAGTTAAGATGAGAACATATTCTAACAATTAGCCTAGTAAATAGTTGAAATAGTTGCCTGCCTTCTGAAGGTGACATGCAGTCGAGTGGCTGCTGACACAATGCAACATTGACTGATAATTCCTCTATAGATTTTATTATTACAGTTGGAAAAGCAAAAGAATGGTTTGTCAAATATGTTATTATTAATCTGTGGTAAAAAAAAAACCAAATTCTAGTCATTTGAAGTTTGATATATGCTTGTCTAAAATAGTTGTCTATACATCCCACATGATACTGAAACGTGAAACAAGCTGATCTAATTGGTTTTGAAATTTTTTGTCAATGTTTCTAAATGTCAGTATTTCGATTTCTGACATATTTACCCTGTAATTCTCTGTTTCTTTTTCCTCTAGATCTGAAGTCATTTGCTTCACTGCCATTGTATTATGTGTCTCTACTCTACGTCAGTCAAAGTCTGGTGCTGATTTGCTGGCAGAGGTGACACCATCAGCACCTTTTCCCTCTTCTAATTACCTCCCATGTGAGCTTCCATGACTTTTGACTGTGGCCCAAGGAATCAGTTTTACACCTCGCAACAATTGGAAACAGAGCAGAACTGTATTTGCTCTGTCAAGGAGAAAATAAATCCGTTCTTCAGTGACATCTTATTTGCTTTCTATCTTGCCAACAGTTCAACCTGTGACAGGTTTAGTTTAAATCTACTGCTACAGAAAGCTGCCTAAAAATTCCTTTAAAATTGATTGGTATGAATGAACATCATACACAATATGCATTTATGTAATGAAGTGACGATTTATGCTATGAACTATAATTGGTAGCAGCAGACTGCTGTATCACAGCGGAACATGTCACAATAGTAGTTGTCAAGTGAAGCGGATAATGTAAAATTAATGAAATAGTTTAATCCTTACACTTTTTAAACATTTGTTTACATGTTATTCAATACTTTAGCAAGGCACTGTATCATGAACATGGCTTCAAGTGTCCTTTCATGTGGACACTTGAAAATAGACATCTGATCAGAAAACCCAACTGCATTAGTTTGTAGTGTCACACTAATAATTGGTTCAAATATTCTGAACAGGACAATGAGTTTTTATGTGGATATGCAGAATCAAACAAAGAATTAGTTACAATCAATTCACAACAAAAAGCATTTTCCATAACCTGGTATCCACCAGGTGTACCCAGTCTGACATCACTTTCCAGGTTAAACAAACCTGGCGGTTAGGAAAACAAAGCATTAGTTGGACATTCACTGACCAGGTTTCGCCTGTCCCTTATCTGCTTCCCCTCACCTTTCTGTGCTCTACTTCTATAGATCAGCAGTACTGTATTGGACAAGCAAAAAGAAGTCTCTTTACTCTTTTGACCTAGAGAGGCTCGGGGAAAAAAATAAGTATTTTCAGAGTATATTTTAATGTTGGTCCATCGGTGTTAGACATGAAAACAGCAGCTCACCTTCTGCCATAACATAAAGTGCCTTAAAATGAGAGAAGATTGCCCAAAGACTGGCATCAATATTGAGCCAGTGTCAGACATTATTCTGCATGATGAAAGGAAATTTAACCAGTTAGTTTGGACAAGATTTCGTATTAGTATGGTAATACAATTTCTCAATTTGTTTCTTTTTCTTTGTCTTGGGATATTAGTATAAGTGTGGCTGCAAGAAAAATGGCCAGGAAACAGACTATTTATACTAACACCAACTTTCTCAAATAATGCAATAATGCAAAACATATTAACTATTTGAGGAACTTTGAATCCGTAAAAAAACAAAGGATTTTATATTTTTAATCAATGCCATCCAAGCTTCGGACTTAGTGTATGCTAGGGGTTGAATAACTTCATATTTTTTAAAGTTGGCTACAACATAATAACAGTCGAGTCAACGTCAATTAGTTGTCCTGCTGCTCCTGCGCCCTGACGCACAGCAGGACGCTCCGCTGACTCAGCAGCAGGACGCTCCGCTGACTCAGCAGCAGGACGCTCCGCTGACTCAGCAGCAGGACGCTCCGCTTTTTTGTCATGTGATTGCGACTAGTCGACTAGCCCAGTAAAAAGTCATTGCAGAGTAAAGAATCAACTAGTCGATTAGTTGGTACAACCCCTAGTGTATACAAATGAAAGGTTCAAAAAGCATAACAAAACTACATGACACTTTAATTTCTTTACTGTTACTATAAACACATTGTTTCAAGTGTTTGAATGGCTGAAAAGTAAGCAAGTTTAATGTACTTTATACTGATTAACAACATAAGCACAAAGACAACACAGTCAATTGAAAATTTTATTCTTCCTTTAAATTCTAGGATTTAAAGTGTGGCATTTTATAAGATACCACACTTTGATTATTTATGAAATAATGAAGAGAAAGACAGAAAAGTAAAAAAAAAAAAAAAAAACACATCCATGGAGCAGCATGGTACTTCCAAGTAGTGAACTTGATTGATTCAAGTTCTCTACTTAGAAGTTCTAAGTAGAGTTTTGGTATTTTGGTAGTTTGCTGCACAATGCCAAGCTGGACAAACACCAGCAGTTAACTTAGAAAAGTTTTCTACCCAACACTACGTGAAGAGATACAAAAATATTTTCAGTCAGTCGTTCTTCACAAAGGTATCTTAAAAATGGTTAAAAAACAAACAAACTAAGCATGATTAACAAATATCACTTTATTCTTAAACCTTTTAGGTACATTTAAAACAAAACGGGATTTATGTTTTAACTTGTGTTCCACCCTATAATCACTTTGCCTTGTCAACCCATACTTGATTTAACTTTTTTTCCACTGGAAATACATTAAAAACAATATTTGGATTTGATTTCAAAATACTTTCTCATTTTTAGGCTAATTTGTTCATTACTTGCAAGAAGTTTAAATTTGCTGTTGGTTTGTGAAGTAAGAAATATAAAGAATATATAATGAATCCTAACTTATTTTTTACAATGAATGGGTTAATGTTATTTACTCAATGTCATGAGTCTTTTTCTCATATTGTGCTTTTAATTTGTTAGTGTTATTATTATTATGTAAGCACTTTATAATAAATAAATAATTGACCCCTTATGTGGTTGCTGCTGTGCATTTATCTTAAAGAAAAGAGACATTTATCGGCCATATATTAATGTATAAGAGAAACCAAAGTCTGATTTTTTTCTAGCCTGGGAAAAACAAACTTCATTCAGATGATCTGGACCTTTGGGTATTGAGAAATGATTACTTACTGGAGGACTTTGTTGAAATGTCACATTTCACCCAATCAAAATGTAAAACCCTGGGCGGCATACCGTTGTTTTTAAAATGTATATGTGTTAACGAAATTTCCTATCATAAAATATTCTACACTAATTCAGTTGCACAGTAAAAAATTATAAATACTACATTAATAATAATGATATTTTGCTTAGCACTAATGGGATAGAAAGCATTATTGTTTCATGAGATACTTATTTAACCATCAATACTTTGCCCAATGATTCATTACTCGACAGTGACATCTGCTGCTAAACTGAAATTTAGCAGCAGATGTTAGCAGCAGCAGATTCAAATAAATAATATTTATGGGTTTTTTTTATTTTCATGTGTGCTTCCTTTCTAATGTCAGGGTTTATTTTGACCCAAGTAGTCTCCGGTGCTCCCTGTTAATTTAGACCTTGTGTGTCACCAGTGTGCACTATTTAGTTATTCCCCTCACTTGTTCTCCAGCGTATTTAAGTTTGAGTTGTGTGTCACAGGATTTTTGTCTGGGTTTCATGTATGTCACTGTCGCTCCAAGTTTGGACCTGCTTGTGTTGATTAAAGAAAATAAAAAGTAAGATGCCATGTCGCCGTGTACCTGCTGGTTCTTTTTCTACCTCAGAAACTCCATCCCTGACAGAATATTCTTATTCAAATAAATCATACTTCAAAAAAATATTAGAACATGGCAGTGTTTTTATCAAACATGGTTCTTGTGGTGTAATCCATTGAATTACATGGACCAGGGGGCAGACCATGCCTAGCCATTGGGCAGTATGACCTGTAGAAGCTTATCAATCAATCAATGCATCAATCAACTTTATTTCTATAACATATTTCAAAAACTGGTGGTGTAGCCAAAGTGCTGTACATTAAAACAGAAATGTAAAAAACATACAAACATATGAAATGTACAAAAACTCCTTACATGGCAGCTGTATTTTGAGGTGCCATACACGACAAGACCACAGTATGTTAAAATCCAAGGAATAAAAGTGTGTTTTTAAAAATTATTTAAAAACAGGAAGAGAGGAGGCCTGTCTGACACTCAAGGGTTATTTGGTCCATAACTTGGAACAGCAAATGTCCTAACACCTCTAAGCTAGTTTTAGGGTCTCTCTGAAGCAACCACTCAACTGATCTTAGGGATTGGGGTGGGCAGTATGGTTGAAGCAGCTCAGATAGACGTGGTGGAGTAAGGTTGTTCAAGTATTTGAAAACAAATAACAAAGGCTTAAAATTAATTCTGAAGTGCACAGGGAGCCCGTGAAGGGACGCAAGGATGGGAGTGATTCTAGAGTCCCTTATCTGCTGGAGTTAAGAAACAAGCAGCAGTTCTGCATAAGCTGAAGGCAGGTTTGAGAGGTCTGACTAATCCCTACATTCAGTGCCTTAGAGTAATCGCAATGAACTGTGATTAAAGTGTGAAATAATTTCCACCAGGCCCAGTCTTGCCAAGATTGATTTCACCTTTGCTATTTGGTGAAGATAATAAAAACTTTTCTGAACTTTTCTATTGAAAAACACATCAGCAAAGTCAAACTTTATCCCCAGGTTTGTGATAGTCCCTGAGATAAAGTGACAGTGAGCTAAGATCTACTCTGGGGGAGTGACAGCAACTTGAGCTTATTAATTTGGCTCTTAATGCTGAACTGGTTCGACCACCCCTGGGCTATAGGAAGGCAAGTGGAACACATCAGGCTTCCGTTCAGACTACTTTTGTATCAACAGTTTTATCCAAGTGTAAAAAACCTGGGAGTACTGGCAGGTAAAAACCTGTCAGTACTCCTGTACTGGCAATGCTTTGCATGTCCTGGACTTAGACTATCCTCTTAGTCTCGAGGGTATGACATGGCAATGGGCCTTAGAACTTTTTCTGAGTTTTGGGGGTATGATAAGGTAACATTTCAAGGATTTGGTATGGCAGTGGGACTTATCTTTGTTTTTAATTTCGAGGGTATGATAAGGTAACATTCAACATTTTTTCTAGAGTTTTGTGGCTCTTGGAAAAGCAATATTCAACCTGCTCCGGGCCAGCCGCTAACCCGTTATCTGTAGTTTTCTTAGGGGTTTTTTCAGTATTTTGGGTTTTTTTATAGGCTTTGAAGGCAGGTTTTATCATGCCTGAATATGGCATGATAAAATCTTGGGATGATAAAATCTTTTCACTTGGATGCAACTAGTTGGACAGGGGAGCTGCAGAAGGCATGTGGCAGCCCGTACATTGCCTTTGACTTTCCAGTTTCAATCATCCAGTCCTTGAACGAAATGGGGAGACTCATTATGAGAGTTTTAAATCCCTAACCTGGGTAAACAATGTTAAAAATGCAGGCAAAAACTCCTCCAGACATAGGGGAAGAACCAGGAGTGGCCTTTATGTCAGAACTTTACCAAGTAATCAGTAAATATGGTCATACATCCCCTGGGTTTGGAGAACCAGGAAGGAAGCCATGAACCATGCTTACTAAGGGAGTGATGCCCAGAACCTGGGTGAACTTTAATAGAAAAAGAGTTCTGCTTAATAATACTAATACCTTAATACCCTCAGGGAGGGTGAGTGAGCACAGACAACAATCTGATCCTAAACACAGCCATGACCAAGGAGATCACAGTGGATTTTAGGAGAATTAAGAGATATTCAACCACTAAAAATCAGCGGAGAGCCAGTGGAGGTGTCAAAGTTTGGTTTCCTGGGAGTTCACATCATGGGTAACATGGCCTGGGATGTAAACACCTCAGAACTGGCAAAGAAGGCCGAGCAGAGACTCCTGAGAGTCCTCGGGAGGAACAATACTTCTTAAAATCTGCTGGTGTCCTTCTATTAATGCTCTATTGAAAACATCATCTGCTATTGTCTCTGTGTGTGGTTCCCCAGCTGCACAGCAGCACAGAGGAAGACTCTCCAACGAATCATAAAATCTGCCCAGAAGACCATTGGTTGCTCTCTGCCTGCTCTTGAAGAACTGCACAGAACCCGTTGCCTCAGGAAAGCCAGGAACATTTTAAAAGACTCCTCACACCCATCACAATTTGTTCCAACTGCTGCCATCTGGCTGCAGATACAGGAGCATTAAAGCAAGAACAAACAGACTGAAGAACAGTTTATACCCGGTAGCCATGAGGGCATTAAATACCCTCTAGTACTATTTATCACCCATTTTCATTATAATCCATGTAACTTTATTGCATGGTTTCTATAATGACAATAAAAATTATTTTTATTATTTTTACATGCATCATCCCTCATTTTTTGTGTGGGTTATGGCTGTCAAAAAAGGAAAAAAATAGAAAGGTGTGGGTGAAATTACTGCCTCTGGCATATGAGAACAAGGGTGAGGTCTGTTTGTGGAGCCAGCTAATTGAGCTTTAAGGAGTAAGACTAGACATAGGTTGGAACTTTGACAGAGTATGTTGTAGCCCATCTTCCAGATGGAAGGATGTTAACAAAAGAGCAGTCTCTTTCCTTAAGTAAGGTAATGGAGTGGAAAGAAGCTGGTGACTAAAGCAGATGGGCAGTGGCATGTAGAAAGGCCTTTGGGGGTTCAGGGAGTCAGCAGGGGAGAGAGAGTAAGGTGAGGACTACAGCTTTCGAATGGCCTAAGAAGGGATGATAAAAAGCCCTGGTTTGCTCTGACAGATTCATTAGCAGAGAGCTCAAGGAACACGAGAAAATGCATTGTGGTTCATTTTAGACAATTCTACAGTGAAGAAAGTAACTGAACATCTGAGAGGGAAGTAGAAGACTGTTGTTCATTAGACAAAATAACTTTCCTTTTTGTTTTATTGTGCTGTTAGTTTTAATCCCAAGGAGAAGCTGCCATTTACAGATGATATGACGCTCAGGAGGATAAAGTTGCAGTGGTGAGTAAATGCTAATCAAGACTATTCTGCTCTAGAATTACCTTTAGAAATAATCACTATCTCAGCAAAACCTGAACAGAACCTTGCACACAAGGTCCTGCTTCAGGTTTCACCCTCTACATGCTCACACTGAACCATAACTGAACCATAAGTGGTCAATGCAAAGCACCTCAGTATTTATTAAAATGAGCCAGATGATCAATGTTCATGAATAACACAGGAAAAGACAAAAAGCACAATTTTATATTGTTTGAGAGGCAGGAGGCAGCAGCAGGAGTCAGATCTCTAATCCTCTGAATGAGGTGAAACTGTCGGGGATGTTGCAATAAATAGTGTTTGTTTATAACATCTTGTCAGTTTACTTTCAAATATAGGAACCATATTTTTGGTTAAGTCATTTTAATTCTGGAATGGTTCAATATTTTACAGCTAACTTTGTCTAAACGTTAGCTACTCTAGACACAATGTTTTGTTTCATTACAATGAGACTGAAACAACAGTTTTTGTTTAAAGTATAATGTCAGTGTGTGCAACGGCTTTTCAATATCTGATCATACTTAACTAATTAACATATAACATATTAGTGATGCTGTTGAAGAAAGGTGAAGAAGCTCAGGTGAGCTCTTCAATTAGTTTACTGAAATATGTATTAACCTGTTGTTACTTTTTAAATAAACTAAACAATTTTTACAATTTTAGTTAAAGAGACAGATAACCTGTGAAAAGATCAATCACCTCCACCTCTTCCGTGAGCTACTATTGCTGGTTAAAGGTAGGGATTTACAGTGCTAAAACCCAACCAGCATAGCTAGGTGGGCCCCACACGGGTTTGCCCATGTAGGGCCACTGTCTATATGGACCCTACATGTAGACAGTGGGCCCTACATGGCCCTGGCCCTACATGGGCAAACCCATGTGGGGCCACCATGGAAACCGCGGACAAACCCATGTCGGACCCATATTGTCTGCCCTCCTTTTCCCCATATGGGGCCCACCTCTTTATGCTGGCTGGAAACCCACCTCCTGGGTTATTCAGCATCAGGGACTAGAGCTGCTGCTGACTGGCTTGTCTGTTGTTAAATGTGGTAAAAGGTACAGGGACAAGTTAAATATTTGAATATGGTGGTATTTTTTTCCTTAATTCATTAAATGCTAGTGAAAAGGAGGCAAACAGTAGTCTGTAGCTAAGCTAACTATGCTAAATGGTTGACAATCTCACAGTCTACTCACCTCTCGGAGAAAAACACAGCTACAAATTGAAACTTTTGCCTTTTTACTTTGTCTTTATTATTTTTCTTTGCAGCATAGTAACTGTTCTTGTTTGGTCTAACTGCTACTGAACACCAAGCGCCTAAGCAGGAATGAACCATTTCATGCAAATCCAGGGGGGGTTCAGTGCAAATATGAATGTGTGCTTTTTAGTCTGGGAGTGGTAACATTTCATTTTTACTTCTAAAAACATGATATTTGTAATTTTGTAATTGACAGGGCCCCAATTTTTTTCAATTTCAATGAAGATAAAATATTCCTTGTCCCAGAGACCCTTGGAATTGTCCTATCGTTTCCCCCATAAATGGCGTCCCTGAGTAGAACACCCCATTAGTGTTTAGCACATGTACTTGGTGAAATGTTTCTCTATATTGACCTTTCAGTGGATTTTCTTTTTCCTGTTTGGTTCTAAAATGAACCCTTATGCTGAGGAATTGTGCCTTAGATATTAATCTCAGAAGCCAGTTTATATTTTGTAAGTTTAGAAGTAGCAGAGAGCAGACATGAAAAGGAGAAATCTGGAGGAGAGTTTTGAAATTAAATGAGTCAAAACCTTTGCTATAACAAGTAGGTTATGCAGTAAGTAGAGTTGGCATCATATGAGGAGCATAGTAATATTTACATCTGAAAATCAGAGACAGAAACTTTTTTAATTAAAGGTTTGTGGGTGGAGAAAAAAAATCATTTTGGATTTTTTTGCCTTAGTTTTTTTCAACCTTTTGAGAGCCACGGCTTATGTTTGGAAAGTTATTGAAGTGAGACGGCACACTGAATTATAAGTGAGGAGCTAAGGTGTCTGTTAGATATGAAAAGTGTTTTTTAAATTATTTTTGTAGGGCAAACTGCTGCACCGATGTAGAGTTATTACAATTGTCTGCACCCATTGCAAAAGAGAGGAAGGCTCCCCAAGGATCCCCAAAAATATAGAGCCTGTTGCATTTTCTTCCCATTCTTAAGAACTGAATACCATTCCACTTCTGTGAGATTAAGATTTAGATCTGTTTCCCAGGATCTCTTAACGGACATAATACTGGGATCAATAGCAAGGTTGTTAATAACATTTTATAGAAAACTGAAGCTCCATGCCCGTGACCAAGTACCTTTTTTGTATCTGCCAATGCACTACAGACCTCCTCATTTTTTCTAGCAGTGGTTCAAAATTTGTCCTAATCAAGTCAGAAAATTGGGGTGGAAAAGTTACTCCAAAGTATTTGATATCCCTCTTGAGCCATTGTTGTGGAAAAAAATGACTTTAGCAAGAGTCTGGATGAGAAGAAATAAGAAATTTATTAAAACCTTGCAAGGTGAGAACAGAAATACAGAATCACAGGAGTCTGTCAAGTCTGTTCTGACCAACAGTGGATCTGGCTTCCAGATCCACTGTTGGTCTGGTCCCACTGTCCATAGGTTCTGGTCAGAGAAGAGAGAGACTTGATTGGACAATAGGTGTGAATCGCTGATCGTTATGTACCAAGGATTCTGTGGAGCCCAACACAGATGGTCTGGCTATTTGTCTATTGTTAGGGAAAGAGGGCTGTTAAAAGGCCAGCCGCACCGTCTCTGTGCTGGGGGAGGAACACCTAGAATACCCTGCTGTTATATGGCCCCGTAGAAGCACATTATAAAATTTTCCATTACAGCCATGAAAACATAGTAGCTGAAAATATATTTTTAGGGCAAAAGGCAATAAGTGGGAGGGCCTCCGACTTTGTCCAATTTGCCTTATAACCTGAAATATCTGAGAATGTGTTTTTTAAGGAGAGCAAAGAAGGGAGGAAATACAATAGGTCTGACATAAAGAGTCAAATATAATCAGTATACATTAATTTATGACAGCTGTGTCCTACAGTAATGCCTGGAAGATTAACCTCTTTCCAAATAGCAACTGCTAATGGTTATAAAAAGAAAAGATGCCATATTGATCAAATATGAGATAACTATATTATTCAGCGCTGATCCCAATAGCTGCTGATATCTACATTTATCTAAGATATAGGTTGATAATTGGCACATTCTTTGTATGATTTTAGCAAGACTATAATCTGTGCTGTATAAAGAGATTTTAAAAAAGCATTATCGTTAGCATAATTCACTGCCTCCAACCAGCGTGGGCCCATTAAGTCCCAGAGATCTAAATATATTTCAAATGGTAGTCCATCAACACCGCAAAAAATTAATTTATTCATGAGTTTGAGTGCATTATGGAATTCTTGTAAAGTAAATTGAGAATCTAATATTTTTATATCTTCTGGAAGTAAAGTAGAAAGATTAAGATTTTTTTAATGATCATCCAGTTCTTCCTTGGAAAGTGTTAGGGAAAGCATTCAGATGCATAAAAAAACCCTTCTAAAAGTACTATTAAGCTCAGCAGGTGAGTTCAATATATTTTTTTCTTTTTTCCAAACAATATTCCCATTATTTTCTTTTCATTTAAGCATTACTACCAAACGTCTACTTGTTTCCACGTTCTGAGTAGTATTTATGTTCAGTCACATGCGTCAGAAAATCTTACTCTCTGTTTAAAACCTCCTTTAATTCACGTTGTGGAAACTTCAGTTCAAGTTCTGTTTTGAATTTCCAAAGTTCAATGCAATCTCTAGTATTTGACACTCTGATTTTAACAGTTTTATTTTAGTTATATTTTTATAATGGGAGCTAAAGCAAATGGAACTGTTACTCAATGCGCACCTTAACACAACCCAAACAAACAGGATTAGGGACACTTCCAACTTTAATAAAATACTCTAACTTAAGTACTAAGTGTTTAATAAATTTCTTATGTAATAGTTAAATGTTGAACCTCCATCTGTTAATTTTAGTATGTGCCTGAGGACATTTGATTTGATTAATAATAGGCTTGTGGTCTGGTAAGTTCTGGGAATCCTAACTAGCTGAAAATACTAAACCAATTTAGACAGAGGATATAGTCTATTTTTGATGTCCTTTTATGGGGTGCTAAATAGAAAGTGAGTTCTTTAGCAGTTGAATGTAACACTTTCCAAACTTCTCAAATTTAAATCTTTTACAACTTACAGTGATGGGTATTTTTGAACCTTCATAAAAGAACCACAGACAAACGTAATAAGTTTTATGGCCGTGCTTTTGCAAAAGGAGAATGCATCAATTTTGCAAAAGGAGAAAGCATTTTGCAAGGAGGATCCTCCGATCCTCCTCACAAAGCGTTTCTGAATCTCCTCAGCTTGGGCAAGCCTTTTTATTTAGGAAAAGGGAGATTGTGAAAAAAGAGAAACAAAGCAACCTTGGTCTGCACACAGGTCATCTAGCTCAAAAGGAGGAGCAGGCGTAATCGGCTCCTGGAACACAGACACCCGGTGCCTAAAGGGCCCCACAAGGTTAAATGCAAATCACATCAATATTGATTAATGCTGATTAAGGAAATGTATGACATATATAAATGTAGAAATGATCAACATAGAAATGATAAACCCAAAAATCCCTAACATACAGCTTTTGAAAACGTTCAATGGGAATTAGTGTTGCCAATCTAAAATGTTCTCTTTACAGGAAGTCTACACTGGTGCTGAAATGGATTCTCCTTTGGTACAGTCAACTACCTCTCTTCATTGACAATGCATCAGCTGTCAATCTGCAGCAGTTCATCGGATGTGCAGTTCGGGAATTCACCTTCCTTGCCAAGAAGCCTGGTTGTGGTGGTTTGCACATCACTACTGATGCCTGCTGGGGACGCTGTGAGACATGGGAGGTGAGAAGCACAAAAACAAGATGTCTTTCTTAGAGTGAAACCACACAAGGAATGTGGGACTTTTTTTAAGTGAATATCTTTCTCACTTAAGCAAACTTAAGTGAGAAATTTGCTTATACAGTATATATGTATACAGTGGGGGAAAAAAGTATTTAGTCAGTCACCAATTGTGCAAGTTGTCCCACTTAAAAGATGAGAGGCCTGTAATTGACATCATAGGTCAGAGGTCAACTATGAGAGACAAAATGAGAAAAAAAATTTAGAAAATCACATTGTGTGAATTTTAAAGAATTTATTTACAAATAAGGTGGAAAATAAGTATTTGGTCAAAAACAAAAGTTCATCTCAGTACTTTGTAATATCTCCTTTGTTGGAAGTGACAGAGGTCAGACGGTTTCTGTAAGTCTTCACCAGGTCGGCTCACACCGTTGCTGGAATGTTGGCCCATTCCTCCAAGCAGATCTCCTCTAAAGCAGTGATGTTCTGGGGCTGGCGACAGCAACACGGACTTTCAACTCCCTCCAAAGGTTTTCCATGAGGTTGAGATCTGGAGACTGGCTAGGCCACTCCAGGACCTTGAAATGCTTCTTATGAAGCCACGCCTTTGTTGCCCTGGCAGTGTGCTTGGGATCATTGTCATGCTGAAAGACCCGCCATGTTTCATCTTCAATGCTCTTGCTGATGGAAGGAGGTTTACACTCAAAATCTCACAATAAATGGCCCCATTCATTCCTTCATGTACACGGACCAGTCGACCTGGTCCCTTTGCAGAGAAATGGCCCCCAAAGCATGATGCTGCCATCCCCATGCTTCACAGTTGGTATGGTGTTCTTTGAGTGCAACTCAGCATTCACTGTCCTCCAAACATGACGAGTTGTGTTTATACCAAACAGGTCTAGTTTGGTTTCATCTGACCATATGACTTTCTCCCAATACTCTTCTGGAACATCCAAATGCTCTCTAGCAAACTTCAGACACGCCTGGATATGTAGTGGCTCCAGCAGGGGGACACGTCTGGCACTGCAAGATCTGAGTCCCTGGCAGCGTAGTGTGTTACTGACAGTAGCCTTTGTACCTTTGACCCCAGCTCTCTGCAGGTCATTCACTAGCTTCCCCAGTCTGGTTTCCTTATTTGTAAATAAATTCTTTAAAATTCAGACAATGTGGAGGTTCTGTGGTGGCAGCAGGACGCTCCGCTGACTCAGCAGCAGCAGCAGGACGCTTCGCTGACTCAGCAGCAGCAGGACGCTCCGCTGACTAATACATCAAACAGAAATATTTAATTATTTCTTGCGCAGCCCGGTACTAATTGGTGAACGGACAGGTAACCGGTCCACGCCCGGGTTAGGGATGACTGATATAAAGCACTTTGAAATATGTTGTTGCTGAAATGTGCTATGCAAATAAATTTTGATTGACTGATTGATTGATATTCATCAACATTATTTTCTGTTTTCTACTTCCAGAAGCCAGTGCTGGAGTCCCCTTTCATAGAATCTTACCAGCGAGTTTGTACCTACAACATGACACGTATGGTCAGCGTGAAACTACCCAACTGCAAGCCCAGCATTGACCCAATATATACCTATCCTGTGGCCCTAAGATGTGCCTGTGGGTTCTGTCTGACAAGCACCACTGAATGTATAACATCTGTCTGAAAATTTGGTGCAATTCAGATCAGTTCCATTTTTTTATTTTAGTTCAGTTGTTTTTTCAGATGTCATCCATCTTTCCTCCATCTTAATTACCACCAACTTTATTATCTGTAACAAAAAGTAAAAATACCGAAGTACATATTAAAAGACTCATGATTGGAATAGGCTGCTTTGCTCAAAGCAAATGTGTATATTTACTGAAGTTCAGTCTTTATAAAAAAAAATTGGAAGTAATTAAGTTTTCTGACCTGCTGAGAAGTATCAAGGTGGCTGGGTGATGGATCTCTTCAAAAAAACATTAATGCTGACAGAGGAACCAACACTGGACAATTCAATAGGTCACTGTTCTACTAACAAGGAACCAAACAGACGTGGGGATACAGACTCACTATTTGGGCTATTTTAGACTTCATAGTAGAAACCACCACAATAGGCTGTTGGGCCATCCAAGAAGATTGTAACTAAAGTGAGTAAAGAAGATGACGCAAGAACAATTAATCACAAAATCTACTGCGTTTTCCACTTTTAGTTTAGCAGAAAGAGGAATTTCACTGTTTTAGTATAAAGAGTAGAAAGATTAGCTGCTGAAACATCCCATCATCTGAGCAGGTGACATTGGGAGGCAGTGCGTAAACCTCCCCTTCTTACTTTGCTGGTGAAGGGACGACTGCATCTTACCAGAAGCTCTGGATCCAAAATATATGTACAGTCCACTGTCTGAATATCCAGTTTCAATATTCCTGCCAAATAAAAAGGCCTTGGCCCTGACTTACTCATAATTGTTTGGAAGGAATTTTTGAAATATAAATTCCCCAGAAGAGATATTGTCTCTGATACTGACAAAGCCTGCTTGTTGACACAGTCCCAAGCTTGCTCCAGTCTAGAGCAGAGAAGTGAAATGCCACTTCACCTAAAATGAGCAAACATCTAGAACAGAAATGAGTCTCGAGGTAATGTGTGCCAGCTGCACACACGCTGCCTGCTTACCAGATGGTTCCACAGACACAAAGCTAAGAGAAGAGGCCAACTATGCAACACTGCATAGGCTCCATTTCCACCATTCACTCCTTACCTTCCCTCCCCTTTGTTCTCTGCCACACAACTCACTATCCACTGGAGATTTCTCTGGTTCTTAATAACTGTTCAAGTAAAGGGTTTTGTCTGAGAAGACATGAGTTAGCTGAGGATAAATCACGTGAATGTAATTTGATTGTCTATTTCATCAAGTTTTGTTGGGTTTTGCAGGATTTTAATACTTAAAATAAAACAAACAAGAATGGAGTCAGTTTTTTAAGGTTATTGATTGATGGTCTTTTTAATCTTAGAATGTGAGCTTACTTTGATTTTCTTTTTGTTTCCCACTAAGCTATATAAAATAGTCCTAAAAAACTTGCTAAATTGCTATTTTCTGAAAGCTAAATGCTAGCCAAGCTATTGAATCGCCTCTTTGCAAATTAGCTTGGCTCTCTTTGTCAAGTCAAAGTTTATTTATATAGCACATTTATAACAGTCTCAGCTGACCAAAGTGCTTCACAACAAACACATCACAAATGGATAAAATATAAAATAAAGTTCAGTAAAAATGATAAAACAAATATAAAATTGTCCAAAATACAAAAAGCTAATAGTATGAATAATAACAAAACACTTAAATTTTAGTTGCAACAATTTTCCTCCATTCTTTACCTTCTCTCTTTAGCTGGTGCTGAAGGCCGATGAAAATAGATGAGTTTTCAGGCTGGACTTAAACTGACATACTGACTGAGAAAGCTTAACTGACAGAGGAAGACTGTTCCACAGTCACAGAGAAGGCTCTGTCCCCTCCAGTTTTTAGCCTAGCTGTGGGGACAGACAACTAAAGCTGGTCGGTTGACCACAGGCTCCCGGGTGGGTTGTAAGAGCTCACTTAAGCCATGGAATCATGGAACATCACATCTGCATAGCAGACTGCCTGTCATTTGTTGTTAAAGGTAGAGAGATTTGAATGTTGCTGCAAAACAATGAAAAGAGACTTTCTGCTTAAAAAAAAATACAACCTAGAGGCAGCAGATAAAAGGCAAAAAGAACATGCACTAACATCGACCCCTGGGGACCGCCATGCTGCAGAAGAGAAGTATGGGGCTCCTAAATTTGTGATAGAATTACAGAAAAACTCCCGTTTGAAACAAAGGATGTCTTTGAGTTGCGGCAGATGTGGGAAGCCCATGGCACTCATAAATGATTAATATTATTAGTTAGTTAGTTTAAGCTTAAAATAAACTGCCTGTCCATTTAGGCCACCATCTTGTTTGGTGGCCATTTAAACAAAGGCGACAGAATTTGTGATGCACAGGCCATCACTGCTCCTTGGGGATGACCTCCGCAGGGCCCATTCCCCAGTGCCATATTGAGGTTTTAGTATCTTTAAATAAATTATTCTGATATTATTTTTGTTATCTACATTGTATTATATAATATATTACTTATTTATTAATATTTAAATTATAATAGGTCCAAGAGTCCGATGCCAGGGATGATTAAAGACCCTTTGCCGTATGACACACAAACCTGATTCTACAGACACGGCATCGAATTAAATAAACACAATTTTGTGTTTGTGGTCCCCCACCAGGCAAGACTAAATAAACTTTGTGGGTACAGTGGTTCAGCAGCCATTTCTGATGTCTGAAGCACTGTCCCTGCCCAATTGTGCTCGGCTCAATCCGTGATCTGAGTTTGGCATGAACGAGATGGTCCTTCAGGTTCTTGTTTCTTCGGAAAGCAGGTATGACCCTCCCATCGGTCAGCCTTCCAATAACAGACTGGAATTCTACAAAATTTTGTCTCAAACCACGTGCCAGATTGACATTAGCAGGTGAGTAGGTGCTGATGAAAGGAAGTGTCATGGTGTCTTCTGACTGCTTGGGCTCAGAAAAGGACTTAAAACACCTCCGTAAGAAGGACCTCTGGTACCCTCTGCTGGACAAAGCAGAGAACAGCATCCTAACTGCTTCATAAAAATCTGATTTTCTTGTGCAAATTCTGTGAAATCGAATTAATTGTGACTTTACTAATCCAGCAAGCGTGTGCTTTGGATGAAAACTCGATTTAAACAACGCTGCTACAATCCGAGACGATGGGCCTACCCGGGGGGATTTTATAAGGTAAACTCCATTTAACTGGGTCTTTATGTATCTTTGGCAAAATGTAGAACAATCTGGACCTGGGTTCCAATGGTCTTAATAAATATGCTTTCTGTTTTGCCAAAATAAATTTGTTTTTGTGCAGCTGATTGAGAATTTTAGTCACAATTGGAACAGTGTCCGGGTAGATTGGCTTCTGTAGCTTCAAATAATAATTTGTGTCAATTAATTGTCTGTAACATTCCCAGAAATATTGCTGTTTGTCCTGAATGACAATTGCGCTGCCTTTGTCCGCAAGCTTAATGACAATCTGGTCATTCTCAGTTAGCTCTGCTAGTGCTGAAATCTCAGCTTCAGTCAAATTGGGCTCCAATCGCTCTCTTTTGAAATGTTGCTGAAAAAACTGTAGAGTCGACCTTATCAGAATTTCAGTTCTGGGAGGTAATTCTCGCATGGGAGGAGACCAGATGGATCTGTTAGTAAAAGGCTGAGGCTTTCTGCTAGAATCAGTTGGAAAGAACAAGGCCAGCTTGACCATACAGTGATATTGTTGAAAGTCATACCTGCTTTCGAGCCCCGCCCACCTGTTTGTTGTGGAGAACAGTCAGATCCTGACCTCTGAGCCCAGTGTAAATAAAAACCAGAACTCGGCATAGAACCTCCCTAAGAGGAGGACCAGAGTTCAGGCTGCACCATCCCGCCTGCTGCCAATCTCCAGCAGTGCGTCGAAGGGTGCCAGTGAGATCCTGCACCGCATGAACCAAGAAGACATCTCTAATGAGGTCTGTACACCTTCTAATGCATATTTGTCTCTGACTATGTCCCTCTCTAACTCTTCCCCCTGTGTCTTCCTAGGTGAAGTCTGATTGGCTGATTTGTAAGTACGGCAACAAGCTGCTGGAGAACCAGGACAGTAACCAGCGGAGCTACGAGTATGTCAGCCAGAAGCTCCGGGAACTCGGACGCCTACTGCTGGCCGTAAAGTCTCTTGACTTTGAGGTCCAGACCCTGAAGGACCTGCTGGCGGCGGGCCAACTCAACCTGGTGCTGTCTGCTGCTAGGAAGGCTGCAGGGTACCGGTGGAGCTGGCCCACGCTGTCGGTGAAGACCACCCTGAAAACTTTCTGCGACGATGCCATCGGTGAGTTTTTGAATGGAGATTGGGATGCCGCAGCCAGAACCAGCAACTTCTACCACCTGCTGGGCAGTGAGGGCCTCCAGAACACTGATCCAGAACCGTGTAAGAACTGAGTCCACCTCAAACCATTATCTATCAGAAGTACTTGATCACACATTACAGTTTTTTTTCTGCAGCTGCAGTGGACGGTGGAACCAAACCCAAGAAACGAACAAGCCTGACCAGAATCAATAAAGACCTGAGAGCCAATGGTGAGTTCTGACCCAGACTGATGTGAGCTACTGACCACAAACCAAAAGCCATCTCCCAGCAGGAGGTCCTCTACATTTTTAGGTTTTTCTCCTGTAATGACAACATCCACCACATGGTGCTGTTTTCATCCTCCTTTCTGTCTCCCTGCAGTTCTGTCCAGATTTCGGTCCAGCCCCGAGGTTCCCTTGATTCCTCCAGAGTCCAGACTACAAAACCCAGTCCCAGGTGGGTCATGAGTCCATCATAACCTCTGGAGGTCCATTTTGTCTCTAAAGGTGTCCTCTGTCCTTCAGTTCCTTTCTGCCCCAGGAAGCCCCAGCGCCGGCTCTGGTCCTCTGCAGAGAAGGACGCCATCTGGAGACAGTTAAGGGACCATGTTCTGCTCCAGACAGTACCGGGCAAGAAGGTCTGTCAGCGCTGTTTGGATCTGGAAAGAGTCTTCAAGGGGAGACACTGGAAGGATGTTAAGAACCAGGTCCACAACCAGATCCAGAGCCAGAAGAAGCAGCAGTTCCATGCTCAGATGAACCAGGAGGAAAATCAGCAAATCCAAGCACAGAACCAGAACCAAAAGAAGCAGAACCCCCAGTCTGATGAACCACATCAGAACCAGCCACATCAGTCCCAGGGGGAGCAGATCTGTCAGAACTCTCTGTACCAGAAGAGCCCACAATACCAGGTCCAGACGAACCACAAGGCCCAAAATAGCATCCGGAACCAGAAAAAGAAACTGGACCAGCAGAACCAGGTCTACCCCCCTAAGAAGCAGCTCTTCCAGAGCCGATTGGACCAGCAGAACCCCTGTGAGGTCCACAAGAAGCAGCTGTACCAAATGGTCCATCAGAGTCAGCAGCTGGAGACCCGACAACATCCGTGTTGCCGGTTCCACCTTACGATCCAGACGGACCACTCCGAGCTCACGGACACTCTCTGTTGAACCGGGAACCTCTGATCACTCCGTACCCGGTTCTGATCCGGACCCCGGGGCCCCACATGGAACCTCTATTGACCAGAATCGACTGGACCGAGGAGGCGCTGGTTCAGAACTACCAGATAAACCGACCGATGGGCCAAAACCTTCTGCAGCACGACCCTGCAGGAGGAGCACCATCGGACCCGCACTCTGGACGGGTCTACTTCTTATTGTACAATTTGGTTAGGGTTGGGGTTGGGTTTGGGTTCAGGGTCGAGGGTCAGGGACCCAAGAAATTGAATCCCATTCCCCCGGACCCTTTACCCTCTTCCCTCCCCCAGTTTTGCACAGGCACGTCCCACCAGGAGCATCCCAAGTGAAGCCTACCTCTCATTAAGACCCCTAGGGATCAGTGTATCCAGTCTTTCAGCCCTTCTCCTCTGGGCTGAGGACCAGGCCGGGTTGCATTCCAGCATTAAGGCTGAAACTGCATCCCACCCGTGGCCCAGGAAGTGCTTCACTAAGGGTACGTGTGTTTTTTTGTTTTTGAATATTATATCTATGTTGGGTGAAACGGGTAAGGAGGCTGTTACCCGTCTCACCCACATACTGGATTTTACAAATTCGACAGGTGATTAAATAAACACAATTTTTTGATTTGGGGTTTCCGGATTGGTCTGATTTGAAAATTGTGTTTTTGATTCTGTTCTGTACCCAGTGAAGCTGCTTGAAGAATCCACCCTGACCTTTGGTGTCTTCAAAGGTTTGACTTCAGCACGGGTGAGGAAATCCCTCAGGTTTTTATTCCTTTTGTAGGCCGCAATTATTCTATAATTTGGAAGCAAAGAAGAGTCAGATTGGAATTTAGTAAAATTCTATTTGATATTGTAAACAAAGCGCCCTGCTGAGGAGGAGAATGTTGTGATCAGGGGGATCATAGGTGATGCATCGGGGGGTCTGGATTCAAGGAAGTTCTTCCTGCATGCTCTCAGGAAGGATCTGGAATATTCTCTCTTAGTAAGAGCAGAAAACAGAGTCCTAGTTGCCTCCTCAAAATCTGTTTTCTGTGTGCAAATTCTATGAAATCTGAGGAGTTGTGATTTGATTAGGCCAGCATATGTGTGCCTCGGATGGTAGCTGGTTTTAAATAGAAGAGCATGTGTGTCTGTGGGTTTAAAATAAACTTTAATATCCAATTTGTGTGTCGTGTCAAAATTTTGTCCCTTATAGGTGGTGGTGTCCAGAAAATCAACTGCTTTAACGCTGGTAATGGACTTTACTGTGATGGATGGATTATGTGTGTTCAGGTTCTGGAGGAATTCCTGGAATTCGGCTTCAGAATGAGTCCAGACCCCCCAGATGTCATCCAGGTATCTGTAGTAGTTCAGAGGAGCTTTTCTGCATGTACTAAGGGCACCGGCCTCCCACTCGGCCATGAAGATGTTGGCATAGGCTGGTGCAAATTTTTTGCCTATAGCTGTGCCCCTGACCTGCAGAAAAAATTGGCCATCAAATACAAAGTCATTTCTCTTTAACTGTATTTCTAATAACTGTATGAGTTCTCGATCTGGCCTACTCGAATTGGGATATTTCAAAAAAAATGTTTTTAATGCAGCCAATTCCTTCATCTATGTCAATATTAGTATACAAACTGTCAATGTCATTTGTAAATAAAATAGAGTCCTGAGGTAGAGAAATTAATTTGACCTTCTCAACAAAATCATATGTGTCTTTAATATAACTTTAATGCACAATAGATAGAGGATATAAATAATGATCAATAAACTCTGCTGTGTGATATGTTTCACTACCACAGTCAGAGACAATGGGCCTTCCGGGAGCAAACTCATGAGGTTTGCTCCATTTCTCTGGTTCCTTATAGATCTTAGGGAGCAGGTAGAACCTCCTGACCCGGGGCTCAGAGGAGCCACGCAGGTAAGATTTTTGTTTAGCATTAATAAATGTTTTTTTATGTAAATCATCCAGAATTTTGGTTACTAGGGGGGTGGTCTGAGTATCAATAGGAGTGTCCAATTTTTTATAATATGTTTCATTATATAATTGTTTGTATCCCTCCCACAGGTATTGTTCCCGGTCCATGATGACTATGGAGCTGCCCTTATCAGCAGGTTTTATGATAATATTGTTATTGGTCATTAATTCCTTTAATGCTTTAATTTCTTCTTTGTTTAGGTTGGGGTTTGAATTAACAAATTTAAGTTCTTTATCAAAATACTGCAGGTCCTGGGAGATTAATTTGTCCACCTCAGAAGGAAGAGAGGTAATTGGAGGAGACCAGTCTGACTCCGGCATAATGTAAGTTCTTATCATTGTTTTTACCAACATCATCTTTATAATAGATGGCCAATTTTATCCTTCTATGATATTTTTGTAAATCAAACCTCATTTGCATTCTGATTTCCTTAAATTTATTGTTCACCAGAGTAGGGATGAAAGTTAAACCCCTGTTCAAAAGGGAGCACTGTGCATCACTGAGAACAAAAGTTTTCGACAAATTACATACATTCTTATTAACAATGTTAGAATGCCCCTCCTTCCTAATTAGGTTCTCGGGGCAATCTACTTTAGCCACTGGCTCCAGTGGCTCAGCATGCGAGCTGCGGTGGCCTTGGTCCAGTGGATGCCATCCCCGGCCACGATGAAGGCTCGTCTCGGCAGTGCTGGGATGAACCGATTCAGCTGAGCAATCTGAATGTTCATGTGTGTGAGGGTCACCTGTTGTTGGAGGGGCAGTGCCGAAGAGAAATTTATCGCAGGGACAAAAATCTCTGCATTAGGGCACTTGACCCTGGCTGCCCTCAGTGTCGCTCTCATCTCTTTAACAGCTGCTTTCTTGTCCATCTGGGCCCTGTTGTTGATGCCCAGAGAGAGGATCAGGCGCTCCACGTCCTCGTTCACCGCTGACTTCTCGAAAAGGTGGGTCATGTGCCTCCATTTGGCACCACGAAAGCTGACCACCTGTAGATCTGGGTTGCTAAGGGCCAGGAACTTGGCCACATTCGAGTCCCCCAGGATCACTAATTTTTTGGTCAGGTTCAGGGACCAGTTAAGAGTTTTGTTAAGGGTCCCTATCGCGGGCGGGTGTCCTCGGCTGGCGCCTAGCAGCTGACTTAGAACTGGTCCGGACCAGGGGAATCCGACTGTTTAATTAAAACAAAGCATCGCGAGGGCCCACGCTGGGTGTTGACGCAATGTGATTTCTGCCTAGTGCTCTGAATGTCAAAGTGAAGAAATTCAATGAGCCGGGTAAACGGCGGGAGTAACTATGACTCTCTACGCAGAGTGTGAAACGTGTAGCATTGAAATGATGAAGCATATGAACACCACTCTTTTAGATAATAGAGGCAACATCATGTAAACTGAAGAATGAGCCACGAACAACTGATTGTCTGATATTGGAAAATTTTTTGGAAATTGGAGATCTAACCACATATATCTGTCTTCCTCTGATCTGTGCAGGTGTAGTAGCTGGTAACCTGCACATCCACCAAGAATGGCTGCAAGATCAAGAGACAGATGCTGGAGTACTCCCATCAGAAAATTCATGGCATCAAGAGGACTCCCGGGCTTCAGATCGGAGGGGAGAACAGTGAAATTCACTAGCCGGATTCTAGACAAGCTCAGCGGACATGTGGAAACCAGTTCAAAAGCATCTCCCACTTCTTCCAGGAAGGGAGTACCGCCCGTAAAAAGGCTTTTCACGGACAAACCAGTTGAACGGAACACCCTTTTCTTCAGTTGGGACAAGACATGGAGAAAGATCATGGGAAATGGACCTAAGCTCCCCCCCCTCGTTCACTGTAGGCCTGAAAATTCCTTGTAGAACCCAGGCATGTCCCTTATGCCAGGAAGAACGATTGATCGCCTCGGCCAAAGAAGGACATAGACATTTTACGGACAATCACAAGGCGAGGGTGATAAACTGGTTATGTGGGAAATGCCATAACAGGAGAATGAGTCTGTCAAGCGCAGCATGCCATGCAGCCAAATGTGGTTTAAAGATGGTAAAGAAAACCAAAGCTAAACCCTTCGATTGCACCATGTGTCCGATCTCCTGTGGCTCTCAAAGGGGGCTTTCGATACATATCAAAAGGAAAAACAATTTGAAACAGATAAAGCACATGTGTCAAACTCAAGGCCCGTGGGCCAAATGTGGCCCGCCACGTCATTTAATGTGGCCCGCGAGAGCTTAAAAGGTCTTAGGTGTTCAAAAATAAATAGGTTAAAAGTGTGCTTTGATCAAAAACTACATTTCCCACAATGCATGTTGATCGTGTTACCCGCGAAGTGACGGCTTACCGTCACTACGCGGCAGTGTTTCCACACTGCCAATGTAATAGCGTAATAGTTCAACACCAACAAGTTAAAAATTGAGAAATACAAATAATGATCCCAAAATGTCCAGGAAGAGAAAAGTTGATGCAGAAGGAAGGCTGTTTCAAGAAAGATGGGAAGGTGAATACATGTTTGTGCTTCAAGGAGAAAGACCCGTATGTCTTGTGTCACGAGGCGGTATCGGTTGTCAAAGAGTACAATCTACGTCGGCATTTTGACACCAAGCACGGAGCTAAGTATGACAAAGCTAGCCTTCAAGAAAAGCAACAAATTGCACAAGAATTAAGACAAACTACAGTCGCAGCAGAATATGTTCAAGAAAGCCAAAGCCAAAAACAGTGCGGCAGTGAAAGCTAGCTTTATTGTGGCTGAAGAAATCGCCCACGCTTCAAAGTCTTTCTCAGAGGGAGCGTTTTTGAAGCAGTGCATGCTGAAGGTCTGTGAGCAGGTGTGTCCCGACCAGATACAGACTTTTAAAAATGTCTGTTTATCAAGAAACACCATCGCGGACCGAGTTAAGGAACTAGCAGAAAATCTTGCAACACAGCTGGCCGAGGAGACACGCAGCTACACAGCTTTTTCATTAGCTGTTGATGAAAGCGCAGATAACACGGATACAGCGCAGTTATCAATTTTTATTAGAGGTGTGAAGTCGGATCTTTCTGTCACTGAGGAGCTGTTGTATGTAGCTGCTATGCATGGAACTACAACGGGACAGGACATTTTTGGTGCAGCGGAGAAGTCCGTGAGTAAAAATGCATTGCCCTGGGAAAACTTGGTGGGATTAACTACAGACGGTGCACCGGCAATGTGTGGAGGAAAAGTGGGCTTGGTTGGACTAATGAAGGAGAAAATGCAAAAAATGAACTGTCACACGCCTCTGATAACGTATCATTGCATTATCCATCAAGAAGCTTTGTGTGGGAAGGTGTTGGGTATGGATGACATAGTGACCACAGTCATGAAAACTGTGAACTTCATTCGGGCGCGTGGCCTGAATCACCGTCAGTTCCAGCTGTTTTTGCAGGAGATGGGCTCGGCGCACGGGGATGTGCCGTACCATACAGAGGTGCGGTGGCTGAGTAGGAGCAAAGTCCTCCAGCGATTTTTTGAGCTCAGGGAAGACATTGCTCTTTTTATGCAGAGTAAAGGAAAACCCTTGTCTGAATTGTCAGATCCAAAGTGGCTGTGCGACTTTGCTGTGTTGTGTTACATAACCGAGCATCTGGCTCAACTGAACCAGAAGCTGCAGGGACGCAAACAAGTCATCACGCAGATGTCCGACACGATCACGGCTTTCCAGCGTAAATTGGACCTTTGGATGTGCCAAGTGAAACAGGACAATCTTGCCCATTTTCCTATTTGTCAGAGAATGTCGGCCTCATTTCCCGGGACTTTTTCATGTGCTCAGTTGGCTACCAAACTGAGACTGTTAAAGACCGAGTTTGATCGGCGCTTCTCTGACTTCAGAGCACAGCAGTCTACCTTTGCTATCTTTGCGAATCCTTTTACCACCGACGTCTGCACTGCACCCCAACACCTTCAGATGGAGTTAATTGAGCTTCAAAGCAACAGTGGCCTGAGAGCGAAGTTCCAGGATGCTGCAATCCAGGACTTTTACCAACTGCTGCCCCCTGGTCTGATGCCACAGCTTCGACTTCATGCTGCCCGTGTTCTCTCCATGTTTGGGAGCACCTATCTGTGCGAACAGATGTTTTCCATAATGAATCTGAACAAAAACAAGTACAGATCACGTCTCACTGATGACAATCTCCATGCTGTTCTACGGATTGCCACAGCACAGGACCTAAAACCAGACATTGACACACTGGTAATAGGAAAACGGTGTCAGACATCTGGCCAGAAAGAGAAAACGCATAGGTAAGCATTTTAAAAACCTAATTACAATATAATGAAATGACTTAACCAAGAAGAACAATAGTTAAACTGTGTGCAATTCAATTAATGGTTGTGCTTGCATTTTGCTTTGTGTTTGTTATTTTCAGAGCATGATCACTGGATGGGAGAGGGGATCCACTTGGTGTGTTCAAGGACAGGCAGCATCTCCTCACCAAAAACTAACCTAAAAACTTGACCAATGACTTGAACTGAGTCAACCTTTATTTTTGTATTTTTAGTTAATTACATACTTATTTATGTGTAGCTGCTGTTGCAATGTATTTAGTGTTTGCAGGTTTTATGTGTTTATGCAGACAAATGTTTTTTGTAATCAAAGTAACTCAGCTGGATACAAGGCTGTTTTTCTTTTGTAAAATGCTACATCTGTCACATGTTCTTAGCAGCTCACAATTTTAGATTTTGCATGAATAAGCCCCTTTTAACTATGACAAATGTTTTGATCAAATTTCAAATTTTATTTTATAATGTTTTTATTCACATAAATTGTTTCAAACATTTTTTGATTTTAATTTTTAACCTTTAACCTTAAGGAGTAGTTACATTTATTTTACATTACATTTGGTTACATTTATAAGTTATATCTGGCCCTTTGAGGATAGCCATTATGTTAATGTGGCCCTCGGTGAAAATGAGTTTGACACCCCTGAGATAAAGAAAGGCAGAGTGACGCACGAAGATGGGTCAAAATTTACCAGAGATTGACAAATTCTTGGATGGACTCACACCGCCTCTACCTTGTGGTAAAAAACAAGTCAGACTGATAGATTTCAAAGGTACAATGGAATTGACGGTCAGAGAAGGTGATGTGCCTGAATGGGGCGTCCACCCTCTGAACACCTCACCTAAGGGCGCTAACAAGGCACTAAAGAAATATATCAAGAAAATGACAGAAAACTCAGAGACAATGTGTTCCAGCAATGCTAGTTTACATCCAAAAATAAAGTGATGTAAAAGAAAGAAAAGACAAAAGATGGAAGTTCAAATGTGTTCAGAGGTCGTTTGAAGTCGATCCAGCAGCGACTGCCAGGATGATATTGGACAAAACGGAAGAAAGGAAATGCGATTTGGGCAAAGAACACGTAGAGGGGATCTACAAGTCCCTTTGGGAAAGCGAGGACAGGTTCATCCATTTGGTAGTGTTTGGAACTCTTCCTAGGGCAGATAATGGACCTCTCACGACACCAATCTCGCCCAATGAGGTACTCGAAAACCTAAACTTATGAGAGAACAGTCAGCACCAGGTCCAGATGTGGTATTAAAAAATCCCACTTATTAAAGTGGGACAGAGATGGGAAGCTCTTGGCATGTCATAAAATTTCTGTATTGTGACTTTGTTGTTGAAAATGTAGAAAATATGTACTTTGTGACATTTTGTTCATGTAAGGATGTATTTCTGCATTTTTCTGACATCCAAATCAATTACAATTCAATTACTTTTAATGTTTGTCCACCCGTGACAAATCTAAAAGCAGGGTTTGGTGTGCCACCAAGAGGTTATAATAAAACAGAATGGTGTTTGGGAATCCCCAGGTGAAATCCATGTTGTTTACTTGCAAGTATAATGGAGTTTATTTTTCCAATTTTTTCTCCAACAGCTCTTCAAGATGCTGGCCCAGTTGACCCTCTCCATCTAGAAATGGATCTAGTTATTGTGCCAATCCAGCAAGTTTAATGAGCACTTATTTATTTATTCAATATACTGTCTGTGAAATGTCTCTAAGTAACTAAATCATGTGATTTGTACTATGTTATATGTAAAATGTGTTGCTTGGATCCAACAGGATTAATGCGACAGTCACAAACTGGAGATGGTGGAGGTGCAAAAGTGTTTTCTTCAGGTTCAATGTTGCTGGACTAGAATTGATGAGATGATGAATGAAGCTAAACCTGTTTGAGGTTACAGAAGACTTGAGCCTGAGTTGGAGGACTTTAGTTCAAGACTCCCGATTGGAATCGTTTTGTCAAAGTGCAGCCAAATATGAAATGGGGAAAAACTTAATGAGCAAAGCCGCAATGGGCACTTTATGAAAGACATTCAGCTATACTTGCTGCAAAACATTATTCTACAAAGAACTGACCCATGGGAGTTGGATACAGTCCTATGCATCTTTTTTTATTTATGAAGGAAAAGTTTAACGGATATGATTAGTTCTTATAGGGCTTGAGTAAAAAGAGCATTTGAAAGCATTTCTTCTTGCTCTTTACGATTTTTGCACTCTCATTTCACTTTTATTTGTGGTTCTATTGGAGAATGTATCTCAACCTTGTGTTTGTAAGCACCAATTACTCAGTTCCGTTGTTTCTCATACTGGTGTTCTAGTCAGATCATGTTCCATAAAATGTTCAAGAACATTTTATGGAACATCTACCAAGATTAGGTTAACAAGATGTTTTTTTTCTTCATTCAATTTTGCACTAAAAAAAGAAGCATGACACACTGCTGCAGAATTCACTAGTACCACACAAGTCTGAAATGCACAGCACAGTACTTCCTGGACCTGAAAGTATCTATTCCATTCCTGATGTTAAATATGTCCAAAATGACCTTTGTGTTTTCTGTTTTAAATCTAACTTAGGGCCTGATCTTCTAATAGATCCAAACTTGCTGGCACACACACCTGATCTACAGGTACAACTAAGATTGCAGAACATATTCAGAGCATCAGAAAGTGCAAAAGACTGGGCAGATGTTTTGAAAATCTAATGATTTACCACCCGCAATGCAATTTATTGAAATGAAAGCCGATTGGGGGTGTGTTCTTGCATCTATAATTACCATGTTCGAAAGGAAGGTGCAACTGGCATGTCTGCAGTCAGTGTTGCAACAGACAGACTTGGGAAATTATATTTCTTGAAGACTGTGTTCCCACATTGAGCACTGACATCGAGGCTTCGCCTAAGCCTCCACTCCATGTTTCTACATGACTTGTCCTATCCATTCAATACCTCCTTTCAATAAAATACTTAAATATATATATATTTAGTGTGAAATATAGATAAATGTTATCCAGAAATGCCAATTTGGATCTGCACACAGTTTGCACTATGTGCAAACTATTGAATAGAATTGATAGTTGGCTTAGGTAAATAAATACAGATGTCTACAGCTTTAATTATAAATGATTTTTAACTGTTTTCACTGTTGTGTTACTTATTTCAATGAAGTGCATTATTATTATTATTTATTAATAG